>JARQOC010000004.1:349480750-350080750 GCA_033576535.1 Allobates femoralis | reverse complement strand
TTCTCTTAAGGTTTTATTTTAGTCCAATCTATGTATGATTTGTGAATAAGGTAACATGACAGGCTGTATGTTTTACTGACTCTATTTAAGTGCAAAACACTCCCTAGTGCGAAAAGAATTGCTACAGCATGAGCTCAATCCATTGCTGCATTGATAAGAGCACATTACACGCCACTACATGTTTCTCCAGCCCATTTGATATCTCATCATCTCGTGTCTTGTCTTGGGTAGTCTACACTACGATACAGTTACACAATTTATGCGTTCTTCATATTGGTAATATGATCAGTAGCTTGGTGACAGAGTCCAAAGGTAGCCGCATTATTTGTTAATTATAGTTACAAGTGGAAGGTCTGAATATTGTTATACTACTGTCTTGTCAAGGACTATATATTGTGTTTGTAATTAATGGGTTACCTATACTGGGTATGATGTATCTCACACTGAAGTTAACACATGTATCCAAACCTCAGAGTCAAAATTACAAAGTAAAATTCTGAGAAGGGAACCTGTCACGTGAAAACACATTATTAACCTGCAGATGTGGGGTTAATCTTCAGGTTATGCATTTGAACCTGCCCCAACACCTGTACATCGAAACCCTCTACCAGGTGGAAATTAACTTTAATCTCCTGGCAGCATTCCAGTTTAAATCATGGAGGCAATGCAGACATGGGTTCAGTTCCCACTCAGTATATCAACAGGCAGTGTAACAGCGCCCCCCACACTGACTGACTGCCACTGTACATTAAACCTGCTGTCAGTTAGTGTGGGGGGCACAATGGGAGAAAGTCCTAACACAATAAAGAAAAAGTTTAGTTGTAAGTTTAGTTGGATAGGCATGTGAATAAAAAAGTAAATGAGACTTTTTTGGGGGGCATTTGGTTATTTGAAGTTGATAAAATGTCTCATTTTGTCCCCAAAATTATATGTAAAATTTGTGCCAAAAAAGGATTTATTTGCTTTCTAATGCTATTTTTTTTTTTATAAATATTTGTTCAAAATTCTTAAATATATGTTAAAATGTTCTCAAATTATTTACTAAACTGTATCACAACGATATCAGCCATTTTCAGTAACATGCTGTGATATACATCTGGGCCTAGTTTAGCTAGCAGCAGCTTGAGACATGGAATTAGCATACTGTTTCTCGGGGAATGCCCTTGAATGTGCTTTAGTAGCTGTCTTGTTCTAGACGTGAGCAGCATTGGTAAGGAGTTAGAGAGATAATGTGTTTCAAGCTCTGTGCATAAATCCTAGGTGAATGTTTCTACTTTTAAAGCTCAGGGAAGCTCTACAGAAATGTCAGGATCACTGTTCAGTGATTAATGAACATCAAGTAGTGGACTGGGGTTTGCACCTCGGGATCAGACTGGCTCACTTTACTACATATTTACAAAAGATATCCCCTTAGCATTATGTAAGGCCAATTCCTACACTTGAACTTCCTAAATATTTCATTGTTCTTAAAAAGAGATGTTATTGACTGATTTTATAGCAAACTATATTTAGAAACTACACAATTGTAAAATGAAAAAATGCAGCCTGTCTTATATAGTGTATTGTGACATCTCATATACAGTTCAGCTCAACTTTCTCCAGGGAATATAATGTACCATTTAACCCCTTCACCCCAATCCTGTTTTCACCTTCTTTAGAAACTTAGATAAGCAGTTAAGTCAGATGATCAAGATTAAAGGCAGGGGACAAGGATTTCAAGATAACCGCTTTAATGGTCATTCATCACAGGGCATTTCATCCCTTTTGCATTACGGCGGTGAACTCCGGAGTTCACCACCATAATGAATAGTGATGAAATGACCCTGTGATGAATAATCCTTAAAGAAGAGTTCATCTTGAAATCCTAGCCCCCTGCTTTGATTTTCAGAACCTGACATAACTGCTTCCGTAAGTTTCTAATTTAGCCTTTGCTTGTGAAGGTAAGGTGAAGTGAGTGAGGAGCTGCATGAAATTGCTGGCAAGTAGACTAGCAGGACTTGGTGCTTAGGACCTTTGATGATGTCACCACTCACATGATCATTACATGACCCGCAGCTTTCCGGACCTGGAAGTGAGCAATTGTGTGGTGAAAGATGTCATCGAAGGCTCTAAACCTCAGTTATGCAGAATGCATACCCATCCCAGGTTAATTCGGCTATATAATAAAGTATCCTCTACTTGACCACTGGGTAGCACTGTAGGATCGCCCCCTCTCTTCTTAGTTTTGTCTCCTGCTTTCACTTTCCTGATCAGGACTTCTTTTTTTTCAATTTCAACTAGTGTCACTTTATGAGTTAATAACTCTGGAACGCGTCTACGGATCCCAGTGATTCTGAGACTGTTCTTTCTTAATATATTGTACTTCATGTTAGGGGTAAATTTAGGACAAAAAAAGGTGTCTATTTGTGAAAAAATTGGAAATTTGGCAAAAATTTAGAAAATTTTGCAGTTTCAAATTTTTTTATGTCCTTAAAACTAGAGAGTAATGTAACACAAAATAGTTAAGAAATACAATTTCACACATGTCTACTTTACATCTGTACAACTTCTGGAACATAATTTTTTGGGGTTAGGAAGTTAGAAGTGTTCAAAGTTTATCAGCAATTTTTTATTTTCCAACAAAATTTACAGAGCCACTTTTTTTAAGGAATACATCATATGTGAAGTGTCCTTGAGAGGCCTGTGTGACAGAAAACACCCAAAAGTGAGACCATTCCAGAAACTGCACCCGTCAAATTACACAATACGACAATCAATAAGTTTATTAACCCTTAAGTAATTACAGGAACTAAAGCAATGAAGAAGGAAAAAATTAAAATATTTCTTTTTTCCTTAAAATATTGCATTAATCTCAAATTTTGCATTTTCTCAAGGGTTACTGGAAAAAATGACCCAAAATGTGTTGTGCAATTTCTCCTGAGTATACCGATATTCCATATGTGGTGGAAAACTATTGTTTGGGCACACGGCAGGGCCCGGAAGGCAAGGAGTGCCATTTGACTTTTCAAACGCAAAATTGTCTGGAATCATTAGCAGATGCCATGTTGCATTTGGAGAGGTACTGAATTTGAGAACTGAGCTGTAAAAATAAACAGAAACAGAAATAATTGCACAATAAAATTTGTTGCGCAACTTCTCCTGAGTACACTGTTAAGGCCCTGTCACACATAAAGAGATCGCTAATGAGATCGCTATTGGGATCGCTATTGCGCACGAAATTCGTGACGCAACAGCGATGTCGTTCTGTGTGACACGCACCAACGATCTGGCCCCTGCTGTGAGATCTTTGATTGTTACATACTGCTCTGGGTCATTCCTGCATCGTTGTGCTCCCACTGGGAATGCTACATCGTTGTGTTTGACAGATAATGAGCAACGATCTCAATGCTATACTATGGAGAGAGAATTCACAATGACCTCGTCATAATTCTGGATCGCTAGTGCGTCGTTTTTAGAACGCTGGTAAGATGCCTGTTTGACATCTTACCAGCATGTGTAAACGATGCACCAGCGATCTCTGCACATTGTTATCGGGATCGCTGATGCGTTGTTATCTGAGACTGGGCCTTTACCCAAAACTAGTGTAAAACTACTGTTTGGCTGTACAGCAGGGCTCAGAAGAGAAGAAGAACCATGTTAACTCAAATTGGCTAGAATTGTTAGCTGACACCATGTCACATTTGGAGAACGCCTTATTTGCCTAAACAGTGGAAACCCCTCATGAGTGACATCATTTTGGTAACTAGACCCCTCGAGAAATTTACCTAGATGTGCCCCCAGCTACTTTACAGAATTTTACAATGTTGAGCCGTAAAAGGAAAAATGTTTTAGCCCCAAATTTTATATTTTCACAAGGGGAACGGAGAAAATACACCATACAATTTGTTGCACAATTTCTCTTTAGTGCACTGATACCGCATATGTGGTTGAAAACTACTTTTGAGGTACACTGCAAAGCTCAGAAAGGAAGGAGCATCATATAGGGTTTCATATTTAGCTGAAATAATTTGAGGGTGCTATATTGCATTGTCAGAACCCCTAAGATGCCAGAAAAGCAGAACAACAAGTGACCCCGCACCCCTCAATGAATTCATCTAGGGGTGCAGTAAGCATATTGGCCCCACGGTTGTGTCACAATATGTTATACTATTGGGCGATGAAAAGAAAATAATTATATTTTTACCACTAAAATGTTGATTTAACCCAAGATTTCCAATTTTGGCCAGAGTATTAGGTTATAAAGGGTCCTAAAATGTGTGATAATTACTACTGAATGTTGCAATGTCCCAAATGTCACTGTACAGTATTGTTTGGCTACAAACCAAGGCTTAAGATGGAAGGAAGGCCATTTGATTTTTAGAGCACAGTGTTCCTATAATAGTTTGCGTACTCAATTTGCAGAGCTCTTAAGTGCCAAAACAGCAGAAATTCCTTTCAAGTGACTGCATTTTGGAAAATACCACCTGTAATGTGGAGTTACAATTATAACTTTAGAAAACACCCACGGAGTCAAACAGTGAATGTTGCAGAATTAAAAAAATGCAAGTAAGTCCTTGTAATGTCCATTAGATTGTAGTGCTTCTGGAAAAACACACCCCTTAAATTGGGCTTCCTCACTAAAACAATGCCAAATATGTGGATGTTAACTGTGCTCTAGACACATTGTGGAGGTCAGAAGGAAGGGGGACATTTGGATTTGGGAGTGCAGGTTTTGCTGGTTTTCTTTTTTGGGGAGGAGCCTTAGCACTCTTCCAAAGTCTTTATGCTACCCGTAGCGTGGAAGTCCCTTATATTTCCATTATCAGATGATGGACCTGAGTGGGGACTTGCTTTTTTGTGGGTTGAGTTGAATGCTATTGGTGGCAGTTTGTACCATCTTGGGTCGCATCATTTTTTTTTTTTATTGCTTTCCATTTCTTTCTGGTAAGGCAGAATAAAGAAGAAAAAGAAACTCACAAATTGTATTTTTTTTTTTGTTTAACGCTGTTCACATTGTCATAGTAGTGATAATACAGGCTTATTCTTCGGGTCAGTACAATTATAGCAATACGCCACTTACGGTATATAGTTTTTTATGTTTTGCCACTTTCACACCATAGAAACAACTTTATGGAAAAAAGAATAGTTTTTGCATTGCTATACTCTGAGAACTGTAGCTTTTTTAAATTTTTTTGCTGTTGGAGCTGTATAGGTGCTTGTATTTTGCCAAACAAGATGACTTTTCCAGTAAACTATTTTTTTTTACATGCAACTTTTTGATCACATTTTATATCCATTGTTTATGCTGTTTGATTTAGGTTTTTTGCCAAGTTTTTTTTTACATTGTTTACTGAAGGGGTTAACTAATTTGGCCGTTTTATAGAGCTGATCATTCTGGACATGGTGCTATATTTGTACTTTTTTATTAATTCTTTTACATAAATATAAATATTTATTGGTGTTATTTTGTTTTCATTTTTTTTGCTTTTTATTTTTGTTTTGTTTTATATATTTTTATAAACTTTTTTACTTAGTCTCTTTATGGGGCATCATCTTTCACTAGCTTGATCACCCATATAATCCATTACAATACATTAGCACTGCAATGGATTTATGTCTGGACTGCACTTGCTTGGTATGCGCTGCTTTCCAAAGTCATGTGACTTGGAAGTCGTCATGACATCGACCCCAGGATGCCATGGCAGCAATCGGGACCCCACGGCTATCCTCTCCCAGCCAAGTAAATGCTGCAATCGATATCGATCGCAGCATTTAGGGGGTTTGACTGTCGGGAGCAGCAATCGCATGGGTACCCTACGTGTTTGCCAGGACATTCCTATATATCGTTGATGGGGAACTCCTTCCCCTTCCAAATGTATATTTACGTTCTTGGTCATGAAGGAGTTAATTTAAATGCACTAGAAATTGCAATTTAAGAAGTTTATATATAAAATTGTAGAATAATGTGACGAGGTGTGGCAAGCCTAAAGAACAAAAGCTGAACTTGTTAAAATTCTCAGTAGCCAGTATAATCTTTTTACATAATAAATTTGAAGCATTCGTATGTGCATGCTTGAATACTTGCAGTTATTTTCTTCTACTTCTCTATTAAAGCCTGAAATTGTGTTTGCGTGCATGTAATATATTTGCTTTCGTGTATCTATTTATGGTAATTCAGTCAGTTATAGAAAGCCAGAAAGTGACAGAATGTTAATGACAGTAAAGTTACTCAGGCAGGAGAATTAAAATTTTCAATCTCAAAATATGTTAGTGTAGTTGTTATAAAACTAATGCCAGACTGTGCCAGACTGTGGGAAGGCAAACGCACAAAAAGTCAAAGAACAATTTTAAGGGTAACCTGCAAGGTCCCCTATGCCCTCCAACCAAGCAGCAGTCACTAGTGTATGCCAAACTGCCTGCATCACCAGCCCTGTATTATGCTATTTACTAATATCAATGTGTAAAAAAAGCATTTATCATGTGCAATTTTCCTATGCTAATTAGGCTTTGACTAGTTGAAGGAGTGTTGCTTCCCCAGACTAGTAGGTCTCTTGTTCTATGTTATCTGATAAAATGATTTCCATGAGCTAGGTCACGGCCAGCCCCTAGAACTATTGTACTTACGCACACTTCATTTCAGCAGCGTTAATGCGCCTCTGAAGCTGGGTCTACACGTTCTGCACTTTCAATCATGCGTAGTACGCTGTTATGATCCGATGAGTTAGCAGTAACATAAAGATTCCACAGAAATTGTTGATAACTATACTGACCGCGACACCTGACTTAATATCGCAACTAGAAGTAGCCCTGGGATGTAACTAACCATGCCCTCCTCACCTGACACCTCAACACGGCCAGAAAACTAGCTACCCCTAGAGATGAAATTAGGAAAAGCTATCTTGCCTCAGAGCAGATCCCCAAAAGAGCAGCAAGCCCCACACAGATATTAACTGGGAAACAGGAGAGGAAATGACACACACACAGGCAGAATATAGAGTTCAGCAAAAGAGGCCACACTAGCTATATAGTAAAAGACAGGATAGAATACTGTTGCGGTCAGTATTAAAATACTATCAAAAAATCTCCAACAGAAGATAGTGTAAAAAATTACCTTGAGTCCACTAAGACTCTTCGCCCTCTATATCTGCTATATCTGCAGAACTGCTGTGAATCAAACAAGAATAAACAAGTACCAATGCCAACAATACTGGAAATAGCAGATAACAGTGAATAGCAATTACTGTCCAGGAAGAAAACTTCCTAACTGAGAGCAGATAAACAAATATGCAGACTAAATTTCAAACCTACAACTCAGAACAAGACAAACTGAAAACAGATCCACAAGCACACAACATGTGCGCCACAAACTAACAAAAACCATTCACTTAACTTGCAAGGAATTCAGCAGACCAGGAGAAACCAGGAAAAGGTGTGGACACCTCCAGGAACTTTTACAACTGGCATGGACTGATCATTTTCAAACCACTATATGCTCCAATCCAAACCTGGCTACCAATCATCCAGATCAGCTGTTGAACTCTCCAACACACAGCCAGCTGCATTACCAGCAACAACCATCGGAGGGAGCTCACAACCAGAATACCTCCTTAATGAATTCACAACAGTGCGCTTCTAAAGCCGCGTGTACGCTTCCCTGCTTTAGGGAGGTGCACTGCGCATTATCAGAAAAACAGCCTACGATTATGCTCAATACGCCTTTCTAAAGCTAGGACATTTACACCCGACTTCGGAGGCACACTGACACTTCCAAAAAGAGCCGTGCATGCGCAGGTTTTCCTGGAGCTGACCATGACCCAGATAATGGTAAACATGTTATCAGATAATATGTAAAGAGGTCAACTAGTCTGGGGACAGGACACCCCTTCAACTAGTCAAAATCCTAATTAGCATAGGGAAATTGTACATTATAAATGCTTTTGTTACATATTGATAATTGTAAATAGCATAATACAGGGCTCGTTAGGCAGAGAATTTTGTCATGTAACTGCTGCTGCTCTGTTGGAGGAACCTGACAGGTTATCTTTAAATATATTGATTTCATTCTGAAGTATAAGTATTAGGAAATTATTTTGTTATTGTGGGCAACAATTTCCTTTATATTCTTATTGCATCTACGGGCTAACTAAAATTTTACACTAGGAGCATAACTTGAAACTCTCTTTGTGGCCCCACATCTTAGTACATGCCATTTATAATGGCATTTTATGTGCCATAGGGACCTTTGGCCCCTTCAGATACCACTATTGGTTTCACATACTATCACTATTGAAAAAGTGAAATACAAAATTCATACAGCATATTATTACACACAATTATTCACCCTGGTGAAAGGAAATACATAACTGTGGTATGACCACATAGGATAAATACTCGCAATCTGTTTGCTATAGAGCCCATAATAGGGTGTACGTACCTAGCCATACAGCCATAGTAAGCTGCAAGGCATGCACTGTCAGTCAAATTAACATTCTTAAACAACTATATTGCTGATTTACCTTGTGACATGATGGTGTCAAAAAAGGAGCTTGGCGACCGTAACCCACCCGACCTCGACACGTGTTTCACTGCTGAGCAGCCTCATCAGGAGGCATGGCTTTACCCCTAAGATATGCCCTTATATATCCTAATAAATTGATTAACAGGTTTCCAGTAGCTGGTTGATTGATGGCGCCCCTGCCGCATGATGAGCTGCCAGCGAGCCGTCACTGCGTCAGCCATGCACCGCAAGCGATGCAGCGGAGGAAGTACGACATTTGCCGCTTCACCCCGACAACGCCGACCAATGCAGCCCAACTCACACAACCCAGCGCATGCGCGCCGAGCGCTCGCCAGTGTTTTTTTGCCTAATCACCATGACAACATTACCTCCATAGCGGTTGCATATTTAATTATGGGTATACCGCTGCGGTCACATCAGGAATAGCCTATCAAAACACACATTAGTCCATCGGACTTGGTTGGCCATAGTATAACATTATGGGTTTGCTATGTTTGGGTCATGGGGTGATTGGGGAATATGATGTTGCCATTGGCAACACACTGTTATGTATATCAAATCATGCTGCTATGTATATGTGATATGGTTTGGCATGTATTCTTTATTATTGTGCGAACATTATGTACACCTATGCATGAGAATATATGCTATTTGTTATTGATTATTGCTCATATTGATAATTGCCTAATTGAGACAGTATGGGCATTTCTATACGTAGATACTTAAATGATCTGGATTGGGAGATTAAGATACGAGTGATTGGTGGGATCTCCGTATATATAATCTTATATGTAACAAATAGACATTAGCAATTATGTATGGTTGGTATAAATGGTACTGTGCTAGTGGACTAATGTGTGTTTTGATAGGCTATTCCCTATGTAGTTCCTCCACCGTGTCGCTTCCGGTGTGCGTCTGACGAGGTGACGGCTTGCTGGTGGCTCATCATGCGGCAGGGGCGCCAACAATCAACCAGTCACTGGACACCTGTTAATCAATTTATTAGGATATATAAGGGGCATATCTTAGGGGTAAAGGAATGCCTCCTGACGAAGCTGCTCAGCAGTGAAACATGTGTCGAGGTCGGGTGGGTTACGGTCGCCAAGCTCCCTTTTTGACACCATCATGTCACAAGGTAAATCAGCAATATAGTTGTTTAAGAATGTTAATTTGACTGACGGTGCATGCCTTGTAGCTTACTATGGCTGTATGGCTAGGTACTTACACCCTATTATGGGCTCTATAGCAAACAGATTGTGAGTCTTGGTGTCTCGTCCCCTCCCAATAAGTGGTTATTTCTTTTATCCTATGTGGTCATACCACAGTCTTATATTTCCTTTCACCAGGATGAATAATTGTGTGTAATAATATGCTGTATGAATTTTGTATTTCACATTTTCAATAAACTATTTAGCATTGGATTTATTTCAATGACTGATCTTATTATATCTTTAGGGGATTTTAGTCTCTGATTTTTAGGTTGTATGTCTGAGTTTTATGGTCCAAGAATAGATCACAATGTTCTGACCCAAACTCAGTGCTGTCATGTAAATGAATTATTTTAGAAACTGTAGATCTCTGAATCTATTATAGTGGACTTTAGATGGCTTTAGTGTACGTAAACTATATCTTGCTCTTCTAAAGTCACAATAATGAAATATTGTTTAGTATAGTTCAGTATCTACTACTGCTTTTAATGTCAAAAAAATAAAATATATCCTCAACATGTTTTTGATTTATAGAAATTGGAGATAATTAAACACATTGCCTCATAAAACCTAGTCACTGTATTAATGAGTTTATCATAGTTATATAAGCTCCAATTTAAAAATGATGTATTTAATTCTAATTACATAAATATATTATATGTTGTAATAACGTTAAACATTGACTTGTCCACCTAGAAAATAGTTATGGAGGCTTTGATTTACAAGCTGTAGTGGAAAATAACATGGGGAACTTGTATCTGAAAATGAGCATAAAATATTTTATAGACAAAAGATATTTTCTGTATTATTCTGACCGTGTGTATGTTTTGGCGGTGCAGTCATTTAAACATCTTCAAGTCATATATCCAAGTAATTACTGTATGCCAAGCAAAATCTTCAGGTACTCTGAGCTCCCAAAATAAGCTTTCAGTGTCGGGAGATGGGAAAGTGAGTCAATTTCTGTCCTGATGTAAGATATAGATGAATGGAGGGAAAGGCACTTATCTTGACACTATTTCGGACCTCACTGTCATCTCACTGGGAACATTCAAAGCAATCAGAAGATGCAATTTAAAAAGAAGATTTACTAGTGAAGCAAAGTATCCGCTCCTGATAAACATGCAATATTCCAGACACAGAAATACACAGTGTTTGGAAAGGTTATGAGCGCTGTTATCTAAGGAATACGTTAAACACTATAGACACAACAATATCACTGTAAACATCCCAGACGTTCTTTAGCAGGTAAACCACAAGCATGGTATATTATCTATTAATACAGATGACAGTCTCCACTGTGTGACTATGGCTATATACTAGCTAAACTATTTAAGCAGTGTGGCCGCTTATAATGTACGGTAAAGTCAAGTTGGGGCTGTCTACACAAACAGCCACCACTGTTAGCTAAATTTGTATGTGCACTGAACATTTGTAGGTGACGTTAAGATTCCAGCTTTTATACATGTTAACAATGAGAAGTGATTTTATTTTAATGAACAGCAGCAATATATTTGCCATACTTCTATATTTATTATTAATTATGATGTGATGTGTCTTCTACCTGTGGACGGTATCTACCCAATGTCTAATTTCTACACTGTATTTTATTCATCAATGGAAGTAGATCAGCCTAAAAAAAAGTGCAGCTGCCATCTATAAATGAGATATTAAAAGGAGCAGCAAAGACCCTTTCTATGAGTGATACTTAGGTGATAAAAGGTCCAAGGTTTTGTATCTTGGAATATGAACTTGGTTGAGAAGGTGAAGGAGTGACCATAGGTTAGCAAGCACCCTAAGACAACATGTGACCCGAAAGATACACATGGTATTTTTGCACCAAGGACTAGAGTGATAGCAGAAAAAATGCTGCACACAATACTCTCATTTGTGTCACAATTTAAAAAATTGTCTTTAGATGAGTTTTTGCAGCATTTTTACTTGTGTTTTTTACCCATTCATTTTAATGGGTCAAAGGTGCTGCAGAAAACCTGAAAGAATTGACAGGCTGCATCTTGACAAAAACACAGCAGTGTTCAAAATACACATGGAAAAAAATGCAGAGTGCATGAACATGAACATACCCAAAATCAACAAACATCAATGCCTATGTCAGTGATACCTATTAGCTCCCTTTCATTGTGCTGCAGGGAGCAAAAGAGAAACATGGCCTGATCATCAGTTTGCATGAGAGCACTGCCAAGTGGGTGAAAAGCATTGGAACTTGGGTATTGTAAAACATTTTCTCTCCTCTTGAATGTATAAATTGGAGCACTGTCACTAATGCCAAGCACTTGTTACTGTGTACACCTTCATAGAAAAAAAAGTGAAGTAAAGTGAAGTATTTTCCTCTAGAAGACTTTCAACCACTAAATTAATTCATTCATGGAATAAAAATTAAAATGAAAGTTACCCTTTAACATTTCAATTAGAGATAAGCAGATCAGTTAGTGGAGGACTGAGATGGAGACAAACTTCCTGAAATTTGCACTTTAAAGCAAATTTGAGCATTTTCAGATTCAATTTCCGGTTCACAAAAAAAATTTCCCACACTCCTGAAACTTAGAGACTGGGCGAACATTATTTTGTGTGGCTTTCCTATAATGCCCTGTAAGCATGACACCTTACAAATTGATCATACCTCGGGCAGTGGTGGGCAGTTACTTGGTCGTCACAGATTACTGGTTGCTAGCAGTGCACAGTTTGAATGGCAGACTTAGCATCACTATGGAAATCTCTCTCTTCTGTAGAGTGTAGGCTCTTATGCTTAGTTGGGTCTTCTCTCTTGCCTGTAAAGTATAAGATCTTATGGTTAGTGCAGTCCCTCTCCCTCCTACAGAGTGTAATCTCTTATGGTCAGTGTGGTCCTCTCTCCTATACAGTAGTATGCTTTTATGGTCTCTTTTCTCTCTCTCCACTTCTCTATAAAGGTATCAGTCCTAGAATACATTTGTAATTTTTGGGCACAGAAGTATTTCTAACAATATTTCTGGCTAACACAGTACCACAAAAAGTGTTGTTTTGTAAATCATAAGCTTTCCAATATTAAAGTCTGTGCAAATATATTATTCGCAAATTGAATTTTTGGTAAAAAATTTGCTGAAGTTCATGAAAGTTCGTCAAATTTGAGAAGATCCACTTAATTTCAACAGCAACTTATTTATCTATGTTTTGGTTAGTATTCACAAAGCATATTTTTATATATTTAAAACAAGTAGTATTCTGGGGGTGCATCAGCATTAGGCTAGAGCTGTACCGCCTTATGGCATTGCCCATGAGTGATAGTAGAATTATGTCCTTCCCTCTCTCTTATGGCAAAAAAGTCCCAATGAATATTGTGATTATCCTATTTTTTTTACATTCATCACAAAATTGCTTTTTTTCTGGTAAGTTATAGTAATGTCATATGAACTTACTGCAACTCATGAAGATGGTATATTGATGTGTCATCCTACTTTTAATTTTTAGCATGAATTAAACTTAGGAAGTTAGAAAGAAAAGTGTTTATCACAACTCTTAACCCCTTAATGTCCATGTGCATCATATATTTCCTCCCACCCTTTGATGGGAGCTCACACTGTGAGCTTGCATCATCCCCTTGCGCATCTCAGCTGATGTCATCAGCAGAGATGTATAGCTAATAGAAGCAATCAGATCTGAGATCTGTTAACCCTTTGGATCACTCTGTCAGTGAATCCAAAGCCCCGCAGTGGGGATCTTACTGTTCCCCCCTGTGATTGGAGGTCCCTTTAAGCGCTCACATGACCTCCTGATTTACCTTGACAGCCCGGGGTCCTGTGATGACCTCGGTAGCTGTCCTGATTCACTTCCTGTAGGTGCATGGTGATTATCGGCATCCACATGAAGTGATCACTTCCCCAATACACTGAAGTTCTGCAGCTCATTAATACAAAGGACAAGCAATTGCAGTGTGCAGCACTGAGGAGGGCCTCTGTAAAATAAAGAAAAAATAGATACAAATTGTTTTTAAAAATATGAAAAAAACACAAAAGTTCAAATCACATCCTTTTTGCACATTGAAAATTATACTGTTAAAATAATTTTAAAAATACACGTATTTGTTATTGCCGCACTTAGAAATGCCAGCTATATCAAAATATAAAATCAGTTAAGCAGATTGGTAATGTGTAACAGAAAAAAAAGTTCAAACAACAAAATTATGTTATTTGGTCACTGCCACATTGCAATAAAGTGCAAAAACGGGCAATGAAAAAATCATATCTACCCAAAAATGGTATCATTAGAAAAATCAGCTCAAGTTGCAAAAAAAAAGCCATTACACAGTCCCAGATCCTAAAAAAGGAGGACGCGAGAGGTCGCCGAAAATGGTGCTTAAGCGCAATTCTTTTTCATTAAAACTTCAGAATTTTTTTTCACTAATAATAGAAAAGTAAAAGTATACATGTTTGGTATCTACAAACTTATACCGACCTGAGTCATCATACTGATATGTTAGTTTCACCATATAGTGAACATGGTGCATTAAAAAAACAAAAAACAAATGCGTAATTGCACTTTTTTTTTGCAATTTCACCACACTTTGATTTTTTTTCCTATTTTCCAGTACAGTATATGATAAAATAATTGATTTCATCTGAAAGTACAACTAGTTCTGCAAAAAACAAGCACTCATATAGCTATACTAATAGAAAAATAAAAAGTTATGGCTCTTGGAAGAAGGGGAGGGAAAAACAGAAAATGGAAACTCGCCCGGAGGTGAAGGGGTTAAATCATCTGGCATATTGTCTATACAAAGTAGATAAAACTTGGCCAGCCTACAATCTGCAGCAAAATTGTATTTCCTCTTAAGGTGGATTTTAACATGCTGATCTTTGTTAATGTTGCAACTAGCATTGATTTATGCTACAATTTCCCTTAAAATTAATATGAAAATCAGATCATTCATTTTTATCATGGAGGTTTAAGAATAGCAGTTAGCTATGCAAGCTTTTAGATGACAGTGATATCATGTATATAGCTATCATAAAGAGGTTTTCTAAGATTATTAAATTGCTTTAATTAGCAATTTGGATAGCATAAAATAAGCAGTTTTCCATAAATTTCTTTTTTCTATCTGCTATCATTCTTCTGCAATGAGAGCTTTTATCTTTCATAGAGTACAGCTGTTTTTTATGAACTAAGGCACTAATGCCTACCCCAACCCTGGATGGAGTATGGAATCATGAAACAAACACACAAAGAACACTCCGATACATCATTAGTATTTTGTTGCACCACCTCTGCTTTATAAAATCTTGCAGTCTCTGAGACATGACTTAATGAGTGACAACAGTACCATCATCAATCTGGCTCCAACTTTCTCTGATGTTGCTGCCAGATCAGCTTTGCAGGTTAGAGCCTTCTCATGGACCATTTTCTTCAACTTCCACCAAAGATTTTCAATTGGATGGAGATGCGGACCATTTGCAGGCCATGACATTGGCCTTATGTTTCTTCTTTCAAGGAATGTTTTCACAGTTTTTGCTCTATGGCAGGATGCATTATCATCTTGAAAAATGATTTCATCATCCTCATACATCCTTTCAATTGATGGGATAAGAAAACTGTCCAAAATATCAATGTAAACTTGGGCATTTATTGAAAATGTAATGACAGCCATCTCCCCAGTGCCTTTACCTGACATGCATCCCCATATCATCAATGACTGTGGAAATGTGCATGTTGTCTTCATGCAGTCATCATTATAAATCTCATTGGAACGGCAGCAAACAAATGTTCCAGCATCAACACCTTGCCCAAGGCAGATCCGCGATTCATCACTGAATATGATTTTCATCCAGTCATCCACAGTCCACAGTCCACAATTGCTTTTCCTTAGCCCATTGTAACCTTGATTTTTTCTGATTGTTTTGTTGTGCATTTCCTGTTTTGGAGACTTATTGCTTTAAGTTTCTGGTCTTGACACTTTGATGTGTTCCTTGGTCTACCAGTATGTTTCCTTCTAACAACCTTCCCATTTTGTTTGTATTTGGACCATATTTTAGACACAGCTGACTGTGAACAACCAACATCTTTTGCAACATTACATGTTGATTTACCCTTTTTTAAGAGTTTGATAATCCACTCCTTTGTTTCAATTGACATCTCTCATGTTGGAGCCATGATTCATGTCAGTCCACTTGGTGCAACAGCACTCCAAGGTGTGATCACTCCTTTTTAGATGCAGACTAATGAGCAGATCTAATTTGATGCAGGTGTTAGTTTTGGGAATGAAAATTTACAGGGTGATTCCATCATTTTTTCCTCAGAATTGAGCGATTATATAATTTTTTCCCTCTGCTTGGTCTGAAAAAAGGTACCCTTACTGACTACCACATTTTTTATCTTGATTTCTTTTAGTATTTCTTAAATCCATAAATATACCATTTGAAATTACTTTAGTTTTGTGCCATGTCTGTGATCTGCTTTTTTTCTACAACATTAAACAACTGAATGAACATCCTCCGAGCACAGTGATTCCATAATTTTTGCCAGGGATTGTATAACAGCTGCTCAACATCCTCCCCCTCCATATCAGCTCCTCATGCTCTTCTTTTAAAAATGTTCCACAATTACCAGCCCCACAGCATTGGCTTCTCCTAGATCCTGTCTGCTAATCAAAAGTCTCGATGCCCTGAGCTATGTGTTTGTTCAAATTTGTTACCTCTATGTGTAAATTCATTAATAACAGTATATGTTCGAAACAAACCAATGAGGGTTGAATGCGTTACAGCAGAACTTTGCTGAGCTTTATAGTCCTACTAATAATACAGCTTTGCTGCTCTCCAGAATTGTAACATAGCAAGGATAAGCCAGGGTCACACATGAGCCCTGGATCCGTTAAAAGCATCAGTTTTTCAACTTCGAATTTTGTGAAAAACGCATGCGTTAATGGATCTATAGGCTCCAATGCAAAAAATGCATTGTCAAAAGGGCACTAAAAAAATGCTGTGTGTTTTTGAAACTGCATCAAAAACTGCTGCTAGCAGCATTTTTGGGTGCAGTAAAAAACGCATGGGGTTTTTTAACATGGGGCCCCATGGGAAACGCATCAGTTAACGCATGGTACATATAGGTACCATGCGTTAACGCATGCATTTTTTAGATGTAAAAATGGCATTTCTGAAAAACAGAATCAGGTTTTGAAAATGGGAAAGAAACTGATGGGCATGTGTGACCCTGGCCATAGTCTGCCCTACCAAAGTGCAGGATGTATGGAAACTGCATACCTCTGAGCAGCTCAAGAGACAACTTGACAATAACAATTTAAACATTGTTAGTTTACTAATTTTTTTTACCTATCATTTTGTCACTTGAAGACTTGGTAATTTTCATGCATTTTTTTAGTTCTTGCTGTAGATGTTTGAAGACATTATTAAAAACAAAAGTATCATAACAAGAAAAAGATGTTTCAGAGATTTGTAATTTGCTTTGTTACTTTTCTCCAGCCATAGCTGCGTATGTGAGAACATATTTGTCAGAATTAACTTACTTACATAACAAATCCACAGAAAAGAAATGCTTAAAAACACCCTCAAGTGGCTATTTATCATCATACACTCACATTTTGCCCCCACGCACTAGAAAAAAACAGTAATTTGTGATTGATGTACAACAGCCAATATATTAAATTTTGAGCATCTCAAATGATTATTTTATCATCTCAAAGAAAGACAGTTTAAAGGTATTGTTCAAATCAAATATAAATGTTAAAGACTTTTTTGAAAAGTTTATTTAAATTTTTCTTTATCTTCATTTTCCCAGATTTTTCGAACAGACGAAAATCTTGCGGTTTTCAAACTGATCATTGACCCTTAGAGCCCGTTCACATGATGCGTATTTCATCGCATATTTAGTGCGCATTTGGTGCGGATCCACTGCAGATTCACACTAAAGGACCTGTCTCACGCTTCAATGCTCGAATGATCCGATCAACGATCCGACTTGACCTAGATCGCTAGAACGACATTCAATGTTCGTTAGTGAAATGTCACACATATAGATATGGTTAATGACGTAGCAACGATTCCATGACAAGCAAATTATACTTACATTCATTAGTTCGCCTACATCCTTCACTTCTCAATAGGCGAGGTCGTTAACGACATCGTTATCAAGGTATCACACACACCCGTGCTGCAGGTTGAATCACCATTTGATTTAAGGTCTGGTTCACAAACCTCCCATCAATGATCTGCCCGATTATCGTTGATCGGATGTACATGTCACACTGAACGACGTCATTACGACGTTGTTAGAATGACTGAAAACGTTATCGATATCGTTGTGTGAGATGGAGCCTTTAGGCATTTTTTTCCCTGATCAGGATCAGGTTCAATCCAGTTTTGTGCCAAAACCAGGAGAGGAACTTGCAGAGAAAAACTATCATTGAAAGATTGACACCTGTTCTGAGTTTTGGAGCCACTCCTGGTTTTGGCACACAAACCGGATGGAACCTGATCAGGAAAAAAACTGAAGTGTGAAACCAGCCTAAGTTTGCAGCAGCATGTTTTCCCAGCAAAGTAGGCTGGTTTCACACTGCAGGATTTTCCTTGATCAGGTTCTATCCAGTTCGTGTGCCAAAACCAGGAGAGGAACCAGAGAGGAACTTGCAGAGAAAAACTATAATTGAAAGATTGACACCTGTTCGAGTTTTGGAGACTCTCCTAGTTTTGGCACAACAAAATCTGATGAACCCTAATCAGGAAAAAACTGCAGTGTGAAACCAGACTATGGAATTACGCTGCATATTTTAATGCAGAAAAATCTGCAGCATGTCAATTCTTCATACAGATATGCTGCAGATTTAACCACAAAAATGCTGAGTCATCGAAAAGGCAATGGCAAAAAGCTCCAAAACTGCAGCTAATAAAACGCACCACGCGCTAGGGATGGTTTTGGAGCATTTTTCTGACAAGTGTAGATTTTTTCAAGTCAAAGATCTGCACCACCAACTCAGCATGTGAACATGCCCTTAAACCTGAAACTCTGTGATAATCTTCACTTATAGGATTTTAATGAAAACTAACACTTATCGTGAAGATGGAGGCACGAAACAATGGATACACCATTGACCATTTCTAATTCGCACAATTCTCCCCTCAACCCGTCCTTGCATAATGACCTTTGCACAGGTCACAGCACTTACCATATAAATCTTTAATTTTTTTATGCCTAAAATTTCCAGCTGATTGCCTGTTATAACGAAAGTCTTTGGAACTGTTGTTTAACATTCAAAATGTATTATTTATTTGAGTTCTTGAACAAGAACAATGAACCCACTCTAAGTAAATCTGAAACAATTATAACCATAAAAATTATTTTGCATAAATGAAAATCTACAGTTTGTCTTTCTGAGAAAAAAAAACATTGACGTGACATTTGCGAAAACGGCAAACTTCTAAAGTTTCACTGTAATTTAAATCATGCATGGTAATATTGAAGAGCAACCACAATTTTTTCTGCATTCATTGTACACATAATAGTTTTTAATGGCAGGACACAGAGTTCATAATGATTTCCATACAATTTATACATTTTCTGTTTTGCAACAAAAAGAACCAGAATCACTTTAGCACAATGTCAATGGTAAGATTTAAAGAAAGGGAAAAAAGCAAAAGATAATTGCACACTTATGTGAATGTGTAATTGCTTTGAGATGGAATTTTCGTAGTCGCATCTCAATACAAGCTAATGTAATCCACTACAGGTAGTAATTACTGAAAGTAATTGTAATGCAGAATGAGAGGTAAACGTTAATGAATTAGATTTCTAAGGATATAACATCAGAGGTGCTAGAATGGAAAGTATTTTGTGAACCATGGCAGTTTCTTTGGTGAACCCAATCACAGTCATTTAAAGGGTAGAGCAGAAAAACGGGAGAAAATTGCTTAAAAAGAATGAGAATTAAAGTCAATTTTACATGAGTTTATTGACATAATTTAAAGCCTGCTAAATTTGATTCCATGGATGATATAGAGATTTATTTGTCAAGTGATGTACCATATTTACCCTTGATCTGTGTGTGTCATGACCATCTTACCTACAGTAACAGTTGGTTTAGCTCATTAACAAACCACTCCAGAATGCAATGTGTTACACATAAAAAGTCGCATGAATGTATTTAGAAAATCAAAACCGAATCCTTAATGAGCACATCAGACATCTGAAGGCAAAGGTTGTGTAGATGCAATTTCCATTAGGTATACAAATCTAAAGGATAGTAGTCAGTATACTAACCCTTTCTCAACATTGGATATTCAAGTACATCCTATGTTGCAGTTCGTTCCCACAAATGGGGTACCAGTACATCCTGATGATTGTGCATGCACAGGAGCTGTGCATGAGTGATTGCTTCAGGGGGATGGCCAAGCTCTGGCTGTTACAGCCAAGAGCAGTGCCTGCACTCTCCCTGACTGTTCAATCCTCTGAATGCTGCAATCAATAGTGATCACTGCATTTAGACATTGAGAGTGTTGGGGCTCTCATTCTCAGCTGATCAAGACGACCAGGATGCGATCATGGAGATTAGAAAGTTGTCATGACAGCAGAAGGTCAAATAAGGACCTCCTGATCTGTCATCCATAGTGGCCTGTTAGACCATGACAGGGCATGCTCTAACAGGTCTTCTGCCAATATCACAATAACAGGTATATTGCATTGCAATTCAGTGATCAGACTAATACAAGTTAAATCCCGATAGAAGATCTAAGTAAAAAAGTTGAAAAAAGTTTTAAAAAATTGTAAATGTACTAAAATAACATGTATTTAGAATAAAGAAACAAATTAATGCAATAAGATTTATGCAATAACAAAAAATAAGCAAAAGTATCACTGCATCCATAACAACCCAATCTATAATCTATCACACTGACTAACCCCTTCAGTGAACACTGTTAAAAACAAAAAACATAGTTGGGCTTTTTCATCAAATCACCTTAAAAAAGTGGAATAAAATGCAATCAAAAAGTGAGATGTACACAAATACCTGAAAAGATCATCTTGTCCCGCCGCAAAGCTACAACATGCTATACAACTCTATTAGCAGAGAATTGAAAAAGCTATAGTTGTCAGAATATAGCAATGCAAAATCAATTTTTTTTCTTTAAAATTGTTTTTATTACGTGAAGAAGGCTAAACATAACAAAATATATAAAAGTGATATCACTGTTATCATACTGACACGAAAAAGATGTGTTGTCACTTTACCAAAAAGAGAAGAACATTCAAAAAATAATTTCTGAATTGCTGGTTTATGTTAATTCTGCCTCACAAAAATCTGAATAAATAGCAATATATAAGTTATATGCCCAAAAATGGTCCCAATAAAAATGTCAACTTATCCTGCAAAATAACATCTCTCACATGACTGCCAGCGGAAAAATTATTTTTTTATTTTCATGGCTCAGCGTTATAAAATTCTGTGAAGCACCTATGTGTTCAAGATGCTCACCACACCTCCAAAGAAATTCCTTTGAGAGGAGTAGTTTCCAAAATGGTGTCACTTGTGGAGGGTTTTCACAATTTCGGCACATCAGGGGCTTGGCAAACTCGACATTGCATCCACTATCTGTTTCAGCCAATTTTCTATTCCAAGTCAAGTGCTGCTCCTTCCCTTCCAAGCTCTTTCATGTGCCTAAACAGTATTTTTCCTCCACATATGGGGTATCGGTGTACATAGGAGAAATTGCACAACAAATTGTATGGTCTATTTTCTCCTGCTACCCTTGCGAAAATTAAAGATTTAGAGAAAAAGCAACATGTTTGTGTGAAATTTTTTTTCATTTTCGTAGTTCAACATTATAAAATTCTGTGAAGCACCTGTAGGTTTATTTATACTCACTACACCTCTAAATAAATTCCTTGAGAGCTGTATGTTGCAAAATAGAGTAATTTATAATGGGTTTCCACTGTTTAGGCACATCAGGGGCCGTACACATGCGACATGGGGTCTGCTATCTATTTTTGCACCAAATGTTTTGTGCACCAAATGTTGTGCTCCTTCCCTTTTGAACCCTACAGTGCGCCCAAACAGTAGTTTTTCATCACATTTAGGGTATCGGCATACTCAGAAGAAATTGCACAATAAATTGTATGCCTGATTTTAAGCTGTTAACTTTATGTAAATGCTAAATTTTAGGCTTAAGCAACATTTTTGTGGAAATTTTCTTTTTCCTTGACATTACTTCAATTCCTGTGAATCATCTGAAGGGTTAAAAAAAAACTTCTTGAATGTGATTTTAAAATCTTTGAGGGTTTAGTTTTTAAAATGGTGTTACTGTTGGGAATTTTCTGTCATATAGTCAAAGTCACTTCAAATGTGATGGGGTCCCTGAAAAATATGGTCTTGTAAATTTTGTTGGAAAAATGAGAAATCACTGATAATTTTAACCCTTCTAACTTCTTAACAAAATGGTAAGTTTCAAAAATGGCACTGATGTAAAGTAGACATGGGGTAATTGTTATTTATTACCTATTTTGTGTGACATAACTCTGGTTAAAGAACATGAAAATAAAAACTAAACCTTTGAAAATAGCAGAATATTGTAAATTCTCTCCAAAATTCAATATTTTTATAAATAAACGTAAAAGTTTCTAACCTAAGTTTACTACTAACATGAAGTACAATGTGCCTTGAAGAAAACATTCCCGAAATCACTGGAATTTGTGGAGGTTTTCCAGAGTTATTATCTCATAAAGTGACACTGGTCAGAATTGTAAAATTGTGCCTGATCAGGATGGTGAAAACTGGCTTCGGTGGTAAGGGGTTAATCTAGTTAAATAGTTCAGTTTGGAAGCCATTATGTTATATTTCCAATCTGCATCATACTCTACATTTTTCATCTCCATTTTGTTCTTACCCACACATTTCTGTAACTTCTAAAACGAATGATGCATAACTTATAATGGGGATAATATACATAATTATATACCATATTTTTCACTTTATAAAATGCACCGGATTATAAGACGCAACCCAAATTTGGCGAAGGAAAAGAGAAAAATAATAGCTATAAAACAGAATTTAAATAGCAAATTAATACTGTGGAACATATTCCTTCCTTTTCAAGCTATTACTAAAGTAAAATTTGCCTAGCATTGTGCATTAAAAGTTTATTAAAATACATTCGATGCATCTAGCCTTTAATGATATTTGTGAAACATTAAAAGGTTGTATATATGACCGATCTTAGTCAGTTTACCCGGCAAAGCTCAAATTGACCATCATTTTAAATAGCTCAGCATTACTGAAGCGTAAAAGCCATTATGGACATTTGGGGTCATATTAAAATCCCATTACACATGATAATACTTTATAAAACATAACCTAAATGTGTACATTTGTTGCTTGAACAGACAAGAAATTGGAATTATTTACATATATAATGTGATTGGTAAGCTTCACAGGGCAATACCTGAAATTAGCTCCACTTAAGAGCTGAGAAGCGTAAAGCTCGATGACGGTAATTTATGTGCTACATGTACTTATTAAAATTTGCTGGAAAAACATAGAACAGCAGCAAACAGTAGCCTACTTCTAACCAAAATTTTTATGAAAATGATTCCTAGTGTATACCTTATGTTAAACTACAGTGGTGTATTCTAGCTAGCTATGATATATCACATTGAGAGAACCTGTCCTAGTGGTTTGTTAGTGTCATCAACCTGCCTGCACTCCTCCATTGATGACGAGCATGAATATTTAATGTATTTTTTTGGTAGTATGAAAAAATAGGGCGGTTGGCTACTGACAGAAAGCTCCCCTCCTTGTGCCATCGTCATCTTCTTCATTAATATAATCGCATATGAAAGTAAAAGAAGGTATATTTCTTAAGACCCTCTTCTATGAGACAGAGAGCCACGGCAAAGATCAATTTCTACTCTATTGGATGATTTAAATTAGAGCCATGTTATGGGATATTTGAGTGGCTCCTTAAAGCTTTCCTCAGCTGTAAGAAGTGATTGTAAGAGGGATATAGAAACTAAACCTTTTTCAATAAGGTAATAGCTATTTTAAGAAGGCTTTCTCCATTTGGGGTAACCTATTTCATACATTGGCATTTCTCATTTACTTTATCAGACACATATTTACTGGTCAGTTAAAAAAGTGGACCAAACTTAAAAATAATTTTTAAATCCTTATCTATTTAGTAACATAATGTATTTATTTTGTAATGTACTTACATACCGTTCCCTAACTGCATTAACTTCTATTTTTCCCTACTTCCTTTTTGATGGCACTTTGATTGAGAATCCCAGTGCATGCTAGGATATTCAATTTATTCATCATCAAGGAGTAAAAGTTGCATCAATGACGCTGGTTTTAGGGCCTGGCTATTTCCAGCGTGATGTGTACAATGACAGCGTGTACTCTGTTGCCAGCTTAGATCAGTAATAATGAGCTGACAACAGAGCGGTGTCAAAATACCTGTCATGCAGAGACCAGCACCGCGCCCCAAGTGACATCACTCGTGTCTGCATGTGTAGTATGCTGACACTGCTCTGTTGCTGTTATTCTGAGGTTGTGCAGGCAGAACAACCTCAGTAGGTGAGCAAAATTATTCACCAACTTTCTCTCCCCCAATTGCCATCGGGTTTGTCACATTTTTCTCTTTCATAAAATTTAAAATACGAGCACATTCAGCCGAATTTAGAATGCATATATACAAAGAGGGCAGAAGGTGATTTTTCTGTTCTATTGGTTAGATGAGGTTCTGTTCATCCCTTCAATGTATAATTTACTGCAAAACCTACAATGTCAATATAGTGTCTGAAGTCAGCCTTAGAGAAGAGGAAATATTCTTTATGGCTATATAATTAATTCATTTGCATACTCATCACCACAGACCCAATTTAACCAAATTTAGATTTTTCTTTCTCTTTGTAACTTACAGCCATATGCAGGAATTAACATTTTTTTAAAACTCATAGACCTTGAGTCATCAGTACGGCAAGAATAACATGTTGGTACTTGTTGCATGTACATATTAGAGTCACACACTTGATTTATTAGAAGTCAATTACCTTTTATTGAAACAG
Source organism: Allobates femoralis (assembly GCA_033576535.1). Lineage (NCBI taxonomy): Eukaryota > Metazoa > Chordata > Amphibia > Anura > Aromobatidae > Allobates > Allobates femoralis. The sequence goes on along the minus strand of JARQOC010000004.1, from coordinate 350,055,988 downwards.
ATGCGTTGAAAAGTGGTACGTGCCTCCATGTGCTTCCCCGCAACTCTTACTCCAGTCTATGATTGGATTAAGGTATTTAAAATATCATATGCCTCATCTAATTCATGATGAGCTGTCACATCACACCCCCATTCTGACTCAACTTTGCTCATTTTGGTGGAGCTGGGTGAAACTGTTGTGAAAATGACAAAAGTCACTAACTTTGTTGTCCAACCTCAAGTTGCGCAAAAATCTTGTGACTTATCAAAGTGGTTTATGGAAGATTTATGGCATAATTGCATTAATGAATTGTTCCCTAAGTTTCTCTAAATTTTGAAACTTGGAGGAGCAGCAAAAATGACAGAAGCCAACAGGTATAGTATGCTGGTGTGTAAGTTTGTAAGACCGCATGGGTTGCATAAGTTTGTCTGGTTTTACTTACAAAGATTTTAAAGTTAAATAACGTTTATTTGTTACTAGAGATCTGATTTTACTTCTGGATTATGTACTTTTCTTGAATTTATAGATTTGCCACATAGCTGACATCAACTGTAATTAATTATCTGCATAATTCTAATTTTTTGGTGCATGTCGAAAAGTTGTATTAGTAGTTGTTTGGGAGAAATGAGCAAATGTTTTGAACTTGTTGGCGCACTCTTTGTGACTCCGAACTTGTTTCGAACCTCAAACACTGAGTTGGCAGTTTGGCTTTCCGCCCACATACAGCCAGCCGTAAGTAAAACACTTCCATGGTTGTTTTTTTTTTCCTTTTTTAAATTAATTTTGGACACACACCACACCCAAAAACTTGGCTTTTAAGCCCAGTGCTAGCCGATCAAACTCTGCATTTGGCTCGCAGTAGGTCAAGCATTAACTGTACCCAACCACAGCGATGCTTGCCAGTGCTTTGCAACCGTAAAGCATCCAAACCTGAACAGGTTTGCTCAACACCGGGGAGTTAAGCGAACCGAACCCAACCTTGAAAGGTTCGCTCATCTCTAGTGTCTGGTAATGGATAAGCCCACTGAGCTAAAAACAGTGTATAAATTATCAGGATTTGAGATTCTGTTCATGTCTTATATTTTCTGCATCATTTTGGTAAATGTAGCATTTGTAATTAGTGCTTTTTGATTTAGAAACTATCCTATTCAATAAATGTAAGCCATGGGACATGCTTACAATAGCCTTTGTTCATGGGCAGTTCATTAAACTCATTAATTTGGAACATTAGAGTATATACTGTACATTCAAACAGCGGCATTCAGTAATGCACTAAACAAATTACTTTCATTAAAATATTTTAGCTGTTACTGAATTATGAAAGGTTTTTTAAATCTATTTATAGCACCTAAAAGTATTTCTATGAATGCTAGCACCAATAAACCTTTCTAGCAAGTAAGAGACTACAACTAATTACTAGAGACATTACACTTTACACTGTCATTTGGATGCTGGGTAAATAAAGTACACTTCATAATCTGCCTGAGGAATGCAATATAGATGATTATGCAGATATATAATAAACACTTATGAGCAAAGTGAGCCTTTATTTTAGATAAAATCCATAATTATTAATAAACTGTATGTTAATTAGAAAATTGAAATACTAAGCACAGTTACAATTTACACTTTAATTAGCTTACAGAGGTTTTAGCAAGTCCATTAGAATACTCTTCATTTGCATAAAGACAGTCCTAAATGCAACTTGCGGACACTACTCTACTCTTAACTAATATGCTTTAATTGTAGCAAAAATGTGGTCGATCTTAAATTACTTTAAATAATTCTAATGAAATACAACTGAGAATAATTTTGAGTTTTAAATAATCATTTCAAAAGTACAAGGAACCCAGCAGGAAATAATCCTTGCTTTCTTTTTTATATTAATAATTGTGTTAATATTGGTTAGCTTCATGTTTTATGTCCCATAAACCTTATTAATTATAGCTTGCATACTTTGGTAAACAGGTGTACCTGCAGGATTATTTCAGCTCGATTGTCAATAGAAAAGTTGACAATAAAACCTTTAGTAATCAACTTGCAGTTGAAACCACATGTTTTCCATACACTATTTAATAAGACACATATCGTGTTTTATCACTAACATGAAATCAGAATAAACATTTCCCGTTTTAGGGCAATTAGGAGATTACCATAATTATTAATATTTTCTAAATGCCAGAATAATGAGAGAAAGAATGTTTTAATGCATTTTTATTACTTTCTGCAAAGTCACAAGTTTACATACATTTCATTAATATTTGGTATCATTGCCCTTACACTGTATGACTTGGGTCAAATGTTTTGGATATCCTTCCACAAGCTTCACACAATAGTTGATAGGAATTTGGGCACATGTTATTAATGACCTCTTAAAGTAAATTTTTTCCAATAGCATTTTATGTGGACACAGGAAAAAACATTTGAAAAAAAGGTATTTCCACTCTAGATAACCTTATTTTGCGCATGGCATCTCTTGCTCCTAGTGTAGCTGATCGAAATTGGTTTTATTAATGCAATTCTGTCATAGTTGTCAAAACACAATGTTAAGCCACGGTCCCACTAGCATGATACATGTGAGAGACTCGCGCAAGATGCACATTACATCACCCAACATGGCTGCAGGCCCTCCAGACAGGTGCGTGCAGCTCCATAATACATGCAGCTGCACGATCCTCTCTGGATAGTCGGTGGCTATGCCATGAATGCAAGACTTGCGTGTGTCTCTTGCATGTCTCTCGACCAGTGTGACTCCAGCATTAATATAATCCTAGATAACACTGCCCAGAAAGGTCAATTGGATGGTGGTAAAGATGGGTGGATCAGGCAAATTCTATTTTGCCGGTTATCACAGATATGTTTTTTCCACTAATTTAATGTCACAAAATGTGCTCTGAGTCTCTCCAGCTCCAGAGCATAATAAACTTATCATGTAAAAATATATCTATCTATATCTATATATATATATATATATAGATATATATATATATATACACACTACCATTCAAATGTTTGGCAGTCATTTAGAAATGTCCTTGTTTTTGAACAAAAAGCGCTTTTTGTTTCAATGAAGCTAACATTAAATGAATCAGATATACACTCTATACATTGTTAACTATTCTAGCTATAAACGTCTGTTTTTTAGTTCAATATCTAGAGTACATAGGTGTATAGAGGCCCATTTCCAACAACCACCACTCCAGTGTCTTAATGGTACATTGTGTTTGCTAACTATGTAAGAAGGCTAATGGATGTGTAGGAAACCCTAGAAAACCCTTGCACAAGTATGTTAGAACAGCTGAAAACAGTTTGGCTGAATAGAGAAGCTATAAGTTGACCTTCCTTTGAGCTAGTTGAGAATCTGGAGGATTACATTTGTTTGTTCTGTGAAACTCTCAAAATGGCCAGAAAAAGTGAACTTTCATGTGAAACTCGACAGTCTATTTTTGTTCTTAGAAATGAAGGCTATTCCATGTGAGGAATTGCCAAGAAACTGAAGATTTCCTACAATGGTGTATACTACTCCCTTCAGAGGAGTGCACAAACAGGCTCTAACCAGAGTAGAAAGAGAAGTGGGAGGCCCCGCTGCACAACTGAGCAACAAGACAAGTACATTAGAGTCTCTAGTTTGAGAAATCGACGCCTTACAGCTCCTCAACTGGCAGCTTCATTAAATAGTTGTGATACAAATGAGACAAGTATGAGTGTGTGACTGGGTTACGATAGGTATCCAGTTTTCAGCATAGGTGATTATGGAGGTCATGATGCCCATATGCTACCATCTTAGAGCGTTATGCTATGATCATGAAGATTTAACTTTGTGACAAGCAATATTTTGGAGAACCTTGAAATGTTATACTATAACATTCCTAAGGTTTTTTGTAATCAGTAACGGACAACTTTTGAAGCACTGGGCTATTGTCAAAAGACAGGCCAGTGGCAAACAGACCTTGAGGCAGTTCAAACAAAATGTAACCTTGAAGCATTGTGCTGTGGTCAGAAGACATGAGAATGTCAAACAGACCCTGAGTCTGTTTGAACAGACCCAGGTGGTGTTATCAGTGAGCACCGGGCCCATGTCAAACAACCTACTGCGCAGTTGCAAGATACTGATGATCTGGCCTAAACATATTGCACAAGATGTGTTAGGGGAGGATGTGGGAGCTGTGTATAAAAATGAGGGCCCAGTACTACGAGTTAGGGACATTCCAGAACATATGTGGACGCACGGTTTCTGTGATGACAAGACCAGAGTATTTCCTTCTCGTATGACACTGTGGTCCCTCCGGTGGAGAGGTGATGTTGCAATACTCCGGTATGTATTGATACTTATTTCTCCATATACTATGATTCACCGTAATTGTATGATTTACATGAACTGAATTATAGAAACAGGGTAATATTGTATCTGCCATTCCATACTTGAGCATTATCCTGATGTAATCTTAATAAATTGTTATATTGTTTTACCATAAAACTGTATTCAGTGTGCCTAATTCGTATATTAGTGAGCGCTACGTAAGTAAGGGCGTATCCGCCCTGTCACTCTGACGCGGTAAAACAATAGTACCCTCCAAAGGTCTGCAATTCTGTAATTGCTGCAAAGGGAGCATTCTTTGATGAAAGCAAAGTTTGACGGAGAAAATTGTTATTTCAAATAAAAATCATTATTTCTAACCTTGTCAATGTCTGGACTATATTTTCTATTTAGTTTGCAACTCATTTGATAAATAAAAGTGTGAGTTTTCATGGAAAACACAAAATTGTCTGGGTGACCTCAAACTTTTGAACGGTAGCATATATATATATATATATATATATATATATATATATATATAAAAATATTAAATCTGTAGGCCTTTTACACTGACTTTGGACTTATGGCTTTGATCAGGCCTGTGAGGGTTCTAGGCATGTGAATGCAAAGTTGCAGTACATATCTGTTATATCATATTTCTGTTACCTGTCACACTCTTGCACAGAATCACAGCTGTGATCGGAAAATGCAGTAAGCACCATATGGATAATGTGGAGGGTCTGTAGAGGTGAGCAGTAAGGAGAGTATAAGGATTTTTTATTATTTTTTTAACGGCTTCTTGTGGTTCACAAAAATGCCAACTACTGACTTCCGTAATTCACAAGGAAGCGATCTGGAAAAAATGTAGATTTTTGTAAAGTTCAAGTAGGATTCAATTGCACTTGAATGTTCTCACTCACCTCTAGTTAGGACATCTAAGTATAAAAGGCAGTGCTACCCCTGCATTGAGATGATATTAATGACTCAAATATCCAATAAGAATGATGGTATGGTATGCCTTTATGCCAGTAGCCAGCCGGTCAGTTAATGAAAAACATTAATATACATAAACCTTGTTTGGCAGGGTCACTTCTTACTGCCTGCAATTGCTCATCTCACACCCAAAAATAAAGATATTCAAAAGCAAACAAGAAGCATAGTTATGTTCTTTCTTGAGCCACCTTTCCTCGTAGCCAGCTTTCCAATTCTTGTCATTAATCATATGTATTGAATACGGTTATCATGGTTTTTATAACTTATTCCTATCATGTCAGTTTTATAATCACTCCTAGTCATAATAAAGTATGATTACTAGATATGGCATATGGTGTTAGATAATTCTTTATATACTACATTAATATGAAATGCTGGACTTCTTAAAGACAATAAATAAGCTACCCAATTTAATGCATTTACCAGGAACGTAACTACCACAGGTTCAGGGGTTGCGATAGCACCCGGGCCCTGCAGCCTAGGGGGCCCCAAAAGTCCCTTTGGCCTATAGAAAAAGACTAATACTATTAAAGATTTGCAATAGCTGGGGGCCCCATTGGAGCTTTCGCATCGGGGCCCCTGAGCCTGAAGTTACGCCACTGGCATTTACCATTCCATCCATTACCTTTACCTCAGTTATAACAATGCACCAATAAAATAATTGATTTTGTAAATAATAACAAACACAATAATACACTTGAGGTTGAAAGGACATATGTTCATTGATTCCAACCTTTTCTTAAGTGCAGTGGTAGGTAGAGCTATATTGACCTATAAAAAAAAGACTAATACAATACATTGTTCTGCCACTTGCTATTGCAAACCTAATTTCAAATACCTTGAAAAATACTGTGTTGTGCTTTTTAAAAATAAGTGTCAATCAAGTCTTGGGCAGGAAAGAGCGTTGTTCCATGCTGACGGGGATCTGTTTTCTTGTAGGCACCTTTTGTATTAAGTTTTATATATAATTTGGAATCTCCAGGACATATAATATTCATTTGACATTCATCGTATACAATTAATATAGGTGAAAGTGCAGGGGAAAACATAAATGAATATAATATAACTTCTAGTAATTGAGCTTACATTAGATAATCATTGGTGGTATTATGACTGCCAACTGGACAGGAAGTAAAAAACACGGTCTTTAGAATATCAATAGCTAAACATTCCCTTGCTTCCGATATGGGGACTGAAATGTATTCAGGAGTTTGTTTTCCTTTGATGATGGTTCGGAGATTAGTTTGACACAAAGTTCATTTCTTTTAAAATGACTATAATTAAGTTGAACTGCTCATGGAAGATAATTTCACATTAATTAGTACAAGGATTGACAAGCATTTTAAATCAAGCATATTATACATTTTTGCATATAAATTATAGTATTATGTAAAGGAGTTGTTCCTTTAAAAATGTAGCTGTAACTTGCTCTCTGTTTGAGCATTCCTTTGAGATTGCAATAATAATGGAGGTAATTCACAACATTAAGAGAAAATGAAATTTTACAAAAATATCTGATGGTTATTATAGATTAATAACAATGCCAAAAACTGCCATCAAGCTAATGAACCATTCAAAATCTTTTCATATTTACAGCTCATTAGGAAATTTGACTGGTTGTTATCACTGCCAGGGATGTAAGGGCTTCCTACAAGCATATAACACTACAGAATCCTTATGGGTAATAAATACAAGTCTATACACCTAGATGACCTCAAGTAATGTGCCCACTATTCAATTCAATGTCCAACAGTGATATAAAAATATTTACTTCTATATATTGTTAGGGTGGTCTTCAAGCAGACCGTTCAAATATATTGGATGGTAGCCAAATTAGAGACTTCAACCAATATGCAGTCAAAGACAGACACGCAGTGGTTCTGGTTCAAAAGCAGATGATTTGTTCAAACAAGTTGCTAGTATTTATAGGCAGATTCATAAAACGTGTCATATCAAAGTTCAGATGTATGATTCATGTGTTTATCTGAAATATCCTGAATTGTCCTAAAAATATATGAGGCAATTGGAATTTGGTCCTTAGAGTTGACATCATCTAGTATCATATTAGCATCTGATCAGCAATATTATTAATACGGTCAAAACATGTTTTATATGGTCATGGTGTGAAATCAATATAATAAATCAATATTTATTACAGCAATACCAGCTTGCTCCTAGCACGCAATACTAGATAATCAGTTTCTTATTAATTGTTTTTCTTGCTTCAAACTTGTAGAATAAATGTCTTTAAAGTCATAGCAGAGATAGGATATACTGTAGTCTATATGCTTCTATATTCTTGGGTTCTTGACTACCTTATCAATGTCTATTCAATTTGAGAATTTTTAAATACGGTATGTCAAATTTTGTCTTCAAGTATGTTGATAATGAAACGGGTCACACTTTAGCGGGCCTGTGCCATCAGAAAATGGCCAATTGTTTAAATCACATTTCAAGTAATGTTTTGTGCTATGCAAATTGCTAATATAAAGAGGACTTGAACTAAAACACCTATTGGTAGTAGCAATCCTAAAACTCAATATGGACCCTTTAATGAACATTATCATATGACCAAGGATATGATCCAAATCATATTCTCAATTTGCAAACATGGTGTTTCGGAGTGTTTGCTCTCGTCAGTGCAAAGTATGAGATATGATTTGGCCAGGTGAGAGGCTTAGGCTGGGTATCTAAGCTATAATATTTCTCCTTATGGAGAGATCACATGTCAGTTCTGGCATGTCAGCATAAGAGGAGATGTAAACACCTTGCATGCTCCTCGAAATTTAATATGCAAATTGCCTCTTTAAAGAGAGCTTGAACTCTAGCACCACCTATTGGTAATGGCAATCCTAAAAGTCAATATTGACCCTTTAACGAGCCTTATCACATGATCAAGGATATAATCAAATCATATTCTGAATTTACAACCATGGTGTTTCAGAGTGTTTGCTCCTCCTCAGTTCAAAGTATGAGATATGATTTGGCTAGATGAGAGGCTAAGACTGGGAATCTTGGGGAAGCCTATTTATTGTCTGTCTGTGTCAGGTGTCCCAGCTTACCAACACACATTTTACCATGCTTCCTGGGGGGGCATGTGTGGGTTGAAGGGAATTCATTAGATTTCTAAAGAAGGAGCATCCAATCAGTAATAATATGTCATTAGCATGAGGGTTGAACAATCACCATCTTTATTGCTAATAGACAGCTACATTAACAGGTATCATACCATGTTAGGGGCGCCTCCTGTGCTAACATATCTTCACAGTGAAAGTACTCTGTTCTTGATACAGTACATGTACAAAAAGGAAAAAGTTTCAATATGCCGCAGTATAGATGTGCTGTATGCTGTTATCAAATTTGACTAGTAAAACAGGTATGCAAAAACAGACATGCCTAGTTAAATATCTACATGAACGAATAGTAAGTTATTTGGGTTCGGATACCTCTAATGGTCCCTTTACACGCGGCCACAGGAAGGTAGACACCGGCAGGCATTGGACACAGTTGTGCCTGTTGCCTTGAAAAGACCACGATGTGGCTGCGTGTAATTCAGGACTTTCCTTCCTGTGTCTTCCCTGAAGGAAGGAAAGTCCTGAATTACACGCCGCCACATCGTGGTCTTTTCAAGGCAACAGGCACAATTGTGTCCGATGCCTGCCAGTTTCTACCGTCCTGTGGCCGCGTGTAAAGGGACCATAACTGAATACTTTTAACTGTTTCAGTTTTCAGATCCAGGTGAGTTCCCCACTGATGTGCATTGGATTCATTACTAGTTACTCATTCAAGGCATTCGGTTAGATTCTGAACCTGAGTATCTTGCTACTCGCTCATCACTAATAATAGGAAATGCTAAACAGGTGTACATCCTTACTTTGTTCAGTAAAACATTTCAGTCAAATATCTGAATTTTGGGGAATTAAATTTTGTATTTTTATGAAACAAGTATTCCCCTTTACAAAAAGGATTGCACAAAATATGCAGACGCTCAGTACAGTCACTTTTGACAAGTAAGCACACTGTCTGTGACTGACACTGGTTTCAGATCGTTTTATAATAATATATTGTGCTTACTGCATTTTAGTACATTAAGAATGCAGAAAAATTGTAATTCAAATTAAGGAGGACAAATGCCAGCTACACCATATAACTGATCAAGAACACTGAGTCTAACACTGCTGCTGGCACCTGGTTATCTCCTTCTCTTCACCTATCAATTGAATCTCTCCATTATTCACAAACTACTACTCTCAAATTCTTCACTACTGCTGTTATTCATCACATTAGTGTCTGGAGTACTTGTCTAATGTTTTATATTTTTCTCTTCCTATCTCTCGCTGAGCTGTGAGTTCTGACCTTCACTCACCATTGTAAAGCTGACCATACAAATTCAATGAATCAGCCAAATAACTCGACATCGGATAATTTGGCCAATAGCTATCTCAGCATGCTCATGCACAAGCACTGATTAGGACTAATGCTCCTATATTCTATAAGAAAGCTGCCGGACAAGACAAAATAGTATCCAAAATTGGGCGATTGACATCTCTACCGACTGTTAGTCGTCTGGTGCCACCACACACAATGGACTTTTGGGAAAACCTCTTGATAACAGTAGGGTTAGGAAAATATTAATTTAATGTGAATGGGGGCCTTAATTCACTTTAAAATTGAATGTTCTATGATATTATCTATCCAGAGCCCACAGATAATAAACATAGATAAAAAAAGAAATGAATACCTCCCAGCTTACTTGTGCCTCCACTTGTGCCTCTCCTTTTTGCCTTCATTCCTCTCATACATCCTCTTTGGCCTCCTCAACTCTGTGCCGTGGCATCCCTGAGGCAAAGCACAACGTAACATTCTGATGTCACAACATGGCAAGCAGTGGCACAAAGTGCAGTGATATTAGAGGCTTTGCCATCCAGCAACCCTGGCATATAGAACAAGTCATATGAGATTAGTGAGCCATGAAGTAAGATCTATTTTTTCCTTTACTTTTTGCTGGCACTCAATGGTTTAGTATAAACCAATTATACTGAATTTTCAGCAATCTAATTGCTAAAATCTGGAAAATCCAAAATCATTATAATGTTTGATGAGTTAATTCCACTTTAACAAATTTGCTCATTTCTAATAAAAGTGAATATTTTTTTTAAATATTATATATATGTTTTTAACATTTTTTCTTTATTTAGTCTTAGGCTGGGGTCACACTTCCGTTTTTTTTTTTGTTTTTTTTTAAAAACCTGATCCGGTTTTGAGCTTTTAAAAAGCTCAAAACCGGAGCAAGAAACGCTCCTCATAGGAGCCCATTCTAAAAACCGGATTGCTTTACAAGCAATCCGGTTACCACATCCGGATCTGCAGTCTGCATGAGTGGTTCTAAGCCTCGCAGTGTGGTAACCGTATACACACCGGATTACACATCCTGAGCAATGCGGTAACTGTATATACTTTGCAAAGTGCTTAAGTGTAAAATAAAGCTTTATTAATGAAAAAAATGATGCCCTTCATGTCTCTAGGGGGTGCACCCCCCCTAGAGACATGCTACCTACTTAGTTTGGCAAGTAATAAGTTATTATCTTATGTACAATAAAGCCGACTCCTGTCGGCTCTGTACATTTTTATGAATGAAGCTGCAGCTCCCCTGTGAGCAGCGCGCATATTAAACCTAATGTACGTATAGTATGTGCACTGTCCGAGGTCCTGCAGGCATTTACAGTAGATCTATGGCCAGCGCAGCGCCATAGATCTTACTGTAAAAGCCTGCAGGACCTCGGACAGTGGCACATAGTATACGTACATGACGTATACTATGCGCAACTGTTAGGGGAGCCGCAGGCTTCATTGATAAAAATGTACAGTGCTGACAGGAGTCGGTTATACTGTACAGGGTATATTAACCCCTTACATGCCCACCTGAGTAGGTAGCATGTCTCTAGGGGGGTGGGCACCCCCTAGAGACATGATGGGCAAAATTATTATTAACATGATAGCTTTTTCACAGTCATAGCACATTGCTTATCCCGGCGGCAGCCGGGATAAGCAAAGTATACTGTAACCGGATTGCTCAGGATTACACATCCTGAGCAATCCGGTTATCGCAATGCGATTCCCTCCACACATTTTTCATAAAAAATGTGTGGGACCACAATTGCGTTCACCGCATCCGGATCTGGATGCGGTGAACATAATTCTACTTTAAAGTGTTACCCTAGCCTTACCATCCAAAGTCAGAAATAAGCTTTTATATACCTTTTCTATATACATTACTTGGAGTAAAGTAAATCCTTCTTTTCATATTTATTTTCATTTCCAATTATATAACCATTATATTTTTCTACATCTTAATGACATGGTAAAACTATAAACGCAAGATAATTGTATTTCTGATTTTTCTAAATGTTGGTGTTTTTCTTATTAGCTTGGGCCAAGTGATGACTTGGCTAAATGAAATTCAATGTACTTCAGAGAAATATGTAACTTACCATCTGGAAATAATGGCAGAATTGCTTTCCTCGTGAAAAGCAGCTGATAGCAATTTAGCACGCTGGGTATTGAGCTGGCCTGAATGTTGTTGCAATTTAGACATATAACTGCTTTAAAAATGAGAAAACAAGCCATTTAATTTTGTAATCCCCAATAACTCGAGGTCATGTAGCACATGTTCAGCAAAAGTAATTTGATTGTTTTTTTTTCGCTTTCTTGAGAAACCACAAATCTGCTTTATAGCCACTAACTGAGAGATTATACTTATGCATTTCAGCTGGTCAGTAAAAAAAAACATGAATAAATGTATTGAGAACCTAATTATTTAAGCTTCTTGGTTGAAACAGCTTCATATCTTTGCAGTCGCAAAATTCTGGTCAGAGTTCCCCTATGTTCTTGTTTATACATAGCAAATTATTTTTTCACTGTTTTAAATCGATAATGTTAAAGTAGCCTACCAATAATTTCATGCTACCCTAAGCAAGAGCAGCATGAAATAGCGCCAGGCTATCTCTCAAACAGTGTACTATGTTTTACTCTGAAATTCTGCAGCATTTTTTAGAAAACAATCTTTGACATGGAATCATATTTCATAATCAATTAAATAAATTATGAAATAGCTCTCAGACCAGATAACACTTGGGCCTTACTTTAAAGATCCATATTTGAATGACTATATAATCCTGATATTAAGATAGGCGTTTTATTAGTCCAACTATAGAATAAAAGAGGTACTTACTGGCAGTTACAGATTGTACTGACAAGTAGGAGATTTGAGCAGCAGCAAAGAGACTAAGAAGCTTTAACTCAGACTAGGTGGAGAGAGATTGACAATTGCTTTTCACAGTAGGTACGCCCAGGGTTGTGGAGCTGGTAAGCCAAACATCTGTCTACAACTCTTCAATTTCCTTGAATCTGACTCAGACTCCAACTCCACCACAATGTACACCAACTCAGATCCGAGTCCACGATTTCAACTCCACAAACATGGCTGTGAAGGCAGTAAGCCAAAAATCTGACTCCAACTCCTCAATTTCCCCTTAATTCGACTCCAACTCCACCAGAAACCGAAATAGACATCAACTTCATGACAGCCCTGGTTACACTGGTTTTAATTGCAGATAAAGAACTTAGTTTCAAGCATGTGATGTTCATTCAAACTCACCTGTGGCAAGTAACAGATGTGGTCAATAGGAAAATCACACCTGAAACCAGATGTAAAGGGGAGAAGTTGACTCAATATTTGCATTAGGTGTCTGTATGTGTCACACTAACCATGGAGAACAGGAATAGGAAAAGAAAACTGTGTGAGGACTTGAGAACCCAAAAAATATTAACAATCCTGAGGTTATGAGTCCATCTCCAGAGATTTTGATGTTCCTTTGTCCACGGTGCACAACATAATCAAGAAGTTTACAACTTAAGACATTGTAGCTAATTTTTCTAGACATGGGCAGCAGAGAGAAATTGATAAAAAGTTGAAATGCAGGATAGTTTGGATGGTGATTAAGCAACCGCAATAAAGTTCCAATAAAAGTCTAACTGATGTGAAGGCTCAGGGTGGATCAGTAAACTATCCGTCAATATTTGAATGAAATGAAACATGATAGCAGGACACCCAGGAGGACCCCGCTGCTGACACAGAGACATAAAAAAGCTAGACTGCACTTTGCCAAAATATAGGTGAGTTTACCAAAATCCTTTGGGGAAAGCATTTTGTGGACAGATGAGACCAAGATACAGCTTTTCTGTAAAGCACATCATTCTACTGTTTACTAAAATCAGAATGAGGTCTACAAAGAAAAGAACACAAAGACCACAGTCTAAGGCTGCTTTCACATCAGCGGTTTTTGCCGATCGTGGCAGATGCGGTGAAAAAAATGCATCTGCCGCGATTACCACATAACCGCTGCACTTGAGGCACAGTTGCGGTCAGCCGCGGTTTTTTTGCGCCCGCACCTGCCGCAAGCCGATACCGCACTTGCCGCACCTGCCGCAAGCTCGCATAGACATTCTATGGGGCTTGCCGCAACTGTGCCGCAAGTGCAGCGGTTATGCGGTAATCGCGGCAGATGCGTTTTTTTCACCGCATCTGCCGCAATCGGCAAAAACCGCTGATGTGAAAGTACCCTAATATGGTGGAAGTTGAAAGATGATTTGGGGTTGTTTTGCTGCCTCTGAACATCAACTGTGTGCAAGGCATCATGAAATTTAAAGATTATAATTACCAAAGGATTTGGGGCCACAATGTAGTGCCCATTGTCAGAAATATGGCTTTGAGTCTTAGGTCATGGGTCTTCTAGCAGAACAATGAGCCCAAACATACTCCAAGAAGCATCCAATCGTGGATGGAACTAAGCAGTGGAAAGTTCTGATGTGGTCAGCAATGAGTCCGTATCTAAATCTCATTGAACACCTATGGAGAGATCTTAAAATTACTGTAGGGAGAAGGCAACCTTAAACATGAAAGACCTGAAGCAGTTTACAAAAAAGAGTGCTCCAAAATTCGAGTTGAGAGGCTTAAGAAGCTTGTTGTTTGTTACCATTCTAAAGACTGAGCATCCAAATATTAAGTTGATAGTGCCAACAGTTTTGTATGGCCCATTTTTGGAGTTTCATGTAAAATTACGTCCAATTTGTCTTTTTTCTCTTTTTTTTTGTGTGTTTTTCCAATACAGAAAGTAAATAAACTTTAGTATGACAAAACATGTATAATTGCAATACATTTATGGGAGAAATATTTCCTTTTCTTGAACAATTTCAAGAGTGCCAACACTTTTGGCCACGACAGTACATCACAGACCTTGTGCAAGTCTAAGGAGTGGGCTTAGTAGCTGAATCTCCACCATATATGGCAAATAACAGCTGTGTTATAAAAGCACCATCTACTGTCATTAGCAACCAGAGTCAGAGCTATCTCTGATTACTGCTATTTACCCTTATAAATGCTAATGTCTATCTCTGACAACAGCATTTAAGGCTACCTATCCTATGCATGTGTTGGGCATTCATTGCAGGGGTGCCAATGAGTTGCCATTCATGCAGGGCCTGCTAAAGTCACACATGGCTGCCATTTTCAAACTCCTGTGAAGCCAATCCCCATAAATATCTTCACAGGAGACTTAGATTTCTCCTATTATCTGCAATATGGGGTAACGTAGTATATACAGCAAGAGGAATAAGGCAGGTTCTAATACCCAAAAGGGATAAAAAAATAAAATATAAAATAAACATTTTGAAAATATTAAAAAAATAAAACTTTTTAAAATTCGAATCACCCTATTTTTCCACTTTTTAAAAAGAAAGAGAAAATAAAAAAAAACATTCATTATTTCTGTATATACAAAAGTAATGTGTCAATATACAAAAATATTTAACTTATATGATAAAGACTGTAAAAAAAAAAATCTAATGGAAAATTACATAATGGTCTTTTTTCATTAATGCAGTTAACCCAACTTCCTAAAATGCAATACCAAGTGATTACAAATAATACCACAAGACAAGATTGGAATGTGGTGATGAATTGGAGACAATGTGTTTATTTCAACATTTCACAGCACTTGGAATTTTATTCCGGTTTTACCATTGTGTGTAAAAGGTAAAACCTGCTTTCCCCCGAATTCCCCTGGATCCTTCCAGAATTTGAAAAATTGATGCACCCACATCGGTATTATCTCTGATCTATCTCACGGATCAATGATAATTCCAGTGCAGGAGCAGACAGTTTCTTCCAGCTACATACCTTTTTCCACTGGATCCAGAGTCTGCCGGTTCCCGATTACATAAAGCCCCATTTTAAATCAACCTGTAGTGCCCTGGATCCGGGTGCTTCCAGGTTTTGTCACAAATACCAAAAATGCACCAAAATGTTTTTTCGCGCTCAGTGAAAAAAACAATGACATCTGGATCAGGAGGAAATGGGAAGAACCTGATGCACCCGCAAGTTATTCCTACCCCATTGAAAGTTAATGGGGTCAAAAACGAATACGGGTGCATCCAGTTTAAGCTGGAATCACATGCATGGTAAAAAAACACCAGTGTGAAACCAGCCTAAAATGAATCGTGTAACTTAAAATTACAACAAGTTCCACAAAAAACAAGCCCACATAATAATAAAATACTTATGATTCTTGGAAGAAGAGTAATAAAATAAAATTAAAGCTCAAATAATGAAAAGGGTTGAAAAGACTCTATTAACCTGAAAATGAGGGAAGAGAGGCTGAAGAGGGGCCACCAAATGAGCACTTTTTCCTATGACTTTGTGCCATACACTTACTCAATCAGTGCTAAATTTATTTAATTGCAAAGAAGTAACCATTGCTGTTTAATGCTGGAGTTTTATCTATACGAACCATCCATCACAGTGTGTGAGAAAATCTTTTTTAGTTCACTTATTTAAAGCACAGGATAATAGCAGATGAAATAAAACATAAACGTGTTTCATGTACACTCATGTGTCCTAACGCATGTTATGTAGAGCTGCACATGGCTAATGCAGTATGAATTGCTCACAGTTTATATTTTAGAGATTACAGTTTAGATTACCCTTTTGATACTACAGTATACAATTAGAGCTCAGCAAATACTGAAAAATACAAATTATACTCATATGTATTCTCTCATTTCTACTTAATGTCACAGATTACTTCCAGACAAAAACAAGCCCAGGCCTCTTTTTAGTTGGGTCCACTTGTGATAGAGATAATAAACAGTAATCTATAGACTATAGGCTAGGGTCAGAATACTGTTTTTAGCAGATGTCAATGATATCTGCTAAAAACTTTTTCATCAGTACATATGCGCTTTTCAGCACAGCTGCTGCTAAACGCTGTCCCTGGTTACCCAATGTTGACTAAAAATGACTAAGTTTTTAGCGGATGTCAGTGACATCCGCTAAAATCGGTAGTCTAACCCTAGCCATTGACCCAGTAATCGATTAAAAGAACAATAGCACTTTAATATTTCAATGTTAAGGCCGAGATGGCTCATATGTCATGCTATATGGACCGCAATGCGTGGATTGACCATGTAGAGCACACAAATCACTCTCCATGCTGATGGTATTGTTTAACAGGTATACCTGAGGAATGTCAACAGCGAGGAGAGAGTGATTAGTGTGTGATCTATTGTATTGAAATGATAGCAAAGAAACTGAGCAAAGTCTAAAGTGTGAAGAGATTTATTAGTATGCTCTCCTGCACAGGGATATTTATAAGTATGCTCTCCTACACGGGGATTGTGACGGTAATCGAGTTTTATCTTCAGATGGTGCTGGCTCTGAGAAAGCCATGAAAGCCATCCCTATCGCTTGTCAAGAGGTAATTTACATCAACAATCATTAATATATTTCTCCTCAATGCGAGTTAAGTTTACATTTTACCTAAAATGTAATTTGAAAAGGGATACATAAGCATGTACAAGAGTAGAGAAATAAATATTTTACTTTAAAAACTGTCTAATAACTGTCTCATTGGTAGAAAACAGTTTTGACAACTGGATTTCATACCACCATAAATGTGCTTGACTTAAAAAATTGACACTTTTTTAAAGGGAATCTGTAATGGGTTTGAAAACTAATCACTGTGGATGATTCACACGTCTTGACATTCCATATTCAACAATCTCAGACTCCAGATTGCATAAGCTGTTAAATACATGTCAAAAACACCTTCAGATTTCACTTTCATATTTATAAGCACATTTGCATAACACCCAATAGCGGTTTATGGTAGCACATCAATGTCAGGTTTCTGCAGTCAGAATCCTGTAGCTGAAGTTCAGGTTTTGTCCTTTCATACGTATGCCACATATACTATTCTTTGTTGTTAAAATATCTGTCTTGGAAAGGATTTG
The DNA here is from genome assembly GCA_033576535.1 of Allobates femoralis. Classification (NCBI taxonomy): domain Eukaryota; kingdom Metazoa; phylum Chordata; class Amphibia; order Anura; family Aromobatidae; genus Allobates; species Allobates femoralis. The sequence continues at coordinate 350,038,371 of JARQOC010000004.1, read as the reverse complement.
TCATCTGTTTTGTTATAGTAAGTCTCAGTTATAAATTCGTAGTGATAGCATTTTAAAAAAATATCATCCATATATTTGCTTTCTCCATGTTCTGAGTGCTGGTAAAAAGCTGAAGTTGTAGTAATGGATCAAGATTGGAGGGAACATTTAGAAAAAATGGGGTATCTGAAGGGAAAGGCAAAAAGAGTCCTTGTTATGTAGTTGTTCCACTTGCTTTTTCTATCATTTGGGCCCTTTGGGTTTGACAACAACTAAGTGTTGAGATTTAATGTGTATACTTCCAGAGAAACACAGCGGTACATCCAAGGAAGTCAGCAACCAAAATGTAGATATATTGAGTAAAACTTCACATTTATTACAAAATCTCTAAAAAAGTTTTGCGGTATATGGTGAGATCATCCATGATGTAATCCCACTGAACATACCTGTGTTTCTCTGGATCGATAGCATTGAACCAAGTATAGACCATGCAAGGCTGAAGGCCAGGAATCAGGAGGAGAAAGGTAAGCTGACACCAAGTTCTGTTTTTAATCGTTTAATGTGTGGTATAGTGGTTTAATAGTGGTATAGTGTTCTACTGAATCCTTAAAAACTGCAACTTGTAAAGGATTTTCAAGATATTGGTTGATAACAGAACCCGATCAATTGAGAAAATAGGCAACTATAACTAAGCAGTAGGGATGAGCGGGTACTGCAATATTCAGACCGCTGCACTCGTGACGAGTAGGTCCTGATACTCGGTACTCGTTGCGAGTATAGCGAGTCCAATGAAAGTGAATGTAGAACCAAGTACTTTCGCAGTGTATCTATGCGAAAATGGAATAAAAGAGAATAAAAGTTGTTAAAAATGAAAAAATATCATACTCACCCATCCGACGGTTGTACCAGGGACCCGAAAAGAAGACATCCATGTACGGCTAGGACCTGTCAGTCTGATAGCCAATCAGATGGCTGATAGCGATCTGGCCAATCAGATGGCCTGACGTCACAAACCACATGATCACTACCAGCCACCTGATTAGCCAGATTGCCAAGTCATTGATCCACGATCAAGACCTGGCAATCGGCAATCTGGCCAATCAGGTGGCTGGTAGCGATCATGTGGCCATCTGATTGGCCAGATCGCTACCAGCCATCTGATTGGCTATCAGACTGACAGGTCCTAGCTGTACATGGGATGTCTTCTTTTAAGGTCCCTGTGCAGTCGTCAGATGGGTGAATAATATAATATTTTTTAGTTTTAACAACTTTTATTCACTTTTATTCCACTTTCGCAGTGTATATAGATACACTGTGAAAGTGAATGGACTACTCGCTACTTTTAAGGAGTAATCACAAAAAACTCGCGAAGTAGCGAGTAGCCCGAATATCTTTACTATTCGGCGAGTACCGAATAGTAACGATTATACTCACGCATCCCTACTAAACAGTCATGTGAATAAAACTATTAATGTTGAAAAAACAAAAATTTAAATCATCAATTTGCATCACCACCCTCTACTGCTTGTAAAAGATCCCCTTTAAGATAAATGACCTATGTCGAACCAGTTGGACACTTCAATATATTCCTTTTATTATTTGTTTTCAATAGCAGCAAAATAAATTCTAATATAATAAAGTGGGATGTAAACTATTATTATTTCTATTTACACGTATTTAAAGGTCGCTATCATACTGTTCTAAATATACCAAACTCAACAATTAACGTCTCATGTTTTTGAATGTTCCATAAAAAGAATATTGCAGTGCAGAAAAATAATAATACATAATAACACTGATCATAGGGTGCTTATTTGTGTTTGTACATTATGTTTGCAAGTGAAGTGAGACAAATAAAATTCATGGTTAGCGAAGAACATGGGCATTTTATTCACTTGGCATTTTAAGATCTACTTTTAGCAGCCAAAAAGCTAAATTTGACATTAAGCTACACTGCTTAGCTGAGCCAACTCTGAACTAAAAATGGAGATTTGTGAAAGTTGTGTTCATAAAAATCTCATTAAAAAAGCCAGTCTATAAAATGTGTAATTTGCCTCGTAAAATAGGGAACGCTTTTCAACCTACTTGCCCTGGCTTGGAATATATTAGTTGTTTCTGCTCTGCAGCTAATGTGATTACATTGCAGAAGGTGAAGTACTGAGAACACAAATATGCTAGTCACAATTGTTTTACTTCAACCTAGACTGGTACATTAGCCACAGCTTTAATAGCACCTTATCTATTAGAGCACACCAAAATATACCGAGTTGTTATGTAAAATAATGAGTTTTCTGAAGATGCGAAGAGCTCATTATTTGTAGTATGCGTGTCAGTATCTAGTCTATTCAGCTGGAAGGTGATTTATTTTAGGAACAAAGTAAAGGAAACTGACAAATGTAAAAGGCTTTAGTAACTTAAAAATGAAAAGAATTTGTAACCGTAGCACAGATCTTAAGACTTTAGAACTTTTATATCCAAACATGACCAATGTGTTGTAATATCTGTTGTGCATGTGAAGGGTCATGAATCTATATGGAGGAAACTACAGTTAAGTCTAGAAATAATTGGACTTTGACACAAGTTTAGGCATTTTACTTGTTTACTAAAACCTATTCAACATATAGTTATATTATTAATATGGGCTTAACAAGGAGACACTCAGATTTAGTTTGAGGGAGTTCCCAGTCTAATTGGTGCAAAAATCTAGGAATTACAGGTCATTGATATGTTGCTGCTTCTTTTCAAGAAACCAAAAGTAATTGGACAATTATCTCAAAAGCTCTTTAATGGGCTCCATGGCATTTTCCCAGTTTAATCTATAATCAATTAAGCAGGTAAAAGGTCTGGCGCTGATTGCTGGTGTGGCTTTTGGAAGCTGTTGCTGTGAAGTTACAACATGTGGTCAAAGGAGGTTTCAATAGAAAGAAACAGGCCATCATTAGGCTAAAAATAAAGAAAAATTCTGTCAGATGGAAATATTAGACATGGCCGAACCAACAGTTTGATACATTCCCGCACTGGTGAGCTTGGGAACTCAAAACTCCTGGATATTCATGGAAGACAATGATCACAAAATCACTTCTATCATGAATGAAAACCCCCTTCACAACATCCACCAAAGTAAAGAGCATTCTTCAGGAAGTAGGTGTTTCAGTATCTCAGTCTGCCATAAAGAGAAGACTTCATGAGAACAAATACAGAGTGTTCACCACAAGGTGCACATTTATTAGTCTAAAAAATAGAAAGGCCAAATTAGACTTTGTAAAAAAAAAATCTAAAGAAGCCAGCTTAGTTCTGGAAAAGTATCCTTTGGACAGATGAAACCAAGATCAACGTTCCAGAATGATAGATATAAGAGAGTATGAAGAAGGCTTGGAATGGTTCATGATTCAAAGCACACCACAGTCTCTTTAAAACATGGTGAAGTCTGCGTAATGACATGGACATTCATGGTTTCCAATGACATCGGGTCACTAATGTTTTTTGATTATGTGACTGAAGACAGAAGCAGCTGGATGAATTCTGAAGTGTACACGGTGTTACGTTCAGATTCAACCACATGCAGCAAGATTGATTGGATGGTGCTTTGGGGACAGTTGACCAAAGCATACTGTGAAAGCAACTCAAGAGTTTTCTAAGGCAAAGAAATGGAATATTCTTCAATGCCCTAGTCAATCTCCACCTCCCATCCTCTTCGAGCATGCATTTCACATGCTTAAGACAAAATTTAAAGCAGAAAGACCCACAAACAAGCAACAATATGTCAGCTGCGGTAAAGACAAGAAATCATAAAAGGGGAAACCCAGTGTTTGGTGGTGTCCATGGATTCCAGACTTCAGGAAGTCATTCCCTGAAAAGAATATACCAGGAGAAGAAAAGGGCACCAAGACTGATTCAATAAGCCTGTTTCAGCAGAGCCTAATGTTAATGTCCATTATGGATGCAAAATTCCCTTTTGGTGCTCAATCCATAGATCAAGTATGATGAAAATTAGAGAAAAAAGAGATGGCACTCACCGGGATGAATTGCTACGGTGCTTTATTTACAGGTTTGTTAGAACATCGTACAGGGAGGGGGTGCTTGAACAGACGACGGCACCATTTTGCGCCTTGTTGCCTTTGACCCGTTGAAGCGCAACAAGTGCGCAAAACGGTGCCGTCGTCTGTTCAGGCACCCCCTCCCTGCACAATGTTCTAACGAACCTGTAAATAAAGCATCGCAGCAATTCATCCCGGTGAGTGCCATCTCTTTTTTCTCTGATTCCCTGTAAAGAATTCTCTACCAAGTATCAAAAATGAACATTTTATTTATGGTAAAATTACTTGAACTGATTAGTTTTGAGCCTCTAAAATGAGGAGGCTTTGTAGAAAAAATTTTAAATTCCTAAACATTTCACAAGATATTTTTCTTTTACCCCTTTAATTAAACCTGAAAGTCGACATTTCAATTGTTCCCAGTTGTTTAATTTTAAATAAAAAAACAGTCATGCAGAGCCCAAATCACAAAGATTTGGTCACTGTTCAAACACGTCTGGATCTAACTGTATGTACTCTTCCATTCACTACACACAGTATATCCAAATGAAAAATAATATATAGTGGAACATATGTAAAAAATATAGCGAACTTTGCAACAATATTGTGCCCAGTTTGCATTTAGTATCTGAAAAACTAAACATAAAAAAGACTAGAAAACATAGAAAATAGGAATTCCAAATATTGCAATTAAAACTAGAAAATTTCTAAATTTATTCATTTATAAGGATTTGTCCTTCTCCTCAAAAAGCTGTGTTTGGCTGTTGGGGTGTGTGCTCACAGTCAGGTCTTGCAGCGTTTTGAACGCAGCATATTACCGCTGTGTCCAAAACCCTTAGCTGTACAGTACAAGCATAGTGGATGGCAATTCAAGAAATCTCATGCTCACTATGCATCTCCCAGCCACATTATTATTTCAGCTGCGGAGCGGGTTTCCGGACTTTTGCAACTCTGCAGCATGTTCAATTCATGCTACAGAGTAGGAAGTGATCACCATCGGCTGCACGCAGGGATAAGCCACCCTGCATCAACTGCAGGTGGTGAGTACATGACATCTGCAGTCACCCTGGGGGCAAACACGGCTTCCCGCAGGTCCAGAGGCACTGTGTCCAATAAGTTGCACCTCCGGATAGTAAAAAGTGCTGAAGTTTATTACATAGTGCAACTCAATTTAAAATAGGTGCAAAATGGCTGAATAGATACAATGGATACACATTAGCATAGCAATATATCACAATGGGCACCAAAACATATTGTACATATTCCCAACAGAGAGATGACCCCCCATATACAGCAGCTTTTACATATCAACATAGTACGTTATCAATCACAATCACTATGTATAGAGGGAGGAAATGACAAATCACACTTAAGGGCATGGCATTACCTAGTGGTCACTGTTTAGCATATGCTAGGACCGGGAGTAGGGAAACCCCTCCAGTGAGGACCCCTACGTACATTCCATGTGGCGTATCTTAGATTTTATCAAGGGGATATCCCCTTGATAAAGCCTAAGATACACCACGCGATATCCCCTTGACAAAGCCTAAGATACGCCACGCGAAACGTATGTAGGGGAATCCTCACTGGAGGGGTTCCCTACCCCCGGTCATAGCATATGCTAAACAGTGACCACTAGGTAATGAAGTGCCCTTAAGTGTGATTTGTGATTTCCTCCCTCTATGCATAGTGATTGTGATAGATACTGTATTATGTTGACATGTAAATGCTGCTGTATATAGGGGGTCATCTCTCTGTTGGGAATATGTGCAATATGTTCTGGTGCCATTATGATATATTGCTATGCTAATGTGTATCCATTGTATCTATTCAGCCATTTTGCACCTATGCTAATGTGTATCCATTGTATCTATTCAGCCATTTTGCACCATAATGTTGATATAATAAATTTCATCACTTTTTGTAAAGCAGAAAAAAACTCTATTGCCTCCTTGTTTGTACTTTTAACTTGAGTTTGCTGCAGGCTAGTTTTGAGGTTATTTCTTCAGCCCACGGGATAAATCTGTAAAATCACATGGAACTTTATTCATTAATGTACCTTCGGATAGTAAGCACATAAGACAATAAGACAACTGGCTACAGTCAAGGCTTTACTCTATTATTTTCTTCAAGATTTCTACATGAAGTGTGTTCTTCCAATGCTTATTTGTATCCATCTTTTATTTTCTGTAAAGACATAAAGCCATGTTTTGCTGGCCATAAATATTTATCAGTCTGTGTACATCTTCTTTTTCCACAGCCTTAATCAAAAGGGCATTTAGGTTAAGCATTGTCACTTTTTCAGTGGTCATAAAACACAACTTGTGTCTTGTTAATGAATCTGCAGGACAGGAGAATGCTCTAATGTAACAGAACACTGTTATTATGCAGGTTCTTGTTATGCAGTAGCCACAGAGATTTTGCATACATTCAGATTTTCACCCACTGTCCTTGGTGCTGAAACTGATTTGCAAACTTACTCAATCTCTCAATACATAAAGCTAGTTTCTCTCTTACGCACATTATTATGCCACTCATCTTGTATACCTTAGTGAGTACATTTACATAAAACATTGCAAAATGTTTTCTACATCAACTAATAAACATAATCATTTTAGCTGGATCATTTTGCTTGTGAAGGTTGAAAAAATTTCCAATATCATAAAAAATGCTTTACCCTTTACATGTTTTTGAAATGCGGAATGCGTGAACAAAAAGCATCTCCGTTATGCTCACATAACGATACAAGCTTAGTCGGTCGTGGTTGCATTATTTCCCATATGAAATATTAGGGAGTACTTTTGGCAGGATACAATGCAGGTTTTGAACCTGCCGCAAGTGCAAAACCGCACTTGCGCACTGCCGCAAGTCCCATATACTTTCTATGGAAAAACCGCACCGCGCCGCAAGTGTTATCGGTTATGCGGCAAAGCGGCAGATGCGGTTTTTCACGCATCTGCCGCGAATTTCAAAAAACGCTGATGTGAAAGGCCTTTACTTTTGCATGTTTTTACAATATTATTTGCACCGAGAAATATGCTTTAAAGCCCATTCAATAATAGCTATCTTGTTATTTCAGACTCCTAAGCTTAACCCTAGCTTGTTTCAATATCAGAGCATTAGATATCGGAAGGATCAAGTGAGGAATGACACATAAAAATCCTCATTATCTGAGCAAAAATAATGTCCTTATGTGATGAGTCTCCTTTGGCAAGCAATACAAGCATTTCAAAACATCTAACATAATTTATTCATAAATACATCCATAAACTGATATATAGAGTCATTTGGCTGGCTAAAATCACTGGCACCTTTGCAGTTTGCCTTTTTTCTATATTTTTTTCAGTTGTTCCCATACACACAAAGGAAATAAACATTTTGCATAACAAAACATGTGTTATTAAAATAATTTTCTGGAAGAAATAGTTAATTTTCCAAAATAATTTCAAGGATATCAACACTTGTACATTCAGGTATTCTGTCTAATGATAGGAACTATTATAGATAGATAGATAGATAGATAGATAGATAGATAGATAGATACAATTGCAAAAAGGTAGGCAGCACTCATAATCACAGTTCATATACTTCTCTTCGTTGGCCCATGATGACCGCGATCCCTGGTAATGTCTGTATACTCTTTTACTTCCTCCCCTGCCCAGGAGCTTGTGGTTAGAGATGAGCCGCCACCCCGGTGTTCGAATTCGATTCGATTCGTCGAATCGTCGGGGTGTTCGACGAATGTTCGTCGAATGCTCGACGAACACCGTCGAACACCCCGGAAAACAAACAATCCGGGCTTGTGGGGCTTTTTCACTTCCACAATGTATATACATACATTGTGGAAGTGAAATAAAGTCAAATAAAGTGTTAAAAATAAAAAAATAATGTATGCTCACCTGTCCGCGGTCCACCGAAGCCTCCGGTATGGTGCTGTGTCTTCCAGGACCTGTGGTGACGTCAGTTCTCGCGGGAACTCCGGTCACATGACTTAACATCACATTAACTTTACTTAAAGAAAGGTCCGAATCATAAAAATATCTATTTAAGCTTTCCGGCAAGATCCTGTGCTTCCAGGACCTGTGGTGACGTCACGTTTCTCCCGGAACCCGGTCATGTGACCGGATGTTCGCTGCGAAGAACATGATGTCACACAGTCCTAGAAGCCACAGACCTTGCCGGAGGCTTCGGTGAACCGCGGACAGGTGAAGCATTGATTATTTTTTTATTTTTAACACTTATTAGCTGTTTATTTTGGCCGAAAATGCGACAGATGCAGTTTTCTAACTGCATCTGCCGCATTTCGAACCAAAATCGAACATGTTCGATATTCGCCAAATTTGAACCAAATTGTTCGAATTCAGCGAATGACTCGAATAGCGCCAAAATCAACTCGAATTTGAGATTGGCGAACTATTCGAATCGAACATCGTCATCTCTACTTGTGGTATATCCAACCTGTTCCCATGGTCGAACACTTCCATTACACAGGGGCACCTTTATAAGAATATCTTGAAACCAAAACATTTTTAAGGCATCCAATTGTGGAACTTATTGTTATACTAAGATCTATTAATTAAAATGTGCAATTGTTTGTGGCACAACCCCTTTAAAAAGATCATTACATATGTCAAATTGTATCTGATCTGTAAGCAGGATATTTTAAAGCAGTAAGAACTGATTAGATTGATACAAAAGAGTTTGTGGGAAAAGTATCAGTAAACATTGCATTGTATTAATTGAAATCCCAGGTGCTTGTATATGTACACTGATAAGCAAAAGAGTAATGATGATTTGAACTTTTGAATTTTCTTAGGTTTACCTAAATCTCCACCTAATCCAGTGATGATGAGCTTTGAAGTTGTTGAGCACTACCTAAAAATCTGACCAGTACGCTCCAAACAGATAAATCAAGATGGTGAACATGGAGTCAAACTGCCATGATGTGCATAATATACAAATAAGAAGATATAGCAGCACTCTGTAAGCACTCATTTTTTATTAATGCTAGATCCTAGCGGCCCATATATTTGTAGGATTGTAGCTCAGAACGTGAGTGATTTTAGGTTACGGTCCAGTAAAGGAAAGACAACTTGCCATGATGGGCTGATGGGCTCTCATGAATTGGACAAATTATGCACTAAGTACCTTCCCTTCTCTAATTATATTTTATACAGCAGTAATGCAATTCAAATTTCATATGTACAATGTTCACATATATCTTGGAGCTTAAAGAATGTTTCTGTATCCTCTTATTTGCAGCTTCATTTTTTAGATAATAATTTTGGCTATCTTATGCATAAATTTGACTTGCAAATATTTAGTATATAATTAGTTATGCATATTCTTGTCATGTCCCTGTATTGTTACTTATTTGCTCCTAAAAATTGAAATTGACATTTTTATTATTTTGGTAGTATTTTCTAAATCCACTTTTGGCTTTCAACACTGCCTGAATTCTTCTGAGCATGCCCTGGGTTCTGATCCCAGGTCTCTTCTACACGTTGCCAATGTTAGTGCATGCTGGTCAACTCACTTGTATTTGTATACAGCTTTTTCTTCCACTCTGCCCTCAAGTGCTTAATTCAGTTGAGGTCTGGAGACTGGGAGCCAATCAAGCACCTCTACTTCATTGTCATTGAACCATATCTTCACCAATCTCGATGTATGCTTTGGGTTGTTGTCCTGCTGGAACACTATGTTGTCCTTTTGTTACCCATAGTACTTGAGTGTATGAAGTAACTCGTGTTGTAGGATTCCCACATATTACTCATCATTGAGATCACTATCAATCCTTGTCAAGTATCCAATGCCTTTGGCTGTGAAACAACTACATATCAGGAGGTTTCCTCCATCAAACAGGAGAGTTATTGCGATTTTTAAATTTTTAAACTCCACTTTTACTTGTTTCTTCCAGACCTATTTGCACCCACTAGAGCCTAATCTATTGAATTTCGTCTTGTCACTCCAAATCAGCCATTTCCAATCTTCTACTGTTTGCTGTTTGTAGTTTTTTGCAAACTCATACTAGCCACCTCGACTTCCATGTTTGTCGCCCTAGAACTGTCCAACCTTGTGATGAGACACCTTGTTGACTGAATTTCCACCTCTTTGCTTTTCGATGGATGGACAGACTTAATTTCCTACTCTTCCAACCGTCTTGGCTCTCACAGAAATTGGCAATTTTCTTGGCTGAGAGACTGCTATCATTGAGCTGGATGGTGCTGTTTTGTTTTCCTGAAAAATCTTCTTCATGGCTACTTTTCAATTTGAATCAGTGACCTTTTACTTAGGAATCAACCTAACACTGAGCTATTAAGGAATGTGAGAACAGGTTTTAATTTTTACTATATAGGGAAAAAATATTTTCCTAACACCAGCAGCAAAACAGTAACAATGCAGTGACATGAAAATAATCTGCAAAACTCATTATATGCTAAATAGTTGCAAGTAAAATTTATGTAAAGATAGCCAAGACAATTAGCTATAAAATGAAGGTAGTCTCATGCTTAATGCTATAGTGTATGCTGAGATATGGAGCCTGAAAGTCAAAAGTTAAAATTGTTGCTACCCTTTTGTTCATCATTGTATAGTTCCAGTCTGTTCATGCATAGATTACAGTCAATTTCTTATTAGGACTACCCATTGTACATTCAAATACCTGGGATGTCAATTATTAATATGTATTATACTGTATTTCTTCCCATCTAACCTACATATCATTCTACTCAGCTATTCTATACCATGTTTTACACAGTTCATACTCCTTATACAGTGGTACTAGTTCCCTCTAACCCTTCTTATATTTGCTGTATATAGCAAATTTATAGGATAAGCCATAAATGTATAGTAAATGAAGTTCCAATCAATGGGAATATGTTTACCTTGAGAATAGGGCCCTGACATTGTCAGCGGAGAGGTGGGAATAACTAATCATTTTCATGGAAATTCTTACCACTTCTCTTGCAGCACACAAAAGGGCACATTCTCAAGATAGATTCAGCCCCATTGGTGGGAATAGCATCTACTATACCTTCAAGACGTATTCTGTGGAGATTATATAATTGAACAAGATAGAAAGAACTTTTTAATTATGCTCTAAGACTAAACCAAGGTATGAAAGAAAATTGTCAAAACAGGGGCATTTATGTAACGACTTGGAGCAGATTTTATATCCAGTTATCACATTATCTCAAGTTGCTGGTACAAATCTGTTCTCACCTGCTTGTTCTAATTTGTGAACATAATGTGAAGTATATCCAGCACAGTTTCACAAATACACACATATCAATAGTTATGAATTATTTATAGCACATATGACAAATGCAATGTCAATGTAAAAGACTTTATATATATTTATGTGTAGGGCCATAATTTACTTGTTTGACAGAGGATCCTTTTACATAATATAAACCCCTTGAGTGAAGAGGCAAAATTATTGTCTTGTATGCAAAACATACACATGGTCTGCGGATAGAATAATTTAAGTTGTTCAAGGTAGATTGCTAATCACATATGCACCTCTAAATTACCATATTTTAGCATTCCTGGAATTGATTAAAGCACTTGGATGGCCAAAGTGTGGTTTAATCATAGCTAATCATTTCCTCTAGTGAGAAGCCATCAGCTTTATCAGAGTTTGAATGCTAGGAGAACTCAATATTGCTGTATATTAGGGTGAAGGATTTCTTGGCACGATAATTATTTCAGGAGTAAAACTCACATAACACTCGGTCATGCAGCATCTGTTCTGCTCTGCATTTTTTCACACTGTATGAATTTACCAAATAACTGGCTGTGAATTTCACAAAATTGCTACACAGTTATGTAAATGTGGTCCAGAAAGTGAGTAAACATTCCATATGGAAACTGGCAATGTTATCACAATTCAGCTTATAAAGTTGCTATTTTACTTAACTGTAGGTCCCAACTCAACATCGTGAAATAGGAATCTAAAGTATAACGTTTTATACGTGTAATCAGGAGCTTCCTGGCCTAATTGCGAATGCTGCTGAAATATTTTTTCTTTGACATATGTATGTTTGTATATATATATATAGAATATATATATATACATATAATATATAAATATATCTGCAGACAGAGAATGTAATAAAAAGCTAATTTTACAACCCAAAATAGTTGCACCTTAACAATCAAATAATAGACGTATAATTCATCAATTCATATTCATTGTACTTTAGCCATATGTTTCCTGGCGTTTGGTATGTGGAATAATTGTTTAAATTGGTACTAAGATTATAACATTAGCTCTTAAGGCCAGTCCTAAGGGAATCCCTAGTTGGGCCCCCACCACCCTATCTGAACAGTTATTGGCACAATACACTTTGTTCATCATGTAGATAACAGAACAGCCTCTCTTCATTCTTTTAACTTCCCAGCTTATTAAAGCTTATTATTATACAGAACCATAGGTATACAAGTCAAAAATGTAATATTTGTTTGCAGCTGAACTTTGCATCCCTAGTCAATATTAACAGTTGACCAATTGCAACCCAGTCTAACACTGGTAAAGGCCATTACTATTGTTTTGAAACAGATTACAAAATGCTTATTCTGGTATTAGTTGTAACATTCCATTTAAAATTTACTTTATCATGCACAATAATGGATGGCAGATAAGGAAACTGATGCAGGAAAGCCTAGTTTCAATGAAATATTTTTATACGAAGATCTTTGTTTTGCTTTGTTTTTATTTTTTTAAATGTATGTTATTTAAATATGTGTACCTTGCTAAAAAGTAATGCCAACCATATATATATATATATATATATATATATATATATATATATATAGTTGTGTGTATATATATATATATATATATATATACCGTATATACTCGCGTATAAGCCGAGTTTTTCAGCCCAAAAATTGGGCTGAAAAGTCCCCCCCCTTGGCTTATACGCGAGTCACTGTATACTGTATACACTGTATACAGTGTATACAGTATACAGGCCCGCCCCCATCAGTATACAGGCCCCCCCTTGCAGCACAAACCTGTAAAGGAAGAGATTAGTATACTTATCACTGTCCCGCTGCCGCTGTCCCGCCGCTGTCATCGCGCTCCTCTGTCTTCATCCGTCTTCTTCCGGCTTCCTCCGGTCGGCGCAGGCAATGACGTCATTGTCTGCGCGCCAGAGGAAGTCGGAAGACGCTGCATGAAGATGGAGGAGCGCGATGACGGCGGCAGGACAGCGGCAGCGGGACAGTGATAAGTATACTAATCTCTTCCTTTACAGGTCTGTGCTGCAAGGAGGGGCCTATATACTGATGGGGGGGCTGTATACACTTCTGGGGCTGCGTGTATGCTACCACTGGGGCTGCTATATACACCACTGGGGCTGCTGTATACTACCTCTGGGGCTGCTGTTTACACCACTGGGGCTGCTGTATACTACCTCTGGGGCTGCTGTATACTACCACAGGGGCTGCTGTATACTACCACTGGGGCTGCTGTATACTACCACTGGGGCTGTATATACCACTGGGGCTGCTGTATACTACCACTGGGGCTGTATATACCTCTGGGGCTGCTGTATACTACCACTGGGGCTGTATATACCTCTGGGGCTGCTGTATACTACCACTGGCACTGTATATACCTCTGGGGCTGCTGTATACTACCACTGGGGCTGCTGTATACTACCACTGGGGCTGCTGTATATACCTCTAGGGCTGCTGTATACTAACCACTGGGGCTGCTGCTGTATATACCACTGGGGCTGCTGCTGTATATACCACTGGGGCTGCTGCTGTATGCTACCACTGGGGCTGCTGTATATACCTCTGGGGCTGCTGTATACCACACTGCTGGGGGCTGTATACCTGTGCTGGGGTCCACCCTCGGCTTATACATGAGTCAATAGGTTTTCCCAGGTTTTGGGGGCAAAAGTAGGGGGGTCGGCTTATACACGGGTCGGCTTATACACGAGTATATACGGTATATATTATTAATGATAAACTTTTTTTCACTTTTATCTAATATTTCTATGCTGTCATTACTATGTCCAAAAAATCTTGTTAATATATGATAATATTCAATTTAGATCCGATTGTAAATTCTGCCTGTGAGACATAACACACAAGCTTAGAATATATTACAGTACGTACAATATAGAACATACATCTTTGTAAACTACTTTATATTAAATTAATAATATACATATGAAGGTTAAATGAAAAGCAATGCCTCCACCTTTGTATTTCCTTAGCAGATGGCATCACTGGTATGTGGCAGGTACTAGATTGTTCAGTAGACTCTCCTCTACAGCTTCAGTTGGCAGAAAGCCTTAGCAGTGAGCGATTGTGTTGTTACAGTGTAAAGAATGGAACATTAGACAGACAGTCGGTCTATGCTATTTAAGCAATGTGCTGTCATTGAATTACTGACAGCAGAAAGTGTCACCTCAAAGGAAATTCATGCAAGCTGTTCAGGGCATTTGTGTTGACCACACGGCTAGACCACACACTTTACATGCTACCACAACAGAACTTCAGAGACTGAATCTCACCAACATACAGCATTTTCCATACAGTCCATATTTGTTTCTGCTGTGAGAGGCTGGTTGAGTAAACAGAGAGTTGACATCTTCTGTGACAGCTTCAGAAAACTTGTTCATCATTGACAAAAGTGTATTCAATTATCTGGTGATTATGTGGAAAAGTGAATATCGGAAATTAAAGTGCAAATTCTAAGGATTATTTCTACGTTTGATTTTACTAAAATATTACCTCCGAAATCCAAGTTACGAAGGTGAAGGCATTACTTTTCATTCAACCCTCATAGTTTATGTTAATGTGTGTACAAGCATATATACATTAGGACCTGATGAAAAAATATCAAACCAAGGGAAAAGTTCAAAAGTGTAGATGCGTCTCTCCTTATTTTCTGTCATTCAGCCTCTCCCTGTAGGATAGAATATTTTCTTAAAAAAGCAGAATTAACAAATTTATGGTTATAGAAGAAAATAGCATTTCTTGGTTTCATTTTCAGTACAGTATGTACTCATTTAATGGGTATTTGTTCCAATTTAAGGAAGTTTCAAACTATTGTATATGAGAGTTGAAGTAGGGAGTTCATGTTGGTGACAGGTCAGAAATGATACAAATCGAAGAGAATTGTAGTATGTACACATGGTTGTATCACATTCTAAGCCTTAATGAGAAATAATAGCCTGACATTCTCTGAAAAACAAGAGTGTTCTAGTCTCATCTGATAGGATATTTATAGACTTGGATTATTTCAGTTTGAGCAATACAGAATATATTCCCGCAACATACGATGCCAGAATTATGTCTGATGAAATCCCACTTGCCTGAATGATTAGTTTAACGTTAAAATCTCAAGAACTGTATTTAAAATGCTAATCTCAAGACATATTTCTGACAATTAACAACATTGTGAGTTGAAACTAATCTGCGCTTCTCAGATTCTCATGTTTGGTACATCAGTGCATGAACCATCTTGCATGTTCTAATTAATTTTACTAATCCCCTGGTTGAAAGTAAGTATATTAGGATGTATAAAGATCACATATTATTCAGAAGTATTTAATTCCAAAGATATGACCCAAATAGATAGTAGTGAGTATATTAATTTACATACCATGCTGATTTCTTCCACCATTTCCAAAATGTTCAATGTATTAACCTGTTATGTAGATTAACATATATTAACATATATTTCAATCTAGGATCTTTTGATTTTATTGGTGTTTTATGTCATCACATTCACTTTTCCCTTTCCATGCTAGTCTTCACTTATCTGCATAGAATGAACATATAAAATAATTGCTCTGCTATGGCGCCCACTACAATGCATTTTCTCTACTGTGAGCAGATTGTTGTGCCTCACTAGAGACGAGCAGAGTGATTCATGAAGGATCAACTTCAAGTCTAATTTCCTGAGCTTTGCCGGTCTCCGCGAATTCAATCACCGCTATTCGATAAACAAAGATCAAATAAAAGTTCTTGGCATCTCACTGCAGATGCATCGGATTGCAGGCGGATTACATTTTGTGCATCACGCAGGCTTCTCATTAATGCTCTGCCATAAATGGCATCACATGATGTAGAATAGCCAATCAGAGGAATTACCAGACATTGTATAAAATACTAAGCAGGGAAGCCAGTAGATATTTTAGTTTGATTTTAGGCTATTGTTGGGATGTTAGAGCCTAGTAATAAGGATACCATAACAATACATAAAACACTTGACAAATAGGCTAGTCAGACTAACTGCAATACGATAAACATAGTTTTCTGTGTAAAATGATGTGCGATCTCTCTCGGCACACAGTGGTTTTTCAGTAACGTGATTCGCTGAAAATCATTGGACTCAAAAACAGTTTTGGGGAAAAATTTGGCAAACCTGGTAAATTTGAATGTCAGAAGATTTGTTCAACGTTGTAAAAATTACAATAAAAAATCTGTAGGTGTAAATCTTAATATTGACAACATTGTATTTTGTATTAGATATTGCAGTTTGAATCCTGCCAACCCATTCTAAATCTTTGGACCTCATGACATAAAAATAGCTATGGATGACACTGCAGTTCATTATCTTTATCAATGTCATAGACTCAAAATGTAGTAGCAGGTGAAATAAGCAAACAGAAGTTCCATTAATGTTCTCCTTAGCTTTATGGCCAGAGGATATCAGAGTAAAATAAAGAAAAACCCAAGTTCTACTTTTTAAAAATTAGGAACAGTCCTTATGAGTGTGGATCTCTATTCCATGGAGTAGTGAAGAAAAATGAGACTTGAAACACATTAAAGAAGGGCTCTATAAGATACCACATAGGGTTACAGGAATATAGAGATATAGTTAGCTGCTTACACCATCCTGTTGAACTTACCAACCGGTTTCCCTATCCTGAGACGGGCCCTTTGGGTTAGCATCTATCTTCTACATGACCTGACTGTTCATCGGAATGCTCGCTGTAGAAGAGTCTCTGAGTGCCATGGTCCTTCTCTGGATACATCGTCAGGCCTATCAATTCAAAAAGAATTAGTACCATTTATGACACTCCTATGAATGTCCTGGCTCTTTAATATGTTCATTTAAATTCCAACACAAATAATTTCTGTAATCTGATTCCCTTCTTTTAGCAAATGATCCTTAGAACGTTGTTTGGAGAAAAATGTCTTTATGCTTCCCGCTCCCATTGATAGGTTCATTAAGTTTGTACAGGATGATACTTGCAAAACACAATTAAACAGAATGAATAAAATGATCTTGTTTTAAAGAGAATCTTTTCTTTACTAATTGGTTTTCCTCCTTTTTGTCATGCCTTGAAAGGGCTGAACGTGGCGTGACAAGTTCATTTAACATCAGCCCTAGAAACACATACCTGTTAGCAGACTTAGAAGATAGTTTTATTTAACTTCTCTTTATTTCTTTTTTAAGTGATAAATCAAAACATATTTTGAATCATAAAGGGAGAGAACAGTCATATCAATAACTTATGCAAAGAGAAGTTTGGAACAAGATTATTTATCAGTAGGGATGAGCGAGTCCTAAATTACTCGGAATCGCTAGACCCGCACGAGTCCGAGCCCAGGACTCGCTACTCGTTGCGAGTCTAGCGAGTCCAATGTTAATGAATAGGGAACCGAGTAATAACGAATAATGCTATTTCCAAATCGCTGATGTGTCTCTGAAAGTGTGCGAGTCCAAACTCGCAGGTTTTTCTCTTATTTGGAGCCGATGATGGGAGGGGGAAGCGATTCTCGGGCACACACCATGCTGTAAAAGCAAACATTTTATAATTTCTGGTGGCTTTCTGGGGGCTTGTAAGGGTGCTTTCACATCTGCGTTTTTCGTAATTCGCGGCAGATGCGGTGAAAAAACCGCATCTGCCGCGTTTGCCGCATAATGGTTCCACTTGCGGCACGGTTGCGGTTTTTTCCATAGGAAGTATAGGGGGACTTGCGGCAGATGCGGCAAGTGCGGTATTGCACTTGCGGCAGGTGCGGCAGCGAAAAAAACCGCAGTAAGCCGCGGTTTTTTTTCTCTGCCGCACCTGCCGCAAGTGCAATACCGCACTTGCCGCATCTGCCGCAAGTCCCCCTATACTTCCTATGGAAAAAAACGCAACCGTGCCGCAAGTGGAACCGTTATGCGGCAAACGCGGCAGATGCGTTTTTTTCACCGCATCTGCCGCGAATTACGAAAAACGCAGATGTGAAAGCACCCTAAAACAAGTAGCAGGTACTATTTCGTGAAAGGTACACACTAGAGGCTTAGGGCCCTTTCACATCTGCGTTTTTCGTAATTCACGACAGATGCGGTGAAAAAAACGCATCTGCCGCGTTTACCGCATAACCGTTCCACTTGCGGCGCGGTTGCGGTTTTTTCTATGCAAAGTATAGGCATACTTGCGGCAGGTGCGGCAAGTGCGGTTTTGCACTTGCGGCAGGTGCGGCCGCGAAAAAAACCGCAGTAAGCCGCACCTGCCGCAAGTATGCCTATACTTTGCATAGAAAAAACCGCAACCGCGCCGCAAGTGGAACGGTTATGCGGTAAACGCGGCAGATGCGGTTTTTTCACCGCATCTGCCGCGAATTACGAAAAACGCAGATGTGAAAGCACCCTGCGATATTTTAAGACAGATGGATGGTACCGTGCGAGCTGCAGGCAGGACACCGTACAGCAACGCACTGGTACAGGAAAAAATTGTTTAGTACGCAGAACCAGGCACTGTTAGGCTGCGGTGCTGGCTGCGTGCAAGTTTACAAGTACCGTGCGAGCTGCAGGCAGGACACCGTACAGCAACGCACTAGCACAGGAAATTTTTTGTGGAAAAATGGCACCAAAATTATTTGGTAGACTAGTGCCAAAAATAAGAAAAAGCTTAGGATTACAGCTCTGAGGAAAGCTGGGTGAACTAAGCTCTGAGGATGGTGCTGGATTCACTGTAAGGCTGCTCCTATCTCCCTTCCTTACAGTCCTGTACAGCAATCCTCCGTCCTGGTAGTTCTGAAAAGAACTTTTGGGTTATGTGTGAGGAATCTTGACTCCTACACTCCGTCCTGTTAGTTCTGAAAAGAACTTTTGGGTTATATGTGACTCCTACACTGCCTAACTGTCCCTAGATCTGCTCCAAGTCTCCCTGCACTAGGTCAGCTCTTCTCAGGAATGTGCCCAAAATGGCGGGGGCAAGCCTTATATACTGCCTTGCCTGTCATAGATGACATAGGCATCACGATGGACAGCAGCCAATCATATGACTATGATTGGCTATCTTCACAAGTTTTCTGACCTAACACGCAATGCTGACTAGTAACATAAAAGATTCTGGATTCGCGAGTCCCGAATAGAGAATACAGGACTCGGAATCGCAGACTCGCTAGGATTCGGACTCGTAGACTCGCTCAGACTCGCTGCTGTTTGGGGAGATTCAAGCTATATAGTGATGTGATAGAGCGAGTCTAGCGAGTCTAGCGAGTGAGATAAAGTAAACTCTGACAAAACTAAGATTGCCATTGACTTGCATTGGACTCGTTACTGAGCGAGTATTCGCTAAAAGACTCGCCGATTACCGAGTCCAGCGAGTCCCTTAAGAATCGCCGAGTAACGAGTCCTAGCGAGTAGACTCGCTCATCCCTATTTATCAGTATTTTAGCTGTAATATCTTCTCTCTACTAATGTCTTTGTTCAAAGGGTTCTTTCAGCTGAAGAATAGGGCTCTGAAATTCCCTTTTGAAATGGAGTAAAGGGCACATATGCTCACACTGCTTTAATCATTGCAGGAGAATAGGCTAGCAGAATAGCTGCTAGGGCACTCAATTCATGAAGTGGATCCTTTAAGCCAAGGATCTCTAACTACCGGCCTTGAGGGCCGCAAACATTTCGTGTTTTCAGGATTTCCTCAGTATTGGAATAATCACCTCTGCAGGTAATTCAGTTATCACCTGTGCAATGCTAAGAAAATCCTGAAAACGTGACCTTTTTGTGGCCCTCGAGGCCTGGAGTTGGAGATCCATGCTTTAAGCCCGAAGTCCGGGTGAAGACACAGGCCATGAGAGTCGGTGCACCAGATGGGAGACAGAGAGGTACTGAAGCTGCAGACAGAATGGTAGCTGAAGAAATGGAAGCAGCAGGCAGACAGGAGACATTGTGGAGACCAGAGAAATGTTGAAGAGGTAGTAGAAGCTGTAGGCAATCAGGAACTGTTCTGAGAAGCACAGACAGGTAGTTGTGTACAGGCAAGCTAAGAGTATTAATTCCAAGACAAAGCTGTGTGTCTTGGTAGGCCTAGGAAACATGGCAAATATGGGAGAATGCAGTGCTGCTTGAATGCCGACATGGAGCACAAGACTGTTTAGGGGAGCAGTGTAAAAGGAGAAGAGCCCAGACACGAGACAGGTGTGTAACAATATATGGAGAAGCACTGTAGTTGGCTATCTCTGACAAACTAGTAGTTAATGAGTGGTGCTCACACACTAATGTATTGTAAAGGTCTGTTTCAGATCCCCAGTGATAAGCAAGTTGTAACTTGGCCTGTGTCTTGTGGACAATCCTTTTAAAGTTTTAGTGCAATGTTTAAAATTATGGCATATAGGTATTATAAAAGGTTGTCCTTCACCTGAGTGCAAATCTACTATTATGTTTCTGTGATCTGTATGTGCATCGCCCACCAGGGCCGTGGGTTACTCGGGACCGGTCCCTGCTATCTTGTCACAGGGGGGGATGTCACGGTAATGGCTGTGGACCGGTTCCGTAGCCCTGAGGGACTGCAATTAAAATGGGAAAAAAATGTAAAAAGGGATGGAAATAAAATTAAACTTTGTCAGTGACGCCACCTGTGGTATGCGGCCAGATGGGACTGCCGCTGCTTGTCTCAGCTCCGAGGAATGATGAGGTGATGCAGCTAGGTGAGGAACCCTCCACAGGAAGGGCTGGTTTATCCCCTTGCCCGGTGATAAGAGTCTATTGTGGGATGGTTGTGAGGTAATTGTGGGGATGTACTCACTACTGACAGTTGTCCTTCAGATTTCTCAATCTCTACCTCTTCTCAGATGCTGGTCTCCACAGCCATGGACCTTCAATAAAGACTCTCACACATGTCTCAAGTTCAACCGGGTACTTTACTTCACTGCTTGCTTTTATACAGTCTCAGTTTTCCTGCAATAAGCGTACTGGTATCCTGTAAGCAGCTGGTCTGGTTCACCAAAGCACCCCCTTTCTTAAGCCTTTCTTGGTTTCTCTCCTCAGGACCACTCACTACTTCAGGGCCAGCAGTCATGGACTTTTCAGGGGGTCTTGTCACTGACTCCCAAGACCTATATGAGGCTTTTCCTCGGTGTGATGGTCTGTTTGGTTCTAGGCATAGAGACCCCTCACCACACCGGTTAATCTGTGGCCGGGACTTGAAGCTGCCAACCACTTTTACAGGGCCGGTACCTTGTCTGTCGACCCAGTCCCTCGGTGTCTCCGTAAAGCTAGTCTTCCACCTTGGACTCCTTTTCCACTACACCTGGTCAGTAGCCTCGGACCTGGTCAGCCATAAGATGACACTGGCCGCTGGGTCCCGGTGTTTTTTTCCTCTGTTGTTACTGTCTCTCTCTGTATGTCACTCCCATCCTCTGCTCCAACTCCATTCTGACTAACTATCACTCTCACTCTGAGGTAAACTACTCTAGCTCCTCTCTCTCTCCCAGGTGTCTCCTAAGCTCCACCCACCACTCAGCTCCTCCCCACCTCACCCTTGCCTGGCATAAAGTCCTAGGTATAGGGATTCGGGGATGTGTTGGGTGTTTGGTTTGGGGTGAATGGCTTACCGTCCCAGCTGCTGCTCTTTTCTGTGGCTACCAGTCCGCAGGGGTGCCACATATGGTCACTTTTTCCCTGGATTTCAGCTATTATGAAAGAAGGAATCTGTGGCTGACCATATTGCTGTGCTTTAGCCTTTATAGGACAATGTAATATTTCAAGACTGCCATTTAGAAGATTGCCCTACTCTACTATATACTATGTGTTTCTCTTTATGTTACTCAAGCTGTCCTGATTTCCCTGTGGCAATCTGATATTAATGGATTGTATTATTGCATTACTAGGCAGCGTGTGATTAGTCCCAATGGAAGGAAATCCTTATTTTGTATACAGAGCCAAATAATATAATTATAACATAATCGACATTATAACTTCAGCATGTTTCACTTTAATTTGGCTTTAGCACAAGATAAAGGTGTCCTAATATTGTCATCCATTTCCTGTTGTATCTGATGTTTGATAGTAGTCTAGACATACAGTATATCATTATGTTTAACAAATTTAGGATATCATTTCATCATTATCCCTTTAAATATTGTTTGCTGCGAAATGTTGGCAAAAATTTACCATTGGTTTTAGAAATGATCATTATGCACTGCTATATACAAGGTATGTTGTATACAAAGCAAACAACTCTACCGAATTATTCCTTCTAATGCTAATTTCCAAACTGTGAATCTATGTGCACGGTGCATCTGTTCAGTTCTCTTACATTTTTTTGTTTTTTATCTGTTGATGACTTTGAGAGTTTCCGCTTTGATTTTACAAGTCAGAGACATTCCACATTTTACAGCTGTTGTTTGTGTCTTTGTTTTTAACAGAGCAGCAGTGCCATATAGTCATTTCCTAATTAAATTTTGGAGATTTTTATGTTCACTTTTATTCTTGAGATTAGTCTCGCAATATTCAAGTTTTGTACAACTCTAAGGCTCTTTTTACTTAATAGCAAATAAGTGCAGTAAGTTTCATATACAAGGTTTGAGTAATGACTAATAGGTATATTTGACAAAAAGTAAAACTGTACAGGTCAAGTAAAGATTATGCTGAGGATAAAATTACTTTGCTGTTACTAAATTCCTACTGGTACTATATATTTAGCAAAATCCAAAAGTCTGGAATTCTTAGTTAAAAAATAGTATAAAAGTAAAAGTCTTTCATTGAGCAGCATTCTTAAGATGGTCATTTAAATTATTTAACTCAATGAAATTATTATTTAACAATGACTATCTATAAAGAGATAGAGCACTTTTGTCTGCCCTAATGATGACAGAAAAGAGAGATCAGGAATGTTAAATTTTAACACGCACGTTGCATTGTTTAACAAGACATACACAGTGGGTATGGATAGTATTCAGACCCCTTTAAAATGTCACTTTTTGTTTCATTGCAGCCATTTGATAAATTCAAAAAAGTTATTTTTCTCTTATTAATGGACACTCTACACCCCACCTTGACTGAAAAAAAGAGAAATGTAGACATTTTTGAAAATTTATTAAAACAAAGAAAAATGAAATATCACATGGTCATAAGTATTCAGAACTTTTGCTCAGACACTCATATTTAAGTCACATGCTGTCCATTTCCTTGTGATCCTCCTTGAGATGGTTCTATTCCTTCGTTGGAGTCCAGCTGTGTTTAATTAAACTGATAGGTCTTGGGTTTGGAAAGGCGCACACCTGTTTATATAAGACCTCACAACTCAAAGTGCATTTCAGACCAATGAGAACCATGAGGTCAAAGGAACTGCGCAAGGACTGCCCAAGGAGTCAGAGACAGAATTGTGGCAAGGCACAGGCCTGACCAAGGTTACAAAAAATTTCTGCAGTACTCAAGGCTCTTAAGAGCACAGTGGCCCTCTATAATCCTTAAATGGAAGACATTTGGGACCACCAGAATTTTCCTAGACCTGGCTGTCCACCAAACTGAGCAATCGTGGGAGCAGAGCCTTGGTGAGAGAGGTAAAGAAGAACCCCAAGATTATTGTGGCTGAGTTAAAGAGATGCAGTAGGGAGATGGGAGAAACTTCCACAAAGCCAACTATCACTGCAGCCCTCCATCAATCAGGCCTTTATGGCAGAGTGGCCCAACGAAAGCCTCTCCTCAATGCAAGACATATGAAAGCCTGCATAGAGTTAGCTAAAAAAAACACATAAAGGACTCCCAGACTATGAGAAATAAGATTCTCTTGTCTGATGAGATGAAGAATTATGTGTGCAAAAAACCAGGCCCTGATCATCACCTGCCTAATACAATCACAACATTGAAATATAGTGGTGGCAGCATCATGCTATGGGGGTGTGTTTCAGCTGCAGGGACAGGATGACCGGTTGCAATTGAAGGAAACATGAATGCGGCCAAGTACAGACATATCCTGGATGAAAACCTCTTCCAGAGTGCTCTGGACCTCAGACTTGGCCAAAGGTTCATCTTCCAACAAGACAATGACCCTAAGCACACAGCTAAAATAACAATGGAGTGCGGCCTATCACCAACAAACCTGACAAAGATGGGCTGTTCACCATCCAACCTGACAGAACTGGAGAGGATCTGCAAGGGAGAATGGCAGAGGATCCCCAAATCTAAGTGTGAGAAACTTGTTGCATCATTCCCAAGAAGACCCATGGCTGTACTAACTCAAAAGGTACTTCTACTCAGTACTGAGCACAGGGTCTGAATACTTATGACCATGTGATATTTCAGTTTTTCTTTTGTAATAAATTTACAAAATGTTTCTACATTTCTGTTTTTTTTTAGGTGAAGACAGGGTGCAGAGTGTACATGAATGATAAATAATAAACTTGTTTGGTTGGGAAACAATATACTCTTGGTAGTGTCTTATGTTAAGGTTAATGTTAAGGTCAGTGGAATTTTTGGTGCAGGTCTATTTAGTAATGTATAAATGGTTCTAACAATATCCCTCCTTTTCCAGCCTGGGAGGGATCAAATAGGGACGGTTGTTGCGGCTATTGGGGCATATCTTACCATATTGATGGTTGACATTGAAGAATTACCTGGTTTGCACATTGGACCTTGGACTGAGGGTCGGGCTGGGACCTACTGACCTGGGGACAATATAAGGGTACTAACACCATCACACACATCGTGTATACAAAACATCATTGGTTTTGGTCAGGCTGGTATGGTTTTGGAGACATATTGTGTCAAGACACCTTATCACCCCAAACTTTAACATAAGACACTACCAAGAGTATATTGTTTCGCAACCAAACAAGATCCCCACGGGACCTTGAGTGTACGAACAGTTGTTTAGTCTATTTGTGCTGGGGGGTGGGTTTTCGCTGTGAGTATCACTTCACTATCACCACCAATCCACACAGGATTTTTAATTGTATAACTAAAGTACATCTAAAAGAAAAGATTGATCCTAAATTCATTTCATAATCTCTAAATTGGATAGCTTTAAACCATAATCTTGGTGAATCAAAGAGTGAAAAATGTAAAGAGGTCTTAATACTTTGTGTACCCACCGTATATGGCCTATATATAGGTTCTTATTCCTGATTAGGGATTTGGAGGGCAAGCAAGGTTAGTCATTGTGGAGTAGAGGCACCATTGGTACAGCTTATTAGGGTTCTGAACCCCTATTAATAGACAGGTATCTTATTAATCAGTGTATAATAGGGAGAGTCATCAAATTACCCCTTTGTTTGTAGCTCTTTGTATTTTTTTGTATTATGATGCATACTTGCATCTTTTAAACTATTTGTAACAAAAGTATATTTTAGGAATTGCTTTGTCTTTTTGTGAGTCCATTGCTAGCTTAAACACTCTGTGATATTTTTTCTATAGTGAACATAACAACCCAGTACTATGCAATCCCTGGTAAGATGTGCTCATAGAAGCTATACATCCAATACAAGTATGTTACAAAAGGTACTGTTTTGAAGAGCCATGACATTTGGCAGGGGGGTGAAATTGTAGTGGAAAACCCCTTTAATGCTGTCTACAAAGCAAAGGGTGATCACATCAAGTTATAATTTGATTTAGGTTCCCTCTTTTGTTCATTCACTTTACCATGTGTTAATTATAAAAAATATATATATATATATATATATATATGAACACGTCTATTTTTTTAATGCATTCTTACATTGCAGCATTTTTTCATACCTACCTAAAACAACCACAGTACTGCACATCCAATAAAGGCTAGTTAGAATATTAATTTTCTGGACTACTGTGTTTAATTATTTCAGCACAAAGATATCCTATATACACAGATAAGTCACTGATACCAAGTCTGGTGAGATGTAAACATTTTTCTCTTCCCTTAGATGCTGGACCTTCAGTTTCAGGTGATCATATCTGAAACATGAAAGTACATTAAATATGTAATTTTATTTTGTTGGTCCATTCTTGCAGTCATTTCCTGATGTGTAATGTGATTACACTATATTTTCAGACATTTTTTTCTTTATTCGAGTGATCCTATAGAGCAATGGGCTGCATATGAAGCCTCTGCACTGATTGAGAGAAACCAAACCCTTCTTTATCAGCGTTACCTGCTTAATCGGATATATTGAAATGTTTTGTCTAAATCAAACCACTTTTGTAATACATTTGACTTAACAAAATATCTGATATAATAAGGAAAAAAATCTGTGAAATATTTCCTGATTTTTTAGTTGACAGTTACAAGATGTACTATAGATTTCAAAGACATTTGTGAGTTGTAAACGTTCTCTTGTTAACCTTTCACAATATATTTTCTTCCTAACATTGTTCTGGACATGAACAACTGACCGTATGTCTTACATAATTCCTCATAACCTGATGTTCTCTTTAGTCTGCTTTTCCTTTTGCTTCCTCCAGGTAAATTTATATTATAAAGCGCACTTTGACCTAATCTGAGACCTTTCAATAACACTGTATCCCTCTAGCAAATCATCACACAATACTTCCATACCATGGCCAAATATGTCTGTCTCCGAGGTGCTGCAGATTATAATTAGATTCTCTCTTTTCATTTTTTTTGCTTCTTTCCTGAGGCAGCATATGTGATAAAAGAACAAAAGTTTGTTTAAAAACTCCATATAACCCTGCAGCAGGCGTAAGCTTAGCATAGGGCAACGTGTACTCTTTACATGACTCTTTTATGTAGACATTTCAATACAATCGGTATTTGAAATGGAAGGCACCTTACTGAATGTGGTAGATGCCATCTCTTCCCTCCATAATGTTGGTTACACTAATGGTATGGTAACTATGGACCTGTGCAGGTTCTCATCTTGACCCCCAACATATCCACTAATATAAAGTTTTTTTTTCCCTTGAAACAGCACCACCTATATACATGAGTTGTGTCTTGTATTGTTTCTCAGTTCCATTTACATTGAGGTATCGAGAAAGCAGCAATACCAGATACCATGCTAGCATCCTTGGACAAGAGTGGCTTTGTTCCTGGAATAATTTCTAACTTAAAAAAAAAAAAAATCAGATAATCTATTTTAATTATTCAAAGTTAGCTATTGTTTTAAAAAAGAAACTCTTCCCATCATGGTGACATTTCAAAAGTTTTGATTGGTGTCAATCGTGTTCTGAGACCCCTCCATTTATAGAGCTCAGGTGAGCACTGTGCCCCTTTATTTTTAATATGGTTCAAAATTGCAGAGGGTGAACGGGTGTATACGGACCTGCGTTGCATAGACCAGAAAGATCAGGTGGTGTTCACATTATAGTGTTTATTATCCAACGCGTTTCGGAGTTAGTCCCAACTCCTTCCTCAGGGAATGGTAGACTATTCCTGAGGAAGGAGTTGGACTAACTCCGAAACGCATCGAAATAAACACTATACTGATGAACACCGCCTGATCTTTCTGGTCTATGCAACGCAGATCCGTATACACCATTCACCCTTTGCAATTTTGAACTACGTTGACCGTTGTGGTGTGGATCCTTGCAGCAGCTACTACCTTTTTCTGGTTCTGGTTGTATGCTACACAACCCTCCAGGTGAGTGATTAATTAAATTTAGTCCACCTTTTTATCAATGATAAGACCCTATTGTGCTTCTCTCTCCCTTTTCTAGTTTTGATGCCTTTATTTTTAATGAGCGTAGAGGATATGACAAACAATGGAGCATTACCTCAGCCCAATGGTTTATTTTAGGGATCAGTGGGGATAAATGTTGATTACTTATTAAATAAAAAAGAGTATTCTGTCTTCCCACCCTTCCCTATCTCATTTAGGGCTTAATAAGTAGGTAAAAACTATCAACACTCTCTCTTCACCAACTAAACTAAATGATGATAAGTAGAGGTAATCAAATCGACCAAGATACAATTTTGCCAAACTGTGTGTTTTTGGCACAGAATTTGATTCACATACAATTGAATGTCTCTTATTATGAATTTTGTGCCGCTCACCAGATAATGTCCTGATCAGTCCAATGTATGTGGATGAAGATCCTGGCTACTCGTCTGCTGGGTTAACTGAGAAATCCAAAAATTAAATGCTGGATCTTCAAATTTAAATTTTTCTTGCTTTATTTAATGACATTAAAAACTCACATCAGGGGTACGAGTAACAAGTTGACGCATTTCGGTGACAACCTTAGTCTCTCTTATCATACTCTGGGATCTTCAGAGACATAAACATAAAGCTGCAAAAAAGAATAAAAAAACTAATGTGCAACAATTCACCTCTCAGGCTGCTCGATGCCTAAATCTGTTCCTTGATGCCTCTTCATGGAGCACCAGGCACTAAAACCTCCGACCTCTTTATCTTAGCTGGACATCTGGATCCATATAATGTGCATGCACAGTGACATCTCTGCTTGAGGCTGGATGTTCCAGCGTAGTGCTAAGAGGCCAGGGGTTTTCTCATGATAAGAAGCAACACTGAAAGCATATGGGGGTACATCGAGCAGCAAGAGCTGCTGGAGAGGAGAATGTTAAGAAGAATATAAGTATTTTTTCTAAATGTTTTAATATGTTGCCAGGCTTCTAGGATTCAACAAAATGCTGTCCAGAAAGCCATCATGTTGCTGAGTTTGCACAAAATGAATTGCAAAAAGATCCTTGTTCTGAAGAGCCATTTACTTGCTCAAGTTGAAAGTAGATCTGCAAAGAATATTGTAGAAGCAGCTCAACATATTGAGATTCTGCTTAACAAAGTAATTCACATTAGGCTGCTTTCACATCAGCGGTTTTCGCTGATCGCGGCAGTTGCATTTTGTGAACGCAACATGCAACGGCCGCACTTGCGATTCACTTGCGGCAAGCCCCATAATGCTCCATGGGGCTGCTGCAGGTGCGGCAAGTGCGATTTCGGCACTTGCGGCAGGTGCGGCCGCGAAAAAAGCGCGGCATACCGCGTTTTTTCACGGCCGCACCTGAGCGAGTGCCGAAACCGCACTTGCCGCACCTGCCGCACACTTACCGCAAGCCCCATAGACATTGTATGGGGATTGCCGCAAGTGTGCCGCTGATCGCGGCCGTTATGCGGTAATTGCGGCAGTTGCGTTTTTTCACCGCAACTGCCAGATCAGCTTTACCGCTGATGTGAAAGGGGCCTTAGAGAATCAAAAATATTTTCTAATAAGAAAAAATTTCAATGTAAAAGTGGAGTTTCAATTTAGTTTTCATGTAAATGTGCTAACGATATTGTACTCTGATGCTTAAAAGCAAAAATGTTATATTTTACAATGATAATTAACTGTTCATTATCATTTATATACCTACAATTACTTATGATAACGATTATGAGACTACAATGTCACCAGTGAAATAGGAAAATGCTTTCTTTGTAATTGTTAAATATTAGATGAAGTACACAGAAATGAATGCACAAGTGGAGTAATATTGCTTTAGTGAGCAGGTGCACTGCAGATGAAGCTTTTGATTATTTCAGGAGCTCGGAGATGGGCTTTATCTTCTATCTTTTGAAATAATATTTTTCTCTTCATTCTTGATCTTCAACAGTTCCTTGGGGCCAAAATGAAGACCCAACAGATGATAGCACCCCAAACAACAATAGCTGGACCGCCACAAAATGTCTCAGAAGCCGCTGCCCCAGGCGAGGAGAAGGATAATCACTTTTCAAAGATCAAAGAAAAGTTCATGAATGAGCTGAATAAAATTCCATGTAAGTAAAGCAATTGGGAAGCATGCACTTTTTATTAGTGATAATAACATTATACCATACCATTAGACCAGCAATTTACTTTTTATTATAATAATATATTCAGAATGAGCTTTCAGTATAGTTATATTTTTTTTTGTCCAACTTTCTGGTTTCACTAATGTCATTTGAGAATAAAGCGTTTAATGGATTCTGAATGATGTGCATTTTTCATTATGATGTAAATCCTGTCTTCTGGTAATAATCTAAAATCCATAGTTTTAGTATTTTTTTCTATTTATAGAAGGCATGCATTAACTGTATTAAGTGTTGAGTGTGCAATGCACAATTATCTGTGTGGTCTAACTTAATTTCTATTAATTTAAAGAGGTTTTCTAAGCATATAATACTGACAATACTTAGGTCATCAATGTCAGATTGGTGGGGTTTGACATCTCCACTCCCACTAATCAGCTATTATCAATTCAAGCTGCAGTTGAATGTAAACATCAAACAAAGCTGAATAGTCCAGCTTCCTGCAATATGTTTTTGCTGACATTGGGAGCTCCAGTTATTATTCTCCTAAATAGTGGATAATCTGTAGTACCGCTCTTACACTCTATTCAATATATACACTTGGTCATCGACGGGGAAGATAACAAATGTGCCACTATAGATCAGTAAAGAATCCACTTTATCACCTTTGATTTGGGAGTGCTGCCTGTTTTTTTCATTTATATACAGTACAGACCAAAAGTTTGGACACACCTCATTCAAAGAGTTTTCTGTATTTTCATGACTATGAAAATTGTAGATTCACACTGAAGGCATCAAAACTATGAATTAACACATGCGGAATTATTTACTTAACAAAAAAGTGTGAAACAACTGAAAATATGTCTTATATTCTAGGTTCTTCAAAGTAGTCACCTTTTGCTTTGATTACTGCTTTGCACACTCTTGGCATTCTCTTGATGAGCTTCAAGAGGTAGTCACTGGAAATGGTCTTCCAACAGTCTTGAAGGAGTTCCCAGAGATGCTTAGCACTTGTTAGCTCTTTTGCCTTCACTCTGCGGCCCAGCTCACCCCAAACCATCTCGATTGGGTTCAGGTCTGGTGACTGTGGAGGTCAGGTCATCTGGCGAAGCACCCCATCACTCTCCTTCTTGATCAAATAGCCCTTACACATCCGTTTGGGATCATTCTCCTGTTGAAAAATAAATGATGGTCCAACTAAACGCAAACCGGATGGAATAGCATGCCGCTGCAAGGTGCTGTGGTAGACATGCTGGTTTAGTATGCCTTCTTTTTTGAATAAATCCCCAACAGTGTCACCATCAAAGCACCCCCACACCATCACACCTCCTCCTCCAAGCTGCACAGTGGGAACCAGGCATGTAGAGTCTATCCGTTCACCTTTTCTGCATCGCACAAAGACACGGTGGTTGGAACCAAAGATCTCAAATTTGGACTCATCAGACCAAAGCACAGATTTCCACTGGTTTAATGTCCATTCCTTGTGTTCTTTAGCCAAAACAAGTCTCTTCTGCTTGTTGCTTGTCCTTAGCAGTGGTTTCCTAATAGCTATTTTACCATGAAGGCCTGCTGCATAAAGTCTCCTCTTAACAGTTGTTGTAGAGATGTGTCTGCTGTAGGGATGAGCGAGTACCTTAATATTTGTACTTGCTATACTCACAATGAGTAGATACTGGTACTCGCTACTCATTGCAAGTATAGCGAGTACGAATACTTTTCCAGTGTAACTATAGATACACTGTGAAAGTAGCCTAAAAGTGATTAAAAGTTGTTAAAAATAATAAAATTACATACTCACCTGTCCTGCGCCTGCAGCGGAACCGGCAAAGAAGACATTCGAACGCTGGACAAGGACCTGTGACTGCCAGCCAATCAGATGGCCGGTAGCGATTTGGCCAATCAGATGGCGCCATGTCACAACCATGTCATCGCTAGCGGCCACCTGATTGACCAGTTTGCAAGGTCCTGACAGTACACCTAGGACCTTGCAAACTGGCCAATCAGGTGGACGCTAGCGATCACATGGTTGTGATGTGGAACCATCTGATTGGCCAGATCGCTACCGGCCATCTGATTGGCTGGCAGTCACAGGTCCTTGTACAGCGTTCAAATGTCTTCTTTGCCGGTCCCGCTGCAGGCGTCGGACAGGTGAGTATGTAATTTTATTATTTTTAACAACTTTGAATCACTTTTAGGCTACTTTCGCAGTGTATCTATAGATACAATGCGAAAGTATTAGGACTACTTGATACTCCCGAGTACACATAAGATACTCGGAGAGTAGCGAGTAGCTGAATACCGCTACTATTTGTCAAATACCGAATAGTAGTTAGTAAACTCGCTCATCCCTAGTCTGCTGCTAGAACACTGTGTGGCAATGACCTGGTCTCTAATCTGAGCTGCTGTTATCCTGCAATTTCTGA
Source organism: Allobates femoralis (assembly GCA_033576535.1). Classification (NCBI taxonomy): domain Eukaryota; kingdom Metazoa; phylum Chordata; class Amphibia; order Anura; family Aromobatidae; genus Allobates; species Allobates femoralis. Next base: position 350,006,021 of record JARQOC010000004.1, on the reverse strand, counting down.
GGCTGGTGACTTGGATGAACTTATCCTCCGCAGCAGAGGTGACTCTTGGTCTTCCTTTCCCGGGGCGGTCCTCATGTGAGCCAGTTTCTTTGTAGTGCTTGATGGTTTTTGCAACTGCACTTGGGGACACTTTCAAAGTTTTCCCAATTTTTCGGACTGACTGACCTTCATTTCTTAAAGTAATGATGGTCACTCGTTTTTCTTTACTTAGCTGCTTTTTTCTTGCCATATCACAAATTCTAATAGTCTATTCAGTAGGACTATCAGCTGTGTATCCACCAGACTTCTGCACAACACAACTGATGGTCCCAACCCCATTTATAAGACAAGAAATCTCACTTATTAAAACTGACAGGGCACACCTGTGAAGTGAAAAACAGTTGTGCAAAGGAAAAGGTGGCTACTTTGAAGAACCTAGAATATAAGACATATTTTCAGTTGATTCACACTTTTTTGCTAAGTATATTATTCCACATGTGTCAATTCATAGTTTTGATACCTTCAGTGTGAATCTACTATTTTCATAGTCATGAAAATACAGAAAACTCTTTGAATGAGAAGGTGTGTCCAAACTTCTGGTCTGGTAGATATGCATATATATACACACACACACATACATCTAACTTTAAGGGCTTGTCCACTACTAGGACAACCACTTCTGATTCCACATGTCTCCCCTAATTAACATAGAAAAGTCTATACTCACTTCCCATGCTGGCGCCATTTCAGTACTTTTCGTAATCACAGTTCGGGGCTCACGTTACATTTTGACATCACGCAAGCCCCTTGACCAATCACCAACAGATTCTGTCTCCCTGCTTTAGGACCAAAGGAGCGATCAATAGAAAGTGAGTGTCTGACACCACATCACTTTCTGCTGAGTAACTCATTTGGTCCTAAAGCAGGGAGAAGGAATCTGGTGGAGATTGAAATGTCACCAGCACGGGAGGTGAGTACAGGCTTTCTTATGCTACCCGGGGTAGACATGTGGAATTAGAAGTGGTTGTCCTAGTAGTGGACAACCCCTTTAAGCTACAAGTGCACTGTTTTTTTCTAATTCTGTCTATCTTCAGAGTGGGAGATCACTCTTTTTGAACTAAATACATAGGACCCTGATTGAAAGTTACCCAAAGCATAGAAATGCATTACTTACTTTCATTATAATTGATTACTTAATGTGTTATTAGTTAGGCTATGTACATGTATGTTTTTTCACATAAGATATATTTTCATAATTTGGGAGGCAGAGGGGATTAAAAACTGTATATCGTCTTTATGTAAATCATCTCTGCACTGATGGAATATGAAGTGAGAAAGTATTCCCACATATGTCTTTCAAGAATGATCATGTAGGACTCTAAATTGGGATGAATAATGCACTGTGACCAATAATGACAGATAAATTAGAATATTAATTGATTTTCATCCCTGAGATGGATCTTGGCAATCTGGCAGATGCCGTGTTTGCAGAATTGATAGCAAACAGATTTTCTGTGTCACATAAAATTCCCCTTTGCTTGAAGAGAGGTGTTATGATGGCTGTAACTTGCATGTCATTAATAGAGACGTGTGCAGTGTCCAGAATGTCCAGCAAGGACAAAATATCATTGCATTAGTAGGAAGCAAAGACGATAATACTGTTATGACCTGGCAGAGAACAGAAAATTATTATTATCATAATATTTATTTCTCATTGTCTTACTTCTGATCATTAAAGTGAACAAACTGTCAATGTCTATTGTTTAGCATATCATTAGCTCCTGTAAGAATTAATTATGTGAGGATAAACCTTTCTTTTTTTCAACTAATTGCAAAACGAACATGAAGAATTGTAAAATGACACAATCATAAATCTCAGGTGAGGATATACCATGGGTAAAAGAATGGATACACCTTTATCTACCTAAGAGTAGATGAAAAATTAACTGATAAAGGTTTATAAATCGACTTCTATCAAACAAACAGTCCCTGAAAAACAGATCACCCACATATGACATGTGAATTACTCCAAAGACTAACTAGGGTCACATAACTAGGGTCACATAACTAGGGTCACATTTGCGGTAGCAAATGCAGATCCTGATCCGGTTTTGAACATGCAAAATGCTCAAAACTGAATCAGGATACGCAGCCAATAGGAGCACATTATAAAACCGGATTGCACTAAATGCAATCCAGTTACTGCATCCGGAATGACTACCTGCGTTAAAAATCATGCAGGCTGCAGTTTTTGGAGCAGTTTGCAAACCGCAGAAGGCTTGCTATAATGGGCTCCTATGGGAGCCCATCCGACTACCGCAAGGCATATGTGAATGCCTGTGGTAGCTGGATGCTTTGTTCATCAACACCAGCATCCTTTATAAGGAGTTGTCCCTGGTGCTTACGCTATTTGCATAGTCTAGAGGCTGCTGTCCTGGGTGCTGAAATCATTTACAGTAGTTCTATGGGCACTGCACCGCTATAGAACTACTGTAAATGATTTCAGCACCTTGGACAGCAGCCTGTAGACTACGCAAATGGAGTAAGCACCAGGGACAACTCCTTATAAAGGATGCTGTCCTGTCCCTGGTGCCTACGCAAAGTATGTAGTGTACTCCTGCAAACCCAGGAGCCGGCTGCTGTCATTGTAAAGTATAGGAAAAGCCGACAATAGCGGCGATCATGTAAAATAAAGAATTAACCCTTGACATGACGATCTCTGTGGACAACATGTCTCTAGGGAGGGTGGACACTCTCTAGAGACATATTGCCCACATCTATTAGTAACATTAACCCTTTGTTCACCACTGCGGCAGCAGGGATGAACAAAGCATACGGTAACCGGATTGCTCCGGATTACACATTATGAGCAATCTGGTTACCGTATTTTGGTGAAAAATGTGTCTGAAGGCACTTGCAATTACCGTATCCGGATCAGGATGCGGTAATGGCAATATGCCTTGCAAATGTGGCCCTAGCCATAGGTACATGTTGTATCTATTATAACAAATGCTAAGTAGGTCAATGTGCAAAAAGTCATCACCTGCAACAGGTATTGGTGAGATGTACAAACAATGATTAGTAAAACAAATGTGTAGTAATAAAACTTCTTGTGACACATACAGCATGAAATTAACTCAGTCTCAGTTAAATGTTTAAATTTTGCTGAATTTCCTTTGTATTTTTTAATAAACAACTATTCCTTCCTTTCACAAAAAGAATTGCATAGGAAACACAAACACTCAGTTCAGCCACTTGTGGCTAGTAAACATATATCTTGCCACTGATTTTAGATTTTTTTTTTTTTTTTTAATATTGTCCTGTCTTAGTGTTCACTTCTAGTGCATTAAGAATGAAAAAAAAATGAAAAAAATGTAATTTTTATTTAAGTGCAGTAGTATAGCAATATATATCACTGACTAATCACAATGACTAGTAATGAGCGAATGTAATCGTTACTATTCATTACTCACGCAGATAGTACGGTATTCGCGATACTCGTTACTCGGCGAGTATCACTGGTGCTCGTGAGTGACGTGTCCATTGTGAATGATCCGACACAAATTAACAGCTCCCTTCAGTATACAAAGTCAGCTGGCACCTCAATGAGAGCAGATTAAGTCTCTCTGGGGGCACAGCAAGGTGCAGTAGAAATGCAAAACAGCTCCCCCTCCCACCCTGTCCCGGAAATGCACATTTTATAGCCAGATGTGTGCAGGCGGAGTCATTCACTAATTCACTGACATTGGATTACATATTCGGGCGAATATGTGGGTATTAGAAAGTACTCATTATGAGTATAGCGATTACAAATATTACGCCACTCGCTCATCACCAACACTGAGTTTAGCACTGATGCTGGGACCACCTGACCTCTCTCTCCCCTTATTAATTGAATCTCAAGGTTAATCAAAGACTATTACACTAACCTTGTACATTACTTTAGTTATACAACACATTACTATCTGGAGTAGTTGTCAAATGGTTTGGGGCTTTCTCTTCCTATCTCCATTTTTGAGATATGAGGACTGACATACTTTCCTTATGCTTAATCACCCTAAAATGGCTGCTGCAGTCCCTGTTAAGGCTTTTATATAGGTTATGTCAGTCTCTCCTGTTTGCTGTGCTTTACCATATGATGTAATAGCTGTAAGAAATTTTATATTTGGGAATCGCACCTGAGGTCATGTCAGACATCTATGGCTAATGCAATCTTCTACAATGTATGTAAAATCAGCTGACATTTTTTTGCAATTGTAATCCAAAATTGTTCGACTTCACAGGGACCTACAAATTTCATAAAATTTAACTTGATTTTGATTTGCATCAAATTGATCAGTTTATCTCTATTATTATGGGATTATATCTATATTCTTAAATTCATAAAATTGAAAGGGCTTGTAAAAACAAACAACTTTGTAATTTACTTGATAAAAATACTCCCTGCAATCAAGAATAGAGTGATTTTTTTTCCTTCTATTGTTTATGGCTTGTTACCTAGCCAGTTCCACAGTCTAACAGCAGTGTATGGCTAGGGTCACACATAAGCCCTTGGTCCGTTTTTGGCTTCATTTTTTCTAAGTCCAAAAACTGACAGAAAAATGGATTGGATGTAATAAACACCCTATCCGTTTTTTTCTGGACCTAAAAACATTGATATGTCCGTTTTTGAGCCAAAAACGCTGCTAGCAATGTTTTTGGCATCAGTTAAAAAACGCATGCGTTTTTTTAACATGGGGCCCTATGGGAAACGCATGCGTTAACGCATGGCACATATAGGCACCTGCGTTAACGCATATGCGTTTTTAATGAAAAAAATGAAAAAATGACTAAGTCTAAAAAACGTCCAGGGGTGTAGGAGGCTCAAAAAGCACCCTATAAAAAACGGATCGGTCATGGAAATCACTTCCAAAAACGGATTTCTATGTGTGACCCCAGCCTATGAAGGTGCACAGTATTTGCAAACTCTTTTTAAACAGCGCTTATAAGCATGGCACTCAAGCTGACATGGTTGTTAAATACACAGTGCCTTGAAAGAGTATTCATACCTTGTGAACTTTTCCATATTACAACCCCAAACTTAAAGAGGGTTTCCACTACTCATGTGACTCTCTTTCTTTTCCTCTAAATATTTGTAACTAATAATTTCCAAACATACATCTACTACCTACTCTGCTTCTATAAGCTTATCTTCCTGAGGCTTGTAAATACCTTTATTGTTGTTCTAGCTTTGATCCATCAGGTCTGGAGACCAGAATCTGACAAACTGAGCAAGGCACATCCCTGGTGGTGGCTGAGAGGAGAGTGAAGTGTGATCTGAGCATGTGTGCACAGACTGCTGTCACAGAGAGAAAATCCTGCCCCCACCAGTTATGTGCCCTGCTCACTTGGTCCAATTTTGGTACCCAGACAGAAAGGGTTAAAGCTAGAACAATAATAAAGATATTTATGAGAAATCATCTTACAGAAGCAGGGAGGTAGCAAAGTATATTGGTAAAGTGTTAGTCAAGAATAGTTAGGACAAATGAAAGGTGGAAACATTAGTAGTAGAAAACCTCTTCAAATATATTTTATTTAGATTTATTGGGCATATTTATGTATTCAAATAACCCAGTCAAACTACAGACCTAAATTCCATTGAGAATCTGTGGCAAGACTTTAAATTTGCTGTTCAAAGATGCTCTCCAATCAATCTCACTGAGCTATTTTGCATAGAAGAATGGTCAAAAATGTTAGCCTCTAGATATTAAATATGGAGCCCCACTGGTCGGGACACCATGAAGGGGTACTGCACCCAAATAAGAGTGTGTGATATTCCTGTGACTAAGGGAACTGGGATGGTAAATAAGGGACCCTCACAACACCCATTCATTCACACCCTAGAGTAGGGGACCATGGGTGAACCCGCCGGAGGGAAGTGTGGCACCCCTATGGCAAGGCGCCACAGGGAGATACTGCACCCCAAACAGAAGGTGTAGTGCCTCCGTAGATGTGGATATAGAGGACCCTTCAGAGTCTGCACCCCAACACTCATACAGTAGGCCACCTTAGTACAGGGGACCATATATTCAGTAGGTCCCAGGGGGGTGGAGCTTAGATGAGCGGGAGACGAGGAGTGACAGTTAGAAGACCAGTCAGTCAGACGGTGTAAGAGAGCAAAGAAACGGATGCAGGGGACCCTGCGATCCATGACAGAAGGGCACCTCTAAGGAGAGGGTGACCCAGACAGAGAAGGGGGCCACTCCAGGACTGGTCGGAGCCAGCTGGAGGCACAGGTCATTCACCAGAACTGAGGCGGTTTTTTAAGGTCTATCCCTAACCGCAGACCGGCAGGCTGTGAGCCCAACTTAAGGGAGCCACAGCACCCATCAAGTAATCCAACATCAGTCCCGCAGCTGAGTTCACGAGCTGAGAAGTACAGAGACTTTAATCAACAGACCCCAAGGACTAGAGACTAGAACAGAAGGGCCATCAGGGCACAGAAGTGAAAAGGACCAGGAGAGCCATTTTAAGGATACCTCTGACAGACTGGAAAAGCCTCCAAAATCCGCAGCTATGGTCCCTGGTTAACCCAGACTGTACCGTGTACCGATTTCACCTGGTGCAAGTAAAGAACTGTCTGAGCTGATCTGGTGTCTGGTGTCCTTTCATCTGTTGCCCGGAGGGGCTCTACAGCATCACAGAGGTGAGGACTATGACTCCCCTCATCAACCCCACTGCCCTGAGGCAAAGCTCTGCCTGTGGGGAGCTGTACTACCATAGCTGCATTTTCATCACCTCAGCGGCCAGCCGCAGCACTGGTAACCCTATTACCAGGTACAACAGGTGTGTCACTTACAATTCCCCCATCATCATCACACCCGCCATTGAGGGTCCAGGGCACGGAACTGGGAACCGACCAGCCGTGAGCCCACCAAAGTAAGCCACCTGTCCTGGTATCCGAGTACCCCCTACCCTGTCAACTGACTCAGAAGACCCAGGCCTGTTGGAGGAGTGTTGTGGGTAGAAAAAGTGTGTGGGTGGGATGGCAGTTAGTGAGTAAGGAAGAGAGATGAGCAGAGGACAACACAGGGGAATGTCGTCGTGACTGAAAGAGATCCCAGGGGCACCAGGATTTATGGTGCGCCTGAATTTGGACCTGGTATTTCCGACCAGAAGGGTCTGGTCCTGTACAGAGAACCAGCTCTGGACACGGTTCTGGACACATGTTTAGATATCGTGCACCAATGATCCAGCAAGCAGCTATCGTTTGGCCAACCTAGCGAACGATCCTTGTTCACTGTTATGAATAGGCGAAGTCATTAACGACATCGTTATCGCGGTGTCACACACAACGATGCAGCAGGTTGGCTGATCGAGGATCGTTTGATTTGAGAACATGTTCTCAAATCTGCGATCAACGATCCAACGATTATGGTAGTCGTATCTCGGTGTTACACGCAACGACGTCCTAATGATGTTGTTTGAACATCTCAAACTCGTGATGTTTGAGCGATATCGTTCACAATCTCATACCGTGTAACTGGGCCTTAAGTCAGTCATCAGATCTCAACCCCTTTTAGCATGCATTTCACATCTTGATATGAAATTTAAGGCAGAAAGTGCCAAAACAAGCAACAACTGAAGTCAGTTAAGGCCTGACAAAGCATCACAAAGAAGAAAACCCAGTGTTTGGTAACATCCTAAGGTAACTTCTAGACTTCAGGAAGTCATTGTCTGCAAAGAATTCTTTACAAGTATCAAAAATGAACATTTTATTTATGGTAAATAAAGCCCCAGGAATGGAGAAGCTTTGGAGAAATATGATTGCAATTTCTAAATGTTTTATGGGATATATTTATTCAACCGTTTTAATTAAGCCTGTAGTAGAAAATATCCATACTTACCCTATACTCCACCCTTTCATTTTCATTTCATTTTTTGTAAAAATTAAATGTTACCAGAGGAATAACTACAACACCATGAGTCTCAATGAAACATTTGTTGCAGGACCTCTCATTTTACATGTGCATTGTATTCCTTTATTCTAAAAAAAAATGTTTTCTCAATTCTTGTTTAGAAGTGCACCAATCCTTTCCCTCTGGGATTACTACTTGCCGGGTGCAATATACTACTGTTTGACTGACAGTTCGTATGAGGAACATCTTCATACCGCAGGCCACAACTGTGTATTCTCCAAAGCTACAAACAGAGACTTCTTTGCTTCTGCAGTATCAGAAGCAAATATACAAAAAGTACAAAAAAAAGATTTTTCAGAACAATAAGGCCATGTGCACATGTTGCTTTGTTGTTTTGTGCTGGTTTGTAGAATTGAAGCAAAACTGACCTCATTTTTGCAAAAATTGACCCAAAACATTGCATTTTTGATGCGTTTTTGCTGCTTTTTTTCATTACAATGGAGTCAATGGAGAAAACAGTGGAGAAAAACCGATCACTAATTGATATGCTCATTATTTTTATGGATGTGAAAAGGTTAACACTGGAGCTAGCTATAGGAGAGGGGATGATTGTGGGTGACCAAAACCCCTTACTTGTAGTGTTGCTGCTTGAAAGTCTTAGAAGGTACCGGTGTATGACACCTCCTTTTGGTTTGTTGTACAAAACTACTAGTGGATTAAGACCCAGCGCTTCACTTTCCTCTTGAACATATATAAGGAATCATAATTAAAAGCTTAACCTGTGTTTTTTCCAGGATGTTTATTACAATAAAATCTTTCTAACGTAACATAACTATATACATAACTTGTTATACTTTTTGAAAAATATATTCAAAATACTAAAAAACGATATCCACGATATATTGAAAGTTTGATAAGGTCCACGTTTATATGGTGGAGATAGTTTTTCTGTATCTGCTTGTGTAATCTTCTGTATATTGGAGACCTATAAAGGATACAGAAGATGCTTATTTTAGGCTAGGGTCACACTTGCTAAATTCTAAGTCCCCAGCGTGTTTTGCAGAGAACTTGGAATTTTTTTTCTCCCTCCGCAGCCTTCATGCATGCTGCAGAGCGTAGAACGCGGCCCCTAGCAACCCGCTGTCTATTATGGATACCTGCCACACAGCTGGCTGCGGGGAGTGCGATTTGCACCACTCACAGGGGAACGCAGCATGATGCTGGTGGTTTTTGACAGCCTGCGTTTTTGGCCATTGTTTTTGCGGTTCGGTCAGGAGCAGCCTTAAAAAACTCATGTGAAAACTCATACGAAGACTCATGGTACCATTTAGTGATATGCGGATTCGCATGCGATTCCCATAGTGCCCCATGTTACAAAAAGGCATGCGTTTTTGAAAAAGCACCAAAAAGCTCATCATGATGCCCTTTTTGGTGCTGAGCCAAAAACACATGGAAAAAACTCATGGCACTTTAGCCATGCTTTTTTGGCATTGGGGCATGCGTTTTTTGTATTGGGGCCTATGGATGAGTTTTTGCATGCGTTTTTTACAAAAGACATGTGTGAAAAACTCATGGGAAAAACTCATCCACAACGCAAGTTTGACCCTAGCCTGTCAAAAACAACCTTTAAAAACACAGCCAAGTGTGACCCTAGCCTTAAGCGGCCGTCACACGCAACGATTTCTTGCCCGATATCGTTTAAGCGATCTCCTTTTTCATCGCTTAAGCGATATCGTTTTGGCATCGTTGCATGTAATCAAGCGATTTTACTATGTAAAATCGCTTGATCGTGACATCGCAGATCTGAGCTCCGGAGCTCAGATCTAGCGATGAACGATGTCACGATCTGCTTCATCGTGGTGTATGACACCACGATGATCCATCTCCCAGCGGCAGAGCCTATGCTGGGAGATGGTAACTATGGTACACGTCGGGTAACTAAGCGACGCGCGGCGCCTAGTAACCCGATGTGTACCATAGTAACCAGCGAGATCGCGGCTCCACATCGCTGGTGAGTCTGTCTGTGTGACAGCTCACCAGCGATGTAAGCAATATTGTAAGCGATCGCGCGTGCACGTGATCGCTTACAATATCGCTAGCGATATCTGTGTGTGTGATGGCCGCTTTAGAAAGATTTGATTTTAATAAACATCCCAGACAAACACAGGTAAACGTTTAATTAGTGGTTCCATATATATGTTCAAAGGGGAAAGTGTAGCACTGGGTCTTATGGTATGTGCCCACAGGATGTTTTTCAAGCAGTCCTGAATGCAGCAAAACCTGTACTGGTTTCAAGGATCCTAGAGTCCTTGCCAGGAGATTTGTTGCATTCAGATCCTGCGTTTTTACTGTGTTTTTGTTGCATTTTTGCTGCTGCATTTTTCCAGTGTTTTTGCTATTGACTGCAGGAAAAATAGAATATGATCATTCTTTCCTATTCGCAAAAAAAGCGGAGGGATTTGACACTTATTGACACTTCCAAAACCAATGTGTGGGCACAGCATTTCTGTGAAACAGATTGGTTTTGCAGGGAAGCCCAACCACAGAAACAAATTAACATAAATGAACACAAAACCAAGAGTAAACTGCATGTGGAAAAGACAGCAAAAATGCTGAAAAAACGTCCTGTGGGCACATACCTTGGAACCACAAGTTGCATTTTCTGGATGTGTTTTCTGCTCCAAAAATGGACCAGTAAAAATGCAGCATCGGAACAGCATTTCTGAAAACTCATTTACTTTGCTGGGCATTACAGGAAGTAATCCATTTTTCATGCAAAAACAGATTACAAAAAACAGATCAAAAACACACTGTGTGAACACAGGCTAGGGTCACATTTGGAAGTGCAATTGCGGTTACGGGTCATTCCATGTCAAGTGATCCAAAAATGAATATTTTTTTTCCCTGACGTCCTCAGATTTTTTTAATTTTTTTTCTATATGAAGAACAACTTTAGTTAATTACAAAAAAAAAGTTTTGAATTTTTTTCTTTATCAGTTAATTTTTTACAGATTTTTAAAGTTTTAAAAAAGTGCGAATTTTGGCCTGGTATGGCTTTACATTTTCTATCATATCTTGGGCTAGAAATAAGATAGAGAAACAAAATAAACACCAATCTACTCAGAACTGTGCAGGCTTTCACCAGATATGTCACAAGAGGATCTTTGTTAATATTTTACCCATGTGATCGCAAGCGCAAAACTTTAAAACGCATTTCTGAAAAATCGGCGCGCTTTAAATATTTCAAAAACTGCCCATGTGTCTGCTTTGCTCTTAGCCACATCTGTACCAAATTTCAAGTTGGGATCGCGATGGGATCATATTTTAACATATTTTACTAATAATAGCGTCAATGGGTCATTCCATATCAAGTGATCTAAATATGAATATTTTTTTTTACCTGACGTCTTTAGATTTTTTTTTTTTTTTTTCCTTTATGAAGTACTACTTTAGTTAATTACAAATTAAAAGTTTAGAATTTTTTTCTTCATCAGTTAATTTTTTACAGATTTTTAAAGTTTAAAAAAAGGGTGAATTTTGGCCTGGTATGACTTTACATTTTTTTATCTCAGGCTAGAAATAAGATAATGAAGTGGGAGAGGCATCATTTTACTCAGAACGGTAACAGCTTTCATTTGAGATGTTACAAGACTATGTTTCTTTATATCAAATTCAAACTATTGACGGGCAATTGTGAAAAAATGACTGATTGTGTTCTTGGTGATTTTTGAATTGACACTATAATAGTTAAATATTTTGCACTTAGGTCCAATGAATGCGTCCATGGGGTCAAGCTGGGACAGAGTCATCACAAATTAGCCTTATTTGCAGATGACCTGCTACTTTACATCTCCCAGCACCTGGTCTCCATCCCTTCGGTCTTAATGGAGTTTGAACGGTTCGGACAATTGAGCAACTTTAAAGTGAATTGCTCCAAAACCGAGGCACTCAATATTTCTTTGCCTGGAGAATTGGTTTCTCATCTATCTAAACAGTTCCCATTTAAATGGAAAGTAGAAGCCATTAAGTACTTGGGAGTCCTTATACCAAAAGATCTTAAACAAATATTCAATTTAAATTATCAACCCCTTTTGACTAACGCGGAATCGGCATTTACCTCCTATAGACAATTAAAGCTATCCTGGTTCGGGAGAATAAACGTAGTCAAGATGGATGTCTTGCCCCGACTCTTATATACTTTTCAGACAGTTCCTGTTCTATTGGATAGAGGCTTCCTCTCCAAAATGCAATCTATGATCCTTAGATTTGTCTGGGGGGCAAGAGGTCCAGATTGCGAATGAATATCCTATCCTTGCCCAAGACCAGAGGAGGGGTTGGACTACCCAACATGCGAGCGTACTTTGTGGCTTCCTCTCTTGTTAGAGCTCTAGATTGGCATTATCATGCGTCCTCCAAGAAATGGGTAGGGGTGGAGCAAGAGGGTTTGGGGATTCCGCTGAAACACCTGCTTTGGATTTCCCCTAAAGACTCCACAGACCTAGTACCTTTGACAGACATGACCAGAAACACCTTGAAGGTATGGCACCTAGTGACGAAAACCCTCCGCTTAAACGACAGACTTAGCCCTTTGACTCCCCTTTTTTCCAACCCATCTTTCCCACCCAGATTTGACAGGCAGAGATTTTTATGTTGGCTGATTGTGGATGACACCCGAGTAGGACAGACTCTGTCCAGTGGTGGTTTGCCCCCGATGGCAGAGCTACAACTCAAAGAACCTACGAGACCTCTTAAGTGATTCGAATTTCTCCAATACAGAGCATACTTATATTCAGCTGACCACTCTTGCAGGGTAAGATTGACGCCCAACGTATTGGAGAAGTTATTCCAACTGGAGGCTCCACCGAGGCGCAAAATATCAGTTCTATACCAGGCCTTAGGGTCCATGAGAGAGCAGGGCACCCTTTACTTCCAACGTGCTTGGGAGAGGGAATTGGGGTGTAGCATTTCAGAAGCTAATTGGCAGAAATGCTTTATATTTACTCACTCACTAGCTAGCGCTTGTTCTGTACAAGAAAGAAGCTATAAGCTGCTCACTAGATGGTACTTGTGCCCGACGACACTCCGGAACATGTTCCCTGGAACCCCTGATACCTGCTGGCGCTGTGGGGAAGAGAAGGGTACAATGATACACATTTGGTGGAGTTGTGGGGAAATCCGGCGGTTCTGGTCTGAGGTTTTCAATGCATACGCCCGGATAACAGGTAAACAAGCCAAATGCTGCCCAGAATCGGCAATGTTATCCATTTTTCCAGGTCCTATTGGGCTACAGAAGAGGGATATTCTCCGCTTTTGCATCTCGGCTGCTCGTGCTGTGATCCCGAGGTTCTGGAAATCAAGCCGGGCTCCATCTCTACTTGATTGTTTCAAAGAATTGATGGACATATATCGAATGGAGGAGCTCGCAGCTGATGCGTCGGGATCTCGGAACAAATTCTTAGGGATTTGGGTTGAATGGATTCTTTTTCACGACTCTGCAGAATTTAGGAGTATCTTTTCCAGCACAGATAATATGGCTCGACCTCTGGCTGATGGGGAGCCAGTGGGATGAGTACCCTTTCTCCTTCCCATACCTCACCCGTCCCCCCCCCCCCCTCCTTTTTTTCTTTTTTTCTTACGTGGCTTTTCTTTCCCAGTATAACTTTTTCTAATGGTTTTTGTTTCTCTTCTCTCTCTCTTCTTTTCTATCTCTTTTCTTCCCATCTGATACATTCAGTCTAGGTATTTCCTTTCTACACCTATACCTTCAGAATTCTAGTGAACATTAGACAGGTATCGGAAACTCTGAGCTGTGAGTAGATCATTAATATTTCGGCCTTCCTTTCCGGTACACCAGTCGATAGACTATTCCAACTAGGCCTCAACGGGTAATGACCCACTTACGTGGTCAACCTGTTAGAAGGGGCCAAGTGATAAAAATCATTCTGCTGGGGCTGCTTGTCCCCTTGACATCAGAACATCTCAAAACCCTGAGAAAGGTTGTATACTTGAGTGTTTGGAATTATATTTAGATTGTAGTATATATTGCACCAGAGATAAGCGCAAAAGTAAATTTGCAGCTTATCTTAAAGTTACTAATAACTTTGTGAATTCTCTTTTGTATATTTTATATGTCTCAAGATTTTGTTAAAAGATTGAATGTATGTCTTTCATATGTTTTTTCAAAATTTAATAAAAATGAGATTAACCATAGTTAAATATTTTAAAATATGATCCCATCACGATCCCAACTTGAAATTTGGTACAGATGTGGCTAAGAGCATAAAAGACACATGGGCAGTTTTGGAAAATTTTTATTAAAACGTTTTTTCGGAAATGCGTTTCAAAATGTTGCGTTTGCATTCGCATGGGTAAAAAATTGAAATGAACAAATATACTCTTGTGACATATCTGGTGAAAGCCTGGACAGTTCTGAGTAGAATGGTGTTTATTTTGTTTCTCTATCTTATTTCTAGCCCGAGATAAAAAAAATGTAAAGTCATACCAGGCCAAAATTCACCCTTTTTTTAAACTTTAAAAATCTGTAAAAAATTAACTGATGAAGAAAAAAATTCCAAACTTTTAATTTGTAATTAACTAAAGTAGTACTTCATAAAGGAAAAAAAAAAAAAAAATCTAAAGACGTCAGGTAAAAAAAAATATTCATATTTAGATCACTTGATATGGAATGACCCATTGACGCTATTAATAGTAAAATATGTTAAAATATGATCCCATTGCGATCCCAACTTGAAATTTGGTACAGATGTGGCTAAGAGCAAAGCAGACACATGGGCAGTTTTTGAAATATTTAAAGCGCGCCGATTTTTCGGAAATACGTTTTAAAGTTTTGCGCTTGCGATCACATGGGTAAAATATTAACAAAGATCCTCTTGTGACATATCTGGTGAAAGCCTGTATAGTTCTGAGTAGAATGGTGTTTATTTTGTCTCTCTATCTTATTCCTAGCCTGAGTTATGAGGAGAAACGTAAAGGCAGGCAACAGCGAAATTCACACTTTTTCCGAACTTTGAAAATCATTTAAAAAAAAAATAAATTTTTTAAAAAATTTTTCTCTTCACATTTTGCATTGTCTGACATGCTATTATCAAATAACAAAATCTCAAAAGAATTAAAAATATAGAGGTAATAATCATTGGTTCACTTGACATGGAATGACCCTTACCGCATCCACATCCAGATGCGGTAATCACAATAGCATTCACACACAATTTGTACACATTTTGTGTCCCTAAGGCTAGGGTCACACTTGCCCAATTCTAAGTTCCCTGCGTGTTTTGCAGAGAACTTAGAATTTTTTTCTCCCTCCGCAGCCTTCACGCAGGCTGCAGAGCGAAGAACGCGGCCCCTAGCAAACTGTCCTGTGTGGACAGCATGTCTGTAGGGGGGAGAGGGCACCCCTTAGAGACATGTTGCCCACATGGATTATTAATATTTAACCATTTGTTCATCCCTGCAGTATCAGGGACGAACAAATCCGCCGGCTACCGCAGGCATTCACATATGCCTTGCGGCAGCCGCATGTCCTCCCTTAGGAGCCCATTATAGGAATTCTGCTGCGGCAGAGATACCGCTCCGAAAAACATTGCCTGCATGATTTTTCACGCAGGCAACAAAACCGGAGCTGATAACCGAATTGCATGTAGTGCAATCCGGTTACTATAATGGGCTCCTATGGGCTGCGGTTTCTGATCCGGTTTTGAGCACTTTTACTGCTCAAAACCAGATCAGGATCCGCAGTGCCCTGCCGTAAATGGGACCTTAGCCATACTCTAAATTAGAAAGCTGCTTGTTTTTACGAGAACTTTTTCAATTTTAATGATTTATGATAATGAGAATAATCCTTTAGAGTGTGGCAGAAAGCCCTTTTGGTTCATTAGGTGACAGTTACCAGGAGTGATTGCTGCAGTATCTTTGCACCCCCTTTATATACTCCCCTATGAGAAGCTCTTTATTTTAACATTGCAGCTGGCTTTTTTTAATAAAGCTAATGTGAACCAGACCAATATCTACAAGTAGACAAAAGCAATATTAGTGCAACCCACATATATGGCTAGGGTCACACTTGGCATGTGTTTTTTTGCATGTTTTAGGCAGCCTGCATTTTTGGGCTGTGTTTTTGCTGTTAGGTGTAGAGCACCCTTAAAAAACGCATGCAAAAACGCATGGTACATTTAGACTTATTCGAAAATGCATGTGTTTCCCATAGGGCCCCATGTTAAAAAAAAACGCATGCATTTTGTAAAAAATGCATGCGTTTTTGAAAAAGCACGAAAAAATGCTGCATGCAGTATTTTTTGGTGCTGAGTCAAAAACGCATCCCAAAAACGCATGGTACATTTAGACATGCGTTTTTGCTATTGGGGCATGCGTTTTTTGCATGGGGCCTATGGATGTGTTTTTGCATGCGTTTTCACAAAGCGCAAGTCTCAAAAACGCATGTAAAATCTGCAAGTGTGACCCTAGCCTATGGCAGAATTTTATCTTCATTATGAATAGATATCTACTGTGCAATGTAACGTTTACATTCCATTCTAGTTTATTCAAATTCCTTACTGTTGGCACATGAGAGGTTAAATATTTTCCACAGAGAAAAATTAATTTGTTGCTCATTTTAATGAAATCACAAAATCTGACACGTCCAAATTGCAATACTAAATCTTCTAATGTATTGTTCCCATTATGAAATAACTATGTACTTCTTCAGATTACACACTTTCCTTGACAGCTTTGAATTGGTAGTCATGCTTCATCTGACATTTTTAATTTAACTTTTTAAATCAAGTTCCTTAATAATTATAAAAGTCACTGTATGAGCTCCACATACAAGCGACAAAGAACAGAAATGAATCTGTATGGTTTTCTGAATGTCCACAAATGACAAAATGCAAATTGCCCACATTTGTGTACAGTTTTCTGCTGGAAAACACAGCCAAATTACACATTACATGCTTTATACCATATTTATGTTGTTGAATCATCCAAGATAGGAGTGGTGTCTCCGGTCCACGCTGCTGCCCGATGAAAGATACACCGGGAGCCAACACTTGTATCTGCTGCTCCTTTATTATTTATATAAAGTAGTAGCAGCAGATACAAGTGTTGGCTCCCTGTGTATCTTTCATCGGGCAGCAGCGCAGACCAGAGACACTACTCTATCTTGGATGATTCTGGATTTTCCCACGGTGCACGTGGCGGTGTGCGTCCTGCAGCAGCTGTAAGCTCAGGCATGCAAGACGGTTGTGGGTGAACACAACCAAACCAGGTGAGCAAGGTCCATCTATGGTTATCATTCGGTGGTAACAAGTGATAAGGCACCATCTGCGCTTCTTTGTCTCCCTTGTTTTTTATATTTATGTTGCTTGTCACATATCCTTCATAGTTATGTATGACTGTAAAAAAAATACTTGTTATGGCTAAATGACCAATATGTCCCCCCTATGGCCACCTCATCTTTGAAGCAATGGAGTCCAATGACTATATTCAGAGGTTTTGCAGCAGAAAACTTTTTTAATTTTTGAACTCTAGACCTTATTTGATCTGGAAGAGTAATAAGTTGTTAACTACTGCTTTTCACTTGTCACTGGGGCAATAAAGAGTATTTTTATAGTCCCATTCTAAAGAAAAAAGTGCTGTTCATTTTGCAATGCCAGTGGCAAACACTACATGTGGTTTCTCTCTGTTGAAGTCTATATGACAAAGTCAAATGAGCTGCTTAACCCTAGAATGCGTAACCCAGTCCTTTTCGGCCTGGTAGCTTACTTATTTCCTATTTTCTGCAACATTATTTTAGTTAGAATTTTGAAACTCTAGGTATTCCTTAAGTATGTCGTTGTTGGTATATATCCAGTTTTACACATAATTTTATATGATAGCCATTTTGATATAACAATGCTTTTTGGGGGAAACCCCATGTTTACAGAAAATCGGCCTTTTAGGCCCATACTATGTTTATCATGTACTTTTCAGTGTTTGTGTTTTAAATTACTGTGCTGTTGTAGTCAGGGTTGCTGGGGAGGGGGGTGGATTATGCTTGAGTGTTGAAAGACCTGTGGTGATGTAATAGCCATATGATCTTGGGAGGGAGACTGACTCCTCCTTCCCAATGTTATAAGGCCATGACATCATCACAGGTCCTTCTGAACACAGTAATGAGCATCAAGAGGACAGTATACACTGAGAACTAATTTCTAAAGTACCTGTGATGATGTCATGTGATGTTGGGAGGAAGGATTCAGCTTCTTCCTCAGACTCTTTGTTTCTAGAACAATCTTGCAAAGTGTATACCTTGTGAGCCACAAAACCCAGAATATTGTACATCACCTAGGAGAAAGTCGAAAAGGTAAGACCTGCTGAGGGTCAGAGAAGGAGAGGGGATGGAAGCCCTTTACCCATATGTTCACACACTAGGAAAGACTATACAATGCTGAATGTATTAATTGTTTTTCCTTTTAGTTTTATTTAATCTAAGGCTGCTTTCACATCAGAGTTTTGCGCTGATCGCGGCAGTTGCAGTGAAAAAAACGCAACTGCCGCGATTACGCATAACGGCCGCACTTGCGTTCACCTGTGGCAAGCCCCATGCAATATCTATGGCGCTTGCGGCAGGTGGGCAGGTGTAGTTGCGGTTTCGGCACTTGCGGCATGGTGCGGTATCCGCGTTTTTTTCGCCGCCGCACCTGCCGCAAGTGCCCAAAACCGCACTTGCTGCACCTGCCCACACTTACCGCAAGCCTCATAGACATTGTATGGGGCTTGCCGAAGTGTGCCGCGGCCGTTATGCGGTAATTAGCAGTTGCGTTTTTTTCACTGCAACTTCTGCGATCAGCGTTTACTGCTGATGTGAAAGGGGCCTTAGGCTGGTTACACACGGCATATTTTTTCATGTCCATGGGATCCTACATTTTCGTAGGACCCCACGGACAGGAACGGATCCGATTTGGCCCCATGTTATCCTATGGACCACGGATCACATCGGATTTGACCTTATTGCCATCCGATTTTTGTAGGATCTGATTCGGTCCGATTTTTTGCTGTACCCAAATCGGAGACTTCTCCAATTTTGGGCACACGGATCATCAAATCGGACCAAATCGGATCCAACATGTCCCCATACATGGGGGCCTATGGAGCACATTGAGACATTGATGGTTTCTCGGACCCGATTTTAGGTACTGAGCATGCTAAGTACATTATAATCGCTACTAACCATCAAATTTCCTTCTGCAATGTATCTATACATTGCGGAAGTGAAATTTAAGTGAAAGCAGGGGTTAAAAATAAACAAATCGATTCTCACTGTCCTGCGATCCACCTCGTGCATCTCCGGATGTACAGGACCTGGCATGACGTCACAGTCACATGACCGGTTACGCGGTAACCGGTCATGTGACCAATGACCTGAGCGGGTAGCCTCGCCCAGCCAGGTCCTTTCAGCATCCAGAGGCTAGATGCCGCACATTGGGGGATCGCAGGACAGGTGAGGATCGATTTTTTTATATTTTTAACCCCTGCTTTCACTTAACTTGCACGTCCGCAGTGTATATATACATTGCGGAAGTGAAATTAACCCGCACAGCTCATTCTGTGTCCAGATCTGTGATAATCACGGACCCGGACACAGAAATAGGTCACAACCTGTGGTGTCTGTTCCTGTCCGTGGGATCCTACTTTTTGTAGGATCCCACGGACAGGAAAAAATTTGCAATGTGAAACCAGCCTAAGTCAACAATGGCACAATCTTCTTCTAAGAGTTTGAGTGACAAAGAGATTAAAGCAATCATGTTTGAAAGTGATGATAAAAGTGAACTTTGATAAAGAGTACCTGCCACCAACTAATCACTCTGCTTCCTCGTCCAGTGATTTTTCTGATGATGAAGTGAATCCAGAGGAATTGATAAATAGAGGATCCAAAACTAATGTGTTTTGGGACAGTACTCCTTCAGTACTTATACGTACCCCAATACATAATATTCTGAGAGAAGCTCAAGGAGCTGTGGGAAGTCCCTAATACTTGTCCCCTAAAGATGTTTTCTGAACTTTTTTCTGAAGATACTGAAAATGATGTGCTTTATATACAAACCTAGAAGGTGGACATATTGCTTCTGGAAAAGAAAAGCATGGAAAAATATCTCAAAGAGGAAGTGTATGCTTTTACTGGACTAACACTTCTGGTTGGGTGTAAAAAAATATGATGTTCCTATCAGAGATTTATTTCTGGACTCACTTTCTTATCCACACTACAAATCAAAAATGTCAGTAGACATGAGGAAATTCAGAGAAGCATTCAATTTGATGATAAGCAAACTCATCCTGCAAGGTTACATCTGGAATATTTTTTATCAAGAATTGTACAAAGCTCTACAATCCTATTGCCAATGTGACAGTGGATGAGCTACCTGTATCCTTCAGAGGAAGTTGCAAGTTCATTCAATATATGCCTAGTAAACCAGCCAAGTATGGAATAAAAATAATCTGGATGTGTGATTCTGCAGATTATTATGGGATGAATGGGTTTATCTACTGAGACAAAGAAGTTGGCGCTCCAGTACAGAAAGACTTATGTTCTGACATTTAAAAAAAATATGCTGTACAATTTACAACTCTGGTAGAAACATTACAATGGACAATTAATTCACTGGTGTTGAACTGGGCAATTTTTTGCTTCAAAAAGATCTTACAGTTGTTGGTACTAAGAAGCCAAATCAATGAGATATTCCTCCGGTGATGAAGCCCATTCCTCAGCGAGCACCTTATGATAGTGTCTTTGGTTTCAGCAACAAAGCAACAAAGTTGTTTTACAAAGCCAAGAAGGAAAAATCTGTTACATTACCATACATCATGATTCCAGTATTGACAGCAATGACAGGAAACAGAAACCAGACATCATCATGCACTATTATAAAACTAAAGGAGTGTGGATAAGATGGATGAAATGGTTGGAAAACATTCATGGAAGAGTTAAACCAAACTTTGGCCTGCAGTAATTTTTTCAAATATGTTTGATGTATCAGCCCTTAATTCCTATATTAGGCTGGGGTCACACTTAGCATGAGCTTTTTTAGTGCCTTAAAAAAAAGCATACGTTTCTGCATGATTTTTTCCATTTCAGCATGCGTTTTTTAAGGTGTATGATGGCACCCTGCGTTTTTGCATGCGTTATTAAATCAGCATCCAAAAATAGTGCATGCACTATTTTTTGGTGCTGTTTTAAAAACACATGTGTTTTTTAGAAAACACATGCGTTTTTTTAACATGGGCCTCTATGGAAAACGCATGCGTTTTTGGATGGTACTAAATGGTACTAATGTACCATGCGTTTTTGCATGCGTTTTTGATGTCAGCGAATCACATAAGTGCAAAAACGCATGCCAAAAACGAATGGCACTTTAGACATGCGTTTTTGCTATTAAGACATGCGTTTTTGCTATTAGGGCATGCGTTTTTTAACATGGGGGCCTATGGGTGTGTTTTTACATGCTTTTTTAAAAACGCAGGTCTCCAAAAAAGCATGACAAAAACGCAAGTGTGACCCCAGCCTTATTTATACTAAAACTCATCCCAATTTCCATGCTAGGGGGAAGGACAGGAGACACCCATTCTTGAAGGACCTTTGCCATGAACTTGTAATGCCTCACATAATGCAGCAGAGCAACATAAAATGCTTGCAAAATAAAACTAGAGACACTACGAAATTATGTAGTGATTTGAATCCAGGCAAATCCAGAGCCAGTAAGAAGAAAACGAAAGCGATGTTTTATTTGTCCAGCAAACAAAGACAGGAGGACTGAGCGTGACTGTACCATTTGTGGAGGAAATGTCGGTAAAGAACATTCTTCAGAAAAGAATGTGTTAATTGTGCGAAAGATCAATAATATTGAAAATGAAAAGTTGGAAAAGAAATGTTGCTACAGCTAGTTTACTTCAACATTTATACCCTTGCCTGTGTTTTTCATATCTTTGTTGGAAATTTGAAACAAAAATCATTAAATAACAAAAAGGATTCATCACATACTATGCATAATGCGGACCTAGTAGGCTCAAACTGACTTTTTTGGTGTTTTCTGTAAACAATTATAATTACAATGTTGTGCATTTTTCTTAACTTACTTTGCAATTATAAAATAAACTTGTAAAAGTAATTTATTTGAGTTCCTCCTTATGATTTGCACAAGGGCCTAAAAGGCCCGGGTTATGTGAAAATGCATGTGTGAAATGGTTATGTATATTTCAGACGTCACACCAGCGTTGATCTGGGCCGCCGGGGAACCGGTTAAAACCCCGGCGGGCCCCGGTCCTCGTGGCCCTGCCTAGACCCTTCGTCCCCAACCCACCCTACTGCTAACAGGGGTGCATTCAACAGGAGGTGAGAGGAGCTGGAAGGGAAGAGGGGGTGCTACTAGGGGGCGCAAGAAGAGAGGAGGTGAGAGGAGCTGGAAAGAGAGAGGGGTGTGAGGAGAGAAAGGAGGAGGGAGGAGCTGGAAGGAGAGAGGGGGTGTGATTAGTGGGTGCAAGGAGAGAGAGGAGGTGCAAGGAGAGAGAAGGTAAGAGGAGCTAGAAGGAGAGAGGGGGTGCAAGGAGAGAGAGGAGGAGAGAGGAGCTGGAAGGGGAGAGGAGGTGCGGTTAGGGGGTGCGAGAATAGAGGAGGTGACAGGAGCTGGAAGGAGAGAAGGGGTGCGAGAAGAGAGGAGGAGAGAGGAGCTGGAATGAGAGAGAAGGTGCGATTAGGGGGTGCGAGGAGAGAGAGGAAATGCGAGGAGAGAGAGGAGGTGTGAGGAGAGAGAGGAGGTGAAAGGAGCTGGAAGGAGAGTGGGGGTGCGAGGAGAAAGAGGAGGTGAGAGGAGCTGGAAGGGGAAAGAGGGTGCGATTAGGGGGTGTGAGTATAGAGGAGGTGAGAGGAGCTGGAAGGAGTGAGGGGGTGCGAGAAGAGAGAGGAGGATAGAGGAGCTGGAAGGAGAGAGGGGGTGCGATTTGGGGCTGCAAGGAGAGAGAGGAGATGCAAGGAGAGAGGAGGTGAAAGGAGTTAGAAGGAGAGAGGGGTGCGATTAGGGGGCACGAAAAGAGAGGAGGTGAGAGGAGCTTGAAGGAGAGAGGGGGTGTGAGGAGAGAGAGGAGGAGGGAGGAGCTGGAAGGAGAGAGGAGGTGTGATTAGGGGGTGCGAGGAGAGAGAGGAGGTGCAAGGAGAGAGGAGGTGAGAGGAGTTATAAGGAGAGAGGGGGTGCAAGGAGAGAGAGGAGGAGAGAGGAGGTGAGAGGAGCTGGAATATGAGAGGGGGTGCGATTATGTAGTGCGAGGAGAGAGAGGAAATGCAAGGAGAGAGAGGAGGTACGAGGAGAGAGAGGAGGTGAGAGGAGCTGGAAGGAGAGAGGGGGTGCAAGGAGAGAGGAGGTGAGAGAAGCTGGTAGGAGAGTGGGGATGTGAGGAGAGATAGGAAGAGAGAGGAGGTGAGAGGAGCTGGAAGGAGAGAGGGGGTGCGTTTAGGGGTTGCGAGGAGAGAGAGATGGTGTGAGGAGCTGGAAGGGGAGAGAGGGTACAATTAGGGGGTGCGAGAAGAGAGGAGGTGAGAGGAGAGGGGTGCGAGAAGAGAGAGGAGGAGACAGAAGTTGGAAGGAGAGTGGAGGTGCAATTAGGGAGTGCGAGGAGAGAGAGGAAATGCTAGGAGAGAGGAGGTGAGAGGAGCTAGAAGGAGAGAAGGGCTGCAAGGAGAGAGAGGAAGAGAGAGAAGGTGAGAGGACATGGAAGGAGGAGAGGGAGTGCGAGGAGAGAGAGGAGGTGAGAGGAGCTGGAAAGGGAGAGGGGGTGCAATTAGGGAGTGCGAAAAGAGAGGAGGTGAGAGGAGCTGGAAGGATAGAGGGGGGGTGAGGAGAGAGAGGATGTGCGAGGAGAGAGGAGATGAGAGAAGCTAGAAGGAGAGAGGGGGTGCAAGGAGAGGGAGGAGGAGAGAGAAGGTGAAAAGAGCTGAAAGGAGAGAGGGGGTGTGATTAGGGGGTGCGAGGAGAAAGAGGAAATGCGAGGAGGAGAGGAGGTGCGAGGGAGAGAGGAGTGAAGGAACGGGAAAGGGAGGGAGGGGGTGAGGAGAGAGGAGGTGAGAGGAGCTGTAGGAGAGAGGGTGTGAGGAGAGAGAGGGGTGGAGGAGCTGGAAGGAGAGAGGGGTGCGAGTAGAGAGAGGTGAGAGGAGCTGGAAGGAGAGAGGGGGTGAGAGGAGAGAGAGGAGGTGAGAGGAGCTGGAAGGAGAGAGGGGGTGTGAGGAGAGAAGGACGTGAGAGGAGCTGGAAGGAGAGAGGGGGTGCAAGGAGAGAGAAGAATTGAGAGGAGCTGGAAGGAGAGAGGGGATGCGATTAGGGGGCGCGAGGAGAGAGAGGAGATGCCAGGAGAGAGAGGAGGAAGTGAGAAGAGCTGGAAGGAGAGAAGGGGTGTGAGAAAAGAGAGGAGGTGAGAGGAGATGCAAGAAGAGAGGGGGTGCAATTAGGGAGTGCGAGGAGAGAGGAGGTGAGAGGAGCTGGAAGGAGAGAGGGGGTGCGAGGAGATAGAGGACGAGACAGGAGAGAGGAGGTGAGAGGAGCTGGAAAGAGAGAGGGGGTGCGAGGAGAGAGGAGCTGCAAAGAGAGAGGAGGAGAGAGGAGCTGGAAGAAGAGAGGGGGTGCAAGGAGGGAGAGGGTGCGAGGAGAGAGGAGGTGAGAAGAGAGAGGAGGTGAGAGTAGCTGGAAGTAAAGAGGGGGTGTGAGGAGAGAGAAGGTGAAAGGAGCTGCGAGGAGAAAGGAGGTTAGAGGATCTGGAAGGAGAAAGGTGGTGCGAGGAGAGAGAGGGGGTGCGAGGAGAGAAGTGGTGAGAGGAGTTGCGAGGAAAGAGGAGGTGCAAGATGAAGAAGGTGATAGGAGGTGGGAGGAGCTGCGAGGAGAGAGAAGGTGAGTGGAGCTGAGAGGAGGTGAGAGGAACTGCGAGGAGAGAGGAGGTGAGAGGAACTGCAGGAGAGAGAGGAGGGGAGAGGAGCTGCAAGGAGAGCGAAGGACAGAGGCACTGTGAGGAGAGCATAGGAGAAAGGGGGAGCGAGGAGAGAAAGGGGGTATGAAGGGAGAAGGGGTGTGAGGGGAGAGGTGGTGCAAGGAGAGAGAGGAACTGCGAGGAGAGAGGATGTGAGAGGAACTACAAGGAGAGAGGAGGTGAAGGGAACTGCAAGGAGAGGAGGGGTGTGAGGAGAGGAGGAGATGTGAGGAGAGAAGAGCTGAGAGGAGATGCGAGGAGAGTGGAGCTGCAAGGAGAGATGGGGTGTGAGGAGAGAGGAGCTGCAAGGAGAGGGAGTGCGAGAAGAGGGGAGATGTGATGAGCTGTGAGGACAGAGGGCTGTGAGGAGAGAGGGGGTGCGGAGCTGCGAGGAGAGAGGGGGTGCAAGGAGAGGGGGGCTGAGAAGAGGTGAAGAGTATCCTTTTATTCTTTTAAACAGTGACAATGTGCCGGGTGCCTGGTGACGGAGACCAGGTACCATAGAGAAAGAAGTTGCCGGGTGCCTGGTGCCTGAGACCGGGAGCTGTAGAGGAAGATGCTGCCGGGTGCCTGGTGCAGGAGACCAGGAGCGTAGAGGAAAAAGGTGCCAGATACCTGGTGCTGGAGACCAAGAGCCCAGAGGAAGAAGCTTCCGGGAGCTTGGTGCTGGAGACTGGGAGCAGAGGAAGAAGCTGCCTGGTGCCGGGTGCCTGGTGCTGGCGAGCGGGGAGAGCGGGAGCCGCAGAGGGAGAAGATGCCGGGATCCGGAATCCGGAGTGTGGAGTCAGGTAAGGCACTGTTACAGCCGAAGATAGCAGCCTGGGGGGGACAGAGTGGGATGGATGGATGGGGCAGCCTGGAAGAGGGGGCAGAATGGGATGGATGAAAGGATGGATGGGGCGGCCTGGAAGAGGGGCAGAATGGGATGGATGGGTGGGGGTGTGGAAATGGGGGAGAACGGGATGGATGGATGGGGGGGTGGCATGGAAAAAGGGGGACAACAGGATTAATGGATGGATGGATGGATGGATGGATGAATGGATGGGGGGCATGTAAAAAGGGGAAGTAGCTGGATGGATGGGGGGCGGCATGGTAAAGGGGGGAGAAGATGGATGGGTGGGGAGTGGCATGGAGAAGGGGGGAGTGGCTGGATATGGATGGGGGCGGCATGGAAAAGGGGGGACAAGATGGATGGATGCGGGGGGTGCATGGAGAAGGGGGGAAAAGATGAATGGATGGGGGAGAAGGTACATGGATGGATTCGGGATAAGGTACATGGATGGAGGGGGGATGGGGGAGAAGGTACATGGATAGTTTGGTGATTGGGGGAGAAGGTACATGGATGGATGGGTGGATGGGGGAGAAGGTACATGGATGGATGAGGGGATAGAGGGAGAAGGTAGATAGATGGATGGGGAGGAGAAGCTTCAGGGAACGTGGGAGAAATCTGCAAGGATGGGGGAGAAGCTACATATACCATGGGAGAGGGGAGAAGCTACATGGATGAGGGATGGGGAGAGGCTGCGTGGAACATTGGAGGGGAGGCTGTGTGGTACATGGGAGGGAAGAGGCTGCGTGGAACATTGGAGGGGAGAGGCTGTGTGGTACATGGGAGGGAAGAGGCTGCGTGGAACATGGGAGGGGAGAGGCTGCGTGGAACATGGGAGGGGGATGGGAAGGAAGAGCTGCATGAGGCGTATGGGGGGGAGTATAAGCAACATGGGATTCAAGGGAATGGGGCAGAGGATGAGCTGCATG
The DNA here is from genome assembly GCA_033576535.1 of Allobates femoralis. NCBI lineage: Eukaryota > Metazoa > Chordata > Amphibia > Anura > Aromobatidae > Allobates > Allobates femoralis. The sequence continues at coordinate 349,979,388 of JARQOC010000004.1, read as the reverse complement.
GAACATATGGATGGAGGATGAGATGCATGGGTCATGTGGGAGGAGGATGAGCAGTATGGGAAATGTGGAAGGAGGATGAGCAGTATGCGACATTTAATCTGCATACACATTTATATATGGAACGTACTGTTCTGGTGATGTATTGACGGTGGTTCTAATTATGTATTATTGTGTTGCCGGTGTTTACGGTGATGTACTGACAGGGGTTATAGTGATGATATATTATTGCATTGATGGGGATTCTGGTGATGTATTGATTGGTTTTGGTGATGTATTACTGTATTGACAGTGGTTCTGGTAAAATACTGACAGGGCTTCTAGTAATGTGTTATTGTATTGTCAGTGGTTCTGGTGATGTAGTCATGTGGATGCTGTAATCTTTAATTTGAAGAAGGAAAGAAATGGCCAGGCTTGTTGTATCTGCGCAGACCAATGAGAGTCAATAAGTCAATCCGATTAAACAAGGAAACACTTTATTTGTTTCGTAGCAGAACCTGCTACTTCTTCAGGGCTTGAATAGATATGGTCTGATCATACCACATCTCCTGTGCTGAGATAATTTTATATATGGGTCCCTGCTATGTATTGTGTAATGGATGTGTCTGACTTAGAGGGACATCATCTGATCATACCACATCTCCTATGCTGAGATAATCTTATATATGTGTCCCTGCTATGTACTGTGTAATGGATGTGTCTGACTTAGAGGGACATGGTCTGATCATACTACATCCCGTGTGCTGAGATAATCTTATATATTTGTCCCTGCTATGTAATGTGTAATGGATGTGTCTGAACGTACAGGGATATGTTCTGATCATACCACATCTCCGGTGCTGAGATAATCTTATATATGTGTCCCTGTTATGTTCTGTGTAATATATGTGTCGGACTATGCAGGGACATGGTCTGATCATACCACATCTACTGTGCTGAGATAATCTTAAATATGTGTCCCTGCTATGTACTGTGTAATGGATGTGTCTGACCGTACAGGGGCATGGTCTGATCATACCACATCTCCTGTGCTGACATACTCATATATATGTGTCCCTCCTATGTACTGTGTAATGGATGTGTCTGACTGTTGAGGGACATGGTCTGATCTTACCACATCCTCTGTGCTGAGATAATCTTATATATGTGTCCATGCTATGTACTGTGTAATGGATGTGTCTGACCGTACAGGGACATGGTCTGATCTTACCACATCTCCGGTGTAATAAATGTGTCTGACTGCAGAGGGATTATCTCGACACAGGAACATTACCCGACTCTGCTCTTCCTCCTCCTTAGACAACTCATCTCCTTCTCTCTCTGATCACAACATTCTCACCTTCACACTCTCAGACCCTCGCCCATCACAGCATAGTCCGACCTATCTACAGGCCATCAACCCTCACACATTCACAGACTCTCTTCTCTCATCACTGTCCCCAATCTCCTCCTTCTCCTGCCCCAATCTGGCTGTGAATTACTACAATGACACTCTCAAAAGTACCCTGGACCAAGTAGCGCCCCTCACCCTTAGAACCTCCAAACACAGAGTAAAACAGCCCTGGCTCACATCACAAACTCGATTCCTCCAGCGATGTTCGAGGAGTGCCGAACGCCTATGGAGGAAAACTCGCTCACCAGGAGACTTCATCCATTATAAATTCATGCTAAAAACCTACAACTCTGCCCTTCACCTCGCCAAACAGACCTACTTCACCACCCTGATCTCCTCACTATCCAACAATCCAAAAAAACTTTTTGACACCTTTCACTCTCTCCTCAGTCCGAAAGTGCAGGCTCCTATCACTGACCTCTGTGCTGATGATCTGGCCTCTTACTTCACAGAGAAAATAGAAAACATCCGTCAGGAAATCAGCTCCCAACCTTCAAGTGTTTCTACTCCCATCTGTCCCCACATCCCCTCTGGCTCACTCTCCATTTTTGACCCAGCCACAGAAGAAGAAGTCTCCAGGCTCCTCTCGTCCTCACGTCCCACTACATGCACCTCTGACCCCATTCCCTCACACCTACTACAGACCCTCTCTCCAGTGGTCACCAGTCACTTAACCACAATCTTCAATCTCTCCCTCTCTACTGGCATCTTCCCCTCCTCCTTCAAACACTCTATTATCACTCCACTACTAAAGAAAACGTCCCTTGACCCATCCTGCACAAATAACTACAGACCAGTCTCCAATCTCCCCTTCATCTCTAAACTCCTGGAGCGCCTGGTCTACACCCGCCTCACCCATTACCTCGCCACTCACTCTCTTTTAGATCCATTGCAGTCTGGCTTCCGCCCCTTACACTCTACAGAAACTGCCCTCATCAAAGTGACCAATGACCTTCTGACAGCAAAACGTAATGGTGACCACTCTCTGCTTATTCTTCTTGATCTCTCTGCGGCTTTTGACACTGTCGACCATCAGCTCCTACTCTCTATGCTGCACTCCATTGCCATCAAGGACACTGCTCTCTCCTGGTTCTCTTCCTATCTTTCTGACCGCTCTTTCAGTGTATCATTCGCTGGCTCCACTTCTTCCCCTCTTCCTCTCACTATTGGGGTCCCTCAGGGTTCAGTCCTTGGCCCTCTCCTCTTCTCTCTCTACACAGCCCCGATCGGACAGACCATCAGCAGATTTGGCTTTCAGTACCATCTTTATGCTGATGACACACAATTATACACTTCAGCCCCTGACCTTACCCCTGCGGTATTAAAGAACACCAATGACTGTCTAACCGCAGTCTCCAATATCATGTCCACTCTCTATCTGAAACTCAACCTTTCCAAAACTGAACTTCTTCTGCTCCCACCCTCTGCCAACCTCCCTAAATCTGACATCTCTCTCTCGTGTGTGTGGCACCACGATAACGCCCAGTCAGCAGGCTCGCTGTCTCGGTGTTTTGATGGACACTGATCTCTCCTTCACCGCGTACATACAATCTCTCACCCGCTCCTGTCGCTTGCACCTGAAAAATATCTCCAGAATTCGCCCTTTCCTCACCACGGAAACAACTAAAACCCTCACCGTGGCCCTGATTCATTCCCGCCTTGACTACTGTAATTCTTTATTAGCTGGCCTCCCCCACAGTAAGCTTTCCCCTCTCCAGTCTATCCTCAATGCAGCAGCCAGGATCACCTATCTAGCAAACCGTTACTCAGATGTTTCTGCTCTGTGCCAGTCACTACATTGGCTGCCCGTACACTATAGAATCCAATTCAAATTGCTCGTTGTCACCCACAAAGCTATTCATAGTGCGGCACCTCCTTACCTCTCCACCCTCATCTCTGTCTACCACCCCACCCGTCCCCTTCGCTCTGAACATGACCTCAGACTAACATCGGCATTAATCCGAACCTCCCATTCCCGACTTCAAGACTACCCTCTACCCCAAGAAATTAGGACCATCCACAACTTGCTTAGCTTCAGACGCTCCCTAAAAACACACCTCTTCAGGGCGGCCTATCCTTCTCCCTAACAGTAGTCACTTAGACGTAAGATATTCATTGTTATAAGCCCCTGTACTTTGTGTTCCCATCCCGTATTAGATTGTAAGCTCCTTCGAGCAGGGTCACCTTCATTTTCTGCCTTTTTTATTGTATTTCCTAAGTTGATTCTATGTTTCTTGTATGTAACTACTGTTCTGCATTATCTACCATTCTGTACCGTATATTTTTCTTATATGTACCGTTGTACTGTAAAGCGCTGCGGAATATGTTGGCGCTATGCAAATAAAGTTTTATTATTATTATATTATTATTATTTTTATTATTATTATTTTTAAACACATCCAATTATGGAAATTATTATTCCAAAAACTATTGATTAAAATGAACTTTACAATTAACTTTGTCCGTCGGGAAAACCACTTTAATAATGAGGATAAAAGTGCCACATTCTTCCGATGGAGCCGTTTCCATTGGTCAGTTTTTACCAATAAATAAGTGATCACCTATCGAACCTGTGGATCACTGATAACTTGTTTTCACCAAAGAATCTCTTTAATGTACACTACAGTAATTGTACATCACAGTTCTGGTAAGCGCACAGTGAGGTGCAGGAGACGGCAATATAATGGGTATAACCGCAAACAGGTATTTGCATATAGCTAAAGGGTGGGCCCCTGAAGTCAATTTCCCTGGTGGGCCCCAGACACCCCAGTCCGACCCTGCGTCACGCATTCTAGGGTTAATTGTATTTAGACCCCCTACTGGCCAAACATTTTTAATGTATCTTAGCAAATAATACATGCCATAACTTTAAGACTTTTAAAGGAAGTTTAGTGCTATGGGGACATCCTTTATTGCTGGTCACCCGGTCACTGTGTGCCCAATAACTTACATGCAACAGCAGCTGTATTAGATTCCATTCAAACTTCTTTTCTGTTTATTAGAATAGAAAATCGATTCCACCAATGTTTTTTATATGCTTAGTGTTTCATAAATTTTTCTTATGTGCCTCGAAAAAAATTCTAAGCTTTTCACTTTAACACCTTTAAGACCTTAGCTATCCCTTTTTTTGCAGTTTAGTTTTTATCTCCCCTTATTCCAAGAGCAATAACTTTTTTATTCTACCATCAATGCAAACATATGAGGGCTTGTGTTTTGTGGAAAGAGTTGTACTTTTGAATCACATAATTTATTTTACCATATAGTGTACTGAACAATAGGGAAAAAAATCTAAATGCGGTAAAATTGCAAAGAAAGTGCAATTTCACAATTGTTTTTAGGGACTCTTATTCATCATGATCTTTATATGGTAAATTTGATATGCCAGTATGATGCCTAGGTGGGTACGAGTTTGTAGATAACAACCATGTATACTTTTACTTTTATCTAAGGGGTGACAAAAAAATTCAGAAGTTTGTAAAAAAAAAATTGTGCTTTTGGTGTCATTTTGTGTGACCCTTAGTGTTCTTCTTTTCAGCATCTGGGGTGTGTGATGGCTTATTTTTTGCATCTTGAGCTGATGTTTTTTAATTATACCATTTTAAGCAGATACGCTGTGTTTGATTGCCTGGTAATGCATTTTATTGTTGGTGTGACTAAGGCGGCCGTCACACGTACAGATATCTGGAACGATATTGTAAGTGATCACGTGCGATCGCTTACAATATCGCTCACATCGCTGGTGAGATGTCACACAGACAGACTCACCAGCGATGTGGATCCGCGATCTCGCTGGTTACTATGGTACACATCGGGTTACTAGGCGCCGCGCATCCCGACCCGACGTGTACCATAGTTACCATCTCCCAGCATAGGCTCTGCCGCTGGGAGATCGCTCATCGTGGTGTTATACACCACGATGAGGCAGATCGTCAAATCGTTAATCGCAAGATCTGAGGTCCGGGGCTCAGATCTCGATCTTGCGATTTGATCATGTATCGCTCGTCGTATCCTGCCGTCACACGCACAGACATCGTTCAAGCGATGTTTCATCTGGCGCGTTCAAGCGATATCGTTCAAGATATCTGTGCGTGTGACGGCCGCCTTAAAAACATAATTTTGGCAATTTGACTTTTTCTTCCGTTACGCAGTTTACAGATCTGATTAATTGATTTTATATTTTGATAGATCTGGCATCTGATTAATTGATTTTATATTTTTGATAGATCTGGCATCTGATTAATTGATTTTATATTTTGATAGATCTGGCATCTGATTAATTGATTTTATATTTTGATAGATCTGGCATCTGATTAATTGATTTTATATTTTGATAGATCTGGCATCTGATTAATTGATTTTATATTTTGATAGATCTGGCATCTGATTAATTGATTTTATATTTTGATAGATCTGGCATTTCTGAATGTGGCAATACCAAAAATGTATATTTTTTGTAATAGTTTTATTTTCTATAGGGCAAAAGGGAGGTGATTTGAACTTTTATTTTTTCCTTTATTTTTATCATATTTTTTACAACTTTTTTCTCACTTTTACTTACTTTTACCTCAACACTGCACAGTCCGATTACTTTTGCTATACAGAGTTTTGATGATTCACAGCTCTGCACAGCACAAATGATCACTTTCTATAAATGCAGGCGCTTGCCGGTCATCCACAGGAAGTGAGTCATGACAGCATTAGGGGTCCTCATTTGACCCCTGTGTGTCATAGAAACACATCGACGCCCCGTGATTGAATCTCGGAGTTGCCAATACCGGCAGGAAATAACACAATCCCCGCTGCTTTAGAATGCGTTGTCGTTGTATGGCAATTCGATCTAAGGGGTTAATAGCAGCGGGCGGATCGCTGATCCACCTGCATCTGTTAGCTTCACATGTCTGCTGATCAGATTACCTGGCACATGCATGGAATGATGCGAGCTCAGTGTGTAGGTTTTCATCAAATTGAGGGAAGCAACTTTGGACGTACCGTTATGTCCAAGGTCGTGACAGCAATAGAATGATACATGGATGGCATCCAAGTGCTTTTTGCTTTTTTTTTTTCACCAACCACCTTGACTTGCTTTTGCACATTTAATCTGCGATTTGAATCAATAAATAAAGGATTTCTCATTCCATAAAAGAAAATGGATATGTGAAAAACCCTATAGACTATAGTGAGTATGTGTTTTATCTGTGAAATAAATGGGTTGTATATAAACCTGATGGACATTTGTATGAGCACTTGGATACAAGGATTTAGTACAACGAACAGATGAAAATAATGCCTTTTCTAACTTGTTTCCGAGAGGATTTGGCTGCCTTTTTATCTTTGTTTTATGCCATTCAAAAGTAATATTTTGGAACATTTTGAGGAGGTAAAATATGTACATAGTCCTAAAAATACAAGTTCATTACAATGTTGGGCTATTTATGAATTTTGGTTTAGTTGCCAGAAAAAAATAATTGTAGGATGGCAACTGATTGATGTTTCCGATGCATTAAATTATCATTTTCTACTGCGATTGTGTCATACGGACGGTTGCACCAAGGTCTGCACAGAACGGGAACGGTAGTGCATGAGATTCCTACTGTGTCCATGCCATCCTTATGCCAGGCCTTCTGCTTGTGTACTCTAAACAAAACATTTTATTTCCTCATCTCTAAAGTCAGATGTACCCAAGGCAGAAACAATTTTAAAGAATATGAGCATTGTGGCTACCATTCTCTTGTGCAACCTTTTCAGCTGATAAATAACAAAGATGTTGAACGTTGTTCACATTTTCATGAAGAAATCACTCAACACATTAATTCTCTACTAACAATGAATACCAATTACAGCTGTCTTTTTCAAAATATTTTGTTTAAAGTCTGCAGAGCTGAAATCCCCGGAAAGTAATGAATTCTCTTAAGTGGAAGTAAACGCCATGAGTTAATTGCATTTGCTTTACAAGAGAGTTCACAACCTCATAATGTGTATGTTTTTTTTATAATGGTATAAATAATGCACATATTACAGCCCTCCATTTTCTGTGAGCGCAGAATCATGTTTTATTGTATATTTCAGCACATTCATCTTATGCTTCGTCCCGAGCTACCCTTTCCTGCAACCTAGAATGATAGAAAGTTCCTATAGTGCATTAATAGACACATAGAAAGCCAACCATACACAGTCACAAAGTATTCACTGATCTCAGGGAGACCAGTCCAAGAAAACACTGCGGGCAGCTGGCTAAAGCGCTCAACACAGTGAATTCCTAGGCACATTGCCTCCTGGGAATTATGAGTATGCAAATAAGTCTGTGGAGCTCGTTAGGAGTCTCAAACACAGGACTAGCCAGATCTCCTTCCAGGGAAGGACCTGGTCAAGGGGTGGCTCCTTGCGGAGAACACCATAACCACCATGTTAAGTGCCCTTTTAGTCAATATCCAGCTCTTTTACAAGCTTAGAGATATGACAAGGGAATACCAAGACCAGGTATCCATCCACAGACAGCTGTTTCGGGTGTTGCCCCTCATCAGTGTGGAGTAGGATTCTGGATAGGTGGAAGCAAGGCCTAGAAGACCAACATCACAAAGTATTCACTGATCTCAGGAGACCAGTCCAAGAAAACACTGCGGGCAGCTGGCTAAAGCGCTCAACACAGTGAATTCTAGGCACATTGCTCCTGGGAATATGAATATGCAAATAAGTCTGTGGAGCCTCGGTTAGGAGTCTCAAACACAGGACTAGCCAGATCTCCTTCCAGGAAGGACCTGGTCAACCATACACAGTCGCTCATCAACTGTGTTTGGCAATTTTGGAGAGATTGGTAAATGAGTGACAGCTGTCTTGTACATAGTTGGCCTAAGTAGATAGCACATTTTCCACATACTGTACATACATTTTTATACGTCATATCATATACTCTTGTATCTTGTGGGATACAATTTTAAAGTGAACCTGTCACCTAGATAAAGCATCCTAGGTTATCACTAACCTGTCCCTGCATCTTCCTATTACTCTTCTAACTATTCCTCTCTGTCCTAAATGACTGTTTTATAAAATCTTTTCATACCTTACTGCTTTCTATGTAAGTGAAGTGGGGGCTACTGTTACTAGCCCCCCTGGGCGACCTCTTTCTCTCCCTCTCGCCGCTTCCTGCAGTCTTTATCATGCCTCCATGGGTGTGATATTGAAATTCCAATGAGCCCCAGCCTGCCTCGGAGCGCTCTGTAGTGTTCCAGGTATGACGTCGAATACGGAGTCGATATATCGCCCGACTTCAAGCTATGCATTGCGCATGCCATGTGGAGCACATTACATCAGCTCATCTGTGATCACAAATAAGCTCCACAGAGCATGCACAATGCACAGCTTGAAGTCAGGCAATAAATGTAAAAGGTTTATCGACCCTGCAGTTCCGGAAATGATGTGTTCTACGTCATACCTGGATGCTACCGAGCACTCCAAAGCAGGCTGGGGACGCGCATTGGAATTTCAATATCACGCCCATCAGGGCGTGATAAAGACTGCAGGAGGCGGCGAGAGGGAGAGCAGGAGGACACCCAGTGGGGCTAGTAATGGTAGCCCCAAATCATTAAAATATGAAGCAGTAAGGTATAAAAACATTTTATAAAACAGTCACACATTTAGGACAGAGAAGGATAGTTAGAGTAGTAAAGATACCTTTACACACGGCAACTTTTCTAGGAATTTCACTGGCAACTTACTGGTTGCAGTGAAATCATGAAGACATTGTTCCATTTGTACACAGCAACAAGATAGAACAATGTGTCCATGATTTCACTTCAACCAGTAAGTTGCAAGTGAAATTCCTAGAAAAGTTGCCGCGTGTAAAGGTACCCTAATAGAAAGATGCAGGGACAGGTAGTGATGGCCTGGGGTGCTTTACCTAGGTGACAGGCTCACTTTAAATACCTTGTGATTAGTGATGGGCGAATCCTAAATTACTCGGAATCGCTTGACTCTAGCGAGTCCGAGCACAGGACTCGCTACTCGTTGCGAGTCTAGCGAGTCCAATGTTAATGAATGGGGAAGCGAGTAATAGCGAGTAGTGTGAGATTTACAAATTGCAGATGTGTCTCGGAAGCTTCAGCCTGAAGCAATCCTAGTTTTGTCATTTATTTGCATTGGACTCGTTTACTTTGTAAGTAATCGCTGGGAAACTCGCACAGATAAGAATCCTGTCTGCTCAGTGTGCTGGCTGCCAGCTCCAGGGTCCTAGAGCCCGCCTGCTGCCTGATGTAGCAGTGCTGAGATTGTTCTCAGTCTGCTCATTCCCTGTGTACAGACATGAATGTCTGTGCACAGAGATGATGTAGCAGAGCTGAGATTGTTCTCAGTCTGCTCATTCCCTGTGCATAGACATCTATATCTATGCACAGGGGATGTAGCAGAGAGGACATCGCGTTTTGGACTGCGTCGGACAGAAGAGGATTTTTTTAATTAAAGATGGAGTCCCTAATGGCTTTTTTTTATTTCTAATAAAAAATTTTCTTTGTGTTGTGTTTTTTTTAAAACAATTTAATAGAAATTCATGGCGGTCATGTCTAATATTGGCGTGAACGCCATAAATTTCGGGCTTAGGGCCAGCTGATAATACAAAGCTGGCCCTAACCTCTTTATTACCCAGCGTGCCACCGCTACCAGGGCCGCTGGAAGAGCGGGGTTCAGCGCCAGAGGATGGCGCTTCAATGAACGCGCCATCTTCTGGGGCGGCTGCGGGCTGCAATTTGCAGCGGGGGGTGCCCAGAAAGCTTGGGCATCCCTGCGCTGCGGATTCCAGCCCCCAGCTGCTTAGCTGTACCTGGCTAGATATAGAAATTGCGCGGAGCCCCACGCATTTTTTTTAAATTATTTCATGAAATTCTGAGATTCTGACTCTGACTCTGAGACTCTGACTCTGAAATTCATGAAATAATAAAAAAAAAATGCGTGGGGCTCCGCGCAATTTCTATGTCTAGCCAGGTATAGCTAAGCAGCTGGGGGCTGGAATACGCAGCGCAGGGATGCCCAAGCTTTCTGGGCACCCCCTGCTGCAAATTGCAGCCCGCAGCCACCCCAGAAGATGGCGCGTTCATTGAAGCGCCATCCTCTGGCGCTGAACCCCACTCTTCCAGCGGCCCTGGTGGCGGTAGCACGCTGGGTAATAAAGGGGTTAATACCAGTTTTGTTATACAAGCTGGTATTAAGCCCGAGATTCTTAATGTCAGGCCACGTTTGACCCAGCCACTAAGAATCTCCAATAAAGGGTTAAAAAAACACAACACAGAGAAAATTTTTTATTTGAAATTAAAAAAAAAAGCCATTAGGGACTCCATCTTTAATTAAAAAAATCCTCTTCCGTCCGACGTAGTCCAAAACGCGATGTCCTCTCTGCTACATCCCCTGTGCATAGATAGATGTCTATGCACAGGGAATGAGCAGACTGAGAACAATCTCAGCACTGCTTCATCATGTCTGTGAGCAGGCGGGCTCTAGGACCCTGGAGCTGGCAGCCTGCACACAGAGAAGACAGCTGGACTCGGCTCGCAATGTAACAGCAGTTATTTGCGAGTTTCCCTGCTATCACTGGCACAGTAGCCGAGTCTAATGCAAACAATGGCAATCCTAGTTTTGTCAGCGTTTCTGACAAAACTAGGATTGATATTGATTTGCATTGGACTCGTGCGAGTAATCACTGGGAAACTCGCAGAGTACCGAGTCCTGCGAGTCCCTTACTACTCGCCGAGTAACGAGTCCTAGCGAGTAGATTCGCCCATCCCTACTTGTGATTTCTATCTATATTAAAGGGTTTCCCAGGAATTATTAGTTTTGTTCTCAGGCCAGCTGCCCAGTGTGAAACTATAAAAAAAACAAAAAACAATACTTACACAACAACAGTTCTGACTCTCCTCTGCTGCCTCTGGTCTTTGTTGATAGGCTCCACATGTGAGTCTATCACTGGGCTTAGTGGTTTTGTACCAACTATCTTGGCATCACTACTGATACCAGTGATTGACTGCAGTGGTCATTTGTGCAGCTTGTCAAACAGAAGAGCAATGGAAGGGCAATACTATAACTGGGGTTGGATTAGAGTAGTTCATTTTTTATTTTTACACCAGGCAAGCCAGGAAATGAAAAATAACTATTCCTGGAAAATCCCTTTTAAAGGGAACAAACCAGCTATAAAGTGAAGCCATTCTCTTACAGGCACTGGGATGCTGAGTATAATCATACCTTTACTTCAATGATTGATTACATGTATGTTTGCAGAGAAAATTGTTATCAAACACCGGGAAAATAGGGCAGCACAGCATCACTATGTGGGGCTGTTTTTTTATGTATTACTCCCCTGTGGGCTACATACAAAACCCTCCCCCTTCCCTCTTTCTCCCCTCTCATTACCTCCCTGTCAGTATATACCAGGCAGTGGCACAGGATATCTGACATCGTGCATGGTTATAGTGCAATGTTATGCGCCTATGTACTCATCAGTCCCTGCCTCCTGTTTTCATTTCTGGCTTGTCATTGCTTCTCCTTGCCCAGTCACAGGAGAAGGCCCCACCCCCTCCAGTCTGTGTGTGGCACCCTATGGGTAAGTTGCCATAGGAATACCTGGAGCAAGGAGGGATTTCCACATCAGGTAAACCTGTACACAACACCTTTGACTGCAGACCTGAAGGGGGAGCTCTACTTGCTGAGTTCAAGCAAAGTCCTCTATAAATTCAGGCCTGGGGGTGGAGGTAGGCAGTTCAGTACGGAGCAGTACTGAGGAAGACATTCTGGCGAACGAAGCCGCGCTAGAACTGTGCCAGTGAGAGAGACTGACCAGTGTGAGGGACCCAAGAGTGAGGGCTGGAAGCAAGGTGAGTTACCTGGGGAGTGGAACCATACCGGTTTGCCCCAGAGGAGCAGCGTTGACAACCCAAACATCGGAGTCCGAGATTGTGAGGGCTCTACCAGCCCAACAGTAAAGACCGGAGGGCCAGAGAGGACCCAAGTCTCCCAGCCACAGCAGTACCTGGAGGCACATCTGCATATAAAACCCAGGGACCGCAGCTGACACAGCGGTACCCATCAGCAGGGTTCACGCCACCTGCCATACAGGTGAAGAGAGCAGGAGAGGGTCAGGGCCTAGCTACAGGCAGCCTAGGACCATAACAACCACAGCACAACAAGGAGGCCTCATAACTCATCGGGTGTGGAGATCCTGAACTGCTCCCAGACCACCTGGACGGTACCCTGCACTTAACCTTGCACATCAACATCAGTAAAGGTACGGAAACAACAACCCTGTGTGTGATTGTTATTGGGACCCCTAATCCTGCTCCCATCATAGACTGTCCCATAACTATAACATTCACAACTGCCCCGGAGATTCCTCTCCACCTATGGGGAGCGTAACCATCTTGTTGCTCCACCATCATCCCGGAGGGCTGTCCCGCAGCGCCAGCACCAGTAACAATACCGGAATCGTAGGTGGCATCACAAAACACTTATTTTATTTTTATTGACTGTTTTCCCCTTTTTAAGCGACCACCAGGGCCATGGGACCGGGCAACAGGCCCCAGTGACATCTCCCATGAACTAAACACCCAGGACCGGGTAACCCACGGCCCTGGGGCGGGTCATGTGCGCATCCTCAGTCACCTCTCACAGACTGCAGGAGGATGCAGGATAGAAGACTGGGGATGCGCACATACTAGAGGGGGTGGGATCTTTTTCTCTGAAGCAGTAACAAGCTGGAGACAAAAGTGGGAGGGAAGGAAAGAGAGTGAGGAGCACATAGGATGCCTGACATTGAATTATGACCATGCATGATGTCAGACAATCTGTGCCACTGCCTGGTATATACTGATAGGGAGGGAGAGGAGATGGAGGGGGAGGGTTACGCTTAGAACACACAGGGGATTAATAAAAGAAAACCCAGCCCCTCAAAGTGATGATGTGCTGCACTTTTTATAATTTGCTGCACTATTTTCCAGGTGATTGATTACAGTTTACTCTGCAATCAAACATGTAATCATTGTAGTAAAGTTATCCCAGAACCTATAAGGCACTGCCTTCACTTTATAGCCCTAAATCTTGCTGGTTGGTTCCCTTTAAAGTTTTTCAACTGAATTCAATGATCAGCTTGCAAACTGTCATTTAGTAATTAAATTATTCAGCGCTTAATGGGACGTACATCAATAAGCAGATATTTTAGAAATTATAGCCATAATCATCACTACATTTAATTAATTACACAAAGTTATGAATTTTAAAGTTATGCATTTAAAGTCTGTGGTGGATAATCCCTACAGCATACACACATTACCATACTAACTCATGAGTCCCGACAGACATTCATAAATATCTGATAATTGGTTGATCACATGTCCTGTTACATAGAGATCAGTGCTAAATTGGGATTGTTTATTACATTAGCGTTGTCTATGACACGATAGAATAGATTCTCATGGCTTGGAGATGTGTATGGTCACTGCTCTATGAGCATGTATAAAATGTGAATGGCTGTGAAATGAATCTGCAAGTCTACCCTTTCTTTTCTTAAAAGTGGTTGTACACTACTAAGACAAATGTGTCTCAATCAGCATGTTTGCACCAGTAAAATATCAAAACTTATACTCACTCCCACTCCCAGGACTTGCATAAGATTGTTATGTCACTTGAGCTCTGAAGCCAAAAAATGCTGACTTCACTCTTTCACCACCTTTGGATGGATCTTGCATCAGAGGGAGTTAAGGCGGCGTCACACGCATCAATATTGTGAGCGACATCGCCGAAAAGTGACGCATCAACGATGTCGCTCACGATATCGCAAGTGCATCGTGCTGTCTAACAGCAAGACGCAACTGCGATCTATCGCTGGTCGCAGGTTGACAGGTTTACAAGCATGAAGATAAACCTGTCAATCTGCAACCAGCGATTATGCTGGATCGCGCCGTCTGACACCGCAATAGCGATGTTGGCAGCGATCCAGCCTATACCGCAGCGTTGGTGAGGATCGCTCGCTGGGGTGATCCCAGCCCAGCGAGCGATGGCTCTGCCCACATCGCCGCCTTGTCACTGGCAACATCCTACCGTGTGACAGCTGGCCTGCGATTTCGGAAACGAGCGCGCACCCGCGCATCGCTTCCGACATCGCAGGCCAGATTGATGCGTCTGACGACCCCTTTAAAGCCATTGCTACCTCTTCATGTTTGATACAACCAAAGGAATGGAGATTAAAGTCAGTGTGATTAGATACAGGGCTCAAGTGACATAACAATCTCATGCGAGCTCTGAAAGACTAAATGACAACACTGCTGGAATCCTACTGGATCTGGAGATGAGTAGAAATGTTATTATTGTACTAAAGGAAGACATGCTGCTTAAGACAGGGTTGTCTGAATAGTGGACAACTCCTTTTATGTTCTGTTAAGAACAATTCTCACTAAACAAATAGAACCATGGTATCAAAACCTTTGACAGTTAGCATTTTTCATCCCCACCACCATGTGGTCACACTTAAAAAAATAAAGTAGATAAACATTTTGTGACTGCATATCACTAAAGGTACCTTTACACGCCGCCACAACAGGATGGATACCAACTGCTACTTCACGTGCACGAGCACGGCCAAACGGTTACAAACGGGAAACGCACCCTCTTTACACGCCGCCACAAGGTACGCTACGCTACGCTACATTTACAGCTAGCTACATCGCCGGGTGTCTCAAGTAGCCATCTGTAGCTCAGCGTACCTCATTTACACAACGCTAAAACAAGCTAATATGGGCGGACCCGGTGCAGCAGGGACAGCACATAGGCGTGCCACAATTGTGAATTACGAGCCGTCCGTACGCTGATAGGACAAAGCAATAACATCCTGATAGGCCAGGCATCGCAGGAGGCTGAGTAATACATGACGCTCGAGCAATTGTGTAGTGTGACTGGTCAGCTCCTTAAATATGCCGCCCTATGCAGCCACTACCAATCGTCATGCAGGAGCTTCCACCAATGATCGCAGATGGGGCGCAGTAACACGGAGCCTGGGTGACGCCTTAGCTACATTGCAGCTACATCGCCGGGTGTCCAGAGTTCCCTTCTGTGGGTTCTTTACACGCCGATACAGCTCGCTACAATCGGCGATGTAGCCATCTGTTTATGGGCAGTGCACGGATACAGATGTATCTGTAGCCGGCTGTGTCGTCCCGTCTTCAGACGCCGCTACTACGGGCGATATTGGCGCCACAAGCTACATTTGTAGCCTGTAGCGGGTTGTATGCATCCTGTTGTGGCGGCGTGTAA
Organism: Allobates femoralis; assembly: GCA_033576535.1. NCBI lineage: Eukaryota > Metazoa > Chordata > Amphibia > Anura > Aromobatidae > Allobates > Allobates femoralis. Next base: position 349,963,721 of record JARQOC010000004.1, on the reverse strand, counting down.
AGGTACCTTAAATGATAGTTTTAAAACCAAGATATCTTATACCACACAAGAAATTGTTATCTAAATGATGGACACATCTGCATCACATTATAATGCAAGTGAACTTTTTAAAAAGCTAAAGTACTCCACATTACGTTATTTTGATAGCATACTGGGATAATAATTGACAGGGCAATAATTTACTTGAAAGAGGCCTTGATTTGAATGAGCTACTCTAGAAGTGTTCTATCATATGAATTATGCAAATGTTCATGTTAGAATAGCTGTAAGGAGACTGTTCACGAGCACAAACATCTTTCTTACTCTGGGAAGGAGGAACACAGTGCCCATTTATAGAAGGTGTTCATTTTCTCAGCAAAGACATTAATTATCACTTCAAGCAGTAATGTCCTATGTGGCTTCTTGAAGTCATGATTTCCACCATATTTGGCTACTTTCATACAGCAATTTTCAAACGCTATGTCCTATTCTTACTTTTTGCTTTGCATGAATTAGTGTCAGCCTTTTTTATTTTGTACACAAAATCTTGGAAAAATGTATTGAATTGAACCAAAAAGGTATGACAGACAAGGAAAATGATCAGTCCGCTGATGACAGGCTTTGTTATTATTGTTTCGGTGAACACATTTTTTTCTTTTGCCTTTCATCATTATTCTAGTGTATAATCATGCAAACAAAAAGGGGCAGCAGTTTGGTGAGTGCTGATGGGAAACATTATGCTTTAAGTGTCAGAACATCTTTGCAAAGATGTTTTATTGTTAAGCAACTATTTTAGAGTGTTTTAAAAATCCTTAAATGTCAAAATGTCTGTGATTGTTTTTTCATGTCATTACCTAGCAATGGCGTTATTCGTGATGTGTTTGTGGAGTAAGTAATGTTTGTATAACCTTCAAAACTGCACAACATCTACATGTTCTAAGGTCTCATTACAAATTAGTCCTTGTAATCAATAGTAATGCAAACCTCTACTAGACTCATCATCATGCCATGTCTTATAGGCAGCATTTCATATACAAATGTCTCTTTAACCTTTTTTCAGAATTTCAGTTTGATCTTAATTTTCTTTTGTCATTAATTCCAAGCTTTACATCTCCTGTAACCATGGGGACCAGTGCCATGAATTGAAGTAGTTGTTCTAATAAGTATTTGTTACCGCAATAGTAAACTCAATACTGTATTGTCACCCATGTCATCGCGTTGTCTTCACTTGTTCAGTCACATATAAATATGTGCAGTTTATACATCTGCAGTATAACACACCAATGACCTTGACTAGCAATATAATAACACTATGACCATGACTGTAGCAACTTGACGGAATAGTAATGAAAACAATACTAAAAGCTGGAGCTCCTAGGTTGATTTAAGACTTTTAGACACTGCATTGTTACAGCTCTGTATGAAGCTTCAATAAAGTAATCATAAAATAGACTGCATATTCCTCCAATTTTCTCCAGATTCTTTATGAATCCACCAAAATAAAAAATGACATGTTCCATTAGATGTACTAAGCTTTAGAAGATAATGTCTCCTAAATACATGCAGTGGGCAAAATAAGTATTGAACATGTTACCAGTTTTCTAAGTAAATATACAGTACACTGATGTTCAAAAAGGTAACAATGTTTTGAACTTTTGAATTTCAGGCTCCATATCTCATGATCCATTACAGCTTTGAGCGTGAGACAACCTTCATTTTCTAAATAAAAGAATGGTTCGCAGCCAATCAATCCAATAAGTGGGGTCTAATTCCACCCCTACGGGGCACACGTCACCTCCAATGAGCCATCTTGGAATGTAATACATACGTCCAAATGAGGACAGCGTTCCACAGAGCCTGTTATGTAGCACATAATCCTTTATAACACCATCTCCAGTGCAACATTTTGATCTTCACATACAAAATCGTTTTCAAGCATGTACAACAATCAAACAAGTCCTCTTTTAAAGTACACAAGTGACTAACCACCACCCCCTCATTAAAAACAACCTATCAGATCACAGTACAATGTACAAACATCAAAACTTACTCTTCAGTTATACCAGTATACTCATAGCATGCGCCACCAAATACAGCATGTTCACCTGTCCAAATCGCCATACCTGATCACCGTAACAGCGTTTTCATAGTATTGTCCCATCCCTATAAGTTCAGCAACTCAAGGATTTCCATAAGCAAGGTAACCAATCGTGTATTAGCATAGTGTTTGCCTTAGTAGCCAGAAGACCAATCAAATAAGTCCATCAGCCCCCAGGGTAGAGCTCCTCAAATCACATCCTTCCAGATGTACATATGCTCCAGCATCTGCCGTTCATTGGGTCCCATGAGGCTGGAAGTCAGTTCCTCTCATCCAAATTCTACAGGACTGTCCATTCCGTGCGCGTCATCAGTTGTGCGCAGTTGCCAACAACATCCATGGTTACCAGTAACTGGAGCTCCAAGGTGACACGTTCCTCCTGCATATGTCACACAACTGCGCATTCTCCAAGCCACCATGACTTCATAAGCGATACATTCCTCAGAAGGCTCCCATCCAAGTCTAAGCAACCTATGCATAAGAAAACGAAACAAAGGATCACAAAAATATCCATCACATGATTACTTACCATACAGGGGTTAATACCTATATGGAACAGTGGCCATGTCTCACATCCACTAAACTTTAAATTATGGGGACAGAAATCAATATATGTATGGGAGGCATACATACTAATTCCTACAGAATACTTTGCATCATTAATCTTTCATTATAGATGAGATAGTTTAATGTTCCTATGTGTAGTTCCATAATCAGCATCATTAATCTATTCCTTATCATCCCACCCAGGACCAGATAAAGTAGTAAACCTAACAGTCAAAACTGACTCTTTGACAAGCCTTTTAATATGACTTTGGTGTTCTGATATGGCATAAATCCCATCTGTATATGCAGCATACTTTGCACTCATGAGGGGCAATCACCCTGAAAGGCAGCATCTGGATATAATGGCTCATTAAAGAGTCAATTTTGACATTTAGGATTGCTACCTTCAATAGGTGTCACTAGAGTTTTTCTACTTCCTCACTGAAGACACAATTCACATATTTCCCAGACGGGCATTGTGGCTAAAAGTTTCCTCATTGCTAGAATATAAGATTAATTTTCAAGTCTGCTTCAGCAGGCTCCCAGCTGTCAGGGTAACATACCGATCCACCCCAAGCACGTCATGGTGGACTGGTGGACACTAAATGTATAACGACCAGAACTTTCCAGCCACAGTTGTTATAGACAGATGCTGGATATGTAATACACATGGTTAGGTAAGTTCTTAAAAGCTCAGATTTCAGTTTTTGTATCTATATGCCTGATGAACGATATATGCATACTTAGTTTTCTGACTTCTCTTATGGCGTCATGTTCTTATTGCCTTGTTTGTTCTCCCAAATCTTAATTCCCCCTTCCCCGTCCCACTCCTGCTCCTCCTTCTCCTACACCTCCTAAATAATCCTAAATTTACTGTATTCTATACCAATGTATCAACTTAAGTGCCAGAATAATTGTTACTGATTGAAAAAGTTGAATAAAAAATGTATTGCTTTAAAAAAAACTCACATTTTCTCATGCATTGCATGTCACTCTATGTTCAAGTATTTTATAGTTACAAAAACAATTGCTTTAACAGTTTGCTGCAAGCTCAAGGTGGCTGATCTATGGTAACATTTGCAGTGACCTGAAATGCTGCTTGAATAAACAGTATATTTATTGCCTGTATGTTATGTAATTGAAACTATGATTGTTCACCAGGACTAAGCAATTGTTTTGCAGATCTCAGTGAAATGTGGTATGTAAAGACTCTTACTTCAGTGCGAGATCCAATAAAATTACATTTTTGAATATAAACTGTAAATAAATTCCTTTCTTATGATTATGTTCATTTTTATTTTTCAGTGCCACCATGGGCCTTAATCGCAATAGCCATAGTTGCTGTATTGTTGATACTCACTTGTTGTTTCTGCGTGTGCAAGAAATGCTTGTTCAAAAAGAAGAATAAGAAGAAGGGCAAAGAAAAGGGTGGCAAGAATGCTATTAATATGAAAGATGTAAAAGATGCAGGCAAGAACATGAAAGACCAGGTAACAAAGTCCTTGTTTATGCAGTTGGTGCAAATGGCAAAGATTGTATGGTGTTGTGTTTTATATGTATATATTTACTGCAGTTTTATATCAAACACTTTTAACACAGTCATTATGAAAAGCTAAACATGTCAGAGGTAAGACTAGACACAGGCCTCAGATCTTGCATCAGGAGCCTCCATCACAAGTTTCATCATTTATACCAGAATTAAAAGCGGAGCTTGCTACACTTTATTTTCAATAATATGACCCAAAAAGAAAGCTAATGTTGCCTAATACAATCACTGGCATCCATCTTCCACCATTTGTATTTGGCATGGGACAGATTTGTTTATTGCCGTATCAGAGAAAACAGTGGTCCCAGCTACAGTGTGAACCTACACCCTTAACAATCCCTATTAGGAGATTGCGATTTAAAATCTAAAAAAAGGTCCCAACAGGGAACAAAGTAACTCCTTATTTATATGGTGGTGTGAAAAAAGTGTTTGTCTCCTTTCTGATTTCTTATTCATTTGCACATTTGTCAAACGTAAATGTTTCAGATCACCAAACAAATTAAAATATTAGACAAAGATAACACAAGTAAACACAAAATGCATTTTATAAATGAGGGTCATTATTATTAATAGAAAAAGATATCCAAACCTACAGGGCCCTGTGTGGAAAAGTGGTTTCCTCCTAAACCTAATAACTGGTTGGGACACCCATAGCAGCTACAACTGCAATAAAGTATTTGCAATAACTGGTAATGAGTCTAGATTAATTTTGTCCCACTCATCTGTGCAGAATTGTTGTAATTCAGCCACATTGGAGGGTTTCTGTGAATGAACCACCTTTCGAGGTCACACTATAGCATCTTAATTGGATTTAGGTCACACCTTTGACTAAGCTACTGCTAAAGGGGATGTCACACGCGTCGATATCGCTGTCAATGTCGCTCATACGTCACGGATTTTCAGTCGCTCAAGCGATGTAAAAGTGGCGCAGGAGCGACATTGAATCGTGTGACCGAGCGAATCAACCAGCGATATGTCGCTGATCGCCGATCGCAGGTTTCACTGCCAGACGTAAAACCTGTCGCTCATCGCTCAGTAGACCTTGTGCATCGCTGCGTGTGACACTAAACTCAGCGACGTATTTTCTATTTTGACAACGTACAAGCGACTAAATAAAATCGCTCGCAAGATGGCGACGTCACCGCATCGCTGGTCTCACCTGCGATAATTCCACATCGCTCAGGCGATTAATAATTTGTGACGCATGAGCGATATCGCGGGCGACATTGACACGTGTGACAGGCCCTTAAGTCTTAATTTTGTTTTTATTAAGACATTCAGAGGTAGATTTGCTGATGTGCTTTGGATCATTGTGCTGCTGCAAAACCCAAGTGCGCTTCATTTCGAGGTCACAAACAGATTTCTGGAAATTTTCCTCCAAGACTTTTTGGTCGACAGCAGAATTCATTGTTCTACTTACTACAGCAAATCTTCCAGTTCCTGAAGCAAAAAAAAAAAAACAGCCCCAGACCATCACTTTAAAACCACCATATTGAACTGTTAGTATGATGTTCCTTTTCTGAAATGCTGTGTTACTTCTACACCAGATGTAATGGGACATACACTTTCTATAAAGTTCAACTTTTGTCTCATCAGTCCACATAGTATTCTTCCTAAAGTCTTGAGGAACATCAATTTGTTTTCTGGCAAATCTGAGATGAGCCTTTATGTTCTTTTTGCTCAGCTTTGGTTTTCGTCTTGGAACTTGGCCATGCAGGCCATTTTTGTCCAGTTTATTTCTTATGGTGTAGTCATGAACACTGACCTTAACTGAGGCAAAAGAAGTCTGCAGATCTGTGGATGTTGTTGGGGGTCTTTTGTCACTTCTTTGATGAGCTGTTTTGCTCTTAGGGTAATTTGATCAGCAGGCCACTCCTGGGAAGGTTCACCACTGTTCCATGTTTTCGCCATTAATGGATAATGGCTCTCACTGTGGTTTGCTGATGTCCCAAAGTTTTGGAAATGGCTTTATAACCTCATACAGACTGATAGATCTCAATTGCTTAGTTTCTAATTTGTTTCTGAAATTCTTTGGATCGTGGAATGATGTCTAGCTTTTGAGGATTTTGGCCTACTTCACTTTGTCACACATGTCCTATTTAAGTATTTTCTTATTGAGATAAGGTGTGGCAGTAATCAGGCCTGGGTGTGGCTAGGGAAATTGAAGTCAGCTTCCCAAAGATGTGTTAAACTACTGTTAATTTATGTTTTAAAGGGGAGTGTCAATCACATTTTCACACTGAGCTCATTAAGTTTGGATTTATTTTACCCTTAATAATAAATACCTTCATTTAAAGGGAACCTGTCACCTACCTAAAACCCTCCAGGCTATTACTACCTGTCTTTGCATCTTCCTATTACTACTCTAACTATCCCTTTCTGTCCTAAATCTGGCCTGTGACTGTGTAAGAAAAGGGTTTTGATACTCACTCATTAGTATGTTAATGATCCATTGCTAGCCCCCCTGGGCATCGTCTGTATGTCCCCTTCACCATCTCCTTTCTTGTGTATCAGGCGTGATGTTGAATTCCCAATGTGCACTCCCCCCGCCTGGCTCATCTGTCTGCAGAGTTCCGGGTATGACGCCGAATGCGTCATTTCCGGTACTCCATAGGCCAACTTCAGGCTGAGCAGTACGCATGCTCTGTGGAGCACAGTACGTCAGCTCATCTGAGATGAGCTGCTGTACGTGCATCCCCAGAGTATAATAATAATAATATAATAATAAAACTTTATTTGTATAGCGCCAACATATTCCGCAGCGCTTTACAGTACAATGGTACAGTGACGAATACTGCTCAGCATGAAGTCGGCCTAAGGAGTACTGGAAATGACTCGTTCGGCTTCATACCCGGAACTCTGCAGACAGACGAGCCAGGTGGGGGGAGCGCGCATTGGGAATTCAACATCACACCCATCGGGGCGTGATATACAAGAAATGAGGCGGTGAAGGGGACATACAGAGGACGCCCAGGGGGGCTAGCAATGGATCATTAACATACTAATGGGTGAGTATCAAAACCCTTTTCTTACACTGTCACAGGTCAGATTTTGGACAGAAAGGGATAGTTAGAGTAGTGATAGGAAGATGCAGGGACATGTAGTGATAGGCTGGGAGGCTTTAGGTAGGTGACAAGTTCCCTTTAACAACTGCATTTTGTGTTTACTTGTGTGCTCATTTTTTTCTATTATTTACATTTGTTTGGAGATCTGAAACATTTAAGTGTGACAAACATGCAAAAGAATACGAAATCAGGAAGGGGCAAAAACTTTCACAACACTGTTAATATAGTTGTATAGTGCCAGGAAATACTTGCACCCATACTCTGCTACATGTGATGCGCATCTTGTATGTTACACTGCCCAATGGAAGGAATGCGCTAGACCCAAATGTCTGGCAAGTACACATGCCCATTGGTTATACATTTCCATCTATTGATAAGTTCTGCACATTTTTATTTAGAGATACCCTGTTTCTTATTCCTAATAGTTCTAGATTCTGTTTGAGCCCTGTTCATAGCCCTCACCAAACTAGGATGTTAATACCATACAAAGCCCAATACATCCATCTCTTTAAATCTAGAATGTAATAAAATATTTTTTGTCTGATGTTTCTTACACTGTAGAGAAGAAATAGAATCAAAATTGAATTTTCACATAATTTGTTAGATGACTGAATAGGACAATAATCTCATCTCTCTACAAATTTCCAGAAATAAAGCACTGTATAGGAATTTTTACATTTTTTGGAACTGATTACAGACTTTTATTACTGATATTTTATACAACTTTATGAGCAAAATGTCAGATTTTTCCTAGAATGTCAGGCGAGATTTCCAATAACAGAATTCTCTGAGTAATGCCAGGGGGATTCAGCTACTCTACAGAGACCTTACATTTTAGAAATTGGTAGTGATCCATAAACACTGACTTCTCACATGTATTTATAACTTATCAAAAGATCATATTAACTGCATTTTTACTTTAAGAAGCATAAAATATGGCATAAATAAATAAAACAAACTACTTTTCAATATTCTTTGTCAGTAATCAATAATCATAACGCATAAAACTTGTAATGAACGATAAATGTATTTTTTCTAAATTAAACATTTTTAGAAGATTGTTTTAATTCAGTAATTCTTTAAAATATTTGTCTTCGGAGTAAGGTAGAAAAATAAAGTAAAAAGTGACCAAATTCAATAATGTAAGACACATAGTCATCAGAATCAGCAAGGAAAAAGCAACTCAGCAACCCTTCTTTAACGAAGGTTATTGCAAACAATACTTTAATTTTTCATAATATAAAGTATAGCTATAAATAGAGTATCTGCCCTCCATTACATACAGTATATGGACATTATTGACTGTGCACTACAAACTTACAAATCAGTAACCATTATAATGTTTTTAGACAGTAAATAAAAGATGTATTCATGCAGTGAGATTTTAATGAAATATGTCGACCATGTTAGACATTAAATGTATTGTAGGTCTAAATGAGGCAAAGCAAATTACATATTGATTTCCTATGGATGTGATTTTGTAAACACTACTTCACAGGGAGTAATTTATTAAGAGCAGGAAGATATTTTGTTGAGCTCTACTGTCATATTCATATCTTAGGCAGGGTATTTATATATATATATATATATATATATATAATATATATATATATATATGTATAAGAAAAAATAGAATCAGCACAACCTCATTCACATTAGTGGGTGCAATACTTCCTGTACCAACGGTGCTTCATCCGTCATAATCATAAAGTCCAAAAAACAGGCAGCACTCCTTTACTTTCTCAAAGTGGACTTTTCTTTATTCCAACCTTGTGTGCAACGTTTCGGAGTTAGTCCTCCTTCCTCAAGCAAAAAAGTTAGCAGACCTTCTTTCATTATCATTAACAGATGGAAGTTGGAAGTCAGACGGTGCCAAATCTGGACTATATGGATGATGCCATACGGTGGTGAGCTTCAGTCTCTGAAGTTCTGCTGTGGTGGCATGTGACATGTGTGCTCTGGCATTGTCATGCTGCAGGAAAACATTTCCCTTTTCCTTTTAGACCCATCTTTAAAGTTACAGGGCCAATGATGCACAGTGCTTACATCAACACAATCCGCATAATCGGCTTGCAATCTCTGATGAATATTCTTTGGAGTGACACCTTCTGCTGCCAAGAATTCAATGACAACACATTGCTTAAATCACACTGACCGACCATCTGCATAGGGTTCCCTTTCTTAACTTTAACAACACAACTGTTCATAGCTAAGTCTTCCAGCCAACTGGAGCAGCGGAGAAGATTCTGCCGAACAGACCAGCACATGATGCATACCAGTGCTGCCATTTGCTGAGGAGTTGTGAAGATGGAGGCATTACTTGTCATTCAACCCTCGCATGTGCATATGTAAATATATATATATATATATATATACATATATATATATATATAAATTCAAAAAAACAGGCAGCACTCCTTTACTTTCTCAAAGTGGACTTTATGCATATATGAATATAATTACATGTGAAGTGTAACACAATATTAATTTAGTATTGTTTAAAGCTATAGAACATGCCAAATATTAGAATTAGTAGATAAATACAGTAGATACATACACACATGCATACATAAATACTCTCTCTCTCTCTATATATATATATATATATAATGCAACATTACACAACCTTTTTAGTAGCCTTAGGGAACTAATAACAAGCTATGTGAATCTCATCTTCTGTATAAAGTCTCTCCACAGATCTCATGGGGCCCTTTCACATCAGCGGTTTTTTCAAATCGCGGCAGATGCGGTGAAAAAAATGCATCTGCCGCGATTACCACATAACCGCGACACTTGCGGCACACTTGCGGCAAGCCCCATGCAATGTCTATGGGGCTTGCGGTAAGGTGCGGCAGGTGCGGCAAGTGCGGTTGCGGCTGCGAAAAAAAACGCTGCTGACTGCGGGTTTTTTTCGCGGCTGCACCTGCCGCAAGTGCCGAAACTGCACTTGCCGCACCTGCCGCACCCTTACCGCAAGCCCCATAGACATTGCATGGGGCTTGCCGCAAGTGTGCCGCAAGTGTCGCGGTTATGCGTTAAACGCGGCAGATGCGTTTTTTTCACCGCATCTGCCGCGAATTTCAAAAAACGCTGATGTGAAAGGGCCCTTAAACAGCTCAAACATGTACATAAGGCCTTGTAGATCAAAATAAATAACTGTCTAATAAGTAAAGATAAACGATGGAGAATTTCAAGCGAACTGTCTAACAGAAAGGAAAAAAACTTTTGTAAAGGGTGTACTTTTAGGGTGAGCCAATGACAAGCAGGGGCTCCTACACCTTACGTTATTACACCCTTGTAGGCGAACATTGCCTTGAAGATACGATTGGTTGCCTTTGGGATTATTTTTTATTTTTATTGGTTATGGTTTTTATGAAGATTATCAAAAAAAATTATGTTTTTGAAAAGGAGTTTTTTTCCTTTTTGATAGACAACAGTTCTAAAATGATGATACATTTAGTTTTATTTAATATTGATGATCATTATCAAGATAGCTCATAAATGAAAATCATTGCTATGGAATAGACTTTGGAGACAATAAAAGTCTAATAAACCTGACATTCGCCACATGAGATGTCAAATAGTAAACTGTACATATATACATATAAAACTGCGCTTGTGATATATACATATTTATATAAATAGTAAGAACTGCAAAGCAAAATAGAAGTTATGTACTTGTTTAATCATCATTTGTACATGTTATTTTGGTATTTTGGGAACAAATGTTAAGAGACTACTAAATTAGAAATATATTTTAATTATTCTCTGTATGGTATAGTCACATGTGGCAGGTCTATTGAAGAAATGTATTTTATTTAATATTTTCCTGTCATGCACATAAGTTGTATCTATGACATGTGCATGGGTTTTTGGAGCACTGAGACAGTCAGGGTACTTTCTCCCTCTTATGAATATACCTTTTGTGCAAACACACCTAAATCTCCCTTAATTTGCATTTTGGCTATATACAACCATCTTTTCTAAAGTGCTTTTGGAAGACTTACAGTGCCAGTGTCATTTTATTGCCTTAAAGGAGTTGCCCAGTCTAAATCCACAAGTCTGCAGTCACTCCATGTGATTTATGACTTGTGAATCCTGATATCGCATTCACTGTGCACTGTGAGGATTCACCGGTGTCAAAGCCGGGAATGGTAATTACGAGGCCATGAGTAGGCGTGGCAGTGGAAATCTTGGTGTGCTATGGAGTTTTGCCTATTGCTGACATTCACAGGAGTACCAAAATATTGCAACTTCTGCTGACCCCTGGCTTTCAAAGTAACCCATTGGTCCCTTGTATTTGTGCCACTAGGAGCTATAGGAGCCAGTGCATACAAGCAACGATGAATTCCATTTTAACACTGAGATCAGAGATTGACAGTAGCATCTAAATAGTTAATATTGATAACCAGCTACGTCTGTCAGATAAAAATGCAATCTATGTGATACATCTGTGTTACTTCCACACTTGAAAACCACTTCCAATGATGTGAATACAACATACTTTTGAAGGTAGGGGATAGTGTGGGGCAAAGAGGTTATTGTAGAAAACCACAAAGAGATAAAGATAGGATAAAACTGTGCTACGAAATGGAAAACATAAATTCTAGAACTATTGAATAGGTGATTTTTATTGTTTCCAAGAATACTTTCTCCTTCCTCAGGACACAAATCACATTTATCACAGTTACAAAGCATGAGGGTACATATAAACACCTGGGATATACTTCAATAATTATGGCCGCTGATCATCCATTAAAAAGATCATCATTCTTGGCAGCACATTGAGAAAAATGGCAGCCTATGTGCACTGAGCAATGCATTGATGATCTTATTATTTTGCAGTCTGCCATTCTGGACAAGTTATTAAACAACTGCTGATTGGCAAAACTGTACCAATTTGTTGTTTTTTAACTGCACAGAATGCATAATATAATGTGGCCTTAAGTTGTTTTGTTCATTGTCCCACCCTCAATTCACGGAGCCAAAATTTTCTTTTTCCTCTTCGATGTAGCTTTAAGAAAATATTTTTGAATGATGAGTTTAAATTTTAGTGGCACCTTTTTGGCATCGGGCACTACCCATGGAATCAGTATAACATATATTCTGACAGCATCTAGCACCTACTTATGACATATATATGGCCATTAGAAGTTAAGAAAATAGTATGGATTCTAAAATATTATTGTATATTACAGTAACCTTCCATAAATTTCAAAGCTTGTTTCCCTATTGCAAGCTACAATTTAAACCAGCCACCACACTATTTAGATTGTGCACCAATTAAAAGGAAGGAAAAGTGTGTGGAATGTATCATGACAAATCTTTCTGCTTTATACCAAATAATTCCTCCAAATATACAAATTGTCACTTCAGTGAGGAAGTGAATGAACTCTAGCGCCACCTTTCAGTAGCTGTCCACAAAGTCATAATCGACTCTGTAACAAGCCTTTTAATATGACGAAGGATTTGTGCCAGATTAGAACCCCAAACTGCAGACACTTTGTTTCGGGGTAACTGCCCCTCATCTGTGCAGTGTGTGGTAATTCTGATCTGGCTGTGTGAGTGGGCTAAGACAAGGTCTGGAGAACTAGCTTTTTATCTCATGGAGAGGAATTTTTCTGCCAGCTTTAAGAAAGCAGATAAGCTGATAAGGAAGTTTATAGCCACAATGGTCCTCTGGGAAATATGCAAATTGTCACTTCAGTGAGGAAGTGAATGAACTCTAGCGCCACCTTTTGGTAGCTGTCCTCAAAGTCATAATCGACTCTTTAACAAGCCTTTTAATATAATTATCAGCTTATCTGCTTTCTTAAAGCTGGCAGAAAAATTCCTCTCCATAAGGTAAAAAGCTAGCTTGCAATATTGGGGTCCCAATGGAGCTTTTGCAATAAGGCCCATGAGCTTTAAGTTACTCCACTGTTCATAACCTAGTTTCATAAGATAACTACAGCAGCACCAAGTTCAGCACAGTTACAAAATAAACAGGTTAATCTCTGACCTGAACCCACCAATGCCCTCTGCTTGTGCTAACATTGGCATCAGCATATTGCAGCATTCCTCATCAATGAAAGTATACATGTGCAAAATATCATCTATGTATTCTGTTGACAGAGAGACAGCGCAGGAAATGTATAATTCCAGTAGAAACCCTGATCTATTTCTGTTTGTAATATATTAAGGAATTTCTAATAATGTAATTTCCTAATGTATATTGCATACCCAAGGTGAATGTTCTATTTATTGGTCATAAAAATCACTCAAAGAATAAATAGTGCCATTCTGAAAACAAGCCCTGGAATAACATGTACAAATAAACTGAGTAAGGACGAGAAATCACTTGTGTTTTTGCTTTGTAGATCTTTAATTAACATATGTTTTTCATGTTGATGATTATGTTAATTAAAATATGTTTTTTCATGTCTTTAATGTTTCTGTACTTTAGCTATTAGAATAAATCTGTTAATGACATTTTAGCACAATGCTAAAATAGTGATAATTTTTAATCAAGCTTTACAAAGAAATAACAGTATTCTATGAATGTTTCTCTTCATACAAAATGCCAGCTTCAGCAATCACAGAAGAATAACCAGTCTCCTTTATTTCAGCAGAAACCTAATTATTTTGTTCTCTTTATTCCTTCATCAAAAAGATTAATTCCTACAATGTTCCACAAATAAATGTACATAAGGTTTAATGCAAAAGCAATGTTGTTGCTAAGAGTAAACACTGAGAAAAGGTAATAAACTTGCAATTGCAAAATGAGAGTTAGAATTTAATTGGAAGATTGAATCATTCATTGGTAACAACACTGTTTTTCTTTGCATAATGTTTTTCTAAATGACTTATGGATTTTTTTTCATAATAACAATGGGGATCACTTATGACTGGATGACTAGATTTCATATGATATTTAAAAAAATAACCTCAAAGAATTGCTTTACCAAATGAATAAAATAGAAGTCTTTAACCTAATTTCCACAGAAACAAATGATCAGGCATGTTAGACTTAAACAGGCCCAATCCTTTTTTCCTGACACCAGTTGATGAGTGATGGTCAGGACATCCATATACACACTAGGTAGTTTACTGGTTCACCAAAATAGGTGTCCTAATATATTGCACATGCATTCTCATATATTTCTGCCTATTTATATAGTACCATTATATTAATCAGTTCCTTACAGACATCATCATCACTGTCCCCATTGGGGCCCACAATTTAAATTCCCCAATGTCTTTGGAGTTGGGGGAGAAAACCAGTGGGAACCCATGCAAAGACGGGGAGAACGTACAAACTCTTTGTACATGTTGGTAGGATTGAACCCAGGACTCAAATCAATAGTGCTGACCAATGAGCCATCATGTTGCAATACATTTGACATTAATTGATCATTTTAAGGTCAAAAACCAAATGTTACAAACTATAAAGAAACTATTTTTAGTTTCTCATTTAAAACATTGGCACCCGAAATTACATTTTTTAATTCATTGATAAATCAGAAGAAGGGGCAAATATATCGCTATTCTTCTGTTTCATTGCAGCAGACTTTTATTCTGACAACAGAAAGTGAAGACATTATAATTAAATTAACAAACCGTAAAGCTAACAAGTTATTATTAATAGCATATAATTGCCATATTTTATTTCACCCCTAAGTTCAACCAATGGAGCTTTTCTCACTATTTGAAAATATGATCATTAGTGATAAGCGAACCTTTCAAGGTTTCAGTTTGGTTGCTGAACGAACCTGTGGATGTTTGGGTTCGGTGGAGCTGTTCGGGACCTGAACTTGACACGTGCCATCACTAGGGATGAGCGAGTCTACTCGCTAGGACTCGTTACTCGGCGATTCTTAAGGGACTCGCTGGACTCGGTAATCGGCGAGTCTTTTAGCGAATACTCGCTCAGTAACGAGTCCAATGCAAGTCAATGGCAATCTTAGTTTTGTCAGAGTTTACTTTATCTCACTCGCTAGACTCGCTAGACTCGCTCTATCACATCACTATATAGCTTGAATCTCCCCAAACAGCAGCGAATCTGAGCGAGTCTACGAGTCCGAATCCTAGCGAGTCTGCGATTCCGAGTCCTGTATTCTCTATTCGGGACTCGCGAATCCAGAATCTTTTATGTTACTAGTCAGCATTGCGTGTTAGGTCAGAAAACTTGTGAAGACAGCCAATCATAGTCAGTAATGCCATAGCAGCTTTGGTTGTGTCAGGACTATGATTGGCTGCTGTCCATCGTGATGCCTATGTCATCTATGACAGGCAAGGCAGTATATAAGGCTTGCCCCCGCCATTTTGGGCACATTCCTGAGAAGAGCTGACCTAGTGCAGGGAGACTTGGAGCAGATCTAGGGACAGTTAGGCAGTGTAGGAGTCACATATAACCCAAAAGTTCTTTTCAGAACTAACAGGACGGAGTGTAGGAGTCAAGATTCCTCACACATAACCCAAAAGTTCTTTTCAGAACTACCAGGACGGAGGATTGCTGTACAGGACTGTAAGGAAGGGAGATAGGAGCAGCCTTACAGTGAATCCAGCACCATCCTCAGAGCTTAGTTCACCCAGCTTTCCTCAGAGCTGTAATCCTAAGCTTTTCTTATTTTTGGCACTAGTCTACCAAATAATTTTGGTGCCATTTTTCCACAAAAAATTTCCTGTGCTAGTGCGTTGCTGTACGGTGTCCTGCCTGCAGCTCGCACGGTACTTGTAAACTTGCACGCAGCCAGCACCGCAGCCTAACAGTGCCTGGTTCTGCGTACTAAACAATTTTTTCCTGTGCCAGTGCGTTGCTGTACGGTGTCCTGCCTGCAGCTCGCACGGTACTTGTAAACTTGCACGCAGCCAGCACCGCAGCCTAACAGTGCCTGGTTCTGCGTACTAAACAATTTTTTCCTGTGCCAGTGCGTTGCTGTACGGTGTCCTGCCTGCAGCTCGCACGGTACTTGTAAACTTGCACGCAGCCAGCACCGCAGCCTAACAGTGCCTGGTTCTGCGTACTAAACAATTTTTTCCTGTACCAGTGCGTTGCTGTACGGTGTCCTGCCTGCAGCTCGCACGGTACTTGTAAACTTGCACGCAGCCAGCACCGCAGCCTAACAGTGCCTGGTTCTGCGTACTAAACAATTTTTTCCTGTACCAGTGCGTTGCTGTACGGTGTCCTGCCTGCAGCTCGCACGGTACCATCCATCTGTCTTAAAATATCGCAGGGTGCTTTCACATCTGCGTTTTTCGTAATTCGCGGCAGATGCGGTGAAAAAACCGCATCTGCCGCGTTTACCGCATAACCGTTCCACTTGCGGCGCGGTTGCGGTTTTTTCTATGCAAAGTATAGGCATACTTGCGGCAGGTGCGGCTTACTGCGGTTTTTTTCGCGGCCGCACCTGCCGCAAGTGCAAAACCGCACTTGCCGCACCTGCCGCAAGTATGCCTATACTTTGCATAGAAAAAACCGCAACCGCG
The DNA here is from genome assembly GCA_033576535.1 of Allobates femoralis. Classification (NCBI taxonomy): domain Eukaryota; kingdom Metazoa; phylum Chordata; class Amphibia; order Anura; family Aromobatidae; genus Allobates; species Allobates femoralis. The sequence continues at coordinate 349,947,019 of JARQOC010000004.1, read as the reverse complement.
CCGCAAGTGGAACGGTTATGCGGTAAACGCGGCAGATGCGGTTTTTTCACCGCATCTGTCGCGAATTACGAAAAACGCAGATGTGAAAGGGCCCTAAGCCTCTAGTGTGTACCTTTCACGAAATAGTACCTGCTACTTGTTTTACAAGCCCCCAGAAAGCCACCAGAAATTATAAAATGTTTGCTTTTACAGCATGGTGTGTGCCCGAGAATCGCTTCCCCCTCCCATCATCGGCTCCAAATAAGAGAAAAACCTGCGAGTTTGGACTCGCACACTTTCAGAGACACATCAGCGATTTGGAAATAGCATTATTCGTTATTACTCGGTTCCCTATTCATTAACATTGGACTCGCTAGACTCGCAACGAGTAGCGAGTCCTGGGCTCGGACTCGTGCGGGTCTAGCGATTCCGAGTAATTTAGGACTCGCTCATCCCTAGCCATCACTGATTAGCTGTTTGGCTCTCCGCCTACATACAGCTAGCCATAATCAAAACACTTCTTGGGGGGGAACAACACTCTTCAGCAGAAAACTCACACTTGACCCCTAGTGTGAGCCGAACACACACTGCAAGCGGGTCACACTGGACTGAGCACCAAGCCTACCCTAGTACAGCGCTGCACGCTCCTGTAGTTTGTATATGCAAATCACCTGAATTCCAGCTCCAAACAGGTTGGCTCATCTCTAATGACCATCACAAATAATATCAATAGGTCATTTATTAAATAAAATAAATCACATTATTTTGACTAGCCATCACAGTGCAGCAGCTAAATTTACTGCTAAAGTGTCTTCCAATTATTTGCAGGATTCTGAATAGCAACTATCCATTCAAAATTCTTTCTGGACAATTTGCCTCTGGGTTTGGCAAGTGATTCGTAAAGGGCAATGAGCAAACTTACTAGGGTTACTGTAGAAAGAGACCAGGCGCTTTCAATGAAGGCCTTGGTTTGTTGTTTGTTCTTCACTAAACTGGATATACTAATGCTTCTTAATAAATTAGAATATCATCAAAAATCAATGTAATATTGCCATGTTTCAGGGTATTTCTGAGAGCCTCGAAAAACGTTGACTAATAACTCGATAGTGTATTCACCCTTTGATGTCTCGTGAGATATGGCAGTGTGGTTTTTAACCCTTCATCCTCCCTACTTTAATTTTCTGAAATAATGATCTTTGGGTTTTCATTAGCTGTAAGCCATAATCCTCAACATTAACAGAAATAAATACTAGAAATAGATCCCTCTGTTTGTAATGACTCCATATAATATATTCATTTCACTTTGTGTATTGAATTACTTAAATAAATTAACTTTTTGATGATATTTTAATTCATTGTGATGCACTAATAAAAAAGGTCTCAAGTCTTTGATAAGCATGAAGCTATGCTCATATGACAAATTAGCATTAAAAGCAATGCTGTAGACAAACAAGCTCAAGAGGGTTTTAGACAACACAAAAATAAATATCATGAGGACAGAACACTCACCTGTAGGGTTGTGGCACCCAAAAACAGCTGTGAAGGTTATATACCACAAACCCTAATCCAAAAGGTAATATGCAGGAACCAGGAGATATGTGGATCAATCTGCGCTGCTGTAGGTAGAAGCTCCAGTCTGCTGAATGAACAGTGCTTAATTCAACATGTTTCTTCAGAAATGGCACCAAAATACTGATCATTTTTGTGCCTTTCCTAAAGAAGAAGTAGGGTTTTACTTCAAAACACAATGAACCTATGTGGGGCCAAAGCCGCCTGTGGTTGCAGTCAACCTTGTCCCAAAAGACCCTCATCCGTCCTACTTAACTATGAATGCCAGTCTTCATCTATTATTCAACATATTGGAGTTTTCTTCTACCTACAGCAGCGCAGATTGATCCACATATCTTCTTCGTCCTGTATACTGAAAATATTAATAAAAAACATGAACAAAGTCTAAAGGTTTCTTTATTTCACTTCACTTTCTTCAACATAAATGACCCCCATTGTGTTACTAACAATGTGCATTGTTAATGTTTTACTCTTGTTTTTTTTACATTTGTATTTCGTTTTCTTAATTTCTCTCCTTTCATGTTTTATATGTATTATGTTATTCAGTTTTGTATAATGTACTATCTCTGTTACTATGTGGAAAAATGACCTATTTATTTCGAGAGGGAATATGCTTTGAAGGCATCTGAAATATTTATAAGGGATTGAAGTAGATGTATTAGCACATTATGAACTCTCTTCTATATGACAGTATGATTAGTAAATCATCCCATTTATAGGAACATTTCATTGCTGATACCACAGTGTAAGGGGAATTGAGCTGCCATGTGAGTGGTCAATGGTCATTTCATAATAGTTTTACAATTATTTTGTTAGTACTAGGCCAAACAACATTTCTCAAAGGGTTTTTTGAATGGTTTTCTTTAAAGTCATTTATATTTACTGAGTAGAAGGCCATGGTTATTATCAAGGACATGTTCTAAGCATTCATATCTGTTATAGTATTACTAGTGTGGTTATGGTACTCGTGAATTTAAGTAACAATTGGCTGCATCACTCCTTACATATGGTTAAATTCTTTCTAAGTACACAATATATTATCGACCTCCACAAAATGTAAAGCTCAAGCCAGTTTGTATTACAGTTAGGGCCAGAAATATTTGGACAGTGACACAATTTTCGCGAGTTGGGCTCTGCATGCCACCACATTGGATTTGAAATGAAACCTCTACAACAGAATTCAAGTGCAGATTGTAACATTTAATTTGAAGGGTTGAACAAAAATATCTGATAGAAAATGTAGGAATTGTACACATTTCTTTACAAACACTCCACATTTTAGGAGGTCAAAAGTAATTGGACAAATAAACATAACCCAAACAAAATATTTTTATTTTCAATATTTTGTTGCGAATCCTTTGGAGGCAATCACTGCCTTAAGCCTGGAACCCATGGACATCACCAAACGCTGGGTTTCCTCCTTCTTAATGCTTTGCCAGGCCTTTACAGCTGCAGCCTTCAGGTCTTGCTTGTTTGTGGGTCTTTCCATCTTAAGTCTGGATTTGAGCAAGTGAAATGCATGCTCAATTGGGTTAAGATCTGGTGATTGACTTGGCCATTGCAGAATGTTCCACTTTTTTGCACTCATGAACGCCTGGGTAGCTTTGGCTGTATGCTTGGGGTCATTGTCCATCTGTACTATGAAGCGCCGTCCAATCAACTTTGCAGCATTTGGCTGAATCTGGGCTGAAAGTATATCCCGGTACACTTCAGAATTCATCCGGCTACTCTTGTCTGCTGTTATGTCATCAATAAACACAAGTGACCCAGTGCCATTGAAAGCCATGCATGCCCATGTCATCACGTTGCCTCCACCATGTTTTACAGAGGATGTGGTGTGCCTTGGATCATGTGCCGTTCCCTTTCTTCTCCAAACTTTTTTCTTCCCATCATTCTGGTATAGGTTGATCTTTGTCTCATCTGTCCATAGAATACTTTTCCAGAACTGAGCTGGCTTCCAGAGGTGTTTTTCAGCAAATTTAACTCTGGCCTGTCTATTTTTGGAATTGATGAATGGTTTGCATCTAGATGTGAACCCTTTGTATTTACTGTCATGGAGTCTTCTCTTTACTGTTGACTTAGAGACAGATACACCTACTTCACTGAGAGTGTTCTGGACTTCAGTTGATGTTGTGAACGGGTTCTTCTTCACCAAATAAAATATGCGGCGATCATCCACCACTGTTGTCATCCGTGGACGCCCAGGCCTTTTAGAGTTCCCAAGCTCACCAGTCAATTCCTTTTTTCTCAGAATGTACCCAACTGTTGATTTTGCTACTCCAAGCATGTCTGCTATCTCTCTGATGGATTTTTTTCTTTTTTTTCAGCCTCAGGATGTTCTGCTTCACCTCAATTGAGAGTTCCTTTGACCGCATGTTGTCTGGTCACAGCAACAGCTTCCAAATGCAAAACCACACACCTGGAATCCACCCCTGACCTTTTAACTACTTCATTGATTACAGGTTAACGAGGGAGACGCCTTCAGAGTTAATTGCAGCTCTTAGAGTCCATTGTCCCATTACTTTTGGTCCCTTGAAAAAGAGGAGGCTATGCATTACAGAGCTATAATTCCTAAACCCTTTCTCCGATTTGGATGTGGAAACTCTCATATTGCAGCTGGGAGTGTGCACTTTCAGCCCATATTATATATATAATTGTATTTCTGAACATGTTTTTGTAAACAGCTAAAATAACAAAACTTGTGTCACTGTCCAAATATTTCTGGCCCTAACTGTATATGAAGAAGTGTATATAGATGAAAAACAGGGTTTGTCCAATCAAAAGAAATTATGAGATATTGCAACACTGCCTCGTCACTATAGGTGACTGAATTGATCCCTATTAAATCAAATTTGTTATGAATTTCCTTAAAATTTTGGATTCTGGTGAATCTGAAATTTTCTAGATTCAATTCACACAAATCAAGCAAACTATAGACCAGCTGGCCACCTTTTTTGCTAAAGTGTTTTGAGGTGGTACAATAATAAAACATAATATTCACCTTTTTCTATGCCCTCACCTGCCCTTAAGCCACCTTGCAGTTCGCTGGTCCCCTGCTACAGTCTTGCTATTTTCTAGGGCTAAGGTCAGTGATTGATCTAACATGGTCAAATCGGGAACAAAGCATGTCATTGACATCACTGATGTGCTTTGCCTCAACATTTCTACATGAGGCTAATCTGCCCCAGAAGAGCCAAAGACTGGATAACAAGGTAGCTGAGTAAGTGGCAAATGTGACCTAAGGACAGGTGATGGCTTAGAACAGGTGAGTATAAAGTATTTTCTTATTTGTTAAACTCCTTAATGCCTTAGAGCACAGTAAATGGTAATTGGTATACTTTTAATTCAGTATAATTTAATTTATTTTGCAGGCCAATCTATTGGACAAAGAGAGAAAAAAATCTACTGATTTTTTCCCTTCTTTCACTATAAAGGGAAATTCAAGACGGCTCCATTAAAGTGAATGGTACTGTTTTGTACTTCCCTTGGTGACAAGAGCTTTTCTGCGTAGGACTAAGTTGAAAGACAAGTGCTGCAGCCCCTTCATGCTAGAGCTGTTAGAGGTCCTGAAGCTTGAAACTCAGTGTTCAGAAAGTAATGGTGTAATACCAGTAATATGCATTTAGTTCAAAGAAAGAAAGTATGTCCACCTTTTATACATAGTTAAAGGAATTCTCCAAAAACCTGATACACTGAGAGATACATAATGTTGGTGCTAACGGTTAGTGCCGGGGGCGTAACTACAATAGGTGCAGGGGTTGCGATCGCACCTGGGCCCTGCAGTCTAGGGGGTCCCAAAAGTCCCTTTGGCCTATAGAAAAAGGCTAATACTATTAAAGATTTCCAATAATTGGGGGCCTCGTTGGAGCTTTTGCATCGGGGCCCCTAGGCCTGAAGTTACACCACTGGTTAGTACAATATGCATTAATTTAATGATGAACCAAAGAGAAATTCCTTGTGTAATGTACTACCCCTCATGCCAGAGGCATAATACAGAATATTGGTTGTACTTGTGTATTTCCTTAATTACCTTGTGCATTTATAACATGCACCAAGATAATGAATGAACTACGGTAAGCTGCCACTGTTGAGGGTATGGAATTGTAGGAAAAAGAGGTTCTTTGAAATAATAATGTTTTTACTAGTGGCTACAGTGATATTGGTGTTAATGTAGATTGTATAAATGTATGATTGATATGAATGCAGTTTTATGGTGTTATATTTCTAATCTGGAAGGCATGAATAAATGTAAATGACTTTACAGAATATGAAATGTTTTCTGAACACTAGAGCTGACCTATATTTTAGTGCTATCTGTAGAGTAGATAATCTGTAAATGAAATGCATATCTAATGGTCATTTTTCCAAAGTTCTTACTAATGGTTATGTGTGGCTGTCTTAATTTGATTTCTTCCTTCTGTGTCCTCCCTTCTCTGTGTTGTATCTCATGACTGTTCTGGATTGTCACTTGCGGTAGGTTTTTTTTTTCCTATTTGGATAAACCATAGATAGTGGAAACATTTTATGATTAGTTGCCTTTGACAGCTGGGGCTTCTCAATTGAGATTAATCCACTGCTTAACACTGCTTAATACATCAAGAGGCTGAACTAAATTGATTTCATTCAATCGTAAATAGAGTTATACCCACAAATACAAGCAGAATTGTATTAGAAGGCTAAAATTGTGTAATTGCTGAAAAATCAACATTTATTAAACAAAAATTGGAGATCAATTGCATGCTTCATGTTATTTCCTAATAATCTAATTTCAACTAAGTGAAATATGAGTGCTGAAATTTGCTCCATTAAATGAGTTTATAACTGCTCAGGATTAGATGTGTTCGTCACAAAGCTAATCAAACTCCTCATTGGGAAAAATTCTATACCTTTTTATTGCTCCTCATTTGACTAAGGAAATATGAACATTATAAAAATTTAGGCCTAGTTCACATCTGTGCACCTATGACGTGTTTCCGGTGCGTCCGTGCTAGCTAGCGCATGCACTGTGACACAGGCCCTGTCACACTTGCGCTTCCAGGATGTGGTGCAGTGTGCTCGCCCATACAAGGTAATGGTGGCGCTAGTGCAATGCGCTGCATCTGTGCGCCGATGCGCTTGGCTGTGCTACCACCTGCACTAACGCAATGCTGGCAAATGCATCAGTGCACAGATGTGAAATGGCCCTTAGTGTTTCCTAAAAATGTAGTATTTTAAAATTTTTCTTTTTTTATATTGCAGAACAATACTGCTCTTGCTAAAAGGCAGCTCCACCCAAATAAATAGGTTTGCTTTAAGAGCGCATCATCATTCTAACTTTGGACCTCCCTGTTAACTGGAACAAATACTTTCATTTGTTAAAAGGGCTTTTTGAGAGAAGAAAAAAGTCTGCTCCTTGCAGAAACAGCTTCACAGTTGCCAATATTTTGTGCCGTACAAATAGACAGACAGATAGATAGATAGATAGATAGATAGATAGATAGATAGATTTTTTAAGAGTAATTATTGGCATATGGCATATAAAATGCATTTAATGATACAATGTAAAACCCTGTCAAATCATTTAATACTGTAGGTCTTTGAAATGTCATCTGAGGCTTCAACTGAAAAACACAAAATAGCTGCGGCCAAATAGCTTATAAGTGATTGACAGCTATGTGCCGACAAGCTGCTGTTTTGCCCAAAGATTTAACTACAGTGATAAAAAAGCATTTAACAAACTGGCATTAGTAATATAATGCTCTGCCAGATATATTCCTTAGTTAACATTTATAACTAAGTTTTTGTTGTTGCAGTTTCATAGGCTGATGGCTTCTTGGCAGGTATCTAAGATTTTGCAGCCAAATCATTTTGTGTATTACCGAGAAAATATATTGAAATATACTTCACAAATCAGACAATCCATGGCGTTGAATTAACACAGTGTGTTCGAAACAAAAGGTGGACATATTTGTATATAGTAGACCATTTGTCAGATAAATCACATTAGCTAAAATAATGCTGAAACAAAGACTTACCCACAAAAAATGGTCCAATTAAGGCTAGTTTCACAATAGCGTATTTTTGACTCTGGGGGCAGCCTGCATACCCCTGGATTTCCCCACAATGATAAACTGGATTCTTTTGTACTCCATGCGAGAGCATCCATTTGCAGATTTTGCAGGCATCTGGTGGTTGTTAAATAACACATCCTCTAGAGGCATGGGCAGAACATTGAGCATGGACTGGAAATCTGAATCTACCGGGATCCGGAGTCTGTAGTTATCCATGACTCATAGACCCTCGTTCACATTTTATACATGGTGACATGGATTCATGTGGATCCAGGGCATCACTTTTTTTCCAACAAGATGCATATTTGGTCTCCATGAAAAATCTGACACCTACATCTACACAGATCCTTGGGCAAAGCGGACACAGCTGGATGCACCCGCAAGTATCTCTGTCCCCAATGAAAGTCAATGGGGCTGAAAACTAATGAAAGTGCATCCAGTTTTTGATGGATTCACGCTGATGGTGAAAAACAGCAGAGTGAAACCAGCCTAAGATCAAATGGCAAAGAGCAAAATGCGGGAGCAAGTGGCACCTCACAGCTCCAAAGTTTAATTCTAAACCCAACTGGCTAAACCGCTACATATCATATTATCCTATGTGAAATTGGAGGCAAACGTTTCCCCGTACATAAAATACACCAACAGCATAATTTACTGTCATTTAATGAAATACCAAGCGCCCACAAACATGTAATATCGTGTTGACCTGTAGTGTGAAGAAACATTCATTTTCTAAATGTTATTATAAGGCATCAAGTACACATTAGCTTTCTATTACTAGTGGAAAATGTAAGACTAAATCCCCAGTTAATTAAATTGCAATGACTTAATTACTTACAAACAATTCCTACATTTTGTAATGAAATATAAACAATGCAAAATTAATTTGGTTCGGCCTGGCTTTACATTGAAACGAATGAAAAAAAATGAAAGTAGCAAAACCTCTATTTCATTAGCATCCTTTCAATGATAGCATGTTTTATTCTGACTGAATCTTTTACTGTGAATGGCACTTTTGACTTGAAAAGTTTTTACAAAACTCAAGAATGGGGCAGCCATATTTTTGCACTGGGCCTTGTTGTAGTGCATGCAGAATTGGCTTGAGTTCATTTCTATACATCTTTTTAATCGATTTTCAGTAATACTGCTATGAGCATGGGTGTTACTGTTAAGCGGTGTTAAAATTGATCTGTTGTCAAGCATTATGCAGTATTCACATGACATAGTTTAGTTGAAATATAAACATGATATGCCTGCTTCTATGCTAAAATCAGTTTTTTATTATTTTTTTTGCTGCCTGCTATGCACAAATATTTACAGAATTAATAAAATCAAGTCCCAAATCTCGCTACTGCAAAGCTTTACATGCAAAAAATCCGGACAAAACCTGATGCATTCTATAAATTTACTTTACAGGCACTAAAGGATGATGACGATGATGACGCAGAGACTGGATTAACTGATGGGGAAGACAAAGAAAAACCCAAGGAAGAAGAAAAGCTTGGGAAACTTCAATACTCTTTAGACTATGATTTCCAAAATAATCAGGTTAGATAACATTTCTGTTTAATGTCAATTTTTCTACTTATATAGATAGAAGTAGGCTCTTTGTTTTGTTTTTGTTACTTGGTCTGTACTTTGTAGATTAAAAAAATAGTATTTTAAGTTCTTCCTTGTTGGTTAAAAGAATAATTTATTGATATGGAGTCCAGTGATTTACAAACACTCTCCCAAGTTGCTTTTGACCTCAGTCAAAGAATAGGGGTATTCAGATGACAAATATATATCTATATGAAATTCCATAAGTGTCTTATATGCGAGTGTTTCACCACTTTGAACGCCACCTTTCCAGTAAACAAGTTATGTCCCTCATTGTGCAGTATAGGTCAGCATTCACCCCTACAAAAGGAATAAGAAGCAGACGAGAATTGGAGACAAACAACCCCCTTACTCTATAAAGGGCTGTTGACAGATTCCTTTGTCAACTTCTCAGAGAAGATGCCTTTCTGTTTCCACATGTTTCCCCCAGGTGAAATTAAAAAAAGCTTATACTGACCTCCCAAGCTGGCGCTATCCCAGAGGTGTTGGTAATTGCATTTCTGGGCCGCACGTGACATTGTAATGTCATACATCAAATCATCACTGGCTTCTCTGTCCCCGATTTTGGACTCATGAGCAGATGCTGCACTCATTTCCTGTTGATTAACTCATTTGTCTCAAGGCAGGGAGAGAGAAGCAATTGGTAATTAGAATTGAAGTTCATGTAATGTCACAATGTAACAAACTGTGATTACCAATACCACTGGAACGGTGAGTATAGGCTCTTTTATTTTACCTGATGGATACATGTGGAATCAGAATGAGTTGTTCCAGTAGTCGACAATCCCATTAAGATTGTATGTTAGGCAAAACACATTACTTTTTCACCCTTGCTCCAGTCTTTAACATGGTCTTCTAAAACAATAAGTAAATAGTACAAGTGCTAATGACTTTAACCTTAAATTAAGCAAGCTAAGTAAATTCAAGTTTACAAGTTTATGACCACTTATAAAATGTGTTCAAAGTGCTGCCGATTGTGTTGGATTGTCAATGCAACCCTCTTCTCCCACTCTTGACACACTAATAGCAACACCGCAGAAGAAATGCTAGCACAGGCTTCCAGTATCCGTTGTTTCAGATGCTGCACACTTCGTATCTTCACAGCAAAGACAATTGCCTTCAGATGGGTGATGAGGCAAACTTTTTTGTGAATGGTGAAGTTAACAAACAAAACCACTGCTATTGGTCTGACACTAACCCACAGTGGATAGATCCCTCAAAGACTTTTGGAACACAAAAATTGATGGTATGGTGTGGTGTATGGGGTACAAAGATAGTGGGGCAATTCTTCATCAATGGAAATCTCAATGCCAGTGGATACATTACTATTTATCACCAACGAGCCATTGTTGAAATGCGTAGTGGAATTTCCTAATGATATGATTAAACAGATCTCTAAGAAATTATTCTTTTGAAAGTTCCTTGCCACCTAGCGCTCCTGAATTGACCACTGAACTTTTGTAATTTAATTTCATTGTTCCCAACCCTGGGAGTGTGGCCAGAGCTGCTTGGTGCTAGGAGCTATCAGAGATCTTTTAACCAGCCCTTCGGGACTTTGTGTGCTGCATGGAGCCACTGGAGAACTCCTTACAACCTTCCAGGACCTTGTGTGACAAAGTTCCGGTGAAGCGAACGTCAGGTGACCTGGTCTCACACGTGACCGCACCAAGAAGGAGAACGCCTTGGATAGGTCCGGCAGCTTTCCACGGTCCCCCACTGATACATAGTTACCGGTGTTGTGCAAGGGTACACAACCGGAATAGGTGAGAGGCAACCCCCCCACCTTGTAATATTATACCCACTAGACCACCGGGTCCTTTTCAAGGTGCGCCCCTCTGTTTTTATTTTACACCCCAATAGGATTGGCTGCATCCTGCATAAGAATATGCAACAAAACATGATGAAAAATTATACAAAATCATAATAATGTGAGGTATTGGTTGATATTCTGGCCAAAATACGCAAGCTCATAACCCACCAAGCTCATCTAAAATATTAAGGAAGATAAATCTTGCCCTGGATACAGGTTGGTCTCTTGAATAGAAGACTTTGGAGATGGAAATAATGGAGAAAGGATGAAGAAGAGTGTTTTCAAGGGCAAAAGGATTATGCAGATTTTTAAAAACCAGGAAAATTCCATTCAATAGCTTTTGAAGATGATTGGATCTATGGAAACTTATCCTGCTTCTATATCAAAGATCTACTGATGAGATCAAGTACAAAAAAGTCTTCCTTTAAGTGCTCTGCTTGATATCCTCCTATTCAGTAGAAATGACCTTGGCATCTGCCCTGCCAGGAATTATTTTCTTACTATAAGGAGACAGATGTGTAATCAATTCTGGTGATTACAACACTTCAAATTTGAGGATGTTGCACGGTAAAAAAAAGTCTTGTCAGACTGTAAGCAATTTCTGGCCACCAGTGACCGAACCTAGATCTTGGTCCACTACAATACTATTTGCAAAAGTAGTTAATTTATAGAGTTCTTATTACCAATCTGGGGCTGCCAATTTTAGTTAATAAAGAAGAGGGAATCCTTGGACTGGTGATCTATCTAAGTATTTTATTGACAAAAGTGTGCAGATCACTGCATATAGTCACCTGAAAGAACCAGATTTTGTAGCAAAAGTGGGGCCCAAATATCCAGGTTGTATGAACCCAGTAAGCAGAGTCTTGCACATTATTTTGAGATCATACTCTTTGCACCTAAAACGCTTCTACAGTGTTCAATAAGTAGTAAAAGAATGCTAACATTCCCAAAGTGATAACATTTGGTCACTAATTAGTAATCAATGCGGCAGCACTGGGTCATTGCAAGGGCGATAACATTCAAGATATCGTACCTTCAATATAAGAGGGGTTGCTGATGGCTGTGTGATTCGATTCTTCATGCCACAACCCAGAAGATTGGGCACAAATTTTTCTAGAAAGTATGGCTCTTCCAGTGGCCCTTTTGGAAATCATTTAAATTAAAAAAATCATCAGCCTAGGGCTGCCCACTCGTTTTTTAAATTAAAATAACCCAACATAAGTGAATGGTATGCTTTAAACATGTATATGAAAACAATTATTCAGCCCTCTGATTGAGGTCTCAATCTAAGATGTATAGACTCCAATTTAATTCAAACAGAAGCTCACCATTGATGAGAGCTGTTGTGGGCAACCCCAGGGTCTTGTTAATGATGTTTTTCCACACTTACACTATATGTAGGCCTCAGCATGTTTGCTTCTGAATTGATTTATGCACGTATTTGAAAGAAAGGAAGCAAAGACCTATAGTTTTGATTTAACATGAGTACATTTCAAACCAAGAGCCTGCAGATCAAAGAGACCACATCTTAATGTTCTCTGCCAATGCAGGAGCACAATTCTTATGTTTCCTTCCATTGTGACTGACCACTCAATACTCAGAGAATATCATCAAATCAATGGGGGACTTTATAAACCTCAAACAGCTACAAATCCTGCCAAAGAATAATAAGGAGAAGAAATTGGTCCTTACAAACACATTTCATTTTCTGTCTGCAGATGGAAACAAACGTGAACTTTCTTTGAAGAAAAGCAGTTGTTTAAGCTCTTGTTGCTGCAAAGTCAAATGAAAAGTCATTGAACTCCCCTACCGAGTAAAAGTGTGCAGAACAATTGTACCTGTATTTAAAGATGCCATTGTAAATACACAGGCTTATGCTAGTAATAAATGGAAACTGATTTTAGAGGCTTGGGGTTTTGAAAATTGTGAATATGCTGCAATGGTATAACACATAAAGATGTACCTAAATAGGGTATGATTGAGATTTCTAGGATTAAAAAAGTATGCCGCATCTGCAATTAATATGGAATAGAATGATTCCTACAAGAGACCTAACCATGAATTATGTTACATTAACATTGAAGCTCATATTAAAGAAAGATTCAAGATTCACGGAGTACATGCTTATTTGTTACTTGTCCATAGTACGTTATGTCAACTAAAACCATTTTCATCCTACTATATTTACTTAGATACAATAGATTTAGATAAGTATCATTGACATACAAAAGTAAAAGCAAACAAGGTTTCATGGTGTACAAAGACAGAAATTAAATCCTGGGATCCCAGTGAATTCCTACCCCTTTATATATCACTTGTAGGGCCAAATCTAGAATATGGGATCCAATTTTGGGCTCCACATTTTGAAAAGGATATTCAGAAGTTGGAGTCAGTTCAAAGGCGGGCAGCTAGATTATTACGAGGGATGGAAGGCCTCCCATATAATGAGAGGTAGGAAAAGTTGGGCTTGTTTAGCTTAGAAAATAGACGTCTCAGAGGAGATCTCATTTATATGTATAAATACATGTGTGGTCAATATAAAACACTTATTCCTTCCAAAGAAAATACTAAGGACCAGGGGACACTCACTGCAGGTGGAAGACATCTGATTCTGTCAGGTAAATAGGAAAGGCTTATTTACAGTTAGAGCAGTCAGACTGTGGAATGCCCAACCACAAGCTAGAGTAATGACAGAAATTATAACAGCTTTCATAAAAAGGCTAGATGCTTTCTTCAACAAAAATGGCATTGTGTGGTATAGATAATTTAGTGACAAAAATATATAAATGGTGTAGAAAAGCTGAATTTGAAGGACCTAGATTTTTTCTTCAGCCTATGATGCTATGCATATAAAAATGGAAATATGATTACAGATTGTTCTTTCTTAACTTAAAGAGAACCTGTCAGCAGAATTTAGCACAATAAAGTAAGTCCAGGGTCATAATGGTGTTGTAATACTGATTAAACTGATATCTACAGTAAAGAAATCTGATCTTTGGTTGTTCAATAACCATCTTCTAAAGTTTTCATTTAATGATGTCTTTTATGCATTGGGGCAGGACTTGGGGGTAGGGTCTTCTTTTGCTTCTCTGCCCTTCTGCCTGCAACCTCTGTTTCTTTTACTCCTCTGTTTGATCTTTAAAATTTTGTGCTGTCACTGTGGCCTTCATTACAGTGGGTAGCGCATGCATGGTGTGATTCTGCAGCCAGTGTGCAGGTCTTCAAGAGAATTGTGCCAGATACGAAGGTTGCGTAGACTGAAATTTGATCTCAATGACTTCTTAATTGAGCTGAAATATCGATCTGCTCATGGGTAACCTCTGGCACCATATTACTAAAGACTATGCACATTGTGATTCTAGATATTGTTTTCAATAAAATAGCCAAAAGCTTATTCTGCCTCAGGCACATGCACATATTGAGGTTTTTGCTTAATTAAGAGGGCAGTGCCTCCGGTACCATTTTATTTAAGACCTGTACACTGATTGCAGAATCACACTGCACACAACTTCCCACTGCAAAAATGGTGGCGGAATGGAATTTCAAAAAGGGAATAGATGAGTGAAGGAAAAAAAGAAGACAGGCAGAGGGGTGAAGATTAGGGATAAGCGAGTAGCTTAATATTCATAATCGCTATACTCATAATGAGTACTTTGTAATACTTGCGTACTCATCCAAATAGCGAGTCCAATGTTAGTCAATAATTGATAGGCTCCGCCCCCTCACATCTGGCAATAAAACCAGCATTTCAGGGACAGGGTGGGAGGTTGGTCTTTTTTGCGTTTTTAACACATAAAACACCTTGCCCCCAAGAGTGAGCTTACCATTCAATCTGCTTTGACTGGAGTGCCGATTCCCTTTGTGTACTGAAAGTAGCTGTCAATTTGTGTCAGATCACTCACGATCGACATATCACTCACGAGCTCAGCGTTACTTGCTGATTAACGAATACTAACTGTGCAAGTAGCGAATAGTAAGGATTATACTCGCTCATCGCTAGCAAAGATGAAAAAAAGACCCTACCCTCAAGTCCTGTCCTGATGCACAGAATATGTAATATAATGAAAATTTTAGAAGATGATTATTCAACATCCAAAGATCAGATTTCTTTACAGCAGGTATCAATTTAATCAGCATTACAATGCTAATATGGCCCTGGCTTTACTTGATAGTGCTAAATCCTGCTGAACACTTCTGTTTAAGTGGATTCTGTTCTCCATAGGCTGCTGAGACCCTACAAAGAAAAATTGTCCTCATATTGTTCCTATAAATTAAGCAAAACTCTTCATTGTTTTCTCCTGCACTGAAGTTTTATGTATGCCCTGTACAGTCCAGGAATACTCTTCCTGCTGTTGGCAAAAATATACCATATTTTGCAGATTATAAAATGCACCGGATTAAAAGACACACCTCAAATTTAGAGGAAGAAATTAGGAAAAACAAAATGAATTAAAAATAGGAAGTCCGTTCTATAGTCTGGTGCATCTCCTTAGGTTGGTTTCACACTGCAGTTTTTCCCTGATCAGGTGCCAAAACCAGGAGTGAAACTTGCAGAGAAAAAGTATAATTGAAAGATTGACACCTGTTCTGGGTTTTGGAGGCACTCCTAGTTTTGGCACACAAAACGTGATGAACCCTGATGAAGGAAAAACTGCAGTGTGAAACCAGCCTAAGCAGTGTAGCTTACCTTAGGGGAGAGTGGTGGAAGTGGTGTGGGATCAAAGGAGGCAGTGTCGCAGTGGTGGAGGTCAATGATGGCACAGTGGGGCAGGGCTGTGGGGGAGGCCTGAGGCTGGGAGGTGAAGGTGTCATGGAAGGTTATCACTGAGTGTATCTGCCAGCAGTTTGCGATGGGATAGCTGAAGGCAAAATGGGTGTGGAAGCAGCGCAGGCACAGATGGAAGTCTTGGGCAACCAAGATCTTCATCTGCACATGTGCCGCCTCCACAGCCATCTTCCTTTTGTATATCGCATCAGAAGCAGCACATGCACAGATGAAGATCTCAAATGTCCAAGATCTTTATCTGTGCCTATGCTGCCTCCGTAGTCACTTTTCTTTCGGAAATCACACCGTAAAATATCAGTAGATGCACTTAGTGATAACCTGCTGGGACACCCCCTCCTTCCAGCCTAGGGCCCCCCGCAGCATTGCCCGATCACCACCGCAGAGACCCCCACTGCGACCCTACTCCTGAGACCCTGATCCACTTCCACCATGCCCCCTGGTAAGATGTTGTTTGGATTACAAGACGCACTTCTATTGTACCCCCAAATTATGAGGGGAAAAAAGTGTTTATTATCATCCAAAACATACAATAAATGATATACTGCACAAGTGTCACATTCATGGGCAGTAGAGAACAAAATCATAAAAGGCAACACTTGTGCTATCAATCAAGGGAGACCAAGGGAGACAAATGAGCCTAACTTACCATGATCTGGACTGCCTGATGGACCCTTGTGACTTCATCTATATATTTCCTAAATGCTTTGTTATTTGGCAATTAAACTTCTCTAAACTGCAGCAGACATATTTTTCCTCATCCTTTTTAATCCACTTCCCTACACATATATTTTGTCAAGTTACTTTTAAAGGGAACCTGTCAGCTTGTTTTTACTTCCTAACCTATCACTACTTGTCCCTGCATCTTCCTACTACATTCCCAACCATCCCTGCCTGACCTAAAACTCTCCTATAATGATTGTAAAAATTGAGTTTGATACTTACATCTTTATATGGTAATTAGTCTTCTAGACTACATATGTAATCTGACAGGGCATTTTCCACCGCTGCATCTCCCCCTCTCGATGCTGAGATGAGGCCCCAGTGGGCACAAACATTCAGTCAGAAGCACGCTCCCAATTCAAATTCTTGCTTCTCCTTCCAGGTATAGCACGCAGAGGGCACATCATTTCCAGTCCTGCACAGTGTGGGGTATGTAATGTTGTACAGTTGGCTATGGAGCTTTTGCAGAGTGCATTCCGAAACCAGCCATTACATCCGATAATCCTCCACATTTTGCCAGACCAGAAATGACGCACGGAAGGAGGAAAAGGATTTTGAATCAGAAGCGTGCTCCTGACTGAATGATCTCGCCCACCGGGGCATGATCTCAGTATCGAGGGGGAGGTACGCAGCCATGGAGACTACATATGTAGTCTAAAAGACTAATTACCATACAGAGATGTAAGTATCAAACTCATTTTTTACAAACCTTATAGGACAGTTTTAGCTTAGACAGAGATGGTTAGGGGTGTATTAGCAAGGTGCAGGGACAGGTAGTGATAGGTTTGGGGGTAAAAACAAGCTGACAGCAATACACCTCTAAAAAATGCTAAGCAAAATTATCAAAATATCCAAGATACCCAAGTTTATTACTAAGAAACTACAGCTTGCCACGTAAAACACCAGCCCGTAAAATTGAAAAATAGAGAAGGTATGTGTCTTATTAAAATCGAAACATGAACTAAGATATTTTAGAAAATGTTAATACCACAACAATAATAAAAATATAGTATCATAAAACTACAATAATAAAAAATAACCATGAAATAATTACAATAAGGAAAAAGCAATCCCTGAATTTTTCACTTTTTTCCCATTGTTCCTTTGAATTTTGTACCATTTTTGCTACATTATGTGGTAAAATTAATTGTTTTATTCAAAACTACATCTCAACTCCAAAAATAAGCCTGTATCTGGAAATCATATGAAAGAATAAACCCATGATGACTCTTGGAACAGTGAGAGGAAAAATCAAAATAGAAAATACTGAATATGACGGGGTCCTGATGAGATGAATTTACTCTTTTAGATTATGCAAAAATTTAACAATCTTAGAAACAGAATCATTGTAACAAAGGCTTTTGGCTGTAGTTTCATAATTTCATAATTTTTTATGGTTGAAGATAGACTTAAGCCCATTGAGTTCAGCCTATAGCCTAAAAAGCTGATCCAGAGAAAGCCAAAATCTCATGGGGCAGACACTAAGATCCACATAAGTGGAAAAAAATCCTTCCTGATTTCAGTTATAAAAATCAGACTAGTTTCCCGGATCAAAGCCCCATCACAGAATAAAGTGGCCATTATCTGTAATTATATTTTTCAAGAAAGGCATCCTCCTTGAACCATTATAGCGAATGACCCATTACAACTTCATACAGTGGTGAGTTCCATAGTCTCACTGCTCTTACAGTAAAGAATCTGCATCTGTGATTATGATTAAACCTTCTTTCTCCTAAACATAGAGGATGCCCCTTGTCCCTTTTGTAGATATGGCAGACTATAGTAGAAGACATTTTTTTCCCTCAGGAATCTGAAGAAAATAAGCTATAAGTTTTATGGCACTGAATAGAACACTATAAACTGTTTCTAATTGGCACTGGACACATTAGGGAATGCTCTCATAAAAAATCAGAACATAAATGGACACTATAACTAATATGTAAGAGTAATATATAAAGAGTGGAGTGTTTTAAACTATAACCAGAAAAATATATGTTGTTACTTTGTGATCTAACATGGTAAATAGGGTAAATTAATATTTAATTTTGTGACAACCTCTTTACCTTCAACTCTACATAACTTAATATCACATCAACTCAGGTATCTTTTTATCCAGTTGATTTCACGTAAATTATATAACAAGGGTGGGTCCCCATACACATAACCAACTATTCTACACCTTACAACTTTTTAAGAGGTTCAGGATCATCAGACCGATCTTGGATCACATGTCAAAGATTATCCATGAGATTCCTTACCTGAGCATGACAGCCTTTTAGAATTGTATAAAGCTGTCAAACTTGGGTCAGTGGAAGCGCAGCCAGTCTGTGCAGTACGATACAAGATCGGAACGATAATTAATGACATCTGAAACAGCCCTTATTAAAAATATTTTTCTAAATAGTTTAAAGAGGACCTGTCACCTCCCTGATGCTATGCTAACTGAATGCAGCACTGAATGTAGCGTGTCTGCTGCATTCAGGGAAGGGGCCCCCCCCATGTCTCTAGCCCCCTTTTTAGCTGTTAAAAAGACTTTATAAAGTGTACAGATAAGGAGGGACTTACTCAGTAATGAGTCCTTGCTGTTGCTGGTGTCCTTCCCGCCCTCCAGCCCTCTCTGTGCCACCTCCAGCTCTCTCTTGTTCAGCCTCCTGTATGTGTCATCGCTGAGGGCTTGAGGTGGCACAGAGAGGGCTGGAGGCAGGGAGAACACCAGCAACAGTGATTACAGATACAGGAGGCTGAACAAGAGAGGGCTGGAGGCGGGGAGGACACCAGCAACAGCGATGACTCATTACTAAATCCCTCTGGACTCCTTATCTGCACACTTTATAAAGTCTTTTTAACAACTTACAGGGGGGCTAGAAACATGAGGGACCCCTTCCCTGAATGCAGCAGACACGCTGCATTCATGGCACCAGGGGAGTGACAGGTCCTCTTTAAAACAAAACGTTATCTATGATTACAATGAGTAAGAAGGTCCATTTTACATATTGACAGTTTGATAAATGAATCCTATTCAGGCATTAAATTACACTGGGGAACAATTTGAAAAAAAAATTCTGTTGAGTTAGGTTTTTGAGCTGATTTATACTAAAATTGGCATGCTGATTCCAAAAATGTAGTCAGTTTTTTTCTAGCACGTCAAGTTTTTCCTCCGCAACTTATCTGCCAGAGATGCACAATTGCACTGATATCTGTAATAAGACTTGTTATCTGATTACAATATATATATATCCTTTGTAAAAAACATGTTAGTGTTAAAAAACATATTTGTCATGCCTATTTCTTATATATTTCATTTTTTGTTCATATTTGTACTACCGTATATACTCGTGTATAAGCTGAGTTTTTCAGCCCAAAATTTGGGCTGAAAAGTCTACCCTCGG
The DNA here is from genome assembly GCA_033576535.1 of Allobates femoralis. Lineage (NCBI taxonomy): Eukaryota > Metazoa > Chordata > Amphibia > Anura > Aromobatidae > Allobates > Allobates femoralis. The sequence goes on along the minus strand of JARQOC010000004.1, from coordinate 349,927,117 downwards.
CTTATCCACGGGTCAATATGGTAGGCTGCGTGGTGGGGGCTGTGGAGGCTGGAGGAGGCTGCTGTATGAGCGGCCCCGTCACGTGGGGCCGCTCATTATATATGCACTGCTTCCCCCTGTCAATCAGCGGCAGGAGGAAGCAGTGCAAATATGCCCCCAAATGCTGGCACTCTCCCCCTTGTAAGGGCCCCCCCGCTGCGTATCTTACCATCCCGGTCTTCTGCACAGTGCCGCTCCTCGGTGCTCCGTTCTTCATGCTCCCGTCCTGCTACATCCGGGATCTCCGGCCGTCGCAGGTATATGACGTCATCGTGCGACTGCCGGGGATCCCGGATGCAGCGAGGACGGAGCATGGAGAACAGAGCACCGAGGAGCGGCGCTGTGCAGAAGACCGGGATGGTAAGATACGCAGCGGGGGGGGCCCTTACAAGGGGGGCGAGTGCCAGCATTTGGGGGCTGCTATATACCCCCTGGGGGCTGCTGTATACTACCACTGGGGCTGTATATACCTCTGGGGCTGCTGTATTCTACCACTGGGGCTGTATATACCACTGGGGCTGCTGTATACTACCACTGGGGCTGTATATACCACTGGGGCTGCTGTATACTACCACTGGGGCTGTATATACCACTGGGGCTGCTGTATACTACCACTGGGGCTGTATATACCTCTGGGGCTGCTGTATACTACCACTGGGGCTGTATATACCACTGGGGCTGCTGTATACTACCACTGGGGCTGTATATACCACTGGGACTGCTGTATACTACCACTGGGGCTGTATATACCACTGGGGCTGCTGTATACTACCACTGGGGCTGTATATACCTCTGGGGCTGCTGTATACTACCACTGGGGCTGTATATACCACTGGGGCTGCTGTATACTACCACTGGGGCTGTATATACCACTGGGGCTGCTGTATACTACCACTGGGGCTGTATATACCTCTGGGGCTGCTGTATACTAACTACTGGGGCTGCGGCTGTATATACCACTGGGGCAACTGCTGTATATACCACTGGGGCTGCTGCTGTATACTACCACTGGGGCTGCTGTATATACCTCTGGGGCTGCTGTATACCACACTGCTGGGGGCTGTATACCTGTGCTGGGGTCCACCCTCGGCTTATACACGAGTCAATAGGTTTTCCCTGGTTTTGGGGGCAAAAGTAGGGGGTCGGCTTATACACGAGTCGGCTTATACACGAGTATATACGGTATTTAAAAAAAAACAAAACACTTTTTAGGTACAGTAGTTTACATATTTTTGAGAAGACAAAATCCTATAGTTCAAAAACTTGACGTGATAGAGAAAAACTGAGATCATTTCTGGATTCAGCATCCAAAAATTAATTAAGAACGGTTGTCTGACCTAACTCCTAAAAAATTGTGTTCCCCAGTGTTATTCTTATGATTGATAAAGGCAAATATCAGGACTCCAAAAAAGCTCAAGAAACAGCTATGATACTTTAAGACTGTTAAACTGTGGTTGGAAGTAAAATCAAACATTATACAGGTATTCCTGCATTATGCAGTCTTTCCATAATTCATGCTGCTGTAACCTAATTGTCATTCACCTAACACAGTGCATTTCATTGGGCTTCAAAGGGAGGCATGACCAAAGAACTCTGAAGGTGCATGATAGCTTATTTTCTGCAAACATTTCAGAAGAGGAAGAGAATTATTTTCCACTTCACTGAGTAAAAATCATAGACTAGATTTTTTATCTTTTATGTAAAGTTATAGGTGTTGTTTAGATCCATCCCTTGCATAAAATATCATTACAATAATACTAAAGTCACAATATCTCCTTCTTTGAAATGTCTTTTTTGTCTTTTTTATGTCTTAATTTTATATACTGTAGTTCAGAAATGTTTGTACTTCTTATAATGTATGTACTTTTCTGGCTTATCATTGAAAAGTGAAAACCAAATATAGCTCAAAGGATTAGAGTAAATATATTCTCTAGCTTCACAAATGTATTGTTTTTTCATAACAGATTTTAAAACAACCTTTTACAGTGAACGATCTTTTCACACATTTTAACATTTAAGATTTCCTAATCATGTTAACCTAACCCTTCCTCAAATGGCTTTCAAAGGGTTATTAATTGGGGTACAACATAGTAGGCCATATATGTGTCAACTCTGAGATGGTCTAAGGTGCTTTCACATCTGCGTTTTTCGTAATTCGCGGCAGATGCGTGAAAAAACGCATCTGCCGCGTTTACCGCATAACCTTCACTGCGGCGCGGTTGCGGTCTTTTCTATGCAATGTATAGGGGGACTTGCGGCAGATGCGGCAAGTGCGGTTTTGCACTTGCGGAGGTGCGCCGGAAAAACCGCGGCTTGCTGCGGTTTTTTCGCGCCGCACCTGCCGCAAGTGCAAACCGCATTGCCGCATCTGCCGCAAGTCCCTATACATTGCATAGAAAAACCGCAACGCGCGCAAGTGGAACGGTTATGCAGTAAACGCGCAGATGCGGTTTTCACCGCATCTGCGCGAATTACGAAAACGCAGATGTGAAAGCACCTTATCCTGTCATTGTCCCAATGGTCGGCTAAGCACCTGAGGACTAAAGCTGGGTAAGAATCACATATCCCCTACAGTAACGTATCAAAAGAAAGTTATTTACATTGTGTCAGATCAAACTGATAAGGCATGCACCATTATATTGTTAGTTCTCAGCACTATAGCCCAGTGGCCTTGTGGTGACCGACACATCACCACTTTGTCCAATGACTGTCTCCAACCTTATCTTAAAGAGGAACTTCAGGAGAAAAAAAATTGTATGGTCTTTGCACAGAAAGAGATCTCCAGGCTCCCAGCTTAGTACACGACCTTATGGGACATCATGCCCATGTGATTGAAGGAGGAATGAGGAATTGTTGGATGTCACGAAGCTTTATGAGAGGGAGGGGTGAGAGCTGCTCAATCAGGCATGACATATTGTTCCCTATGGAAGTGGTGATGGGTAACGAGCAGTTAGTAAATAACTGATTTATAGTAAGTCTAATCATTATGCAAATGTAACATGCAGCTTACTATTATAGTCTAGGAGTGCAGGGACTGTAGAATTTTTTTTATCTCCCCGGAGTTCCCCTTTAAGAGTGCATTCCTGTTTCTGGAAAAATGTATGTTTGCTACCTGATTTTTTTTATCTGACGATACACAGACCCAGTGAGTATGACCTATTTCAATGCTCAGAATAGGATATGTTCTGAGTTTTTCTCAATCTGTGATTATTAACAAGTGGCACTCTATGTGTCTGAGTGCTGTCCAATAATAAAAATCCAACAGCACTCTAATATTACACATGAGTGCATCCTAAAAAGAGACAAATCCACTGGTATGCCCAAGCATCAGAATGGAGGAGTGGGAGGAGATCTCAATAGTGTTTTATTTTTCTGAGTTTTAAACCACATTGGGCCTGGTTGCCAAAAATAGTGCTGAACAATCCATTTAAGAGCAGCTAAAAACAGATTTTTTCATTATTATTTTCTACAGCAAACTATGTATCCAAACTATTTTTCAGCATCCTTCTACATTGTATAGATCGAGACTACAAATGCGAGAAATCATATATAATCTTAGCTTGGTATTTATGCTCTGTAGAAAGAAATGAAATCTGCTTTGTATTGTTACATTTTTAGAGTTGAATGTCATCTCTCTTTTACTCTATTTTTAGCTGATGGTGGGAATAATTCAAGCCGCTGAGCTACCTGCTTTAGATATGGGAGGTACATCAGATCCTTATGTGAAGTTATTTTTGCTGCCAGATAAAAAGAAGAAATATGAAACGAAGGTCCACAGAAAGACCCTTAACCCTGTATTCAATGAACAGTTCACTTTTAAGGTATTTCTATTGATTCATAACTATTACATGGTATTTCATCAAATGTGATGATTGTAATGTGTTTTTGCGGGTTTAAATATCTTACATATTAAATTGAATATCCTGATAAGACCTAAAACAGCACAAAAAATGGATAAAATGATTCTAGATTAGCTTATTCAATAAAAATGATCAAAACAGTTATCTCTAAAGATGGGCAAATTACATTTCTAGAAGGAAAGGTCCAGTCGATATTCATGATTTATATAGCCTTGCCACTGGCCCTAAATTGCAGCTCTTTCAACCATTTCACTTATTTTGCTGATTTTCGCATTTGCAATTTGTCCATAATATACAGTGAATGAGAATAATTCACCTATTATTCCCTTCCATTTTTCAAAAGAAAATCTGAAGCCTGGCAAGATGAATTCTACCAATTTCTATAGCTGTTAAAGGGAATCTGACAGCAGTTTTTTGTTACCTCATCTGACAGCAGCATTATGTAGGCAAATAAACCCTGAATCCAATAGTGGGTCACATAGATTATTGGCTGAAGCAGTTCCAACGCTAGTAAAACATTTCAGTTTCAGGAACACAGCAGAGCTGAGATAGCTGCACCTGTCTGCACCAGGTTCTCAATAGAGATTGTGCATGGACTGTGAGGTGTCAATCACAGCAGCGGGTGTGTCAGGCTGCTGTACACATGACAAAGTAGTGCTGTAATGGTCATCACTCGTAATAAAGCCATTCATTTACGTAAACAATTGCATAGAGCCTGAAAATAAGCAAAGTTGCATTTTTTTTTAACCCTGCCTTAGTTTACATAGGAAACACTTGCTGACAGATTCCCTTTAAATTAAAGTGCAAATTTGGCAAACCAACAGATAGCTTTCCTACAGGAGTTTGTCAGTAGGGTCAACTCTCCTAAACAGTTTATATATAGGTCAAAGAAAGTTGAATTAAATGATACCCAGATATCTACGATCTAATGTTTTATTCCAGAGAAGTGCGTATTTACATATGTAAATGAGCTGTCAGGATCTCTGGACGGACACAAAGCTGCCGATAATCTGCCTACAGAGCTTATTCTAAATGGCATTACTGTTTGAGACATGTAATAACTGACACTTTGCTTTCAAAACCACACAGCTCTAAAGAGAGATTTGAGCTTACACAGTACAACAGAAGTGACTTTTGTCTCGCTACAAACATTTATAGCAGCCATTATCCAGAGTAGAACCTTGTCTCATTACAAACATATAAAGCAACTTTGCCGTTGTCTTCTCACAGAGCCCTAGGTCAGTTACACTGCCCTTTTCCACACTGGCTGCCTGTGAGATAGAAGCTGAAGCACTATGAGAAGACACTAGCAAATGTTTTTGCAATGCGACAAAGTTCACTTCTGCTGTGTTAGGTCTGCTGTATTGTGCATGTTTTGAGCTTGCTGCTGAGCTTTCTGTAATTAAGTGAGCAAAGTGCCAATTATTACATGGTTCACAATGATAACGCATTTTAAATAGCTTCTAGAGCAGTGATGGCGAACTCCAGGCCTCGAGTGCCGCACACAGTCCAGGTTTTCAGGATTTCCATTGCATTTGACAGTTGGCAATCAAATTACCAACTGTCAAACTCTAAGGAAATCCTGAAAACCTGCACTGTGTGTGGCACTCGAGGCCTGGAGTTCGCCATCACTGCTCTAGAGCAGTGATGGCGAACTCCAGGCCTCGTGTGCCACACACAGTCCAGGTTTTCAGGATTTCCTTAGAGTTTGACAGTTGGTAATTTGATTGCCAACCGTCAAATACAATGGAAATCCTGAAAACCTGGACTGTGTGTGGCACTCGAGGCCTGGAGTTCGCCATCACTGCTCTAGAGTCTTATGCAGGCCAGTACCTGGCCCATAAAACTTAACAGTTCATTGACATATAAGAAAAACTTGGATTTCTCTAGAATCAGGCTTTGGCTCACAGATATGAAGATATCATTTTATTCAGCTTTCTGTGATCAGCATGTCCAGATCGATGGGTTAGGAGGGTTGATCCTATTAACAGATAAGGCTGAATTCACACATAGCATTTTACAGCTTTGGTTTGTGGAGTAAATATCAGAAAAACGTGTGAAAATGTAAAATAATTAATGCCAACAAGCAACTTTATAATATTAAGATGTTTTCTTAAACTTCAAATGTTAAAAAAAATCTGGGAAACAAATTATGAAGGACCTAAATGTGGTCATCTACTTTAGTTCCTTTAAAAAAGAAACTTAATAGAACATTTTAAGGTAAAGGTTTTAGTGCACATTCTGTTAGTCATAGAAAAGAGGAATGTCAAGCAAGGCTACATATTCCTACTGATTTCAATGGAGACATTATATCCTTTAAAGGGAACCTGTCACCCGATTTTAAGCTCCTAAACTATCTCTAGCTGTCCCTACACCTTCCTAGCAGCTCCCTATCTCACCCTTTCTTATCTAAAGTGGCCCTATGAAAGAAGTGTAAAATAAGATAAAACTTACTGCAGTCCCCGTAGTTCGGGGACTGGGTAGGCGTGGCCACGCTGCGTTCCTCACTCCTCCGTGTGGTAATGCACGCCCCGCTGGGCGGCATTATTCAGGGTCCACTCAGCCCCATTAATTGTAATTTCCCGCCCTCTACACCTCTTTGCACAGGCCGGGTGTCATAGCCGGCGCAGTGCATTATGGGCCGTCACGTGATCTGCCCTAGTGCATTCTGGGTCCGATCACGTGATCGGCCCCAGTGCATTATGGCCTTGATCACGTGAGCGGGCCCGGCTCTGCGCATGCGCAATGCGCTTATTGAAGCCGGGGCCGCTCACGTGATCAAGGCCATAATGCACTGGGGCCGATCACGTGATCGGACCCAGAATGCACTAGGGCAGATCACGTGACGGCCCATAATGCACTGCGCCGGCTATGACACCCGGCCTGTGCAAAGAGGTGTAGAGGGCGGGAAATTACAATTAATGGGGCTGAGTGGACCCTGAATAATGCCGCCCAGCGGGGCGTGCATTACCACACGGAGGAGTGAGGAACGCAGCGTGGCCACGCCTACCCAGTCCCCGAACTACGGGGACTGCAGTAAGTTTTATCTTATTTTACACTTCTTTCATAGGGCCACTTTAGATAAGAAAGGGTGAGATAGGGAGCTGCTAGGAAGGTGTAGGGAGAGCTAGAGATAGTTTAGGAGCTTAAAATCGGGTGACAGGTTCCCTTTAATGAAGCGAGACAACTAACTGTAGCAGAAGCCTCCATGCTGTGTACCTGCAGTAGGACAGAAGACCGCTAAGACCTGCCCCTTTGCTAAGGTCGCGAGTTTAAGTGGGTCACCATTCAGAAGTAATACCCTTTTTTCTCTGCAAGATTTTACAAGACTGTTTTAGGATCATGCAGAAAATGCTGCAGACATTTCTTCTTTCAATTAACCACACATTTATAGGTTCTTTACTAAGTATTGTGGTTTCTTCAACAATGAGATGATTGCATATAGGCAAGTAATTATCCAGTTTAACATAGACAGTGGTGGATACAGATCGTAGAGGGGCCTGAAGAAGAACTAAGTCCGAAAGCTCATTATAAAGCATTTAATTGTTCCTACACAACAATCCAACAGTTATAGTAAGCTATGAGAATTATTATCTTTTATTATTATCTGTAATCTAATTGATAGTAGAAAACTTGTATTAGGAGAACAGTGGGCCTCAGATTGCACCTGAATGTAGATATACTTTAATATTGTACTATATACCTTATGTTAGTATAATGGATAATAGTCTCTCAATCATTTGATTTGAACTGTATATAAAGTATAACTATGTAAAATATATTACAAAAGTGTAAGATAATACCTCTATTATGGGAGATTTTTTTTATTATGAAGCAGTACCCTTTTACTCACCATCAGATTGACCTTTTTTACAACATGAAATGAAATCACATCTCATCAGTTGTGCAAAATGTATTTTTCAATGTCAATATGCCCTATATAAGAATAGATATTATACTACCTAGACTGTAATCTATAATATATGTCACCGCTCAATTTGAGCCTTGTGACATCTCTGGGTCTGCTGAATTTAAACGTAGTTAATTTCCTGTTTTACCACTCTGGTCCTGGCCCCCCTAGTTGTAGGAGAGGCCAAGGCTGGTCTGGAGCAATACAGGGGTGGAGGCTCAGACCTCTTCATATTCAGAGGTATCGCTGGGATAAGGGACAGTTAGTGCCCCTCTAGCCTGAGGGTTAGTCTAGTAGACCCTGTCCTCCAGTCTAACATAACTACCCCTTGACAAAATATTTGGATATGCGCACAAAAAATCTAATGACATAGATAGTAGTCATTGAACGATTTGCAGCATATACATTATATGTATGTATGCATTTATGACAAACAGGCAGATATACAGTGGGTATGGAAAGTATTCAGACCCCTTTACATTTTTCATTCTTTGTTTCATTGCAACCATTTCGTAAATTAAAAAAAGTTCTTTTTTTTCTCATTAATGCACACTCTGCACCCCATCTTGAGTGGAAAAAAACTGAATTGAAGAAATTTTTGCAAATGTATTAAGAAAGAAAAACTGAAATATCACATGGTAATAAGTATTCAGACCCTTTGCTCAAACACTTATATTTAAGTCACATGCTGTCCATTTCCTTGTGATCCTCCTTGAGATGGTTCTACTCCTCAGAGGAGTCCATCTGTGTTTAATTAAAGTGATACGACTCGATTTGGAATGGCACACACCTGTCTATATAAGACCTCACAGCTCACAGTGCATGTCAGTTCAAATGAGAATCATGAGGTCAAAGGAACTGCCAAAGGAGCTCAAAGACAGAATTGTGATAAGGCACAGATCTGGCCAGGGTTACAAAAGAATTTCTGCAGTACTCATGGTTCCTAAGAGCACAGTGGCCTTCATATTTCTTAAATGGAAGATGTTTGGAACCACCAGAAGTCTTTCTAAACCTGGCCATCCAGTCAAACAGAGAAATCATGGGAGAAGATCCTTGCTGGTAGAGGTAAAGAAGAACCCCACGATCACTGTGGCTGAGCTCCAGAGATGCAGTAGGGAGATGGGAGAAAGTTCCACAAAGTCAACTGTCACTGCAGCCCTCCACCAGTGGGGCCTTTATGGCAGAGTGGCCCAACAGAAGCCTCTCCTCAGTGCAAGATATATAAAAGTCTGCATAGAGTTTGCAAAAAAACACATGAAGGACTCCCAGACTATGGGGAATAAGATTTTCTGATGAGATGAAGATAGAACTTTTTGGTGATAATTCTAAGCGGTGTGTGTGGACAAAACCAGGCACTGCTCATCACTTACCCCATACAATCCCAATAGTGAAACATGGTGGTGGCAGCATCATTCTATAGGGGTGTTTTTAGCTGCAGGGACAGGATGACTGGTTGGAATTGAAAGAAACATGAAAGTGGCCAAGTACAGAAATATCCTGGATGAAAACGTCTTCCAGAATGTTCTGGACCTCAGACTTGACAGAAGTTTCACCTTCCAACAACACAATGACCCTAAGCACACCCTAAAATAACAAATGAGTGGCTCCAGAACAACTCTGTGACCATTCTTGACTGGCCAGCCAGAGCCCTGACCTAAACCCAATTGAGCATCTCTGGAGAGACCTTAAAATGGCTGTCTACCAACATTCACTATCCAACCTGATGGAACTGGAGAGGATCTGCAAGGATGAATGACAGATGATCCCCAAATCCAGGTGTGAAAAACTTGTAGCATCATTGCCAAGAAGACTCATAGCTGTACTAGCTCAAAAGGTGCAAATACTCAATACTGAGCAAAGGGTCTGAATACTTATGACCTAGTGATATTTCAGTTTTTCTTTTTTAATAAATTTGCAAAAATGTCTACATTTCTGTTTTTTTTTAGCGAAGATGGGGTGCAGTTTGTACATTAATGAGAAAAAAATGAACTTTTTTGAATTAACTAAATGACTGCAATGAAACAATGAGTGAAAATTTTAAAGGGGTCTGAATACTTTCCGTACCCACTGTATGATAGATAGATAGATAGATAGATAGATAGATAGATAGATAGATAGAATGAAATAAACTATGTTAAATGTGACTAATAAAGTTCACCTTTTCATATACGGTAATTTGTTTGATTGCAGCCTCCCTCTATTTCATTATATTTAGTGGACAAAATAGTTATATGTCCAGAAGGCTTAAGCACCTTTTTCTTTATATTTTTGTGCTGCTCTATTATTCTCTAGATAGATAAAAATCCCCATTTCCTGAATCACTGGGACCATAATCTGTGTAGCATTTAGGCCAGAATTAGAAGGTTTTGGAGGGTTTAAAGCTTTCACTTCCTTTTTTATTATTTCTCATCTAGTAAATAATCCCTGACCCTCAGTCGCTTTCCATGTGTCAGGTAATTCAATCATTCTCAAGCTAACTGTATACTAAACCTTGTAAAACATGTTATGCCTTGCGCTGTTAGGCTTGTGCTGTCATTCTCAGTCAGAGCATTTAGAGAAGACTTTTGACTTTAAGAAAACAAACAACAACCTTGATGTTCCCTTCTTCTCATAGAATTTTATTGTAATACCACAAACAGTAGCCCAGTAGGAGGTAGAGGTTTTCATCAGGTGTGTGACGCCCTTTTAATGGAGATGAAGTACATGATGAGTTATTTATGCCTCTTTATGTACAGGACATTGCCTCTGTTCTCTTAATAGTTTGTCCCAACATTAAAGTGCTAATAAATGAATATTTTGGGATAGCACTGCCCTGCTTTGTAAGATTATTTTGACTCAAACAGTATTTTGGGGGGAGACAGAATTGATAAATTTGTGGTAAAAAAAACACTTCTCCCTTCTCATTTTTCACTATGTTGTGTCACCTCCTAAATATCTTTTTAACGTTCATCCCATTTGTTTTTCTCGAGGCTGTTTTCATTTCAACAGCATGCTCAGTCTTACGGTGACAGCTCTAGTTCCCAAACAGAGACAATAAAAGATCTAGGCTCAATAATCACTCAGTACGATAGATATCCCTACAGGCTTTAGCCTTTACTGTGTGCTAAAGTCTTCTTGACCCCTCAAGTTATTTCCTCTCACAATAATTCTTTTATCTTCTGTTTTATCATGGATGCTACAAAATTCTTAAAACCTTCCTAAAAGGGAAACATTTTAGAAACTATGATGGAAAGCTAGTTCATAATAGAGTGAAAATATTATAAAGATGCTATTGATATTGATAGGGATATAACTATTTCTTGTTTTTTATTAGAAAAATTGATTCTTGAAATGTTAATACTGTGAATATTTCTCAATGTAACTCACAACAGTTCTCATTTTATGCATATTTTATGATGTTTAAAACGTTTAAAGGTAAAGTAAGCTTCTCCATGCCGGACCATGTATACGTCTCGCCTGCAGCCTTATGAATTTATAGTGCTCTTCGTTGACTTCTATTTTCATATATATTTATATTACTTATATACATGTAAATGCCACTGAAGCATCAAAAATTAGAGTACTGTCTCTCCAAGTAAATAAATATGTTTTTTATAATGAGTTTACTATTTTTTGAACACATTGACTTCAATAGGGATGTTCCAATTGGGCCCTGTTGTATTGGAATACAATATAGCTCCAAATGCTTCTTCATACAAAGGAATGCAAGATAAGAAAGAGAGAGGGGCGCAATATGTAGGATTGTCATGAACATAAACAGTGGCAAGGAATAGGTGGTCGCTCACCTTCCTGGGTTGTGCAAGCCTTGCACAACCCGGTTATCAGCTATGTGATGGCCCCTGCTGTGTTCATCCTCCTGATATCACCAATGCAGCTCCGGGTATAACGGCCGTCCTGTCACATGGTGCGGCCGCCGGAATTGCGTCACCGCAGGTCCTCCAGCACTTGTCTCCTGATTCCAGGCGACCCCAGGTCCTTGTGGTGATGTGGTAGCGTGTCCAGCAGCTCCTGCCGCTTCTCCCTCAGAGAGGGAATGAGTATATTATAAATGGATATAAGCGGTTTATTAGAATCGCTTAGGACACAGACTTCAGGAGGCTCAGATGATATTGAACAGACCTTCATATCCTCCCGTCCTCAGCTCCACAACGCATTTTGATAGAAATTCTATCTTCATCAGGTGGTATACTCATACAGAGGAATGTTAGTAACCTTTCAGTACACAGTCATTCTTCATTTCATGGGGTACCACATGATACAACTTTTTTTTTTTCAAGAAAATCAGTAAGGCCCTTGAAAGGTATACAAATTACAACAGTCCTTTCTTGTAAAAATCGACCCTTGACAATGAGCTGATAATAAAGAATCTACTTGCTGGGACCTCCAGTAATTGTCTATAATCTTGGCAACCTAGCTAAAGGTGCTCATTTTTTTTCTCCCCCAGCACCATAGGTTCTGTGTGTAGCACAAGACAACCTCGGTCCTCCATTTGAAGAGACATTTTCTATAACCTCACACTATTATAGTCAAGAAATGAAGAGCTGGTATGGGAGACACCATGTATTAACACAGAATTACCTAAAGAGTGTTTGAAAATAAGTCTTCTAATCTTTAATATTCCTTTAATATTTGTTTCTACCATTCTCATAGAATAAAAGAAATAGAAAACATTCCCAAGTTAATAAGCCTAGAAGTATTAATGCCTACAAGAGAAAGGTGGCTATGTGTGATATGCACTGCATTCTTTTTGAGCCATATAGGGATTTGGACAATGTATTTTGTGGGATAGCACTAATAAAAATATTTTGTTTCCTTTTTTATGCTATAGCTATCATTTAAAGATCCTACTTTAGCAAACCCCCCAAAAATAGAAAAAAATAATTGTGCTATGGAAATCTCCAAACTCATAAAATGTTGCTCAGCAATGTCCTTCATTTCTCAAATAATATTAATTTCTGAAATTAGAGATGAGTGCATTGAAGTATAACTGAATTGTACTCAAACTGTGCAGAAATCTGTATTGTTTAAAGTCTGTATTTTATCCAATTTGCGCCTGTCAATCAGTTAAAGAAAAATGATAATACTCACCAGGCCATCATAGACAGTGCCTTCTTTATTTCTTCAAACACTTATCACATGCATTCTCTTTGGCATTCTTCAAATTAGGTCCAGGTTTCAAGCTCAACAAGGCCTCTGAGTGACATCATTGTCCACACCTTTTGCCATCACTTGGACTACGCACATCATAACATTGTGACATAACGTTACGATGCAGATCACATGAGTGAAGACACACGGGGGGTATTCACTATGACATGTATGGCCTAGTTGAGCAAAAGCTTAAGGTGAAGAAGGGCAAAGTGAATGAGTACAATAAGGGAAGGAGAGAGAATAGGTGCTGACAACCTGACGGTAGGCTGTAAGGTGGGTTTACACGTTTCAATATCGTTGCGATATCGCAACTCAATGATGCGGGAGCGCGCATTTAGTGCACGTTTCTCCCGCATCGCATTGGATGTTTACACGCTGCGATATCGGAATACAACGTCCGTGCGATGTCTACGCCCCCCAACCAGGAACGATCCTTTAACATGGGAGTGAATGGGTGACGTTTCAAATCGCATCGTAGTTGTGCGTTTACATAGCACGATCCGGCTCCAATCTCCCTTCAATATCGGGGCATTGAATAGCACGCTCATTCAATCCCGATATCGCATTGACATCGTTCCTGCATCGTATTGGACGTTCAAACCATACAACGCTGGAACGATATCGGGTCCAACGATCGAACCACATGACTTTTCATTGAAATCGTACTACGATATCGCAACGTGTAAACCCGCCATTAGAAGCTACCGGACAGGTGAGCCCTGTGGATTTTTTAGCATCTGATATTTATTATGTTGTGGTGTCTGGAAAGATCATGGTGCACAATAAGGCTAGGGTCACATTAGCATCATAGAAGTGCTAAAAGCTAGCGTTTTCTTATGTTGAAATGTTAAAAAACGCTAGCGTTAACACTTCCATAGGCTCCCATGTAAAAAAAGCATTGCCAAAGTGCAAAGCGTTTGATGCTAGGCATTTTTGCAAAAGCACCAAAAAGCGCAGTAAGCAGCGTTTTTGAGGTCGTTTGCAAAAGCGCATGCTTTTTTTAACATGGGAGTCTACGGGAAATGCATGCGTTTATGCTTGGTACATATATGTACCATGCATTAACGCATGCGTTAACACTAGCGCTAAAAAGGATAAAAATGCCATAAAATGTCAAGGGGAAAAAAACATCCTGTACAGCATCCTTCCAAACGGATGCAAGGTCCCAAATGTGACCCTAGCCTAAGGGATATCCAATAATTTTGTGATTTGCGGAATTTGAATCTCAACAGAACCAGTCATTTCTATCTGAAATGTTTCATTCATGCATATAAGTAAACCATCCCCCTACATAATATGCTTAATTATAACAGAAACCCATTTCATGACTGTCAGTAAGATGGATAGAAAAACAATCTAGGCTACATTACTGAAGCATAAAAATGGGTTAATTCATGCAGTTAAAGAGAACCATCAACATAACGGAACGTTTAATTTCAGCAGTTGCATTAAACGCTGTGTTTTCCTTTACATATCAATAAGACTTGGGTTCTCAAGTTTACTGTTCTTTTATTCTGATTTTGCTGTGCAAGGAAAATAACAGATGTGTCTCCGGTTTGCAGTCTCCAAAAGGATTAGACCATTTCAAATAAACATGTCACTGTTGAATCACCAAAGATGTTAATACAGAATATAATTATATGTTATTTCAGATCGGAAAATGTTCTTCCTCAGACATATATCTAAGAGATACATAACACACACAATGTGAAAATGTTTTACCTTACAAGTAATGAAAAATGTGCTTGGCTAGAAGTCATTCTGTGGAAAGTAGGCTATAAAAATTACTTTAAAAATGAAATCAAATAACAAATATTACTAGTTACTAAACAATGTCAATTGGAAAAAGGTTTTCAAAAATAGGCAATTATTTTGGATTGATTTGTAAATATTAAAAACTAACATGAGGATGTCCATTTAATCCATGTTCTAAATTCATGATTAATAATATATCTTTTCTTTTCACTAAAACAAATGGCATTGATGTGAAATGAACAAAAAACTAATAAATGATCGAAAATAAATATTCCATTCATTATAATGCAAAAGAAAATAAAAGAAAGAGACACAGTTGGGAAAAAAACTATTTAGTCAGCCACCAATTGTCCATGTTCTTCTACTTACAAAGATGAGAGGCCTGTAATTGACATCATAGATAGACCTCAACTATGAGAGACAAAATGAGAAAACAAAGCCTGAAAATCACATTGTCTGATTTGGAAAGAATGTTTTTTCACATTTTTGTGGAAAATAAGTATTTGGGCAATAATAAAAGTTAATCTCGATACTTTTTTATATATCCTTTGTTCGCAATGACAGAGATGAAACATTTGATGTAAGTTTTCACAAGGTTGGCACACATTGTTGCTGGTATGTTGGCCCATTCCTCCATGCAGGTCTCCTCTAGAGCAGTGATGTTTTGGGGCTGTCACTGGGCAACACGGACTTTCAACTCCCTCTAAAGGTTTTCTATAGGGTTGAGATCTGGAGACTGGCTAGGTCACTCAAGGACCTTGAAATCCTTATGAAGCCACTCCTTCATTGACCTGGTGGTGTATTTGGGACCACTGTCATGCTGAAAGACCCAGCCACGTTTCATCTTCAATGCACTTGCTGATGGAAGGAGGTTTGCACCCAAAATCTCATGATACATGGCCCCATTCATTCTTTCATGTACACGAATCAGTCATACTTGTCCCTTGGCAGAGAAACAGCCCCAAAGCATGATGTTGCCACCCCCATGCTTCACAGTAGGTATGGTGTTCTTTGGATGCAACTCAGCATTCTTTCTCCTCCAAACACGACGAGTTGTTGTTATACCAAACAGTTCTATTTTGGTTTAATCTGACCATTTGACATTCTCCCAATACTCTTCTGGATCATCCAAATGCTCTCTAGAAAACTTCAGATAGGCCCGAACATGTAATGGTTTAAGCAGGGGGGCACGTCTGACACTGCAGAATCTGAGTCCCTGGCAACATAGTCTGTTACTGATGGTAGTCTGTGTTATGTTGGTCTCAGCTCTCTGCAGGTCATTCACTAGGTTCCCCGTGTGGTTCAGGGATTTTGGCTCACTGTTCTTGAAATCATTTTGACCCCATGGGGGGAGGTCTTGCATGGAGTTCCAGATCAAGGGAGAATATCAGTGGTCTTGTATGTCTTCCATTTTCTAATTATTGCTCCCACAGTTGATTTATTCGTACCAAGCTGCTTGCCGATTGCAGATTCAGTCTTTCCAGCCTGGTGCAGGGCTACAATTTTGTTTCCGATGTGCTTCGACAGCTCTTTGGTCTTCACCATAGTAGAGTTTGGATTGTGACTGTTTGAGGTTGTGGACAGATGTCTTTTATACTGATAACAAGTTCAAACAAGTGCCAGTACTACAGGAAATGAGTGGAGGACAGAGGAGCCTCTTAAAGAAGAAGTTACAGGTCTGTGAAAGCCAGAAATCTTGTTTGTCTGTAGGTGACCAAATATTTATTTTAAAAAATGTATTTCCAAATCAGACAATGCGATTTTCAGGCTTTGTTTTCTCATTTTGTCCCTCATAGTTGAGGTCTACCTGTGATGTCAATTACAGGCCTCTCTCATCTTTTTAAGTGGGAGAACTTGCACAATTGATGGCTGACTAAATACTTTTTTCCCCACTGTATGTTTTTATTCAATGAAAAAGTATCACTTGGAGACCTGAATAAAACTAATGAATTATTTTAACATTTCTTATAAAAACAAAGACATCTAATGACAGATACATATTGATTACAGTGTGAACTCAAGATAATATAATACATTGGCTATAATACTGTATAATAATCTGAAAATGCAGCTTCCATATGTGTAATTAAATGGCAGGCAAAAGACTATTTGGTACATAGATCATGACATAGCTGCAAAACACATATACAAGAATCAATAGTGAACACATCTATAGATGAGATAGTCAATCCATGACAAAGTCAGTTCGGACAATTGAGAAAAGGATCCATTAATATTAAGGCTTGGAGCACAACAGATCAAAGCCTATTATAGAGAATCCCTACCACTGCTAGGCAAGCCATGTTCTGCTGTATATTATCGCAAATGCAACTCTAGTATAGAAGTACACTCACTCATAAGCAATACATTGTAATATTGCATATGATGAAACACATTTTTTTGCTCTTGTAATTCATGTGGATTTGAGGGTACCGTCTCACCGGAGATGTTGGCGGCGACGGGCAGGAGCGCATACGTTTTTGTCGCCCCGACAGCATCGCGTCCACCATTTACATGGGGCGACACCTTCGGCGAGCACTGGCAATCTGACAGGCGGCATCGCAGCCGGGGTGTCTCAAAAGCACACTATGGCTCTCCATCGCTGTCGGATCGCCGTCTGCCAATTACATGGGGCGATGTGTACACATCGCCCCAGGTCGGCCGCCTGGTTTCAAAGCACTGCTCCTAGAAACTAGGCGCCTATCACCTATTTACATTAGGCGATGCAGGGGTAATATCGGTGCCGATAGGCAACGCCCCTGCATTCACTAAGAAATCGGCGGTGCAGTCGCCACGTGTGACGGTACCCTAAGAGAAAAAAATCTGCATATGGCTATGAAAAAAATTGAAATTGAACCATTTCAAGGTACTCTATCTAGTTGACCATTAAACCTCAATAGATATTATAATACAGAAATTTGTCTGCAGGTTTTTTGTTTGGAATCTGAGACCCTGATTCACCAATGTGTCAGTTACTGGAACATTTTGGATAGTTTTGGTAAAATCCCTGTTTTCTCTGCTGCAAATTTCATCAGTGCTATGAATGCTGCGATATGTTAGTGATATGAATGCTAAGCTGTATATAACACTGCCTTCTTCCCTGACTGGCGCATCCGTGTATATTTTCACCCCAGCTGCCATTCAGTGGTGCTCTTTTTGAAGTCCTCAGAACTAGCAAAAACCTGGTGACAGATTACCTTTTTTGTAGTCCCAAGAAAAAAAAAAATATATAAAACATCGTTTTTTTGTTTTTCATTGTATTTCTAATGCAAATTTCAACCCAATCAATTGAATTAGTTTAGTAACAAAGCAGGCAGTACTCTGTGTGGGGTAAGTTTGTTTATAATTCATGAAAACATTACCCCCGAATAAAGCACACATGATCCGACCCTTAACCTGCATACCACTTGTACTTGTTATTTTCATGGCTTGACTCTGTTCTCTCTTCATATTTCTTGTCTTTCTTTCCATCTGTCATGTCAGTAATTAGACCATGGAAATCATACAATTCCATAACATCAGCATCCTACGGTATGCCAAGAGCAACAGTGATACATATTTACTGAGTTTCAGTAATAATTTTATTATTATACTGAGTAACTAATAATTTGCGAGATAATTTGTGACTTGCCTTAAGCGCATTGAGCTATTCTTTTTTTTATCTTTCTTTTATAATGAAAAAACCCTGTGGTAGAATAACTAGTCATGAGGCAGCTGTGTTCCAACACAAATGCAAAGTTGCCTGCCTTAAGGATACAGTACATCAGATGCAGCCATGATGACATTCACTGGCTACATAACTACACACCAGACTAAGTCTGAAATGTATTACAGCTCCAAAGTGCAGTGAACTCCCTCTATCGTCTGTTTTGCCCGTAGCATTAACGGCATGGATGAAAAAGTACATTCTACAAATTGTAATAATTCCTAAAGCACAAAATAATACACAGAGAGCTCCGAGATATCCTTAGAGGCCTCATAAATTTAAGAAGGTTAAATGTCATCTAAGGAATAATAACTGTTTTGACTTTTTACAAGTGTTCCAAAATACTTTTCAATTTTACAACCGTCCATTCTCCTGCAAAGAGCAGGTTAGACACATTTTTTAGGTGTAGAGATACTAATCTCCTTTAAATTCATTGGAATCACTGAGAACAAAGAAAATATCAAAAACCTAGAACATTCATGACAGTTTTCACCTTACAAGCAATTTTGTTACGCCTTGCTTACTCAATGTCTTATATGTACATCATGTGTATACAATGGGAAATTCTCCCATGGTGTACAAGAATATATCCTGTACCTATATGTATCTGACTAGACATGTGCTAAATGACATATTCTTTTTGCATACATATGACCTGTATATGTTAGCATAACTCCTTCTAAACTGTATTGGTAAGAATAATTGACTATGACCCCCCCAAACAAGGGTAATTGTGTATCAGTGGGTATTTGTACAATATGAATGAATGGTAAATTGCATACAAAAGCTGTTACACAACAAACTAGTGTGAACAAGCCTGTATAGCAAGTTCACTATGAATACCAAATTGTATGAAACAACAACTAGGAAACAAAAAAGTATTTGTGTATTGTCTCCAAATACCTTGCAATAAATAAATAAAAGCTAGTGCTGTAAAAACACAGGGTACTTGGTTCATACCTTTTTGCAAAAAACATTCTTAAACCATCCCACCACGACAAGGTGACCCATTTCAGGGCCATACCAAAATGGGTCACCTTGTCGTGGTGGGATGGCTTAAATAGATCCTGTCACCTCCATAAAGCCACCTAAGCTACAAAAACATGTCCCTACAGCATCCTATCACTATTTTCACACTCCTTTTGTCTCCTAAAAGCATCCTGTCAAAGTAGATAAAAACGAATTTATACTCACTCATTAGGCATTATACTTACTAGGGGCTATATTCTTTAGCCCTTAGGGCGTGTTTGTTTGCAGGCTCCAGGATCCACCCTCTTTCTCTCTATGTGCTGCTTTGCTTGGGCAGGTTTTGTCCTCCCCCTCTCTGTCACTCACAGAATGCAAATCATTAGTCCTGCCTTCAGCTCCACATTACAGCAGAAGCAACACAGAGAAGGTGGATCCTGGATCCTGCAAAACAACACGCCCAAAAGGTAATTGCATATAGTCCCCTACTTCATTATCATCCTAATGAGTAAGTATCAAAGTGTTTATTTCATCTTTGAAAGGAAGCATTTAGCACAGAGAAGGATGGTTATAATGCTAATTTGCAAGGACATGTATTGATAGGCTAGGTGGCTTCTAGGAGGTGATAGGATCCCTTTAAGTATGTTTTTTGCAAAAAAGGTATTAAACAAGTACTTTGTGTTTTTACAGCACTAGCTTTTATTTATTTATTGCAAGGTATTTGGAGACAATACACATATATTTTTTTTGTTTTCTAGTTGTTGTTTCATGAATAAATGGTAGTTGTTTGTAATTGTATTCTATGCAATTTCACACATCTGTTGGACGATGTTTCCATGCTATTAACAGAGCCTTTAGCAGTTAGCAATAGGATTTGCTCAGAGATGAGATCCTAAGCCTTTTCTACTATCTATTATATGAAATATATAGATTTCGTACCATTATAAGTAGAAAACATTCTAGGATTTCCATTCTAAGTTTGTGTCAGAAATAACCAAGTTGTACCATAGAGGCAGTTTTACAACTTACAATCTTGAATAGGTATTGACAGCTTCCAAAATATTATCTATAGTTGATTTTCACGCAGTCATAGAAAAATATAAAAGTGTAAAATGGACGCTGGGTGGTAAATGCTGGCGAGGGATTTCTCTGTTTGTCGCCCTGGCACTTTCTACACAAAAAATGGTGTTGTGGTCCTGACTGGGTGCGTGGTCTTGTGTGGTGCAGGTCACACCTTCTTACAGGTCGTTTGTCACTGTTGCTTCTGATGAGCCAGGACCAATCCACAAAGAAGTGAATAACAGAGACCGAAAGTTCTTAAACTTCATATATGAGACAGTGGGCGAATAACTTAAACACGGTGTCCAAAGCACAAACCATCATAAGACACACTTCTTTCTTAAACAATCCATTTCTCAATAATTAGTTTCTCTGATGTTTCCAGTCTTTCCTCCTTCAACCAGCTCAGCCTCACAGTACCGCACAAAAAAGTAATTCTAGTCCACATGCATTTCTGTGTCCTCCCAGCAACAGGGAGTATTGATGCTCTTGGATATGCCACTCAGGACTGCATTCCCATTCCAAGTATGTTTTTGTCTGGATCTGTTCCCACAGAGTTGTATGCAACGCTAGGCCTCATGCTAAGCATCCTTCCAAGCATGCTTATTACAGGAGTCAGTTGTTCTTGGCCAGGAATAGAGATTCTAATGCTGATCTATAGTATGTCCATCTGGTTTCTCAGATCTCACTGTCTCACTGGGATGTTAGTAGTTGTACTTGCCACAAAACAGCCATTGTATGTGGTCTTGGTGTTCTGTATAATTTACACGTCCATACTCAAATTCTAAGATGGAGTCTATTCTTTCCCTGGGGACTGGCTTCTCCCATTGTAGGCTAAACCCACAGTCAACTCTCACTTGCCTGCAGTCATTGTAAACCAAGTCCTCTATCACAGCATCACACAAAACAATTCTATACCTTATATTATTATAATATAATAAACATCCTACATACAAGCTTATTACTATATATTACTTGGTCTGGGAACTTGCTATCAACCTTATGGAGACAGCAAAGTAGGTGAGGAGATTGTAAGCCACTTCCCCCCTCTCAGATATATGCATATATGCAAATTTTCACTTCACTAAGGAAGTTGAGAAACTCCCATGCCACATTTAAGCAGCTTCCTCAAAGTCATAATCACTTTCCTACAAGCTTTTAATATAACTAAGGGATTTGTGCCAGATCAGAACCCCAAAGTTTGGGGTTCTGATCTGGCACAAATCCCTTAGTTATATTAAAAGCTTGTAGGAAAGCGATTATGACTTTGAGGAAGCTGCTTAAATGTGGCACGGGAGTTTCTCAACTTCCTTAGTGAAGTGCAAATTTGCATATATGCATATATATTACTTATCACTCACTGCATCTATACTACATTCGTATGTAAACACATTAACCAAGTTAACATTGCTATCACTGCTACATCTATTAATTATATTACACCATATGCATAGAAACATCTCATTATATTACTGTTCACATTATGTACATAGACACATAACATAATTCGCATTATCACATAACAACACTGTTGGTGTCTTCTGGGGCAGTAACATGCAACCATAGGTTACCCTCTTAAATAAGCCTAGCCTATAAGGATGGAAAATCTTTAGGAACAAAGGAAGTATAGGGTCTATCACTAAAACTATGCATTTATAATCAGTTCAATTTTATAATTGGATCTCTTGGTCTTAAAATGTTGCTAGTTTTTAACATTTTTTTAGTTTAACAAATTCCAGATTTAAGAAAATGTTATAAAATATAATGTAGAATGAGCATAAATTAGTAATGTGATTTAGAATCAGATTTATCTTCATCCACAGAAAACATAACATGCTCATTAGCTGTATAATTAATATTTAACCTTTTTGGGTACATCATATGCCTCCCTAACTTTGATGTGAGCTCACGCGCTGATCTTGCATCATACCCTGCACATGCCAGATGATCTCATCAGCCAATATGTGCAGCTAAGTGACCTTTCACATCAGCGTTTTTGCTGATTTGTGGCAAATCCTGCAGATTTTACGGCATCTGTCATATAATGGCAAGCCCCATTCATTCTCTATGGGACTTGCAGTCAGGTGCAGCAAGTGAGGTTTTGCTGGATCTGGCAAGTCTGGCACTTACAGCCGCGCAAAAAAATGCTGCTATCTGCATTTTTTTTCCTTCGCCGCAAGTGACAGATTTGCCGGATCGAGCAAAACCTCACGTGCTGCACCTGACTGCAAGTCCCATAGAGAATGAATGCGGCTTGCCACAAGTGAGCATGTTACGCGGCATATGCAGCAAAGTAGTAATATCAATTATGTCTTTCAAAAGTACAACTCGCCTCACAAAAAAAAGGCTGTCATGTCTGTATTGATGGGAAGGTAAAAATGTCATGGCTGTTTGAAGAAAGGGAGGGAAAAACGAAAAACATAAAATCGCCCTGGGTGAAGGGGTTTAAGTATGGAATATCAAGTTATTACTATGCACGAATAGTCTTTCATATTGGATAATGTCAGGATTGATTGCTGATTCTAAAACATATGTTAAATTCAATAGTAGCTGCAATACAGGCTTGCTCTAAATTAACATTATTTACCAGCCAATTATTTCCAAATATGTATTGAAAAGAAACATGCATTTAAATATATTTTAGGATTTGGTGCTCATCATTTAAAGATTTTTACATTGACATTTAGCTTTTTTGCAAAAAAAAAAAAAAAGAATGACCTGCAATATGCTAGCTGTTGAAATGTCAGCTAATGTCTGCCTATTCTAGCTGACAATTCATAATTTATTACTTTGCAGTTTATAGCCTTGAAATATGTTGCTGAATTTTTATATTTGATATCGAGTGACTACTTTAGAAACAATGGTTAAGTTTTCAACAAACTTTATGATTTCACTGTCTTGTGGACAGGTAATCTGAAATTACTTAGAATTTAACATTCCAACTTTGCTGGACATATTTATAAAAATGTCTTCATGGAAGCTTTGCAAGTGCTGTATCAACATTGCAGAATTGGCTACCCTATATTGAATAGTTACTTGTCTTTACTTCAACCTTACTTAGAGACTTACTATGTTGCAAATACAGAGAACTGGTCATAAGCTCATAAATCGGAAGATACAAGTAGAGATAAGTGGATTCTTGGATGTTCGGGTTCGCTGGGTTGGCTGGACTTTAAAAAAAAGTCCAGTTTGGACCGGACTCAACCCAAACTTGACCCCAAACCTCATATATGTCTATGGGACCCTAAGTGCTGCAAAATTGTGGTAGTAATGCTAGAGTGCTGAAAATGGGGATTAAAGCAGTTATATACCTTGTTTTCCCAGCAGATAAGATCTCTGTCAAACTGTTTCCAAGTCTGCTCATTAAACCTTATAAATATTCACTTCTTCACCCGCCCACCCTCTGTGACAGTGTCTGTGATTGGTTGCGCAGTCAGACTGCCATACATGCCTCCAACTCTCTTTGCTGAGATCTGTGATTGGTTGCAGTCAGTCTGCTGTTTGTTTCTAGTATAAAAATAAATAAATGATTTAGAAAATTATGTGGGGTCTACCTTATTTTTTAATCAGCTAAGTTAAAGTCATCAGCTGGGAGCTGATATCAGGCTGGATATCAATGGCTCTTCCTACCCTGATATTACCAGCTCACTGCTGTATACTTTCTCTGCACTGGATATCAAAATAATGGGAAACCTATGTCTTAAATAAATGTATAACTAGAAAAAAATTAAGTTGGCTCCCATCTATTTTTGATTTCCAGCGCAAATAAAGCAGACAGCAGCAGGATGGTATTATCTTGGTGTGACGATCCATAGTTGGTCTGTCCTAGCTAAAGAACATCAGCCTGCAACGGCCCCTGAATTGGCGCATTTTTAATAAATCACAGCTGTCTTTAACCCCATAAATTACCCCGAGTGCCACTGGACCAGGAAGAGCCGGTTAAAGCACCAACATTTTCTCATCTAATGTGATGCACTGACATACTCACCACTGGTCAGCTTGCTCACTCACCTGCTCCTTCCTCAGTCTCCACACGTCTGTGCACATCATGCAAATTTCCTGGCAATGTCCTTAGGGAGTGTGTACTTCCCACCTCTCAGAAATATAAAGAAATGTATGGTACTTTCCCTTGTAGGGAGGTGCTTGAGCAAATAGGTTCCTTGTTAGTCTGTTCCCTTCAGTATGACAGTCTGCTGTCTGCCCATTGACTGAGTACCAGTCCCACCTTTCTCCCAAACCTGGAGACTACCCTGTAGTGGTATCTGGTGTCTGCCGGCAGCCCAGTCCATTATCACCATCATAGACTGTGGTGAAAATCTTGTGGGCACTTAGCCATACCCCTCCAGGGTAGGCTTGCTACTTGGTGCGATGTGTCCACCCTCATGCTGTGACTGTTTGCTAAGTACTATTCCCTCTGACTCCAATCCCCCACCACTCTCAGAATTTCCTCAGAACTAGGATGGAATAATAAGGGAAAGGTAGCCACCTTCTGAGAAGGACTGTCAAGAAGGACCAAAGACGAGCTGGCTTGTCCTTATATCCCCACTGCTCTTGATGATGTAATCTCAATGGCTACCTGGATCGATCTCAGGTTTTAAGAATGCACCAGAGAAGTGATTCCTGCGTCTAGCACCATCCTTTCAGATGCTGCTGACTCCCCAGTCTCCCATTCCTGCTTCCTCTCCAGACCAATGCAGGTTGACAGGTGCTAAGCTAAGCAAGCAATAACAACAAAATTGTCGTGCCAATGGAAGATACTGTTACTGGGGAAACACGGAGCATCACATCCATTCTTGTTCCACGAAGCCAGGAAAATGCCAAGCCTAGGGCCAGTTGGAGAGGCTGCCCTAGGTGAAAATAACTCCTTCCCTCTGCTGACTCTGCCTGTGTCCCTGTTGTGTGGAGATATCCAGTTCTCGGCGCTGCCCTCCTGGACTCCAGTTTGGTAGGAAATTTCCTGCAGCAAGCCATGGTGAAGAAATGCCAGATTCTGGATCAACGTCTCCAAAGTCCTTAGAGGGTATAGTGGTATAGTCCATCAATGGAAGGCTTTATCCAAGTCGATACACCTTGCTACCAAACATTGGAACTACAGGTCAGAATGTTGCATACTGAGTAGATCTTCTTTCTGCTGCTTTCTTCTACTGGATGTGCCTTGGTTCGATACTTATGAGCCCATTCTGGACTGGATATATGGAAATGTGCTCCGTTGGGAAAATCTTGCCATGAATGTAGTCTCAACTCAGTACGACCTGCTCGACAACCTATAGTACTACCTAGGCTTTCAGGCTTTCCTCCTTCCTACTGGTCTTATGCTGATCTCTTTGACATGAACAAGGCAGAGATGTTGCCTATTCTTTTGCTGTATGACTTCCCCATTGACTCGTTTTTTCGGCCTCTTCCTCCTCAATGCTGTTTCTATCCCCTGTCACTGATAGGGACCCAAGCTATGTCTGATTATGTCAAAGAGAACCTGTTCAAAGGTTTCATTCACAAGTCATCCTATCCAGCTGCTCTTTGAGAGGAAAAAAGATGGAACTCTCTGGCCGTGTATCGATTACAGGGACTTAACTGCATCATGATTAAAAACAATATTCCATTGCCTCTTACTCCAGAAATGTTTGATAGTCTAAAAGGATTTAAAATCTTTACCAGACTTGATCTAAGGAGGGCTTACGAGTTAATCCATATTGAAAAGTGAGAAGAGTGGAAGGCCACTTGCAACATCTAGGGTAACAACTACAAATACTGTGTTATGCCATTTGGGTTTAGTAATGTCCCAGCTGTATTTCAAGTGTTCATAAACAATGTCTTCAGAGATCTCATCTACTCTTGTGAGGTTGTGTACCTCGATGTTATCTTGGTTTTCGTTCCAGACCTAACTTCCCACAGGAGAAACATTCACCAAGTTCTGCAAAGACTTTGTGAGAATTGAATATATGTTTGAGAAGTTTGTTTTTGAGCAATCCTCACTCCCCTTTTTAGGCTATATCATTTTGGATACTGGACTGAAAATGGATCCTAAGAAATTATCTGCAATTTTCAAATGGACTTGTCATTCCGGCATCAAAGCAATACAATGGTTCTTAGAATTTGCAAACTACTATTGTCACTTTATTTCACATTTTTAATCTCTGCTGATATGACTTTGGCTGTGAACCGCAAGGGTGAAAATCCGAAGACTTGGACTATAGAGGCTGAGACTGTTTTTCTTTCCTTAAAATAGCCATTTTTTTTCTGCTACCATAATTCATTGGCCTGACATTAATGCACAATTTTTCTAGGAGATAAATGCTTCAGCTACTGGGGTGGTCCTTGAGCAAAAGTCTTTCTCCAGTCAACTGGTTTCCTGTGTTTATTTTTTCTCCAAGGCCTTCTCTGCTCCTACATGCAACTATTTTATTAGAGATCAATATAATTGCTAACAATTAAAATGGCCTTACAGGAGTGGCAGTTCATCCAGTTATCATTTATAGTAATCATTGCTTTGCTTACCTGCAGTCAACACAGAGACTGATCTGTGACATGCTACATGGTCCTTGTTCTTTGCCCGCTTTGATTTTAACCTCCATTTTCGTTTGGCAGACAAAATCATCAAGGCCGATGCCCTCTCTGGGTCTCTCTTACCTCCCAACCAGTAGGAGGAGCTCCAATATATCATTAAGTTAGTAGGGTCACTCTACTAAGGTGGCTTGGCATGTTGGGCAGAAAAGACCATTCAGATCATCTTTTGACATTACTGGTGGCCATTCATGTGGAGTTTGTTTCTGCCTGCTTTTCTCTGAACAGGACAAGCAGCAGCAATCTAAACTACTACTACCACTTCCCTTTTCTACGTCTCCCTTGCTGCATATAGCTATGGATTTTATTATAGATCTCCTGGTGTCCTCTGGGTACTCCATCATCTGGGTGGTGGTGAATCACTTCTCAAAGATGGATCACTTTGTCCTGCTGTCTAGCCTTCCTTTGACTGCCATGCTGGCAAAATAGTTTATTCAGTATATCTTCCGTTTACACAGTTTCCCTGTTCACATCATGTCTAATTGGGACATTTAGTTTACATCCAGATTCTAGAGAGCTACATGTAAATATCTGGATATGTCAGTGGACTTCTCTTCTGCATAATATTCTTTGTCCAACAACCAGGTAGAGAGGGTCAACAAGATTCTTACTTTTGGGCTAAGTTGTTGCCTTGGGCAGAATTCTCATACAATAATCTTGTGAGTGAGGCTTCTATGAAGTCATCTTTTTTCGTTGTCTATGGTCAACAACCTAATATCCCTCTTCCTGCATCAAGTGCCTCTGACATCTCTGCAGCTGACACTTTCACTAGGAGTTTCTCCAAAATCTAGGAGCACACTCAGACCTCTCTTAAAAGATTGTCTGAACAGATGAAGGAACATGTTTACAAGAGGGACAGATATTCACAACATTTCTGTCTTGGGGATAAGGCATAGCTCGCCTCAAAGATATATTGGACTCCAGGTGCCAAATTTGACCCACGCTTCATTTGTCCTACTGAAGTTATTAGGCAGATCAACGCTGAGTCATAAAAGTTGAAGCTTCCTGCCTCGTTATCCTTCCATGTATTCCTTCTCAAGCCAATTTTTATGAACCGCTTCTCAAGAGATCATTGATCCATAGATTCACCTGTCTACTCAGAAGATGTCTTTAAAGTAAATAAAAATCCTGTCTTAAGAGGGTAAGACAAAAAAACATTTCCTAGTTGACTGGAAGGGATTTGTTCTTGAAGAGAGGTTGTGGGAACCCAGGGAGAATATTAACACTTCTCTTCTCCTGAGATAATTCGTTTTGGAAGTGGGGGTGTAAAAGATTGGTATTGTAATGCCAGCGTCCTTGCACTGTCCTGCCTCCTCTCCTTGGCAAGGATGCCGATGTACTCACACTGCGACCGTCTTGCTCACTTCCCTGCTCCTTCCTTAGACCCCATGCAACAAGGCCTGTGCTTATTGCACAAGTCTCCTGATAATGTCCTTAGGGCATGCGCTCCTTACTTCTTAAAGTGGCAGTGCACACACTAAAGTGTTCTCTATTCTATGGCTGGGAGGCACTGGGTAATTAAGGCACCTTCCCCTGTAGGGAGGTGCCTAAGCAATTAGGTTCCTGGTTAGTTTATTCCTATCAGTACAGTACACCAGTCTGCTGTCTGCCTGTTTTCTGTATACCTGAACTCCCACCCTTGAACCCATCCAGTCCATCCCTTGTACCTGCTTAGTCCTTCCTACCCTCTGTACCTG
This sequence comes from Allobates femoralis, assembly GCA_033576535.1. Taxonomy (NCBI): domain Eukaryota; kingdom Metazoa; phylum Chordata; class Amphibia; order Anura; family Aromobatidae; genus Allobates; species Allobates femoralis. The sequence goes on along the minus strand of JARQOC010000004.1, from coordinate 349,898,413 downwards.
CATTCCTGATCTTTGGATCAGCTGCTGCAGTACAAGGGACTGCCATTTAATGGTAGCTGGAGTCTTTTGGATGACCAGACCATCCTCATCATCAGAAGCTCTGGTGAAAGCCCAGTAGGTACTTAGTCACGCCCCTGCAGGGCAAGCCTCGTCCGTGGCACAGTAGGTCCACACACCAACTAGCTTCACTTTATACCATGTAATTGGAAATTACTATTTTTAATTAAAGAAAATATCTGTGTTTATGTATGATATTAGAGGTTTGCAAAGGCCATGAGCATATTATTATTATCCAAACTGCAGAGCTGTATAAGTTGAGTCCCATCAACTGCTATGTCCATTAGTCATAATTTAAGTAATGAAAAGTATATGGACAAAAGTAATATAATGATGGTGCCTGAATGACCTGCAAATGCACAAATGTGTCAGATTGAGCATATAAAGAGTTAGAATGTAAATGTTCAATTACCGGTAACTCATTCAATAAGTTTTACAATAGAAAAAATGCAACAGACATATTAAAAAATAGGAAAATATTTCCTTTTTAAAACTAATTCTTTGGATGGAAATATGACTGATTACTTTTTCTCACCTAGCTGGAATTCTTGATAACTTTGCCAGGGCTCAACAGTATATCAATTTTTGTGCAATCCATTATTGTGTATAAGACTATTGTATTTTTCACTGTTCATTTAGTAATTGTTCATTTAGATACAGTATTTTCAGATTTTCAATTTTGAAGATAAACATGGATGACCGCCAAAAAAATGACTACACATAAAAACAAATAACAGGATATTATTAATATTAGATCTGGATTTGAAGATGATTCATCATAGATGAGTTATTCCACTAGCTGAAGTTATATTTTAATATGAGGCACAATCAACAATTATTGCATTTTCCAACTTAGATGTACATTTCAAGACACAAACAAATCAGTTAAGCATACATCTTGTTCAATTTGCAAACTACAAGTATTTAATAGAATAAATATTAAAATAGCTTTATGATTTGTGAAATTTAGAATAATAAGCCAGGTTTAGAGAAAGTCAATTTATGTAACTTGATATTTTGTCACATAAATTCATGTCTTCCTTGGTAAAGATTTAAAATAAATTATGTAACAATGTCAGGTGATGACCTTTTTTTAAGTAGACTTGAAAGAAGCGCATCCAGCAAAGAGAGACCAAATGTGTATGGATTAGTTATTAATTAAAACTCTATGGCTGATGTTCTCTCTTAGGGAAATTGCCAAATTGGCATAAGGAAACTTATAAGGCTACCTTCACATTGCGTTTTTGGGCTGTCCGTGGGGATCCATGTGTTGTCAGGATCCCCACGGACAGCCACGGATCCACACGGATACCTGCAATCGGATGGCAAATAGCCATACGATCCAATTCTATGCAGGATCCTTGTGGATCCTGTTCTCCCTGCCTGTCCCTGCTTCTTCTCTGTCTGTCCCTGTCTGTCCCTATCTGTCCCTCTTCTATCTCTGCTCTCCCTCTCCTCTATCCTCCCCCCCTGTCCTTCCCCCTGTCCTCTCCCCCTCCAGTATGTAAAAAATAAAAAAATCCTCCCTGAGGATACATTATCTTCCGACGGCTTCATGCGACAGTCTCCATCTGGTGGCTGAAGGACCTGTGATGATGTCACAGAGCCGGTCACCTGACACATCAGCTGATCGGCTCTCTGACATCATCAGACGTCCTTTTGCACAGATGGTGACAGTCCCTGGAGGAGCCAGAAGGTAATGTATCATCATGGAGGGATTTTTTTTTTTTTTTAACAAACAGAGGGAATAGAATAGGGAAAAGGATAGGAAATAAGACGGGGCAGAGGTTAGAATAGCGGGGCGATAGCATAGAATAGCGGGGGACAGGATAGAATAGCGGGGGACAGGATAGAGAAGTGGAGGGGAGGAAGATGCAGGGAGGCAGGAGCAGGGAGGACAGGGACCACAGAGCTGACATCGCATATCCAATATCCATAGGCTCCCATGTCATCGGGGCTCAGATCGGCTCGGATCCAATGCTGTCCGATTTCATTCTCGGACACAAAATCGCAGCAGGCTACGATTTTGTGTCCTGATTAAATCGAACAGGATCGGATGGTGCCAAATTCAGATGGCAAAAGGCACATATCCGATCTGATCCGAGCCCTTATAGGGATACATGGGATCCGATTTTGGATCCGAGTGTATCCGTTTTGAAACGGATACACTCGGATGCCTCACAAATGCAGTGTGAAGCTGGCCTAAATCATGCAGTGCTCTGCTGGGAATTTAAATACACAAATTGCCTTGCTAGTGCCAGCTATTAGAAGAAACAATTCTTAAGGCTCACCAGGTGAGGTGCATCCTTTAAGCTATGGGTGTGAGTGAGCACTTGGACCCAGGCATTGATGCAGCAAGCAGAAAGGCACATAGGCAGTGAGGACTATAAAGGCTTATCAAAGATCTCAGCATCAACAGGTTGGTGGCAGTGGCTCCAGGCATGGATGAAAGCATGCATGAAAATAAAAGAATTTAGGACTAGGAGTTCTTAGAAACTCAACCCAAAACACATGGGTTTGTGTCAATCTGTCTAGGGATATTATTGATGATAAGTAAGCATGTTTGCCACTTCTGGTTACTTAAATGGGCATGGGGTGCTCAGGCACACTGTTTACTCGGCTGAGCATCGCGCATGCTCGAGCTAAATCTTAAGACGATACCCCAAATGTTTCATGGCTATTTTTCAGCCACTAACATGTTGGGATTGCCTGCCAACCATTGTAATTCTATAGACATATTGTCTTCTGGCATTGCTGTGATTGCTCAGCTGCATTGCATCATTAGGTCTTATGAAATCCGGAGGTGCGATTCTCATCAAACTACAGTTCATGGAGAGCTGGTGTAGGAGGGAGACCTTAGATTGGAGCCTGGCATATAGGCAAGGTTTTATACATACACTCTTAAATACCTTACATATGACACTGAAAGTGTTTTTAGTCTGGTTAGCGTAATAAATAAATAATAATAAAAAGACATGGGATCCCCTCTATTTTTGATCATAAATCAAGATAAAACAGACAGCTGCAGGTTGCGTCCCACAGCCAATCGCAGTAAAAATAATTTTTTATAAGTAAATAAAATAAATGGTGTGTGATCCCGCTATTTTTATAACCAGCCAAGTTAAAGCATGCAGTTCCGGGCTAGTAATATCTGGTTGAGAAGATTCATGGTTATTTGACCCTTTCCTGACCAAATGTACCAATCCACAGCTAGCCCACAATTGGTGTATCCATTTATTACTCCAATTCTGGTGCTTTGTCCTGGCTTTTTCCAACTTTCTTGGTACAATGATAATCGAGGTAATATTTTTGGGGGTTGATGTCATCTGTGAATTGTCTGCTGGCTTCAAGCCGAGGAGTTAGTAATGGATACCAGACACTCCAATTACTAACCCATTAAGTGTAGCTTAAAAAACATACATACACAGGGGAAAAATTGTTTATTTGAATAAAGACACCTCCACACTATCCCTTGTTCACCAATATATTATAAAAAAACAACAAAGACATGTCTTAATCCATGGTGTAGTGATCCCATGACATCCCTCCAACCTATAAAGCCTCGTTCAATAAAACAAGACTACCTGTTTTACCTTGGTTAGTGATCAAAAATAGGGGTGAACCCATGCCATTTTCCAAATTCTTTTATTAGGTTAAACAAGGCTTCAGTATAAGGTTTTAAACACTGTTTAGACTAGTGTAAACTAACAAACAAATTGTGACGCGAATCACTACTGTAATAATACCTACAGACACAGGAGTCTAGAGTAACAGCAAATAAGTCAGAAATAACAAGTCACTACTTACTGGAATAATGGCAATGAGTGGTCAAACAATCCAGAGTCAGTTCCAGGAAATGGGTGCAGTACAAAAATGATTGACCATAGTCCAAAACACGAGCTGAAGTCAGCTAAACCAGGAAGATGAAGCAGTATTCAGGGAAAAGGCAAAAGTGTAATCAGGTCACAGGCAGGGGGTCAGAAAATCAGGCAAACATAAAAAGCTCATACTGGGTCAGGCAACAGAATATGAATGAATCAGAGTCTACACAGCAAATATAAGAGTACAATTGACACCAGATAGAGAAACCAACATTCTTAAATAGTAGACTAATCACAAGGAAGTAAAAACAGCTGTAACTCCAACACCTCAGACCCAGCATGGAGAATAAAATAAAAAAACAGACTGACAGCTCAACTACACTTATAACAACATATAACAAAGATAAATAATAGTGTGGAGATCATGACATAAATAATAATAAAAAATGTTGTTGAGTGTCACCCTATTTTGGATTACCAGTTAAAGTAAAGCAAGCAGCTGTCTGCTCTACATTGGATGGTTATCAAACATAGATTGGACCCCCCATGCCTTTTTTAAAATTATTTAGTTATAAATAATTTTTAAAAAACTGAGTCAGGTCCCCCCTATTTTTGATAACCAGCCAAGGTAAAACAGCTGTGGGCTGGTATTACAAGTCTGGGAAGGTCCATGGCTTTTTGGCCCTTCCCAACCTAAATATACCAGCCCGCGTCCACCCCAAATTTGGCGCATCACATTTGTTGCACCAATTTTGGCGCTTCGCCCCGACTCTTTCCAATTGCTGTTACGTTTGCAATTGGGGTAATATTTTAGGGGTTAATGTCTTAATATTCTGTTAATTATTAGCAGTACAGTTATTATTAGCAGTATCTTAATTATTATTTTAAATGTAATAATTATTATAATTTAATCATAATTATTTGAATTATTAATGATTAAGCAGTCTATTAGTTATTAACAGTATTCTGTTGCTATTAGCAACTAAACCAACAGCATTTGATTAAAACCAAAACACACTCTTAAGAAAATCTTCTCAACATGTTTCACCACTACAGGAGCTTTATCAAGGGATGGGACAGAAGTGTGACTCACAATATAAGTTCCCAATCAGTATACCTTTTGAGTGTGGGAAGAAACCAAAGTACGTGGAGGATAGCCACTCGAAAAATATATATACGCCTTGTAGGCAATTTCCTTTTTGGGAGTTGAACAAAGGAGCCTAGCTAGGCGACCTGTTCCTGCTCTACAGATTTCTAGCTCATAATATTTTTCTGGTATAGTTAACAACAGATGTATAGCTTAATGGAGAGGTTCCCAACCTTTCTGACCTGGAGAACTACATTTAGCTGTGAAAGATGTTTGGGAACCATATTCAGCTCTCAGAGAGGGTTGTGAGCCACATGCAGCTCCCGCCCCCTCACAGTAGTGACACTCAGAACACCCATTAGTGTATAACAACAGCTAAAGCCTTTCTACACAAATCCCATCGAGACAGTATACCAAGATCCAGGGGTTCTTACTATACCCCCTTTCTGATCTGCTCTTCTATGTGGGACTACTAAAGTCACCATCTGGAGACCTGCTCTTCATAGCTGTTTGCTAGATCTGGTGATACATGTGGCTCCCAAGCAACAGGTTGGGGACCCCTGGCTTAATGATATCAATTAGTGTGTAGTTAATATGTTGCTTGTCAAACTAAAAAAATCAATATGCAAAATAGTAATAAAATTGGAAAATTTATTTTAGATTTGTGCGTAGGGAGTACTGGCAAGAAAAATCTCACATATGTACTGTAGTATAACTACACATACAATTTTATGTCTCTATCAAAATATTGTGCATCTAAATTAGGTACCCTAGATAGGTTATTTTGGCAACATTTTTATTATTTTCCTTAGCATTGTTGTTGATGCAAAAGCCTTGATAATGTTTGCTTTAAACATTTTTTTCATGCAAATAAGCAGCACTTCTTTGACCTCTACTGCTAACTTTGACACTACAAAAGCAATGTAATTATGTGTAATAATTCATTAAAGCTGAAAATCTATAAGATAAAAAAGCATATCGCAAGGAAATAAAAAACAAGCTCAGAAGCCAAGGTCCTCTGCGTTCCAGGAACTGCTCCTATCCAAGACCCAGTGTACAGTACATTGTGCATTCATCACAGACTTTTTTTATTGATTTTTGGATTGGGTTTTGGATGATAGCCCAACAGGCTTAGCAGCTTATTTATGCAAAGGCTTTAAAATAAAAAGAGCTTATTAGCTCTGAATGCAAGAATGGTAATACTTGAAATATTACAATGTTATAACAGAAACATATAGACAATAGACATAGATAATTAACTGTCAGCTGTTCTCTTAGGTCTTATTGGTGAAACTCCGAGATATAAACTAATGTGGAAATTACCTTATATAACAAATCAATTAGCAATTTAATAAAAACAGGATGTTAAAAAAATGATCAAAAAAAGTCACATGATTAAAAGTGTTGGCCACTACTTTTTTATTGATGACTTATCCATGTGACACCAAACAGATATTGATGGTCACACATGACCTCTGTTTTTGCCTAGGATCTGCTTTTGGGATCTTTTAAGGCATTTTTTTCTAAGTCCAAAAACGCATATGTGTTCACGCATATGTCAGTATTGTGCAGTATTGTGCAGTAAAAAAAACACTTGCGTTTTTTTAACATGGGGCCCTATGGGAAACTCATGCGATAACGCATGGTACATATAGGCACCATGCGTTAACGCATATGCGTTTTTGGTGAAAAAATTACTAAGCCCAAAAAACGGCCAGGAGCTCAGGAGACACTATTGGCACCCTTAATTTAACGGATCCGTTTTTCTAAAGCTTTAAAAAAGCAGATTGCCATGTGTGACCCTGGCAATAGCCCATCAATAAAATAATAACTCTTTGACGTGGTGGAGCGTTGCTTTAAATCTAAGTTCTCTGCTCCTACTTTTAACTCGCTCTTCAGCGCCTCCATCAGTTATCAGCACCGCTCTTCTCCAGTTTGTGACCTACCAGCTGCTTCTGTGTTTCATGCAGCGAGCCAGAGGTCATAACTCTATTCAAGTTTATTAGTGCGATGTTCATACTCTCACAGACTTGCTTTGAGAGCTTGTGACATAACTTTCTGACTTCCAGCCAGTTAGATGTTGCGGCGCTGCCGGACAAGAGTGACGCCAAAACAAGGTGAAGACGTTGGATGGTGACTATAATGTAGATAGTACCTTATATTAGAAGACCCACTACAACGCTAAAAAAATGTCTGCAGTGCTTTAAATAAAGCATGGAAATCATCAATGTAATGCCATCACCTGCTCTTTTGTGAAAGTTTGAGCATGGGTGAATGAATCTTCCACTCACTATTGGAGTGCTGTTTCATCTTCTACATACCTTGTCTACACTAAGTGGTCACCACTGTGTTCCATGTCTTTGTGTCCTTACTTGTACAATGTGCATTTCTGCGCTACTTTCTTATTATATTTGTAGATAAAGATTCATACTAAGAACATGCCATACTTTGATTTCACCACTTATTAGAATTATCTCTCTAACTAACATGATCAGCACATATCAATGTATGAAGCTAATTCAGCTGCCCATATTCTCCGCAACAACCACTGATGGTAAATGTAGCATTGTGCTGCATCCTTTTTAATGTGATATACGAGTTTTGATCAAACTGAAGCTTCTCTTGGCAGATGCTGTCTGATCTGACAGAAATAAGTTGTTCCGCACTTCCGTGTGGGGTGTTACCTTTATGAAATTCGTACATCTTGAGAAGGCATATGGGATATAGTGTCTAAACAATTCAACCTGTTATACTTATATTTCCTCCTGCTTCAAACAGTTGTCAAAATAATGATAGGCCTTGGCCATTGGAGAAGTATTGCTTTTAAAGGCAGAAATGTCATATAATGTCATTAAAAGATGCAGCTTTTTATTTCATTTGCACAAGGAAAACCTAGAAACAATGGGAAGAAAACTTGGGGGGAGACACATTAGATATTAGGGTGATCTACGAGTGATCAACGAGTGGAACAGAATGCCAGAGAGGTTGTGAGTTCTCATTCAATGGAAGTCTTCAAATAGAGGCTGGACAGACATCTGCCTGGGATGATTTAGTGAATCCTGCTTTGAGCAGGGGGTTGGCCCAGATGACCCTGAAAGTCCCTTCCAACTCTACCATTTTATGATTCTACGATCTATTAAAATAAGTGCCAAATAACGACGTTCTATGTTGGGTACATGTTCAAATGATTTTGTAGTAATCTATCTTCATATGTACAGTATTATTATCAACAATCAACAATGTTTTTTTGGGGTTTTTTTTTCAGGTTCCCTACGCAGAATTAGGTGGAAAGACATTAGTGATGAATGTTTATGATTTTGATCGCTTCTCTAAGCATGATGTCATCGGAGAGGTGAAGGTGCCCATGAACACTGTTGACTTTGGTCATGTGACTGAAGAATGGCGAGATCTTATTAGTGCTGAAAAAGAAGAGGTAAGGCATATCACACTATCTTGTGTTTGGTGCAGTATAATTTTAAGTGAACCTGTCACCTAGTTAAATCCCCCCAGGCTATCACTACCTGTCCCTGCACCTTCCTATTACTATTCTAACTATCCCTCTCTGTCCTAAATGTGCTTTGTGAATGTGTTGTAAAACCTTTTTATAACTTACTGGCTCCTATGTTAATGAAGCAGGGGCTACCGCTATTAGCCCTCCCTGGGCGTCCTCTTTAGTTCCCTTACACTGTCTCCATGAGTCTTTATCATGCCCCGATGGGCGTGATATTGTAATTACAATGCGCGCCCCCAGCCTGACTCGGAGCCCTCTGTGCAGTTCCGGGTATGACACCGAACGCGTCATTTCCGGTACTGTATTGCCCAACTTCATCACAGATGAGCCGACGTTATGTGCTCCACAAAGCATGCGCAATGCGCAGCTTGATGTCAAGCGATACAGTACCGGATATGACGCGTTCGGCTTCATACCCGGAATTGCACAGAGGGCTCCGAGGCAGGCTGGGAGTGCGCATTGTAATTACAATATCACGCTCATCGGGGCGTGATAAAGACTAATGGAGGCGGCGAAAGGGAGCAAAAGAGGACACCCGGGGGGGCTAATTTCAGTAGCCCCCTCTTCATTAACATAGGAGCCAGTAAATTATAAAAAGGTTTTACAACACAAAGCACATTTAGAAGAGAGAGGGATAGTTAGAATAGTAACAGGAAGGTGCAGGGACAGGTAGTGATAGCCTGGGGTGATTTAACTAGGTGACAGGTTCACTTTAATAGGAAATAATACACAAAAGCATTCTTCAATTTCAATGATTAAGCTATGTAATATTTACACCTCTAGCAGATAGTATTTGAGTTAAAGAAAACTGTTCCCTTCTGTGATCTAATTTGTTATCTGTTCTCATGCTGTATGACAAAGGTTGAGTGATATACTAATGACTTATTTTCTGTATACATTATTGGGTATTAATAAGGAAAGTAATCTACATAGAATACAACAAATAAATCAGAAATCTAAAAGTATTTTGGGCTAGGGATTCTAATGTTGTTTCTTTATCCGTTAATGATTTTTTTTTATATCCAGTGTCTTTTTGTTTACTTTGGTTAGATTGGTTTAACACTTAATGTAAGTTAATCAAAAGGTGATATTTTTTCTATTTGTGAAACCGTGACTTCACGCTGTGTTATTTTATAGATCTGCTTCATTAGACTGTCCAGATATGGCATGTTTTGACAAATCAGCCTCTCAAAATAATGTGTTGTATCATTTTATTTGCTGTAAAGTTTGTCACGCTAGTTCAATCGCCTCCATAGCGTTTTGTCCTGCTCCACATCTTGTCAGTTGGTCAATACACAAAGCAAAGCAATAAAAAAAGAAGATATTGTCAAGAACGTTGATTAATATTACAACTGCTTGCTCTCAACAGTCATGTGTTTCTTCCCAGTCAATCAGTGCCCTGCTAAATTTTCAGTATATGCTGTATTTTTTGGATTATAAAACACACTTTTTTCACCCCAAATTGGGGGAAAACAGGGGTGGGTTTTATAATTTGAATCTAAAAAAAATCTTACCGGGGGTTTCCAGTGGTGGAGAGGCAGTGCCAGAGCCAGTCCAAAGAGGATAGGGGCAGAGCGGCGGGACCAGAGCTGTGGGGGGTTGCAGCTGTGGTGTGCAGTGGGTGCAGCAATGTTCTATATATCTGAATTCATTCATTCACAAGCTGTAACTAGTTGCTAGAGGTTAAGACTTCAAGAAAATGGCTGCGAATGCCCACCGCACATCATTGCCGCGACTTCCCAACAGCTCCGGTCCCGCCGCTCTGCCCTCATCCTCCATGGACCCATGATGCCTGCCTCTGGCACCCCCACTCCACTACCGCAAAGTAAGCCATGGTGGGTCCAAGGGGATATATATATATATATATATACATCAGGATGGGGGGCATGTACAAAGGATGGGGACATACACAAGGAAGGAGACATATATACTAGGTTAGGGACATATAGATCAGGATGGGGGACATATATACCAATATGGGGGACATATATACCAGGATGTGGGATTTTATATATACCTGGAAGGGGGCATATACACCAGCATGGGGGATATATAGATCAGGATGAGGGACATATACATCAGGATGGGGGACATATATACCAAAATGGGGCCATATATACCAGGATAGGGACATGTATACCAGGATGGGGACATATATACCAGAATGAGGACATATATCAGGATGGGGAACATATATACCAGGATGGGGGGGGCTATATCCCAGTATGGGGGATATATACATGTTGGGGGACATATATACCAAGTTGGGGGCTATATCCCAGTATGGTGGATAGATATACTAGGATGGGAGACATATATGCTGATTATAACATGGACACTGGCATTATAAGACAGACCCCATTTAACATTAAAAATGATTACCGTATATTTCTCTTTTCTGTCACCAAATTTGGGGTGCAATTTATAATCCGGTACGTCTTATAAAGCGAAAAATACGGTAATTCAAGCAGACAAATTATAATAAAGACAATCAGAAACATTTAGGATATCTGCACAACTTGATTATTTGCAGCAGATTTTTGGCTGCAAGAACCATAGTTTTGGCAAGAAAAATGGTGCATGTAAGGGCCCTTTCACATCTGCGTTTTTCGTAATTCGCGGCAGATGCGGTGAAAAAACCGCATCTGCCGCGTTTACCGCATAACCGTTCCACTTGCGGCGCGGTTGCGGTTTTTTCTATGCAAAGTATAGGCATACTTGCGGCAGGTGCGGCAAGTGCGGTTTTGCACTTGCGGCAGGTGCGGCCGCGAAAAAAACCGCGGCTTACTGCGGTTTTTTTTCGCGGCCGCACCTGCCGCAAGTGCAAAACCGCACTTGCCGCACCTGCCGCAAGTATGCCTATACTTTGCATAGAAAAAAACGCAACCGCGCCGCAAGTGGAACGGTTATGCGGTAAACGCGGCAGATGCGGTTTTTTCACCGCATCTGCCGCGAATTACGAAAAACGCAGATGTGAAAGCACCCTAATATGTGCTTTTTTTATGTTTTTACGTGAGTTTACATGTTTTTAATTAATTTTTTCCCCCCATTTAGTTGAATGGGTGGAAAATGCTGCAAAGATGCTGAAAGTAATTGATATGCTACTAATTTGATTAAAAAAAAACACTTTGATGTTCTGCAAGGAAAAAATAAGCACCATGTGCATGAGATTCCAGAAATATCATTCACTTTGCTGGTACTATAAAACGCTGCAGTTTATCTTCAGAAAAAACATAAAGGGAAAAAAGCAGCAAAAATGCAGTGTACGAGTACACCTTATTAGTTAGCAAATTGTTGTTATTTAATCTGAGAGCAGCATGATGCCAGGGGCAGAGAGCCTGATTCCAGTGATGTATCACTTACTGGGCTGCTTGGTGTAGCGCCAGTATACCTCCTTTCTGGTTAACAGTATTATTTAGAGTATAGTCTGGACATTGTTAATCTTTACCCTTGTAGGGATATTTATTTGTGAAAATTTTCAGATTAAAACGTTTGTACACATTAAAAATTCTGATTAAAATATTCACATTAAAATTTAGCAATTTGCTGATACAATACCCAGTGTTGTGATAGGAGAAGGAGAAGGAGAAGGTTTACACGCCACTTCTCTGGTCCTGTAAGCAGCCACGCACTAGACCAAAATACCCCCTTTTAAAGTGAGCTCCAGTATCAAACAAATTAATAGTATGAATATAATATTGATTAATTAGTCAACGTGTTTCAGGGATCTCTGAAGCATGACAATATGATATAGGATTTGTCCTGAGGAAGGGGTAAGGGAGCCCTGAATTGTGTTGACTAATAAATCAATATTATATTCACCCTTTGATGTCTCGTGGAATATGGCAGTGTGGATTTTAATCCTTCATCCTCTCTACTCTATATGCAGCATGCTGGGGACTGCAGCAGCCATGATATGCTTCAGAGCGGAAGAGGACTTAAACTCTAGTGCCACCTATTGGAAGTAGCAATCCTAAAATTCAATATTGTCCCTTTAATGAGCCTTCCTATATAACAGGATAAAAAGCCAAACTAGAATCTGAATTTGAAGTCACAGTGCTTTAGGGTATTTCCCCTTGTCAGTGCAAAGTATGAGTATGATTTGGTGAGCATAGAGGCTGAGGCTAGGGCCACACTTACCAGGTGCCCCACGTTAAACGGATGCCATTACTGCAGAGCTCGGCCGATGTTTACCATGGATGCAGCCACTCAGGAAGCCCCAGAAACTGCGCTTTAGCAGAGCGCACAGGAAAACGTTGTCAGCAACGTTTTCCTGTGCGCCCGGCAAAAGCGCTGGGCTCTGCAGTAATGGCATCTGTTTAACGTGGGGCACCTGGTAAGTGTGGCCAAAGCCTAAGGCGTCAGCCCTTGTGGCAAGCATTAAAAACTTAGAAACCCTCCCTGCAACGCATAGCGTTGATGCTTCACGCTGCCAGAGAATGCTGCCCCTAGTTACTGGATGCTTACCTTGACATCCAGGCACACACAAAACTGCTGGGAGTGCGCTTTTGCTGAGCGCACAGGAAACACTGCAGACGTTTCCTGTGTGCTGTTGTAAAGCCCACTCCCAGCAGCTTTGTGTGTGCCTGGTTGTCAAGGTAAGCATCCAGTAACTAGGGGCAGCATCCTCTGGCAGCGTGAAGCAATAACGCTATGCGTTGCAGGGAGGGTTCCTAAGTTTTATGCGCAATCTGTTAGGGTAGGGTCAAAACGCAAGTGTGACCCTAGCCTAAGACTGAGGATCTAAGGAGAAATCCCTTCGATCCCAGTCTTGGCCTCTCACCTAACCAAATCAGACGTCATCCTTTGTACTGACAAGGGGCAATACCCAGCAACACTGTGTCTGAAAATTGAGATTCTTGTTTGGATTTTTATCCTGTTTCATGTTATGGGCATCCTGATGGACACTTAAAATGGTGCGCCCCCATGCCTGCATGTGTTAAATCACGCTGTCAGATTTTGACAATGGGATTTAACAGGTTACAATTGTAGGCTGAGTGTAATAGTTAGAGAAAGGTCCAGGCTGTAATATCCAACCATTATCTGCAGGGGGGGCATGTGTGGAGCCCACTCCATATACCCACTTCTGACTTGCACCCTACATGTATGGCGGATATTGTGAAGGTTTTAACTGCTAATATGTGCACTTTTTCATAACACCATTTTAGCTTTAACTTTTACACTCAAAGGGTCATTTTTATTTATCTATTCACGTACAAATTTTTAACATTAACTTTGCATTTCTAATTTACTTTTCTCTATTAGCACTAAAATCTTAGATAAGCACAGCCCTTATATCTGAATACTTATCTGCTCTGGAAACTTGACAAATGCCTATGAAAAGTATTTACTCTGACCACACCTTTCTCACCATAATAAACTTTGTCTATATGATTTATCAGGCATGCAAAGCTCATAATGATGGGTCTCCCTATATCCAATTCTAGGCTATGGTAGTACATTTCCCGCCTTGGTGGACTCAGCATTTTTATTATTATGATTATTATTTATTTAAATAGCACCTTTAATTCCACGGTGCTGTAAATGAGAAGGGTTTACATACAAAATTATAGATATAGTTTACAGTAAACAAATTAACAATGGCAGACTGGTATAGAGGAGAAAGGACCCTGCCCTTGCAGGCTTACATTCTACAGGATAATGGGAAGGGGACAGGAGGTCGAGGTGTGGCAGCTCTGATGGTGGTGAGGCGGCAGCTCCGGTGGTGGTGGGGCGGCGGCTCGGTCATTGCAGACTGTAAGCTTTCAGATGGGTTTCCAGGTTCCGTCTGAAGGATCCGAGCGTGGTAGATAATCTGACGTGTTGGGGTGCAGAATTCCAGAGGATGGTGAATATTCTGGAGAAATCTTGGAGGCGGTTGTGTGAGGAACGGATAAGTGTGGAAGAGGAGGTTTTGGAATGATCAAAGATTACGTGAGGGAAGATATTGGGAGATAAGTTCAGAGATATAGGGAAGAGACAGTGTATGGATGGCTTTGTAGGTCTGTGACACACATTCATACATGGTCTGCCATTTATTTGACTAGAGTTCCACATTTCCCTTGTAGCATTGATACAGGGAAAATGGGTGGCTGCCTGTGGCCTGTTTCAGCGATAACAGCTGCATGCAAGGACTAGAGAAGCCTACCTTTTCATGAGACATTCCCGTTGTTAAATGAGTAAAATGTTGAACTGTTATAGTCCTACTGCATATTTTTACTATCTTTAAGCCTTCAAGGACTGGGAGATTTTTCATTTTTGTGCTTTCTATTTTTCTTCCCCTCAATCCAAAAGCTATAGCTTTTTTATTTTTCCATTCATCTACCTATGTTAGGGCTTGTTTTTGCGAGACGAGTTGTACTTTTAAATTACACCATTCATACTATTATATGATGTTCTGGTAAGTAGAAAAAAAATTCCAAATGTGGCAAAATAACCAAAAGCTCAATTTTGCAATTGTTTCTTGATTTTTATATAATTTATAATTCCACAATCTATTGATTAAAATGTACTTTGCTCATGGAATAACCTCCTTATGAAAGGAAATCACTGTGTGCTGTTGACTGTATCAGAATCATACTTTGGAGAGATTCTTTGGCTCTGATACATCAAAGCAATTACACCAGAAATCTGAGGAAAATCCCTTAAAAACATGCATAGTTGTAAGACTTTTGCCATTTTCATAACATATTTGCCCAACTCTGGCAAAGTGGGCAAAGCCGTGGTGATATGGGGGTGCCATGGATGTGTGATATCACAGCTCATCTAATTCATGATGAGTGGTGGAATCACTGATACCAGAACCCTTACTCTAGCCCCTGACTACAGTAAGATTGTGGTAATTCACATGGAGGCACACGCCACTAGTCCTGTGCAAGAGTTAGTCTTGATGAATCGAGGCCTTTATATTTTATGCACCAGTCAATTGGGCACAAAAAATAAAAGGATTCTTACTACACTATGGAACAGCCAGTGAAGTAAGGCTGCCTTCAGATTTGCAGATGCCTCCGCAGTGTTTTGCGGAGGCATCTGCAAGCATCTGCATGCAGACCGCCGCCCCTATGTTTATAATGGAGCGCACGGCGGTCTGCAGATGCTTGCAGACCGCCGTGCGCACCCATTCACGCCTACATGTGATCTGTGCGCAGGCGGATGCCTGCGCACAAATCACATACTCTCGCCCGCACCAGGGACGCAACATGTCGCATCCCTGGTGCGGACGAGAGTGTGTGATCTGTACGCAGGCATCGCCTGCGCACAGATCACATATGGGAGTGAATGGGTGCGCACAGCGGTCTGCAAGCATCTGCAAATCTGAAGGCAGCCTAAGTAATTTGAAGATGTCTTTCCTTGTAATTGCAAGATTGCAAGAGTAAGAAATGAAGAATATTACAAAAAAACATTTGCCACTGCTCAGTCTAAACACCCAATATTATACTATACTCTACTGTTCACTTTAGGGTAAATAAAATATCGTACATTTTTCCCACTGACTTTGTGTCAGCTATTTAAAAAAGCTGGTTTGTAGAAGCGTCATTCATGCCCTCAAGGATGCTGTGAACTGTTAAACTGTTCCAACAATCTTAACTCCCTGATTGGCATCTTACAAGACGTGTGACTTCTAGTCCAATAATAGCTTAAAGCACAATTATCTAGCTCAACATTTATCTCAAAGTCTGTACTCCACTTCTGCTTATCACCCTACATATTGTTGCTGAAAATTAGTCTACAGCTTACTTTGCAGTTATATATGCCAGTAAGAAAAAATTGGGTGTGAATTCTACAATTACAGGGCTACATATTTACTAAAGGACACTATATACAATTGGTTGTGGGTTTTTTGAAAATTATTTCTGTTTCATTTTACATTATTGATCTATTATCCCAGGATTTTTCATAAAAATAATGTTTCTTCACACATTAACATCTATAGCTCCTATATGACTCCTTGTCCTACCCCTGGAAATGTGTCCCTCTCTTGTTATCTCAGCTCAAACATTGGTGGTATATCCTGACATCTAGGATGGGCACAGCAGTGCTTTGTACAGTAAACATTTGAAATGACATGAGATGAGATGGAGAAGAATCTATCAAACTCACAGTACACATGATTTTTATTACATCCAATGTAACAAACCACTTTATGAGAGCAAACCATGCGACATAAATAGAATGAAAGCAAGGGAATTCTATATTCAATTATAAAGTTAGCCAGCTTGGTCTTAAAGAGTTTTGCAGCTTTTAAAAAAGGGGTGCCCTAATGATTGTATACATGTAAAACAACAAACACAGATCGCACTCCTCCTCTGCGGGTCCATTTTCAGCTCTTCACCTCTACTTAAAGGGAACCTGTCACCTGATTCTAAGTCCCTACACTATCACTAGCTGTCCCTACACCTTCCTAGCTGCTCCCTATCTATCCCTTTCTCATCTAAAGTGGCCATATTAAACATCTCAAAAATAAGTTTAAACTTACAGCAGTCCCCGAGGTTGGGGGACTGGAAAGGCGGCGGGCCCACGCTCCATTCACCACCTCCATTGTGTAGTGCATGCCCCCTGGGCGGCATTATTCTTTTTCCTCTCTGCCCCCACCATTTGGAATCTCCCGCCCTCTGTGATATTGTATGCACCGGTCACGACGTCACATCTGGCGCGGTGCATTATAGGGCCGGTCACGTGATCGGCCCCAGTGCATTATGGGCTTGATCACATGATCGGCCCGGCTCCGCGCATGCGCAATGCACTTATTGAAGCCGGGCCGATCACATGATCGACTCCATAATGCACTAGGACTGATCACGTGACTGACCCCATAATGCACCGCGCCGGATGTGACGTCGCGGCCGGTGCATACAATGTCACAGAGGGCGGGAGATTCTAAATGGTGGGGGCAGAGAGGAAAAAGAATAATGCCGCCCAGCGGGGAGTGCACTACACAATGGAGGAGTGGTGAATGGAGCGTGGGCCCGCCTTTCCAGTCCCCCAACCTCGGGGACTGCTGTAAGTTTAAACTTATTTTGAGATGTTTAATATGGCCACTTTAGATGAGAAAGGGATAGATAGGGAGCAGCTAGGAAGGTGTAGGGACAGCTAGTGATAGTGTAGGGGCTTAGATTCAGGTGACAGGTTCCCTTTAAATCTTTTTTTATTGGCTGCAACGGTGATATCAGGACGACAGCGTACATCACCATTACCACCAATCACAGAACTCAACAGCTTGAGCCATTTACATCAGCAGAGCTGCCAAGATCAGTGATAGGCTGCAGTGGTGAAGTTTTGTTGTCATGATGTTACCGCTGCAGTCATTCCACAGAAAGCCAGTGTTTGACCCAAACAGGGTGAGTACTATCTGTGATTGATGTTTTACAGCTACCAAATCATTTCAACACCACGTTTGTGAAGCTCAAAAACCTCTTTAAGGTGTTTCATATCAGAGCTTAATTATGGAATGTCTGTATCATATTATAGAATATGCTACATGTCATTAATTGCAATCAGTTGTCTTAATTTCTTTTATCTTCTTCAAAAAAACACATGACTTTCTATAAATTCCATCTCTAAGGTTTGCGCATTTTGTTAACCTAGAAATACATTTATATGAGATCTACTGCATGCACTGTCATCAGTAGAAAAGCAAAGCTCTAGCCATCCTAGAAATAGGAATCTGAAAAGCTTCATTTTGAAATATTGTTGGAAAAATGGTATGTTGGAGCCAGCTACACGATCAAGAGTCTCCCGAGACAAAAGGGCAGATAAAAGTAAGTACTGTCACCTAGACGCAATCAATAAAGACATAAAATACTACAGCATGCAATAAAACTGTACAGTGGAAAAAGCCATCAGAGACAATGATGGGTCAAGAAAATGTAAAAATCCAGAACATTTCACAAAATTTGACATCTGAAAAATATGATGTTTCTTTTACAGACATGAAAAATATATCAGCAAGTTTTCTGATTACGTATTAAGGTCAACAGTTCAACTAGTATGCTTTTTTACAGAATATTCAGGCATACAATAAATGATTTTGCCACAATACGCTTTTAAATGACACATTAAATCTTACATTAACCCCTTCACCCCCAAGCCTGTTTTCACCCTCCTGACGAGGCCAAACTTTACAATTGTGACGAGTGTCACTTTATAAGGTAATAACTCTGGAATGCTTCAATATTTTGTAGTGATTTTTGAGATTTTTATTCATGAAATATTGTACTTCTTGACAGTGGTAAAGTTTGGTAGAAATGATTTGCAAATCTTTATGAAAATATAAATAAATGAACAAGTAAAGTGAAGTAATAGCAATTTTTTACTTTTTATGTCCTTAAGCCAACTAGTCACACAGAATTATTAAGAAGGAACATTTCCCACATGCCTACTTCACATCAGTACCATTTTTGAGAAATATTTTTTTTTGTTATACGTTAGAAGGGTTAAACATTTTGCAGTAATTTCTCATTTTTCCAACAAAATTTACAAAACAATTTTTTAGGGACCACAACACATTTGAGGTGACTTTGAGAGACCACCTGATGTGCCTAAATAGTTCAAGCACCGCTACATTTCATGCTATGTTGAAAACTACACCCCTCAAGGAATTTATGTAGACTTGTGGTGAACACGTTGACCTTACAGGTGCTTCACAGAATTTTATAATGTTGAGCAGTGAAAATGAAAAAAATACATTTTTACTACAAAAATGTTGCTTTAACCCCAAATTTGTATTTCCACAAGTAGATCAGGGGATAATGAACCATACAATTTGTTGTGAAATTTTCCCTGAGTACACCGATAACCTAAGTATAGTGCAAAACTACTGCTTGGGTGCTTAGCAAAGTTTGGAAGTGAAAGAGCGCCATTTGAATTTTGAAGCACCATTTTGGCTGGAACAGATTATGGATGCCAAATCCCATTTAAAGATCACCTGACATGCCAAAACTGCAGAAACCCACCACAAGAGAACTCATTCAGGAAACGACACCTCTTAAGAAATTCATCTAGAGGGGTAGTAGGCCATTTTAACTCTCAGGTAATTCACAGAATTGTATAACAGTGGGCTGTGAATATAAAAAAATAGTATTTTTTCAACTATAATTTTGCTTTGACCTCAAAAGTTTTCATTTTCAAAAAGAGTGAAAAAAGAAAATGGACCATAAAATGAGTTAAACAATTTCTTCAGAGTTTGCCAATATCTCATATGTGGTTAAAAACTACTTTTGAGGCACAGTGCAAAGCTCAGAAGGGAAAAAGGACTATTGGTTTTCAATAGGGATGAGCGAGTACCGCATTATTCGTGCTCGCTATACTCGCAACGAGTAGGTACCGGTACTCGCTACTCGTTGCGAGTATGAATACTTTTGCAGTGTATCTGTAGATACACTGCAAAAGTAGCCTAAAAGTTAATAAAAGTTGTTAAAAAATAATAAACTTTTATACTCACCTTCCGACGCCTGCACCAGGACCGCCAGAGAAGCCATCCGATTGCTGGAAAAGGACCTTTCACTACCAGCCAATCAGATGGCCGGTAGCGATCTGGCCAATCAGATGGCACCACGCCACAACTACGTCATCGCTAGCGGCCACCTGATTGGCCAGTTTGCAAGGTCCTGAGAGTACATCTAGGACCTTGCAAATTGGCCAATCAGGTGGCCGCTAGCGATCACGTGGTGTGACGTGGCACCATCTGATTGGCCAGATCGCTACTGGCCATCTGATTGGCTGGTAGTGACAGGTCCCTTTTCCAACAATCGGTTGGCTTCTCAGGCGGTCCTGGTGCAGGCGTCGGAAGGTGAGTATGTAAGTTTATTATTTTTTAACAACTTTTATTAACCTTTAGGCTACTTTCGCAGTGTATCTATAGATACACTGCGAAAGTATTAGGACTACTCGCTACTGCCGAGTACTCATAAATGCTCGGAGAGTAGCAAGTAGCCCGAATACCACTACTATTCGGCGAATACCGAATAGTAACGAGTATACTCGCTCATCCCTAGTTTTCAACCTTAGTTGGAATGGTTTGGGAGTACCATACCACATTGACATGCCAGAAATACAGACCTTCCATACGTGATTCCATTGTACAAAGTGTACCCCCCATGACTTCATCTAGGGGTGCAGTAAGCATGTTGACACCACAGGCAGGGCCGTATTTGGAGTTCCTGCTGCCCTAGGCACTCTCAGTGGCCTGCCGCCCCCCCCCGTCACGGCTCCTCCCCCCCATTGTGGCCCCTCCCCCTGTCACGGCGCCTCCCCCCTGTTGAAGCCCCTCCTCCCGTCATGGCTCCTCCCCCGTTGCAGCCCCTCCCCCGTCACGGACAATCTTCCCATCAGTCGCAGTCTTCCCCCCCAAGCTTTGTGTAGCTTCTACCCGCACATTTCATCATGTAGTACATATAAAAGGTTTGTCCAACCACACTCCAGAGACCTACTGACAGGATGTTTAAATTGTGAGCCCCAACAGGGACAGTGTTGATGATGTATGTAAAATGCTGTGGAGTTCATAGTGTAATATAAGTGCAAAAAATATTATTCTTAAGATGATGTCACAATACCGGGATCAGAGGATCTTGTATTTCAAGGTCAGGGGCTCTCTGATGCCGTGTTGCTGTCTGCCTCGCTGTCGTCCTCTTTTGACACTGCAGTGCGGTGGATAAGAGAGCATTAACTGGTTAATAACAAGAAGTATGGAGTGTACTAACAGCCATAAATCCTCCCCGTACCATGTCCACCAGACATTGTAGGATTACTATATGGATTTTATTATTAGGGTACGGACACACTGGCGTGAAACTTGGATGAGTGCAATGTGTGATTTCATCTCATTGCACTCGGACCAATGTTAATCAATCTCTGAGAGCAGATTGTCGAGTGTCGGACGCTTTTTTCTCAGCCAGATTCAGGATGAGAAAAAAGTCGCAACATTCTGCGACAGTCTGCGATTCACGACCGAGACTCACCAATGCAAGTCTATGGGTCTGACAAAATCACGGACCGCACACTGACAGCACACGGACCACCCGAGAGGCATCAGTTTTTATTTCACTGATACATTATCATTCTGTTACTGAGAACACTTTAAAATGTTCCTGTAAATGATTCTACAGTAATAGCTGCTGAGGAAAGAACAGATTGCACACGGATGTGATCTGAGAGAAATGTTGGCCACTCGCACAGCAGTTGCCAAATGGACCAAAAACCGATGACACTCATCCGACTCTCCTGGATGAGAAACAGGCCGATTGTAAGGCGGCGGGAGACAGTGTACCACCGTGTCCTCAGCTCCGTGCTGTGCATACAGTATACCACCATGTCCTCAGCTCCGTGCTGTGCACAGCTCTGTGCTGTGCACAGTGTACCACCATGTCCTCAGCTCTGTGCTGTGCACAGTGTACCACCATGTCCTCAGCTCTGTGCTGTGCACAGTGTACCACCATGTCCTCAGCTCTGTGCTGTGTACCACCATCTCCCCAGCTCTATGCTGTGCACAGACAGTGTACGGTACACTGTCTGTGCCCAGCACGAAGCTGAGGACATGATGGTACACTGTGCACAGCACGGAGCTGAGGACATCCCAGAAGAGACAGACAGACCACAGACGGGCGGCGGGACAACACTGAGCCCACCTGGAAGAACAACAACACCCAGCACCCAACACACTGCCCAGAAATCATATAGGACAGGCAGGCAGGAGAACTACAACTCCTGGCATGCCACACCCTGCAAACTCAGGAAGGTGGCGGCAGCTGCATGGAGGCAGACACACGGTACAGCCGCCATTATCACCATACACAGCGCCAGCCACAGCCTCAGTCCTTATGCTGCTCCTGTCCTCCTGCACCTCCGTCCTCCTCTCCTCTGCCCCTCCTGCTGCTCCTCTATCCTCCTGCACCCCGTCCTCCTCTCCTGTCCCTCCTGCTGCTCCTCTATCCTCCTACTCCCCCCCCCTGCTCTCCTCTGCCCCTCCTGCACCCCCCCTGCTCTCCTCTGCCCCTCCTGCACCCCCCCTGCTCTCCTCTGCCCCTCCTGCACCCCCCTGCTCTCCTCTGCCCCTCCTGCACCCCCCTGCTCTCCTCTGCCCCTCCTGCACCCCCCCTGCTCTCCTCTGCCCCTCCTGCACCCCCGTCCTCCTGCACCCCCGTCCTCCTGAACCCCCGTCCTCCTCTGTCCTCCTGCACCCCCGTCCTCCTCTGTCCTCATGCACCCCCGTCCTCCTGCACCCCCGTCCTCCTGCACCCCCGTCCTCCTGCACCCCCGTCCTCCTGCACCCCCGTCCTCCTCTGTCCTCCTGCACCCCCTTCCTCCTCTGTCCTCCTGCACCCCCATCCTCCTCTGTCCTCCTGCACCCCCGTCCTCCTCTCCTGTCCCTCCTGCTGCTCCTCTATCCTCCTACTCCCTCCTTCTCCTCTCCTCTGCCCCTCCTGCACCCCCGTCCTCCTCTCCTCTGTCCTCCTGCACCCCCGTCCTCCTCTCCTCTGTCCTCCTGCACCCCCGTCCTCCTCTCCTCTGTCCTCCTGCACCCCCATCCTCCTCTGTCCTCCTGCACCCCCGTCCTCCTCTCCTGTCCCTCCTGCTGCTCCTCTATCCTCCTACTCCCCTCCTTCTCCTCTCCTCTGCCCCTCCTGCACCCCCGTCCTCCTCTCCTCTGTCCTCCTGCACCCCCGTCCTCCTCTCCTCTGTCCTCCTGCACCCCCGTCCTCCTCTCCTCTGTCCTCCTGCACCCCCGTCCTCCTCTCCTCTGTCCTCCTGCACCCCCATCCTCCTCTGTCCCTCCTGCACCCCCATCCTCCTCTGTCCCTCCTGCACCCCCCTCCTCCTCTCCTCTGTCCCTCCTGCTTCCCTCGTCCTCCTCTCCTGTCCCTCCTGCACCCCCGTCCTCCTCTGTCCCTCCTGAACCCCGTCCTCCTCTGTCCCTCCTGAACCCCCGTCCTCCTCTGTCCCTCCTGAACCCCCGTCCTCCTCTGTCCCTCCTGAACCCCCGTCCTCCTCTGTCCCTCCTGAACCCCCGTCCTCCTCTGTCCCTCCTGAACCCCCGTCCTCCTCTGTCCCTCCTGAACCCCCGTCCTCCTCTGTCCCTCCTGCACCCCCGTCCTCCTCTGCCCCTCCTGCACCCCCGTCCTCCTCTGCCCCTCCTGCACCCCCGTCCTCCTCTGCCCCTCCTGCACCCCCGTCCTCCTCTGCCCCTCCTGCACCCCCGTCCTCCTCTGCCCCTCCTGCACCCCCGTCCGCCTCTGTCCCTCCTGAACCCCCGTCCTCCTCTGTCCCTCCTGAACCCCCGTCCTCCTCTGTCCCTCCTGAACCCCCGTCCTCCTCTCCCCTGTCCCTCCTGCTGCTTGGCTGTCCTCCTGCACCCCGTCCTCCTCTCCTCTGTCCCTCCTGCTGCTTGGCTGTCCTCCTGGACCCCGTCCTCCTCTCCTCTGTCCCTCCTGCTGCTCCTCTTGCACCCCCGTCCTCCTCTCCCTCCTGCTGCTTGGCTGTCCTCCTGCACCCCGTCCTCCTCTCCTCTGTCCCTCCTGCTGCTCCTCTTGCACCCCCGTCCTCCTCTCCCCTGTCCCTCCTGCTGCTTGGCTGTCCTCCTGCACCCCGTCCTCCTCTCCTCTGTCCCTCCTGCTGCTTGGCTGTCCTCCTGGACCCCGTCCTCCTCTCCTCTGTCCCTCCTGCTGCTCCTCTTGCACCCCCGTCCTCCTCTCCCTCCTGCTGCTTGGCTGTCCTCCTGCACCCCGTCCTCCTCTCCTCTGTCCCTCCTGCTGCTCCTCTTGCACCCCCGTCCTCCTCTCCCCTGTCCCTCCTGCTGCTTGGCTATCCTTCTGCACCCCAGTCCTCCTCTCCTCTGTCCCTCCTGCTGCTCCTCTGTCCTTCTGCACCCCAGGCCTCCTCTCCTCTGTCACTCCTGCTGCTCCTCTTTCCTCTCCTCCTGTCCCCTTGTTTCTGGCCCCCTGCCCCTCTGTCCTCTTCTTCTCTGTCCCCCTGTTTCTGTCCTTCTGCCCCTCTGTCCCCCTGTTTCTGTCCTCTTCTCCTAGGACCCCTGCTCCTTTCTCCTCTTCTCCTCTGTCCCTTGCACAGTTCCCTCACACTTTCCTCACCTGGTGCTGGCTGCAGACATTGGCGGGCTCCCTCTGAGCACAGTGATGCGCCAGCCGCACCATCCTCCAAGTGCCTCCAGGCGGCTGCTTCCCCGTTTCCGTGAGTCTGGAGTGGGCGGCTGGGTGCCGTGCAGGAGCCGCCGGAGCCGCCTGAGCCGCCAGAGCCGCCAGAGCCGCCGGCGCCATCAGCGCAGTACTTGGGCACACGGGAGAGGAGGGAACAGAGCGGGAACTTCAAGTTTCCCCTCCGTTGCAGGCCCCTCCTTCTCCCTCGTCTCTTCCGGGTCTTCACTGAGGTGGGTGGGCGGGAAGGCAGGAGGGGCGGCAGGTGGGGGCGGCCCTGATGATGAAGGGAAGGGGGGGTATGGGGGCGGGGCTTGCGACCCGGCTGGCCCGGAGTCGGAAAAAAAAAAAAAAAAAGAGAACACGCTGAGACGCCGCCCCCTATGAGAATGGCCCCGCCCTAGGCACGTGCCTACGAGTGCCTAATGGGAAATACGGCCCTGACCACAGGTGTGCCGCCGAATTTTATACAATTGGTTAGTGTAGAATGAATAACTACATTTTTTACATTAGCCCCAAGTTATCATTTTTTTCTATCTATCTATCTATCTATCTATCTATCTAAAACAGAACAGAAAAAATCTATCTATCTATCTATCTATCTATCTATCTAACTATTCTTTCGATCTATCTATTCTATCTATCTATCTATCTATCTATCTATCTATCTATCTCTATCTTTCTCTCTATCATCATTGATCATTTATCTATCTTTTACACAAAAAAACTTTTATTTCAGTGACATTCATTGGCGTTTTTTTCCCGTACAAGTCACATGCATCAAATCCATCAAAGGCACTGGTTTTACTTTATAGACCTAAATCCTGCTGGTTGGTTCCCTTTAATGTAATTTATAACCCATAATTATATAAATAAAAATCTAATATCAGGAAGCAAAAAAGCGAGTGCTCAGACAGTTCCACTGATTGAAAAATAAAAGCTCAGAAAATGATTGCAACAAGTTTATGTTTATTTATATATTATATATTTTTTTTTTTTTTACAAATTTGTGATTTTTTTTAACACTGCTAAAATATTAGAACAATAGGTTGATGATGCTGTAATTGTACTGGCCTGGAGAATCATGTTGCAAGCTCATATTCTCCATAAATTGCTGAGAAAAGAACACCCCAAAACAATGCTGGAATTGTGTTATTGTATTGGTGTGGTATTGGTGGTTGGGGGTGTTTTGCAATTTCATTGCACATTTTTTTCCTGTAGTCTAGTAAATTGATATGATGAAATGAATAACGTCATTCAGATTTTTCAGCAAATAAACAACCCCCATATGGCTCTGTTAAAAAAATTAAAATGTATGGCTTTTGGAATAAAGAAAAAAAATAAAAGTGCAAAAACAAAAAATTTCCGGGTCTATAAGGGGTTGCATTTACCCTCAAAGCGGTATGTGGATATAAAAGCTTATTCCTGTATAAATACAAAATAATTTTAAACCATGTTCACAAAATACTGTATGCTTTGAACCTTTATCTTATGTTGCTTTTAATGTGCAGTCGTCTCGGCACTTGTTGGCAGGTGCATGGGGCTCAGTTAAGAAAATGAAAAAGAAATACTTCTGAGCACTACTTCACTGTTCACAGTAAGGTTCATATATCAAAGGTTGGAAACCTGCAGTGGGAAACAACTTTATTGATGCCTGAGAAATAGCATTTTATCACCATATTTTTGTCAGCAACCTGTTCAGGTTTTAACACTATAACAACAAATTAAATTGAGCTTCTTCTGGCTGAGCCGAAATCTTTGTAAATAAAATACTAAGAAAATACTCACAAAAATCAATTTAAATGCGTAGTATGGACTGCCTAGAATGTGATTGACCTTCCCTTTATGTCTCTTATGTATGATATATCGTATATTTTGATAAATGTATGGCTCCTGTGATTTTAGCTTAGTACTTTATGTGGAATTTTCAAAAGTGCAGTAATATAAAAACATAGTATATGTAAAAGTACAGTGGGTGAAATGAGTACTGATCACGTCACCCTTTTTCTAAGCAAATATATTTCTACAGGTGCTGTTGACATGAATTTCTCGCCAATTGTCAGTACCAATCAATTTATTTCACACAAAGACGTTACAACAATAGATGTCCATAAATTTAGTGATGTATAATAATGAGAAATGACACAGGGAAAAAGTATTGAACACATGATGAAAGAGGGGTGCAAAAAGCCATGAAAAGTCAATAAGTAAATAGAAAGCAATCCTGCTGTTTAGTGAAAAATAATATCAGCTGGTTCAACTGGACAACTGGATGGCCTATAAAAAGGTGTCTCATTACCAATATCTAAAAGCAGAGAGACAAAGGTGCAATAGGGTCTTATCACTTATTACAAAGGTAGTAATTATAATTGTAAATGCTCACCTGAACCAGTTGTGAAGCTCACAATCAGTATTTGCGCTTAATACAGCTGCTGCTTGATCCGCACTCCACTTGCACAGTAGTAGATAAACATAAATCATCATCAGATGATTGTATCCCTGAGGAAGGAGCGACTTTTGCTCAGAAATGCGTTGGAAATAAGAGCATCATTGTCTATAGATCCCTTGTGGTCCTTATCCTTCTACAGCGTAGAGCGGATCATAGAAGCACCATCCTTTTTGGATTCATCATTACCAAGATGGCACACAAGAAACATCTCATAATGGGTAAAGCAAGTGAGCTGTCTCAAGACCTTTGGGACCTTATTGTTGCAAACATACTGATGGCATTGGTTATAGATATAATTCTAAACTACTGAAGGCTCCAGTGAGCACTGTTGGGGCTATAATCCGGAAGTGGAAAGAGCATAATTTCACTATTAACCGGCCATGACCAGATGCTCCCTGTAAGATTCCAGACAGAAGAGTGAAAAGAATTTTCAGAAGAGTTGCCCAAGAACTGAAGGCCACCTGTGGAGATGTACAGAAATATCTGGAATCAGCAGTTACGGTTGTGCCAAAGAAAACAATATGTAATGGAATCAACCTCCATAGCCTACATGTTCGCTCACCCTGCAAGACTCTATTGCTGAACAAAAAGTATGTTGAAGTTTGTATAAAGTCTGCTCAGCAACACTTAGATAAGCCTGTTAAATATTGGGAGAATATAGTTTGATTGTAAGAGACGGAAATTGAACTTTGGATACAATAATACACATTATGTTTGGTGACCAAAAGGCACTGCATATCACCCCCAAAAGTACTATACAATGAAGTTTGGAAATGGGAACACTATGGCATAGTTTTTTTTTTTTCAGCATACAGCACTGGCAAACTTCGTATAAGTGAACGAAGGATGAATGAACAAATGTATCCAGATATTCTTCATAAAGATTTGTTGCTATCTACCAGGATGATGAAAATTGAATGAGGGTAGACATTTCACCAAGACAATGATTCTAAAACATAGTGAAGAAAACTGTTAATTGGTTTTACAGATAGAAAATAAATCTGCTAGAATGGTCCAGCCAATCACTTGACCAGAAGTCAATAGAACATTTATGGAAGGAATGAAAGCTTTGTTCTTAGAAAGAGAACTTAAAACATTCAGAATTTGAAGCATGGGCCAAAATCACACTTGAGCAATGCATGGGACTAGTTACTCCATACTGGAGGCATCTTGAAGCTGTCGCTCACCAATAAAGGTATTTGTACAAAATATTAAATACATTTCAGTAAGCATGTTCAAAATTTTTATCCTGCATCATTTCTCATTATTACACATCACTAAATTTATAGACAGCTATGGTTTGATTTTTTACCTGTGTGAATTGGATGGGTTGTTACCGACATGTGGTGAAAATTCATGTCAATAACACCTTTATGGTACCTTTACACGCCGCTACCAAAGGTTAGAAACCACCGGGTGTTGGAGACAATTGTACCTTTTACCTTCAAACACCGCGAGGTAGCGGCGTGTAATTCAGGTAGCACCGTTGTGTCTCTGTGGACACCTGTCTTTCAGCCTTGCTCAAAAACAAGCATGTATAAACCCTATGGTAGCAGTGTGTAGGTGGGACACAGGTACGGTATTTGAGTTACCTGGGGCGTGTTACAGCGTCATGTATACCACGCCCCATCAGCTATCATTGGTGGGGAGTACTGTGTACCCATTGGCTGTCCCTGCACAGGGCAGCATATTTAACGAGATGACCAGTCACACTACACATTTGCTATAGCGTCATGTATTTGCCAGCCTCCCTGCGCTGGCTGGCCAATCATGATGTTATTGCTTTGTCCAATCACCGTACGAGCGTCTCGTAATCCACAACCTTGGCACGCCTATGTGTTGTCCCTGCTGCCCCAGGTCCTCCCATATTCCCTTGTGGTAGCGGCGTGTAAATCAGGGAAGGTGCTCTACAGAAGGTAACCTGCAGCACCCGTCGGTGCTTCCAGGGATCGAAAAAACCTACTGTGGAGCACCTTGTAGCGATGTGTAATTGCGGTATCAGGTACCGTTAGGAACCATTGAAATGCGTGCGTGCACGTGCGATACCTGGTGGTTTCTAACCTTCGGTAGCAGCGTGTAAAGGTACTATTAGAGTTATATTTATTTAGAAAATTCATGACATGTTCAAAACTTACTTCACCCGATTTATGTAGGCTTTCCGTGTATAAAGTTAGGAAAAATCATACTTGTGAATATATATCTGCTATGGGTGTCAAGATGGCTAATTCTGACATTTATAGCCATGAAATGTAATGATAAATTGCAACTACTGTATGTAATTGTGTTAGGGAACAGGGTCACTTACTCGTCACACCAATATCACCCTGTCACTGGGTGCTGTCACTGGGTTATGATTTGTTTCCTTGGCCACCAGTAGCTGTTGAAGGCCCTTATGTGGGTACTCTATGTATGACTAGGTATGACACTTTAGGCTACCTTTCAGTTTCACACTAAGGGTGCCTTTACACGCGGCTACATTTCTAGGGTGGCTACAGGTAACTTACTGGTTGCAGTGAAATCATGGAGACAAGGTTCTATCTTGTTGCTGTGTACAAATGGAATAATCTCTCCATGATTTCACTGCAACCAGTAAGTTACCTGTAGCCACCCTAGAAATGTAGCCGCGTGTAAAGGTACCCTAACAGACATAATACACTGCAGTTTCTGAAGTGCATTATTCAAGTAACTACCGTGTTTCCCCGAAAGTAAGACCCTGTCTTACATTAAATTTACCTCCAAAAGTCCCACCCTGTCTTACTTTCGGGGGAGTCTTACATTAGAAAAAAAAAAAAATTAATAGGACACTTGCGGTTCACTTGCGGCAAGTGCGGGTGAAAAAACTGTGACTTGCCGCACTGGCCGCACAGCACTTGCGGCGCAATTGTGGCACGGCCCCATGCAATGTATAGGACACTTGCGGTTCACTTGGGGCAAGTGCGGTTGCCGCACTTGCCGCAAGTGAACCGCAAGTGTACTATACATTGCATGGGGCCGTGCCGCAATTGCGCCGCAAGTGCTGTGCGGCAAGTGCGTTTTTTTCACCCGCACTTGCCGCAAGTGAACCGCAAGTGTCCTATACATTGCATGGGGGCCTTGCCGCAATTGCGCCGCACACAGTGCACACACACACTGCACACACACACACTGCACACACACACACCCATGTTTACAGTACACACGTGTACTGTACCTCTTTTCGCCGGATCACTTCCTCTTTTCCTCTGCGGTGCTGGGTGACGATTCCTCAGGGCTGGGCGGCCAATCACAGGTCGCGCTGGGCGGAGATCAGTGGGGCACAGCATGTTAGGCTGTGATTAACCCCATAATCTCCGGACCAGCGGCTGCACCAGGGGGACAGGAGCCTGGACGGCGGCATATACGGTAAGCCTGCGGCAACCTAAAGAGAGGCCCACGACCCCCCCATAGGCGGCCTTACATTTCCCCGCGACCCCCCCGAAAGCGGCCTTACAATCGGGGGGGGCCTTACATTAGAAACCCCTGGGCACCCCCCTACCCGGCCTTACTTTCGGGGGGGTCTTACTTTCGGGGAAACACGGTAGATGTTGGCCCGATTCTAACGCTTCGGGTATTCTAGACTATGTATGTAGTTTATGAAGATTTAAGAATAATGCAAATGGAAGCTGGGTTTAAATCCTGCGCCAATATCGCTGATTGCTGGCAAGGCAACTGGCTGGGCACAACGAATCAGCAATGCGTGGTTGAAATCCCGCGCCAATTTGCGGGCAAACTGTCCCTGTTGCTGATTGATTGGTCAGGCCAGCCTCCCGCGACCAGCGACGCAGGATTTGCGTTACAGACAAACAGACAAAAGTAGACAATTATATAGTAGATACCTACAGCAGTACCGGTGTGCAACGGTGCCAGTGAGCAGTGGTGGCAGAGTCCAGGAGGGGACAGCGGGCGAGTGCGGTCAGGAGAGGGCCAGGGCACAGCGGGCAGGAGGGGGCCGGGTGCAGGCAGGAGGGGGCCGGGGAAGAGCAGACAGGTGCGGGCAGAAGGGGGCTCTGGGACAACGGGTGGGTGCGGGCAGGAGGGGGCCGGGGAACAGCGGTGGGGTGAGGGCAAGAGGGGGCCCCTCCTGCCCACACCCGGCCACTGTTCCATGGTCCACTCCTGCCCGCAGCAGAGTGCTTAGTAGAGTATACAGTGGCTTAGTGGTTACCAGAGTTTATGGAGAGGCAGCGGTCAGCGAAGGAGGATGGAGGCTGGGTGGTTGAGCGCAGGACGATGGAGGCCGGGTTGTCGAGCGCAGGAGGATGGAGGCCGGGGGGTGAGCACAGGAGGATGGAGTGTGGGGGGGAGAGCGCAGGAGGATGGAGTCAGTCCAGGGGGGTGAGCGCGGGAGGCTGGAGTCCGGGGGGGTGAGCGCATGAGGATGGATTACGGGGGGTGAGCATGGGAGGATGGAGTCCGGGGGGGGTGAGCGAAGAAGGATGGAGTCGGGGGGGGGTGAGCGCAGGGGGACAGAGTCTGGGGGGGTGGGCGCAGGAGGATGGAGTCCGCGGGGGGGGGGTGAGCACAGTGAGTGGTGAGCGCAGGAAGAGGAATTCCAAGGGGATTGAGCACAGGAGGATAGAATCCGGTGGGGGGGCAGCGCAGGAAGATGGAGTCCAGGGGGGGGTGAGCGCAGGAGGATAGAGGTGGGGGAGGTTTGAGCGCAGGAGGACGGGGTCCGTGGGGGGCACAGGTGGATGGAGTCAGGGGGAAAGAGAGCACAGGTGGGGAGGGGGGTGAGCGCAGGATGCTTGAGACCGGGGGGGGGTGTGAATGCAGGAGGATGGAGGCCGGTGCCGGCTGAGGTGGTGACGTGCCCAGCTCGCCCCCGGCATGTCCCCCGCCGCTCACAGTGCAGGATGCTTGAGACCGGGGGGGGTGAGTGCAGGAGGATGGAGGCCAGTGCTGGCTGAGGTGGTGACGTGCCCAGCTCGCCCCGGGCGTGTCACCCGCCGCGGCCGCTCACATCCCAGCCTGACTCATCTTTGGTGACACTCAGGCACCACGCAGCTCCTCAACCAAGCGGGCACGGCAGGGACTCTGGGAGTTGTAGTTCCCGACACCACCGGCTTCTCCCCGGGGGGCTTGATGGGAGAGCATGGTGCGGACTACATCTCCCATAATCCCCTGGGAGACAGACAGGAAATTCCCGCCCCTCTGTGATGGAGTGTAGAAGAGAGCGGAGGGAGCGTGTGTGGAGCGTCACAGTGACGTCACAGCGGAGAACTACAAATCCCGGCAGGCAGTGCACGGGCAGAAATGGAGGCACAATGAAGCTGGTGAGGAAGGCGGCGGCGGTGGCACTGGCGGGGGGGCCTGTGCCGGGGCGGGTCTTTGGCCAGTGTAGGGACAGTGTAAGGGGCTCCAAAGGCCACCAATGTCGGTAGTGGGGCTGTGTTAGCCCCGCTCCCGCTAAAGGTCGGCCATCTTGGTTAGGTATACAGCCAGCTTCAGTCAGGATGTGACGTCATTTCGATGACATACTGACGGAAGCTGGCTTAGGGTTTTATTAGAATAGATGAAATCATAGTCAGATTCCCCAGTGGGACTAATGAAAGTGATGTAAAAGAACGTAAAATCTTAAGAGAAGAAAAAAATATCAGAGAGAAAAAAAAACATAAAAGGCTAGGGTCACACATGGCATCCGTTTTTGCCTTGGATCCGTTTTTGGGATCATTTTGGTCATTTTTTTTACTAAGTTTAAAAACGCGTTAACACATGATGCACTTAGGTGTAGCTGCGTTTTTCAAAAACGCGTGCGTTTGTGTTCAGCATCCCAAAAATCGCTGCTAGCAGTGTTTATGGGTGCAGTAAAAAAACGCATGCATTTTTTTAACACGGGGCCCTACGGGACATGCATGCGTTAGTGCATGGTACATATAGGCACCATGTGTTAACGCATATGCGCTTTTGGTGAAAAAATGACTAAGTCCAAAAAATGACCAGGAGCTAGGAAGACACTATGGGCACCCTAAATTTAACGGATCCGTTTTTCTAAAATCTCAAAAAAGCGGATTGGCTTGTGTGACCCCAGCCAAAGAAAGCTTTCCTGAGCTGAGTTCCCTGGCATTATCCCTGGTAACTGTGACCAATTCTAAGGAAGTTGTCTAAGAATAAGGGTCTGCTCACACTGGCGTATAACATGGCCGAATGCTATCCCAATGGAATACTATGGGGCAGTGCCTACCAGCTCTTTTTTTCTTGTGCCGAGTCAGCTTAAAAAAAATTACTGAATTCCTTCATGTTCCCTGAGGAAGGAGCTCGGGAGGAGGCTCCGAAACGCGTCGGAAAATAAAGGCTGTAGCTGTACCAGACATTCCTGTGTCTGTTTCTTTGGTCTCGGAGCAGCAGCGCAGACACTGAAGCACTTTGTCCAAGAATCTACATTACGACCACGGTCACCGTTGGGAGTGCGGTCCCTGCAGCAGCTGCTTGTACGCTATTCTACCAGTTGTGGGTTTCACAACTGACTAAGGTGAGCAATTCCACATCGATAAGTGAAAGTGTGTTATTGAGATAAGACCCTATTTGCGCATTCTTTCTTTCACAAAAATCTATATGTAACTGCTATCATTTTCTAATTCCTTTCTCTACGCTCTCTCTACTCTTGTATTTCTATTATTTATATTTCCCTCCTATCCTATGTAAACTTCAAAATAAAAGATTAATTCCATCTGTCAATCACAGTGAGCTCTCTGCTGCCCACTCCCCAAGGAATGAATATACATGCATCATTACACTGTCCTGCCCTCTGATCTCTATGCAGACAGCGGAGAAAGGAGAAGGGTGGAGGTGTGTTCTTTCAGAAGATGCAGCTCAGAGACTTTCATTGCATGTATCTGAGTTACGTGTGTAGTGTATGCTGTCTGAGATATTTCTTTGTGTTTATATGAACATTTGCTCAGCAGATATACACATTACATGTATGCAGGAAAACCAATGTTCATATAAACAGAAATCTTTTACAGATAGCACAGACTGTAGTGCATACTGTGAGTTGTAGCACAAAACACCACTCCACACCTCTCAGTGTAACAGCACAGAGCACAGGGGGATGGGCAAAAAAACAGTTTGGATACGTGTGGATATTTAAATAACACTTATACAGCTGGACTATTCGACAGTGAATGTAATGAGCTAGCTGCCTGCAGGGGGTAAAGGTTCTTATACCAAGAGAACTACACCAGGTACATTAATGATTTTTACATATTCTGAAAGGTCTACCCGAGCACTATTCAAGGGAACTATTAGAATCATACTGAAAAATAACCTGACAGAGTCCCTTTAATATAGAATTCTGTGCAACTGCACGTTGCTGGCAATATACAATTGATAAAGCAGACAGCTGGGGGCTGGTATTTATAGCCTGGGGAGGCCCATGGTGTATCCTCAGGCTAAAAATGGCAGCCCGCAGTGTCCCAGAATTGGCACATCCACTAGATGTACCAAATCTTGGTGCTTTACTCCTTTCAATCTGATTGGCCTGGTGTGGTGGGAATAGGGGTAATAGAAGAGGTTAATGACAGCTGTGATTTGTCAAAAAATCACAGCTGCCATGAAGTCCTCGATTAGTAATGTGAGACGTGTCTATGAGACTCCCCAATACTAATCCTGCAAGCAAAAAGAAATAAACACAAAACAGAGAAAAATCCTTTATATAAAGGAACTAAATCAAAAAACACACCCTCTTTCTCAAATGTATTAACCCCAAAAACACCGTTGCAGGTTTGACATAATCCACAGACAGGAAATCCCACAAGGAAGCTACTTCCTTAGGTCAAAGTGTGCGGTCACATTAAGGGTGCGTGCACACGATCAGTGTACGCAGCGTTTTGGACGCAACGTCTTGCCGCTGCATAGTACAGTAATAGCATAGTGGATGAGATTTGAAGAAATCACATCCTCACTATGCATAAGGCCCTGCAGCGTGTTTGTAGCTGCGGAGCGGGTTGCTGGGAGTCCGCTCCTCCTCCGCATGTTTATTTCATGCTGCGGAGTCGGAAGCGGCTCCCATCGGGTGACTGCAGGGAGAAGCCGCCCTGCACCCGCCGCACATTGTGCGTACAGGGCGACTGCGGTATCCCTGTGGCCACCCGCGGCTTCACTCAGGTCCGGAGGAGCTGCGTCCAACATGCACCCTTAGAAATGTGACCAATCACTATGGCCTCAGAAACACATTGACAGGGCCGCAGCTGTGAGTACAGTGATGTCAATGAGTCACCTGAGGTCACAACTGGTGCTTCCCTTGGTAACCCAGCTGTAACCTTAGGTGAACTTAGGTGAATTATACTTACCAGTCTCCCATTGGGTCACATTTGCTTCCAGGTCTGCTCATTAAACCTCATATTTATTTACTGCATCCCCATGCCCTTCCTTTGTGACAGTATCTGTGACTGGTTGTGTCAGTCAGGCTGTGCTCCTACAATCTCTGCCGGCATCTGTGATTGGTTGCCAACAACTTTAGTGTACGGCAACAAAGATGCGGTCATATTAGTGTAAAAATGAATAATTGAAAAAAATTGCATGGAGTCCCCGTATATTGAAACTCAGCACGGATAAAGCACATGGGTGTGCACTGCAGTTTCAAGCCATATATGTTTTGTTAGCCGTAAAAATACGGGAGACTCAATGCAGGCAGTTGTGGAGGGGTTTAAATCAAGAAAAAAAACTCTAAGCTAGAGCATGTGACCATCACAAATATAGAAAACTCCATCACTATTTAGCCCAAGCAGCTCCTTTTTGTGTTTTTCAACTGGCAACTGCTAGTTTTGTGATACTTGAGAAAACATAATGTTTCCTAAGGTTTTTGCAAGTTCTCCATTTGCTCTGCACAGACAAGATTTTGGCATTCTTTGCTAAAAGCAAATCTAAAAGCAAAGCTTTAGTGGTTTGTCTAGTCATCAGAAGAATTTTGAGAGCAAAATGAAA
The DNA here is from genome assembly GCA_033576535.1 of Allobates femoralis. Lineage (NCBI taxonomy): Eukaryota > Metazoa > Chordata > Amphibia > Anura > Aromobatidae > Allobates > Allobates femoralis. The sequence goes on along the minus strand of JARQOC010000004.1, from coordinate 349,862,403 downwards.
GTCAATAAACTAGTGAAGCTTTTGTTTATTTCATGTACTACTACAGACAGCATCGCAAAAAGTTCTAAGACCTTATCTTTAAAAGGATTATGTCGGAACTTGCAATTTCTGTACCTTCTTTGATGTAGTTTTCTTTGTGTGGCAAAGTTGCAGCAGTTGAAATGGTCAGTTTAAGAAGACGTTTGTAAATATCTACAGCAGTAAGCCTGATGGATTATATAATTCCTCACAAATGTAACATACAGCCATGGCCAATTGTGTTTACCATTGAAATTGTTCTAGAAATTAAAGTATTTGTGCCAGAAAATTATTGCAATTACACGTTTTGACATGCACTTATTTTTTGTGTGTATTGGAACAATGCATAAAAATTTAAAAAAAAAGAAGAATAAAAGGCAAAGTAGACATAATTCTACACAAAGCCCCACAAATGGGCAGGACAATATTGTTAGCCTTTTTCCATAATTGATTTATGGAAGGTATGCAATACAGGATAGTCCAGGATAGTCCAGATGGGAGGTAAAGCATTCCAATCAAATTTCCAAAGAATTTCAAGCTGTCCTGCAGGCTCTGGCTGCATCATTGTCAGCACACACAATGTCTGTACACATTTGAATGTAAAGAAACACTATGGCATGAGACCCAGGAAGACCTTACTACAATTACGCAAAATTTACATGAGTAACTAAAAATCATTTTGGGAAATCATCTTGTGGACAAATGAGATTAAGATACAGCTTTTTGGTAAAGTAAATCATTCTACTGTTTAGTGCAAAAAGAAAGAGGTCTACAAAGAAAAAGAGACAGGACCTTCAGTCAAATATGGTGGAGGTTAAAAGATATTTTAGGGGTGTTTTCTGCCTCTGGCACTAGGTGCTGTGACTGTGTACTAGGCATCATGAAATCTGAAGATTGCCAAAAGATTTTGTATTGCAATATAGTTTCCAATATTAGAAAGCTGGGTTTGCGTCCCAGATCATGGGTCTTCCAGCAGGACAATGACCCCAAATATACTTCAATAAAAATTCAGAAATGGATGGAAACATAACAGTGGAAAGTTTTGCAATGCACGCTGTCCGCCACACAGATGTCAGCAGCTGACTGGGGGCACATGACAGTGACATGATGCGTTGCATTAGTAGGCATGGCGATGTCACCTGCCAGCTACAGAGGAGGATGCCAAAAGTGGAAGATGGCGAAAGTAAGATTTTTTTTCAATCTTACAGAAAAAATGGGGACTATAAATACCAGAAAGGGAGAAAGACATCTAAAACATATGATTTTCATTTATTAGGATAAAGTGAAAATAGAATAAATACCATGATGGTAACATATATACCTAGATAGGGACATATTTATCAGCTCAGGTAACATACCAGGATGAGGACATATATACAGGGCTGGTTTTAGGCAAAGTGGGGCCCTGGGCAAAAGGTTAAAGTGGGCCCTAAATGCTCATATATTGCACCGTCACACTCGACATTTGGGTTACATGTACAAGCACCGAATTCAGACTGGTGAATGAGTGCGATTTATAACATTCAAGTCATTCAGCGCTTGTTTCCAGATTTTTTACACAGGATGATGAAGAATGATGGGTGCAGAACAATCACCGGAAGAGTAATCTGTCCCTACAGGATCATGTGATCAGTTCTTCTGCAGTTTGAGGCATGTGATGTGCTGTCGAGAGCAAAGATTTTTGTTCCTCCATAAACATCCAATCACCCGATGATGAGCCGGATTTTGCTCATCTGTTGGGCGAGTGCCGACATGTTTATGCCTAAGAACTCTCGTCTGTGCTGCTAGGGTTTATAAATGTAGATGTTACATACAGGCAACACACGATATATGTGGAAGTACGGCATCGTCTAAAAATCACTAAAATTGACAAATCCCCGGGCCCGGATGGGATACACCCCAGAGTGCTGCAGGAATTAAGTACTGTCATAGATAGACCATTATTTTTAATATTTAAAGATTCCATAATAACAGGGTCTGTACCACAGGACTGGCGTATAGCAAATGTGGTGCCAATATTCAAAAAGGGGACAAAAACTGAACTTGGAAATTATAGGCCAGTAAGCTTAACCTCTACTGTGGGTAAAATCCTTGAGGGTTTTCTAAGAGATGCTATACTGGAGTATCTGAAGAAAAATAACCTCATGACCCATTATCAACATGGTTTTACGAGGGACAGTTCCTGTCAAACTAATCTGATAAGCTTCTATGAAGAAGTAAGTTCTGGACTGGACCAAGGAAATGCAGTGGATGTGGTGTATATGGACTTTTCAAAAGCTTTTGATACGGTGCCACACAAAAGGTTGATACATAAAATGAGGGCAATGGGGATAGGGGAAAATATGTGTAAGTGGGTTAAGAACTGGCTTAGTGATAGGAAACAAAGGGTGGTTATTAATGGAACACACTCAGAATGGGTCACAGTTAACAGTGGGGTACCACAGGGGTCAGTGTTGGGCCCACTTCTATTTAATATATTTATTAATGACCTTGTAGGGGGCATACAGAGTAGAATCTCAATATTTGCAGATGACACTAAACTCTGCAGGGTAATCAATACAGAGGAGGACAATTTTATATTACAGGAGGATTTATGTAAACTAGAAGCTTGGGCTGCTAAATGGCAAATGCGCTTTAATGGGGATAAATGTAAAGTTATGCACTTGGGCAGAGGAAACAAAAGGTATAATTATGTGCTTAATTGTAAAACACTGGGCAAAACTGTCACTGAAAAAGACCTGGGTGTATGGGTAGATGACAAACTCACATTTAGTGGCCAGTGTCAGGCAGCTGCTGCAAAGGCAAATAAAATAATGGGATGCATTAAAAGAGGCATAGATGCTCATGAGGAGAACATAATTTTACCTCTATACAAGTCACTAGTGCGACCACACTTAGAATACTGTGTACAATTCTGGTCTCCGGTGTATAAGAAAGACATAGCTGAACTAGAGCGGGTCCAGAGAAGAGTGACAAAAGTCATTAGAGGACTAAGGGGTCTGCAATACCAAGACAGGTTATTAAACTTGGGGTTATTTAGCTTGGAAAAACGAAGGCTTAGGGGTGATCTTATAATAATGTATAAATATATGAGGGGACAGTACAGAGACCTTTCTAATGATCTCTTTACTTTTAGGCCTGAGACTGGGACAAGGGGGCATCCTCTACGTCTGGAGGAAAGAAGGTTTAATCATAATCACAGACGCGGATTCTTTACTGTAAGAGCAGTGAGACTATGGAACTCTCTGCCACATGCTGTTGTAATGAGTGAGTCACTACTAACATTTAAGAAGGGCATGGATGCCTTTCTTGAAAACTATAATATTACCAGTTATACATACTAGATTCTTTGATAGGGCGTTGATCCAGGGAATTAGTCTGATTGCCGTATCTGGAGTCAGGAAGGAATTTTTTTCCCCCAATATGGAGCTTAGTGTTGCCACATGGGTTTTTTTTTGCCTTCCTCTGGATCAACATGTTAGGCTATGGGTTGAACTAGATGGACTTAAAGTCTTCCTTCAACCTTAAAAACTATGTTACTATGTATGTTACTATGATATGTGACACAAACACTATATATTACATGTATACACCGAGCACACACACAGACACACATTCATTCCCATCATTGTCTGTGTCACACAGGACGGTCCTCTCTTATCCTCTGACCAAGAGATGAGGATTGTGAACACAGGACTCCTTATATTGATTAAAAATTACCTACAAGTGTTTAATAAAATAGGATTTACAAACTGGAGAGTCAGTAAGGAGAATGTTTCCATAGGATCATCTACCTAAATGTCATCTTTAACAAGATCTGCTTTATTCTTCATATTATAAGAAAAATACATTTGAATTAAGCCCCATCCTGGTGTTTTGTGTTGTTCTGGGGTCACTAGTGGTAATATTGATCTTAAAGGAGTTATCCAGAATTCTATAAACATGAATGATTTCTTTCAAAAACAGCGCCACCCCTGTCTACAGGTTGTATGATGATATTGCAGCTCAGCTTAATTGAAGGGAATGGGCCTAAGCTGTAATACCACATGCCGCCTGTTGACAGGGGTGGTGCTGTTTTTGAAAGAATGTAGTAAAGTTTTATTAATCTGGACATCCCCTTTAAAGGGAACCTGTCAGGTGGTTTATGCCCCCCAAGCTATCACTGTCTGTAGCTGCAGCTTTATAATAGCAGTCTAATCATCCCAGTCTGAGCTCATAGTGTAATGTGAAAGGTGAAAGAAAAGCATTTATACACTTACATTTCAGTCCCACCTTGGAGGAGGGGGACATGCTGGCAGGATAATAGTTAACTCACTTTTAACTCGGATAGTTAAATGACCTGTATGATGTAACGATCATGTGACCATAGTGGGTGGAGCTAAGAAGCAAACATATTATGTTCTATGAGAACTTAGCTCCGCCTATTGTAGTCACATGGCTTGTGACATCACATCAGGTCTCCCAACATGTTCTAGCACAAGGCTGAAATGTTAACTATTGAACCCCTGCCAAGATACAAGTTCCCCATCCTTCCAGCTAGGGGAGCTGACTCGTGCTCTCATTCATTAAAAGGAAATGTAAGTGTATAAATGCTTTTTTTTCCCTTTCATATTACACTCTGAGCTCAGACAGGGATGATTAGACTGCTATTATAAAGCTACAGGTACAGACAGTGATAGCTGACAGGTTCCCTTTAAGCCTTGTAAGTTCTGCTTGATAACTGTCTTCAAATGTAGGGATTAAGGAGGTCCCCAAACTCTAATTACTCCCATCATGAATATGTGAAGTCTGAAGCCTGCGGGGGGCGCTCCTACTGCTATTATATGGCAAAGGATTTTATAACTTTTACCACTGAGTGATTTTTCGTTTTTGTTTTTTCCTCACTTCTTCCAAGAGCCAGAACTTTTTATTTTTCCTTCCACATAGCCGTACGAGGGCTTATTTTTTTGCGGGATGAGTTGTACTATTGAATGACATCATTCATTCTACCACAAAATGTACTGAGAATGGAAAAACATTCCAAGTGCTTTGAAATTGCAAAAAAAAAGTGCAATTCCACAATTTTTTTAGTTTTTTTATTTATCATGTTAACTATATGGTAAAAGTGACTCCATAAGTTGATTATCTAGGCAGAATAAGCAGATACTGAACATTTTTTTTTACTTCAATCATAAATACAGAAATACAGAAATTTGTAAAAAAAAAAGATAATAAAAATAAAAATTTGCATTTATTCGACATTTTCCAAGACCCATGATGTTTTCATTTTTGAAGATACAGGGCTATGTGAGGGCTTACTTTATGTGTCCTGAGCTGATATTTTTACTGATACCATTTTGAGTCAGATACAACATTTTGATCGCCTTTTATTGCATTGTATTGTAACAACGTGGTGGCCCAAAAAACATAATTCTGGCGTTTTTATTTTTTTTTCCGTTACGCCATTTACCAATTGAATTAATTTACTTCATATATTGATAGCTTAGATCCTTACGAATGCAGCGGTACCAAACTATGTTTATTTTTTTATTTTATTTACTGTTTTATTGCTATTTTCAGTTCAGCTCCTTTGGGGGCCCCTAAGACAGTGTGCAACTGCCCAGTCTGCCCCCCCTAACGCCAGCCCTGCATATATACCAGGATGAATGACATACCAGGATGAGAACGTATACTGTATTCCAGGATGGGGACCATGTATACCAGGATGGGTTACATTTATACCAGTATGGGAACATATACAGTACCAGGGTAGGGTTATATGTACTAGGATGAAGACATATCTACCAGAATGGGGGACATATTTACCAGGAAGGGGTTTAGGATGGGGGATATTAGTACATAATGAAGATGGATGGGGACAATTCGTATGTCTTTATATGATTTAGAACCTTACAAGAGGCCATACATCTGACCAATATGCAGGAGGGGAGCTTAGGTCTACCATTTGCACTGGGGCTCATCAGTCTATAGTTATGCCACTGGGTAGAAGCTTTAAAGGGAACCTGTCAGTTACTTTATGCCCCCCAATCTATCACTATTTGTCCCTGCAGCTTTCTAGTACATTTCTAAAGATCCCTGTCTGACTTAATACTGTCATGTAAAAGTGATAAAAATAATTTTATAACTTACAATTTTGTACGTTAATTAGGCATGGTCTAGTCTGGTGGGGCATTCTCTCAGGGTCCATGTCCGCCCTTGTTCCATGGTTATCACATCCCGGAGGCATGATAACCTAATTTTTGTAACTATTTTTCATCCGCTTACCGTATTTTCCGGCGTATAAGACGACTGGCGTATAAGACGACTCCCAACTTTTCCAGTTAAAATACAGAATTTGGAATATACTCGCCGTATAAGACTACCCCTCTTCTACGGTATGATTCCCACTATGACCCCCACACCCCCACACAGTATAATGGACCCACATATAGAATAATGAGCCCTACATCTCTTCACACTGTATTATGGCCACCACACAGCCCTAAAATAGCCCTGCATAAAGTATAGAGGCTCCCTCATACCCCTTCAAGTATTATCATGCTCCCACAGAGCACTCTAAGTATTATAATGGCTTCCATATAGTATAATTGTCTCCATAAATTATAATGCATCATCATAGTGCTCTATATAGTATAATGCACCCCCGTAGTCCTCCATATATTATAATGCACTCCCCATAGTCCTCCATATAGTATAATGCACACCATAGTCCTCTACATAATATAATGCACCCTATAGTTCTCCATATAGTGTAATGCATCCCCCCATAGTCCTCCATGTACTATAAATACAGAGAGGGTACTGTGCCAGTGCTGGGGTGGGTGGGAAGGGTGAGTGACACAGGGGGACATGCCAGCTCCAGATGGGGGGCTTTAAGAGAGACAAGAGATGGGGACGTGCCAATGTCAAGGGGAGGGGGGTAGGTGACACGGAGAGAGGGTCGTGCCAGTGGTGGTGGGGGGTACAGCCCCATCAACCCCCAATATTCCTCTGCAGTCACACACACACAGTCACACACAGACACACACAGTCACACACTCACAGTAAGACACAGACACACACACAGTAAGACACAGACACACACACAGTCAGACACAGACACACACACACACAGTCAGACACAGACACACAAAGTAAGACACACACAGTCAGACATACACACAGTCAGACACACATATACACAGTGCCACTGCACTGCGGTGCCACCGGACCCTGCCGGAGCTTACCGCTGCCACTGCCACCGCCGCTGTATGCAGCCGGGCACCGTAGATGTACGATAATAAGCCATCAGCCAATCAGGCGGCTGCTGGCGTCTGATTGGCCTAGCATTACCGTACATACACACTGAGCGGCGCAGTTACCTCCGTACAGGAGATGTACGGTAATGCCGCTGCCAATCAGACACCAGTAGCCGCCTGATTGTCTGATGGCTTATTATTGTACATCTATGGCGCCCGGCGGCTACGTACACAGTGGTGGTGGCAGCGGGAAGCTCCGGAGGACATGGACGGCAGAGGCAGGTGAGTATAATTTTTTTTTTCTTGCCTGCCACTGCCACAGCTCATTTTCGGGGGGGGGAAGGGGCTTATATTAAGCACGGCGGGCCGATACCAGCATTTTTTTCCCCAGTAGGTGCCCTCTACCCGGCGTATAAGACGACCCCCGACTTGGGAGAAGATTTTTAGGGGTTAAAAAGTCATCTTATACGCCGGAATATTCAGTAAATAAAAAAAAATATAGTAATGTATGCTTAAAAGAAAAAAACACAAATCCTTGTGAAAATAGCATTTTTTTTTCAATTTTACTTCACTTTAAATATATTTCCCATTTTTTATTGCATTGAATGGTAAAATGAATGTTATCATTCAAAACTACAACTCGTCATGCTAAAAACAAGTAATCTAATTATATAGCTATGTGGACCAAAAAAATAAAAAGTTATGGCAAAAGCTGAGGACAGCATGATGTAAGCGTTGAAAAACAAAAGCAACTGTACTTTCCTTTTTTTTTTGTTTCAATAGTGTTTATTATATATTATCAAGAATACAGAAAACTGAATAATTGCAAAATTGAAAAATGTATATCTAATACAGATTACATCCGGTATCAAAGGTGCAAAGTGTGTAAACTTTGAAAAAAAAAAAATATATATCATACATCATACATTAATCTCACAAACTTCTTATGAACAATATTATAGATTATGAGAAGAATAAAATAAACAATAGGGGGGAAGAGAAAAAAGAGATATAGCAGAGAGGGGGATAAATAAAAAAAAAAAAAAAAAAAAAAGGGGGGGGGGTGTTGCTTGTGCTCACCATCCGCATAATGGTCTAAGTTGCAATAAGTAACGGATTTACTCACAGCAGGACAACAACTAGTGGAAAAAATGTATGTTCAAGAGGGGATTTGAACAGTGTTATGTGGGGACATTATCCAAGGATCCCACCAAGTGAGCACCTTGTTGCGCCGAGAGGCGTCATGTGCCAAGATAATCTCATGTTGGAGATGGAGATTAAGTACCACTTGTAGGTCTTGTGCAGTTGGTATATAATTCGCTTTCCAATGTCTAGCGACACACAATCTGGCTGCCAATAGTACATTCGTAACCATTGGCCTTAGTGGTGTTGGCCAATCTTCCAGCCCCAAGCCCAATATTGCCAAAGAAGGCCGTAAATGAAAGGTGACACCCGTTAGAGACCCGAGAGAGGACACCCCCCGCCAGAACCCCTGCGGAGAGTCACAATCCCACCACATGTGTAGGGAGGACCCGACCGCATCGCATTCCCTCCAGCAGGCTCGTGACGAGCTAGTGCCCTCTCCCCCATATCTCGCCAAAGCAGTTGGGGTAACATACCACTCGAAGTGTACTTTTTTGATCTGTTCAAGGTGGTTTACACAGCATGTGTATTTCGTATTTCTCCCAGACGCCTCCTGCCATTGGGTCAGTGTAAAGTCTTCCCGTAGAGCAGTTTCCCATTTGTTCATGTAGGGCAATTTCTCTAAGGAATGCAGTCGAGCTAGAGCCCCATACATAATGGAAACCCCATGAGCACTCGAAGGAGCAGATTTAAAGAACCTCTGTACCCTGCCATCGACCGACGATAGTTCAGTGGCAAACCAGGTCACTGAGCTCAGGAAAAGACGTAATTGTAGGTACTGGTAAAATGTACTCTTAGGAAAGGAGTATCTGTTTGTTAGTTCAGTAAAGGATTTCATGGTGGTATCATTCAGGACCTGATGACTGTAGGTGATTCCCCTAGTTTTCCAATGGTGGAGAGAGGGGACCCCACTAATGTTTCAACCGCTCGAATAGATACTGATTTAAGTAAGAAAGTGCGTAGAGGGTGAGCATATTGTCGCCAAATGCGCACCAAGGTCAACATTGGTTTTCTGAGGGGCGTAATATCTCTCAATTGACATCCACAACGGGCAGGGAGCATCTGCCCACCATTGACTCGCTACTGCTAAATGAGATGCAGCATAGTAATGTGCTAGACTGGGGACTCCCATACCTCCGAGTTGGATCGGTAGGGATAGTACTTTCATGCTCACCTGGTGAGGTTTATAATTCCAGATAAAGTCATTTAGTGTGGATTGTAGGGTTGCAACCAGACGCTTTGGAAACAGCAATGGCAAGCAGCGAAACACGTATAAAATTTTAGGAAGGTATGTCATTTTTACTATATGGATTCTGGCAACCCATGAGAGAATCAATTGTTTATGCTCCGAAAGGCCCTCCCTCAGCGATCGGAGCAGAAGTTCATAATTAAGGCGAAGCATTCCCTTAGTGTGTGAGATCATTATCCCTAGATATTGGATACCATTTGGGGACCATTGGAATGGGAAGTCTGCCCTAAATGATGTTGCCAATGCAGGAGGTATCTGAATTGGGTAGAGTAGCGATTTGGACACATTCAGCTTGCAGTATGAGGCGGCTGAAAAGTCAGCCAGTAAAGTTATTATCCTGGGGATGGTGACCGTTAGATTCGTGCAGATGAAGATTACATCATCAGTGTATAGCCCAATTTTATGTTCCACTCCCCCCACACAGGGGCCAGAGATCAACGGGTCCTGTCTCACTCTAGCCACCAAGGGCTCCATAATGAGAGCGAATATCAGCAGAGAGAGCGGACACCCCTGTCTGGTACCATTAGTTACCGAGAAGGGGCCTGACATAAATCCCGACACCCTGACCCTAGCTGTGGGGGAGGAGTAGAGGGCCAGTATAGCCGTCTTAAAGCCACCCACCAGTCCAAATCTGTCCAGAACCGCCTCTAGGTACCCCCAGTGCACTCTATCAAACGCCTTTTCAGCGTCTAAAAACAGTAGCGCACCGGGGGCCCTTTTTCGCTACAGAACCTCCAACAAGTCAATCACGCGACGTGTGCCGTCGGAAGCCTGGCGTCCTGGAATGAATCCCACTTGTTCTAGGCCTATCAGATCAGGCAACACCACCGCTAGGCATTGAGCCAGTAGTTTTGCAAAAATTTTAACATCACTATTCAGGAGGGCAATCGGGCGGAAATTCGGTGGGGAGTTAGGGGGCTTACCCGGTTTCGGGATCGTTGAGATCGTCGCCTCCAGACCCTCAGGGCGTATCCGTCCCTTCTCTCTCCAGAAGGAAAAGAGAGAGAGCATGTGAGGTAGTAGACTGGTCCGAAAAGTCGAGTAATATTTATAAGAAAACCCATCTGGGCCTGGAGCCGAGGATTTCTTCATTGAATTAACTATCGACATTATCTCTTCAGTAGAGAAGGGTGTGTTTAGTGAGGTGAGTTGTGATTTTGTTAGTTTAGGTAAACACGCTTGATCTAGAAAGGACCTGATCGTGTCGTAGTTGGTTGCGGGGTGCAGGGATCCTCTTGTAGATTGTAAAGGGTAGTGTAACAGTCCTTGAATTGGGCAGCAATATCCAAGGGGTTTCTGATTTTCTCCCCGGAGGGGCGGAGGATATGATCAATTTTTGTGGTTACCCTCTTTTTCTGGATCCGTTTCGCTAGGAGCTTACCCGCTCTATCACCCATCCCGTAAAAACGGGCCTTAAGTTTCTTAAGAATAAATTCTACCCTGTTTAACAGGAGAGACTTGAGATCTCTGCGGGTGGCCTCCAACTCCGTCCGCGTTTGTGGGGTTTGGGATTGTTTGTATTGTACTTCCAAAGCTGATAATTTGTTGGTTAGCTCCCCAAGTTGCTCATTACGTTTGCGTTTTGCTCGAGCCGCCATTTGAATAAATTGGCCTTGCAAAACTGCATTGTGGGCATACCACAATACTTCAGGGTCAGTATCTCGAGATTGGTTAAGTGCAAAGTATTGGTCAAGCTGGGAGTCAATGTGTGTTATATTGTCTGGAAGAATCAGGAGGTATTCATTAATTGTCCATGTAGGTGATGGGGAGACCTGCAGATCATCGGCCACCTGGATAAGAATCGGGGCATGATCAGACCAAGTAATGTGTCCAATGGATGTATTTTGGCATTTTGGCAAAAGGGAGTCTCCAACCAAGAAGTAGTCGATTTGACTATACGTTTGATACCTGGGGGAGAGGAAGATATAATCTCTCTCTTCACTATGGGCATACCGCCAGATATCGTGAAGATGGTGGGTGTACAACAACCCTCCCAATTCACCCCGGCACATAGAGGGAGCCGAACAGTCAAGGTATTTGTTTACAGGGATATTGAAATCCCCTGCCAGGAGGATAAATCCCTTAGTTAACACGTCTAAAGTAGAGAATAGGGTACGAGCAAATTTTAGCTGGCCCTTATTCGGTCCATAGACCGAGACCAAAGTGTATTGTTTCCCATTGATCAGGGCCCGAACCACCAAAAATCCAGAAGTCTTAGTAGGGGCGTTAGCAAAGTATTGCAAGGGGAACCTTACAGACTTCACCCTGAAATTATCTGCCCCAAGGAGGTGAGTCTCCTGGATGAATAGAATGTCAGCTTTCAGTTTGGTGAGTTGTTGCCACACCAAGGTTCACTTTTTTGGGGAGTTTAACCCATTCACATTGATTGATGCACATTGAAAGCTCATGTTGGTCGACGGCAAGGCAGAGAGGGAAAAAAAAAAAAAAGGAGGGGGGGGGGTGGTGGGTGGGGGGTTGGAGAGATTTACCACACAATCGGAACCCCGGTATAGGGCGAGAGTAATCCCGCTGAGAATGTTACATTCACTTTTCTTTCTGTATCAACCAATATAATGTATGTCAAAGGACCAATTTAACGCAGTGATTTAGCACTCTAGAAAAGGGGGAGAGGGTGGTAAGAGGGGGGAGGGAATAGTCAAGGAGAGAAAAAAAAGGACAAAAGTGCAATCAAGAAAACAATATTTTCAAATAAATCAATAACTTATTTACAACCTTCAGTCTGTAGGACCTCAGGTAAACTTATATTAAACCAGCTGCTACGAACTCGTTATATATCTGAGAAGTTCACAACAAAAGAGTCTTATGCAAGAATAGGTCAAAAGTTCAGAGGAGTAAGTGTTAAAGAGTGAGTGGGGAGAGACAAAGGTATAGAAATTGAATGAGAAGGAGGGAAGTAAGAAATAGGAAAGCCAGAGGGAAGGCTGTGGGAGAAAAATGGAGAGGGAGAAGTAGTAGATATAGTACAGTGGGTCTGGTCAGGTGTAGGAGGTAGAAATAAAGAGGCAGTGTGCTCCCCACCAAGTAGCTAGTCACAGGCCTGGCCCAAAGAGAAGGAAAGAGAAAAAAGAATGAAGGAGGTAGGTGAGGGGTAGGGGAGGGAAAGAGAAAAAAATAGAGCTGAGAAGAAGCAGAGAAGACTCTCTTTTAACTGTCCGGTGACCACGGCTCAACAATTACAATTAGAATCTTAACATGGAGGCCTCCTCAGAGGCACTCGTCAGGCCCAGAACGTCTGTGCTACCCAAAATACAGGATATACAATGGGCTCTTGTGGGGGGTATGGGGCGATGCAGAGCCCCAAACAGACACTCAGACACCCGCAATCAAGCACCAGGATCTGAGGCAGAGAATTTTGCTTGGAAAAACGAAGGCTTAGGGGTGATCTTATAATAATGTATAAATATATGAGGGGACAGTACAGAAACCTTTCTAATGATCTCTTTACTCTTAGGCCTGAGACTGGAGGAAAGAAGGTTTTATCATAATCACAGACGCGGATTCTTTACTGTAAGAGCAGTGAGACTATGGAACTCTCTGCCACATGCTGTTGTAATGAGTGAGTCACTACTAACATTTAAGAAGGGCCTGGATGCCTTTCTTGAAAACTATAATATTACCAGTTATACATACTAGATTCTTTGATAGGGTGTTGATCCAGGGAATTAGTCTGATTGCCGTATCTGGAGTCAGGAAGGAATTTTTTTCCCCCAATGTGGAGCTTAGTGTTGCCATATGGGTTTTTTTTGCCTTCCTCTGGATCAACATGTTAGGCTATGGGTTGAACTAGATGGACTTAAAGTCTTCCTTCAACCTTAAAAAACTATGACTATGACTATGACTATGACTATATGTCACACCAGCGGTTTGTTCCAATCCCCAGGGACAAATTTTCATTTCAGTCCTGACCCGCCCGCTGGAAAGGGATCAGAGCGATTGTTGCGAGCTGTTGGGCTGGCGGATGATGAGCCGGACTTCACCAGCAGTCGCCAATCGATTAGGGCAGATTTCATTTTAGTGGGGGAAGAAAACTGCTGACGCTTCCCTTTGTGCCTAAATGATACGCTGACTGGTGAGCCCCACGCGTAGTTAATACCTCGATCTCTCAGGACAGCACAGTATGGGGCAAAGTCTCTCTGTCTTGCAAGTGTGCCCTGAGAAAGGTCAGGGAAGAGAGACCATGTAGCATAAGGCTTTTCAGATATCGGGTTCTTTCTCAGTGTGTGAATTAGAGAATCTCGTAGTTTCGGTGTCGTCAGGTGCACCATAACATCTCTGGGGACGTCAGGGGGGGCTTTCTGAGAGCGGGTAAGCCTGTACGCTCTTTCAATGTCCAGATCTGCTGGAGTCGCTGTGGGAAGAATAATCCTCAGGAATGGTAGAACAATAGCTGTTAAATCTTCTTCTTCCTCTGTTTTGGCTATTCCCCGGACTTTTATGTTACTTCTCCGCAGTTTATCATCTAAGTCCCAAACTTTTGCCCTCATATTTCTGAGGTGCTGTGATAGATCTTGGTAGCTGTCATCTAACTCATTATGGGCGCCTGCAAATTCCATCATCTTTTCTTCTAGTTGGCTAGTTCGCTCACTCATGGACGCCATGTTAGCCCTGATCTCTCCCACTATGCTCCTCACATCTGCTTGAATGGAGACACGTAGGTCGCCAAGGAGACCCCTTAGGGAGCCATAGGTGATAACTGCAGAGTCCTCCTGTCTCCCTCTGGGTGAGCGGTCACCCAAGCCTTCGTGTGGGCTTGTGTGTGAGTTCTGTAAGTGGGGAGAGTGAGGGGAGCGGGAAGCTGCTTCTCCTATCTGCGCCATTTTAGATTTCAAGGCTGCAGACCCGGGGCACTCGGGAGAGAAGAAATCAGACACTTTTTGTGCAGGGCCGCGGCTTCTGGAGCCTGTCCTCGGCATCACCGGTGTTTAGGGAGTTGTTACCTCGTCAGTGGGACTGAAGATAGCCAGTAAGGTGCCGTTAATCCCTCGGGATGTGGAGACCGCTGGCAGAGCTCTCTGACTATGCGTTTGACATCGCTCACTCCAGGACACGCCCCTCCTGTACTTTCCTTTTGATGATATATGCTATTGTTTACTTCAACTAATGGCTTTATTACCTTGTGATTAACATTACCAGCTTACAAAATCACACACTCATAGCAGTCAGACACATTTCCTGCTGTGATTGACACCTGGTAATGCACAATCTCTATTGAGAGCCTGGTGTGGGTGGGGACAACTTTCCCAGCTCTGCTGTGTTCCTGAAATAAATTCTTTGATTATGTGAAAATGGCTGCAGCCAGTAATCTATGTAAAACCTCATTGGATTCAGGGTTTCTTTGCTTACATTATGTTGGCCTGTCCAATGAAGTACCAAAAAAAATCTCAAAATATATTATAACCTAACATTAATATTAACTTCATATTTTCCAATCTACAACAAGCGTGTGAAAACAATATAAATAGGTAAGAAACATGTATCAATATAAAATAAAATCAGTCCACATAAAAAAGGAAGAGTACATATTATTTTAACGGAAGGGAACGTATACTTTGGGAAGTCGTACTGATCATTCGGAATATTTATATACTAGTAACTTGTTAAAAGTAGAGGCCGTTGGACTGGAAACAGTGAAATATGACATAAGAGATATCAGGACTTCTCAGCATTCACAAGACGGGGTTGTGAAAGCACATTCTTATGTCGAGTTCTCATCTAAATGGTATTGCCACTCTGCTCAAGCCAGCTTATTTTCCATGCAAGCAATTGCATTGTGAATTCCTATTTCCCATTATAATAGAACAAAGATTACCTCTTCACACCATACAATAGCCACATTATTTCACCATAATTATAGAAGAGCTGTACAGTTTAACGTCCAGCAACGTCTCGTAATCTATAAAAGAAAACAGCTTCAGCATATATTATGTTTCCGCTCAATGTTTAATTCATTCGTGGAAAAGCTTTTTGACAAGCTATAGTTAATAAGTTTTCCATGCTGTCAAAAGTAATATTATTAAGATTCTGTTCTGAGTTAAATTAATTTTGTTTTGTGCAATGGCCCACATAAACGTGAGTGACATTTAGAAATATGATCAGGCAGAAGCTAAGAGGAAGCCAAGTTACAAAATGGAATGAGATGCAATCATTAAAGCATAGCAGCCAGCTGTAGGCATTAGTGGGAAGAGGCAAAGTGCACTAAAATGTCATTCCTGAGAGATTTTCCTTTACGGTTTCCTTTCAAAGAAATTCTCCCTACCTTTTTTTCTTGTTTTCTTTCCTTTTTTACTTCTAACATTTCCCTTGAACCAATACACGTGATATTTGACATCATGACCTCCATTTTGAATTGAAAGAGCATTTCCTAGCGTCTGCGTCCTGATTTTAAGTGTTTTCAACCACAGCCTTTTAGAGGTGTGTGAAGAACTGATGATTGCATGGGCTTTTCAGCTGGTAATGACGTTGAAGTAGCATTTTCATAAAACCCAAATTATAGTGTTTATGTGTGAAGCACCATCATTTTTTTCCACCGATAGAGATACAGTTCTTATATATACGGTAGCTTAAAAATACCCTGAATCGCTGTGGACCTAGGAAAGAATTGTGCTGCTTGACTTACTTAAAGTTCTTTTGATGTTCCTGTAATATAAAGACAAGTCAGTAGGGTTCGCTTACGGGAAAATGAGTTAAGATGAAGATATTACGTTTCCTAAAATATACAGAAAATTGAAAAAAAGTCACCAAAGCTGAAAAATATATATAAAATAATAAAATATATGTTTGACATAACCACCTAAACACCCTTCGATTTTCTGTTTTCCCTTTTTCATTCCTCCCCCCCCCCCCCCCTCTTCTAACAGCCATAACTTTTTTATTTTTCCATCAGTATAGATATATGAGGGCTTGTTTTTTGCTGGACAAGTTGTAATTTTGAAGAATATTGTTTATTTTACCATATATAGTGTGCTGGAAAATGGGAAAAAAATCCAAGTGTGGCAAAATTGCAAAGAAAAGTGCAATTTCCCAATTTTTTTTATTTACCGTGTTGACTATATGGTAAATTTGACATATCAGTATGATTCACCTGCTCGGTGAACAAGTTTGTAGATACCAATCATGTATAGTTTTACTTTTGTCTAAGTGATAAAAAAAATCTGAAATTTGTCAAAAAAAAAAATAAAAATGGGCATTTGTCTCCATTTTCTGAGACCCATAACATGCTCATTTTTTGTGATCTGAGGCTGTGTGATAGCTTATTTTGTGCTTTTTGAGCTGACTTTTTTAATAATACAATTTTTGGATAGATGCATTGTTTTGATCGACTAAAAAAATGTAATTTTGGCATTTTGACTTTTTCCTGTTATGCAGTTCACCCATTAGAGTAATTTATTTTATATTGTGATAGATTGGGCATTTCTAGACGTGGAAATACCACATATAGGTATTTTTATTGTATACTGTAGTTTTATTTTCAAAATGGCAAAAGGGAGTAATTTGAACAATTGTTTTTTTTTTAATTTTTTACATTTTTTAAAACTTTTTTTTATTTTACTAGACCCTTTAGGGCGCCTCAACACTCCACAGTGTATTCACTGGTGCTGTACAGAGTCGTGCTGATAGATACATGACTCTACACAGCATAAATGATCATCTCCTGTGATTTGGCACTCAGCTGCTATTCACAGGAAGAAAGTCATCACAGCAACAGCACACACCGTTGTCATTGCAACACATCGACTCCCCATGATTACATCACAGGGTCATCGATGGCGGTGGGTTATAGCAAAATCCATCCAGTGTGTGTTAGATCACACTGTCAGAGTTTGACAATGCAATCTAACTAGTTAACAGGCATAGTTGGATCTATGATCCACTCGCACCTCTTAGGCTAGCTTCACACCACAGTTTTTGGGATCCTGTTCTGTCCAGTTTGAACAGAATCTGGCTATTGCACAATGCACAGTAAACGAGGTTTGCAGCATTTTCCTTTGCATTCAGCAAAAGCGCATATCCGGTCCATGTGTGTGAAGCCGGTGGCTGCGTGAAGCATTAGGTATCCATAGTGATGAATAGGCAGCTGGCGCATAGCGTTACATGCCGTTAACGCTATGTGCTCAGGCTGCAAAAACCTAAGTTCCTAACGGATTTGTCAGCCTAAGGCTGGTGCAGGTCTGACCCTAGCCTCAGCTGCACATTTTAGCTGATGAGATTATCCTACACGTGCAGGGAATGAAGTGAGCTCAGCGTGTGAGCTTGCATCAACAGAAGGCAGCATAGGACATATAGGTACATTCTAGGTCATTAAGGGGTTAAAACTTGATGTAACTAGTAAGGCCAGTTTCACACCATGGCGTGATCAGGTCCGGGGCTGTCCAGTGTGAACCTGACAGCACCGGACCCGATTTTGACACAGTGTAGCCCTATGGTGCTGGATAGGGCCAGATGGCAGTAATTTGCCATCCGGTTTTATCCCTGTCCGGCAGCATCAGGCTGCATTCAGTTTTTGTCTTGTTGCAGCTTGCAGCGTTTTTATGTCCGGGCAAAAAGTTTAGCAAAGCTGGATCCTGCACGATCCGGCGCCCCTAACATGGGAGTCTATGGGGCGCCGGATCCCGCCGGATCCAACAGAGAATCTGTCAGGTGCCCGGATGACGGGTGCTGAAGCTCAGCGCCAGCCACACTGAAATTCAGCACCTGGAGCTGTTCCCTGCTGAGATTTCAGAACCACAGCTAGCTCCCGCTAGCCGCGATTCCGTCATTTCAGCAGGGACAGCTTCTGAACCCTGCGATCTGCCATTTCCGGCAGAAAACAGGACCAGAGAAACATGTGCATAAATCTTTAGGATTCTCATTGACTTTGCTGGCATAAGGATTTGCATGAAGCATGAAGTTAGAAATGCGTGAAAAAAGCGCAATAAAAATGCATTGTGTGTACAGGGTCTTAAGGAGCTATTTAAGCTCCAATTACTTGTATATATGCTTCATAGCAGTGTTTATGAGTCCCTAGGTGAAGAGATACCTTATGAGACAGAAATATATATACAAAATGAAGCAAATCAGTTTTGATTTAACTATTTACTCTGAATTGCAATCAGCCCTCCAAAAATCAGCATATCTTTGGATGGTTTATTCTGTGTTAATTTTTAGCCACTGCACTATTACGAAGTGGTGTGACTATACATTTCTACTGAAAAATTAAGTGACATTGTTATAGCAAACATTGCCCAAACGATTTCATGTATTTTATTTGTTAACTATCTATTCTAGACAATTTTCATGTAACAGGATATTTTTATGCTTTTTTTTCATTTAGCAGGTCACAAGTGAGAGACTCATTGAGCTAATCAGCCAGCTAATCTGAAAGTACTTAATCATGCAAATTATCATCATGTTCTAAAAATGTCACCATAAAAACTTTACAGAAATAAATGTCATTCATTTATTATTCATTCATTTAATTTAGGAAAGCAAAATAAAAGTTCTTTATTAGCCTTTTGCATACATATTTTCTTGCACAACGTTGAAATATCAAGTCTTTTTTATCATTGTCTTTATTATTAATCAGGTAATTATAATAATTAAAAAGTCATACAATTTTTCTATATACCGTATATACTCGCGTATAAGCCAAGTTTTTCAGCCCGAAAATTGGGCTGAAAAGTCCCCCCCTCGGCTTATACGCGAGTCACTGTATACTGTATACAATGTATACAGTATACAGCCGCCCGCCCCCATCAGTATACAGGCCCCCCCTTGCTGCAAAATCCTGTAAAGGAGTACATTAGTATACTTATCCCTGCCGCTGTCCGCTGCCGCTGTCCGCCGCCGACATCGTGCTCCTCCGTCTTCATCCGTCTTCTTCCGGCTTCCTCCGGTGGGCGCAGGCAATGACGTCATTGTCTGCGCGCCAGAGGAGGAAGCCGGAAGACGCTGGATGAAGACGGAGGAGCGTGATGGCGGCGGCGGGACAGCGGCAGGGATAAGTATACTAATGTATTCCTTTACAGGATTGTGCAGCAAGGGGGGGCCTGTATACTGATGGGGGGAGTTGTATATATCTCTGGGGCTGTATTATACCTCTGGGGCTGCTGTATACTACCACTGGGGCTGCTGTATATACCTCTGGGGCTGTATATACCTCTGGGGCTGCTGTATACTACCACTGGGGCTGCTGTATATACCTCTGGGGCTGTATATACCTCTGGGGCTGCTGTATACTACCACTGGGGCTGCTGTATACTACCACTGGGGCTGCTGTATACTCCTCTGGGGCTGCTGTATACTACCACTGGGGCTGCTGTATATACCTCTGGGGCTGTATATACCTCTGGGGCTGTATATACCTCTGGGGCTGCTGTATACTACCACTGGGGCTGCTGTATACTACCACTGGGGCTGCTGTATACTACCACTGGGGCTGCTGTATACTCCTCTGGGGCTGCTGTATACTACCACTGGGGCTGCTGTATATACCTCTGGGGCTGTATATACCTCTGGGGCTGTATATACCTCTGGCGCTGCTGTATACTACCTCTGGGGCTGCTGTGTACTACCTCTGGGGCTGCTGTATACTACCACTGGGGCTGCTGTATACTACCACTGGGGCTGCTGTATGCTACCACTGGGGCTGCTGTATACTACCACTGGGGCTGCTGTATATACCTCTGGGGCTGCTGTATACTAACCACTGGGGCTGCTGCTGTATATTCCACTGGGGCTGCTGCTGCATACTACCACTGGGGCTGCTGCTGTATATACCACTGGGGAGGCTGCTGTATACCACACTGCTGGGGGCTGTATACCTGTGCTGGGGTCCACCCTCGGCTTATACACGAGTCAATAGGTTTTCCCAGGTTTTGGGGGCAAAAGTAGGGGGGTCGGCTTATACACGGGTCGGCTTATACACAAGTATATACGGTACTTTCTGTATCAATTTCCAATGGATTACAAGATATCTGCTTGCTGTCATTTAATGAAAACCGATCTGGGTCGTGAAATTGACCTTTCAATTTTTCCTGCACAGCTTATCGGACAAATACTCTTTATGGACACATTGAAAAGCCCATAATAAATCATTATTCATGTCTACAGTCCATAATTCTAATATGAAGACATCAGCAGCATTTACTGTAAAATGTACAATGAGGATAATTACAGTCAAATAATCTGTATAAGTTCTTCAGTTTCCAAAAATTCATGGAGTCCTTAATTTTTATTTTTATACAGTCAGGGCAAAAAAGTTATGAACTGTCCTGGAACATCTGAATGGTTGGCAACGCAAAAACCGATCTCTGTTACCTTTACTGTAACTCTGTTGCTGGGATCACCTATGTATTCATCCCATGAACTGGTCAAAAATATTACAGAAAACAAATAGAAAAATTAAATTAAATTAAATCAGTCACATTAAGGCTGTGTGCCCTCATACCGGCTTTGTGCCGGTGGGCGGCTGGGCCGACCCGCCAGGAAGCTCTGCAGGCGTCCACCGGCTTCCTGGCGGGTATGTGAGGCGGGTGTGTAAGAGGGTAAACTAATAAGCTGCTAAAACCAAGCAGACTGCCATTTTGTAGTGGCCCAGGAAAGAGAAAACAGTCTCTGGTTGCCATGGTGACTGCTCTGTGTCTAGGAAAGTGAAAGCACGATCGCTGGTTGCCGGGTGACGGTTCTGTCAGTTGCTCCTGTTGTGGTTGATCGCTCTCTGCGGTGGCCATTACTAGTGTAAGGATTACAGCAAAGCCAGTGCAAGCTATATGGGCCTTTAAAGTTGTTTGCAAGCCCTGTTGTGTGGACTAAAGACTTTATCTTAAACTGAGCAAGTGTCCAGCATCTGAGGAGAGGCTGAGGAGATGTTCCCCCTGATGGAGTGAGTGATTGGCGTCCAGGAAGGCCGTGAGTGACTGCGAAAGGAGAGTCAGCGTCTGGTGCCATCCACATTGGGAGGATCCTGACAAGGAGGCTGAGGAGATGTTCCCCCTGATGGAGCGAGTCATTGGAGTCCAGGAAGGCCGTGAGTGACTGCGAAAGGAGAGTCGGTGTCCGGTGCCATCCACATTGGGAGGATCCAGACAAGGTCCTGGAAAAGATTGCTCCACAGATTGCACCCCAAGCTTACAGAACTAAAGTACTGGACATGTGAATCTGACATTGGCTGGTAAGCTGCCAAATTCTGCTGTTTTACAAAGGTTTTTTTCTTTCTTTTTACTTTTTCTGGACTTGCTGCAGCCCACGTGGAATATACACCGGTGTAAAGCTACATTTGAGGTTGATGGTACCATAGTTTTGAGATACCCGGGTATCCCTGTGCTAAGTGTATAGCCAGCATTGATATAGTGTAATGTATTGTTATTAGTTGTGATAAGTTATACTCAGTGTGCCATCTCAGAGGTCCCATCAGACCGCCCACAGTTGATGTACATAGCCTTTAGTTAAGTTAAATCCTTGATAAGTCTAACGTGTAGGTAAATTTGCTCCTGGTTCTGAGTGTGATTTACATACCCTGGGAACTCTGAGATCGGTGCATTGATGTTGGCTAACGCTGAGTGTGTGAAACTGTTATTGGTAATATTTTAAGGGGATTTTGAGATTTTTACATTCCTTACTGAACCATACCTTGATCCCCATATCAGTAAAAATACTGTTGTTTATTTCTGCCTCTGTCTCAGTCTGTGACTCACTGGATCTTAATAGGACCTCCGGTCATTACAGGTGCGGGCGGGTGCTGCGGGCGGGTGCACAGCGGGTTAGCGCCGCTGCAGAACCGGCCGGTTTATAGGACATGCTCATTCTTTGCTAACCCGCTGGGAACCCAGCGGGTTAGCAACAGATGAGCATGTGTAAACCGCCGCTGTGTGCACAGCGGGTGTCGGTTTACATAGGTTTTAATGTTAATCCAAACGCCGGTTTGGATTAACATAAATTTACATAAAACTTATGTAAACCGACCGGCGGTTTACACATCTAAACCGGCCCTAACCCGGCATGTGGGCACACACCCTTAATATGTTCCTCTGCACAAGAAAAGAAGCGTAAAACACAGCCCAAAATACTTGTAAGCACAGAATTTATATTTACAGATACAGGTGTAATCTGTAGGTTAATATCATTTAATTCCTGTGTAGTAGATGTAGACCGAGGACACACTGATCAAGATGCATGCGAGATACTCGGAGGAGTCTCACTTGACTCACCCAGCATGGCCACCATCTCTCAGGATTGGAGCATGTCACCTGCTTGTGTTTCAATGCAGTTGACACGCTCCTGTCCAGAGAGTCGGCGGCCATGCTGGGTGAGTCCTGTGAGACTCATCCGAGTATCTCGCATGCATCTCGCTCAGTGTGTCCTCGGCCTTAAGGTAAATTCCCACAAATCTATAAAAAATTGTCCTATTTTCAATGCAAAAACATAATGATTTTTCATCTGCATGGCATCCGTTTGCAATCCATATGCCATCCATTCTTATACATCACCAGATAATAACATTTACTGTACCAACTACAGTTTAATATGTTAAGAACTGCAATCTGATATATAAAGCTGAATGTGTGTGTGTGTGTATGTATGTATATCCGGGATTGGCATCTACACCGTCACAACTACAGCCACAAAATTTTGCACAGTCACACGTCTGGACCCAGAGAGCGGCATAGGCTATGTTGTGAGGTGAAATTTTAACCCCGCGTGTTCCAGTTCACCAAACAATTTTGCCTCTATCTACATAATGGGGAAAAAGTGAATGGAAAAGTGTTGGAGGAAAATCAACAGCTGTCAGCTTTAGCCACAAAATTTTGCACAGTTACACGCCTGGACCCCGGGAGCGTCATAGGCTATGTTGTGAGGTGAAATTTTAACCCGCGCATTCCAATTCACCAAACAATTTTGGCCCTATCTACATAATGTGGAAAAAGTGACAGTTACCAGTTGACAGTTGTGAATGAGAGGGGCTTAATGATAGCGCCAAAGACTAACAGCACATACCAGCATATAGTCACTAAGGTGGGGCCCCTACATGGTATATTCACCACGCACGGGAACATGTATACACACCACACGCACACAAAGAGTAACAGCAAGTGTATAGTCTCTAAAGTGCAGCCCCAACATTGGATACTCACCACGCACCCGAACAAACACACACACACCACAAAGAGACACACAAAACACAGAGACACACACACCCCACGGACACACACACACACCCTATAGCGACACATGCACTCACCCCACAGGGACACACACACGCCACAAAGGGACACACACAACACTGACACACACACACCACACAGACCCCCCAACAGGGACACACACACATAGCCACCCTATAGGGACACATGCACTCACCCCACAGGGACACACACACACCACAAGGAGACACACATACACCACACAGACCCCCCCACAGGGACACACACACATACACACCCTTTAGGGACACATGCACTCACCCCACAGGGACACACACACCACAAAGAGACACACACAACACAGAGACACACACCCCACACAGACACCCCTCCCACAGGGACATACACACCCTATAGGGACACATGCACTCACCCCTCAGGGACACACACACCACAAAAAGCCACACACTAAACAGAGACACACACACCACACAGACCCCCCCCCCACAGGGACACACACATACACACCCTATAGGGACACATGCACTCACCCCACAGGGACACACACACACACCACAAAGAGACACACAACACAGAGACACACACACACCACACAGACCCCCCCACAGGGACACATGCATTCACCCCACAGGGACACACGCACCACAAAGAGACACAAACCACACAGACCCTCTCCCACAGGGACACACACACATACACACCCTATAGGGACACATGCACTCACCCCACAGGGACACACACATACACACACCCCAGGGACACACACACCACACAGACAGATACAGATGTGCACCAATCACCTCACACAACTCGCCTCATACGTGTGCTATCTTTAATTTCCAAATATAAACATCTGATTAAAAACAGCCAATGTGCAACACATGTGCCATATAGGGAATTAAGGCAGATGTCAGTCACATGAGCTGTCTATTATGTGTATGTGTGAGGTAACATATACTGCCCGGCCGGGGGGAGGGTTTACTGTTGGCTGGAGATTTGTTAGGCTGCCTATAGCAACCAATCACAGCTCAGCTTCGATTTTCTTACAGGTCATTAATATGATATATTCAAATTCTATTTTCTTATAGCTAACATCAGTGATTTATTAACCCGGGCGTAGCCGGGTAGTACAGCTAGTCTAATATATAAAGCTGAATGTGTGTGTGTATGTATGTATGTATGTGTGTATATCCGGGATTGGCATCTACACCGTCGCAACTACAGCCACAAAATTTTGCACAGTCACACGTCTGGACCCCGAGAGTGTCATAGGCTATGTTGTGAGGTGAAATTTTAACCCTGCGCGTTCAAGTTCACCAAACAATTTTGCCCCATCA
Organism: Allobates femoralis; assembly: GCA_033576535.1. Lineage (NCBI taxonomy): Eukaryota > Metazoa > Chordata > Amphibia > Anura > Aromobatidae > Allobates > Allobates femoralis. The sequence goes on along the minus strand of JARQOC010000004.1, from coordinate 349,837,259 downwards.
ACATAATGGTGAAAAAGTGAATGGAAAAGTGTTGGAGGAAAATCGACAGCTGTCAGCTATAGCCACAAAATTTTGCACAGTCACACGTCTGGACCACGGGAGCGTCATAGGCTATGTTGTGAGGCGAAATTTTAACCCCGCGCATTCCAATTCACCAAACAATTTTGGCCCTATCTACATAATGGGGAAAAACCCGAACAAACACACACCAAAAAGAGACACCCCCACCCCCACGGGGACACACACACCCTATAGCGACACATGCACTCACCCCACAGGGACACACACACACACCACAAAGAGACACACACAACACAGACCCCCCAACAGGGACACACACACATAGCCACCCTATAGGGACACATGCACTCACACCCACAGGGACACACACACACCCACACAAAGAGACACACACAACACAGAGACACACACACCCCACACAGACACCCCCCCACAGGGACACACACACATGCACACCCTATAGGGACACATGCACTCACCCCACAGGGACACGCACACACCACAAAGAGACACACACAACAGAGACACACACCACTCAGACCCCCCCCCCACAGGGACACACACACATACACACCCTATAGGGACACAGGCACTCACCCCACAGGGACACACACATACACCCACCCCAGGGACACACACACCACACAGACGGACACAGATGTGCACAAATCACTTCACACACCTCGCCTCATACGTGTGCTATCTTTAATTTCCAAACATAAACATCTGATTAAAAACAGCCAATGTGCAACACATGGGCCATATAGGGAATTAAGGCAGATGTCAGTCACATGAGCTGTCTATTATTTGCATGTGTGAGGTAACATATACTGCCCGGCCAGGGGGAGGGTTTACTGTTGGCTGAGATTTATTAGGCTGCCTATAGCAATCAATCACAGCTCAGCTTCGATTTTCTTACAGGTCATCATTAATATGACATATTCAAATTCTATTTTGTTATAGCTAACATCAGTTATTTATTAACCCGGGCATAGCCGGGTACTACAGCTAGTGTATCCATAAAAACTGGATGCATTACAGGTGATCTGTATAAGATCCAATGTATTTTGCACACTCATAGGTTTGTATAAGCGAGTCCAATCTGAAATACTGAAGAAAGTTGTGCAAGCAGTGTTTTTTTACACATTTAGTCTGTAAAAGAATGTTTTTTGGAACAGCCCAGCTGAATAACAATGGCCCTATTACATTCTGTGTGTGGTCAATTTTGAGGACAGCACTTGAAATATAATCATATAGTCATGTGAAAGTATCCTTACTGGATGTATGGCTATCAGAAGAAAATGAAGCTTTATTATCCTTACAGCAGCTCACCTGCATTCATCTGGGCTACCGAGGGAGCGGGTACAGTCACTGTTCACCATACAAAGAGCTGTAATCACTCCCTGTCACTTTGATTTTTGATTGACAGCTTGCTGAGCAGCATGTGTGCAGAGCAGGTTGTTAATCTAAGGCCCTATCAGACAGGAACATTTTTTAACTATAAACATTGACTAGCAAAACATTATCACATCATTATAATGCAAACAAGCTCATTATTACACAAGCAAATGTTTGCTGATAAATTGCTGTTTTGGTCAATGAAGAGTAGCTGGTCATTCATACAAGTATGTATTACATCTTTCACTTTAGGTGGTAGTGAATTATAACATGGTGAAATTTGATGCCGACAAGCGATAATTTTTAAGTATGTTGAAAGATCTGTTTTCACAAAAATTGAACAATATCACGATTACTGGCAACTACGCCATGTTCCAAATTATTATGCAAATGTTTTTTTTCTCTGATTTTCTTAAATGGTCAGTGCAAGTGACAGTCAGTGTAATAAAAGTCATCACCCGTTAGAGTATGCATCGAATTTTATTTTAGAAACCTTCCAATGAAAACAGTATAATCTTCAAAATTAAAAAAATCTCTAAATGCACTGTTCCAAATTATTAGGCACAGTAGAGTTTCCAAACATTTGATATGTTTGAAAGAACTAAAAATGCTTATTTGTTGAATTTGCAGCATTAGGAGGTCACATTCACTGAAATAAAAAGCTATTTAACTCCAAAACATCCTAACAGGCCAAGTTACATGATAACATAGGAACCCTTCTTTGATATCACCTTCACAATTCTTGCATCCATTGAATTTGTGAGTTTATGGAGAGTTTCTGCTTGTATTTCTTTGCATGATGTCAAAATAGCCTCTGAGAGCTGCTGTTTTGATGTGACCTGCCTCCCACCCTCATCGATATTTTGCTTGATTATACTCCAAAGGTTCTCTATAGGGTTGAGGTCAGGGTAAGATGGTGGACACACCATGTGTTTATCTCCTTTTAGCCAATGACACAGAGGTATTCTTTGTAGCATGAGATGGTGCATTGTCATGCATGAAGATGATTTTGCTCCTGAAGACACATTTTTGCTTTTTGTACCATGGAAGGAAGTTCTCAGTCAGAAACTCTATATACTTTGCAGATGTCATTTTCACACCTTCAGGAACGTTAAAGGGGCCTACCAGCTGTTTCCCAATGATTCCGGCCCAAAATATGACTCCTCCACCTCCTTGCTGACATCGCAGCCTTATTGGGACATGGTGGCCATGCACCAACCATCCACTACTGCATCCTTCTGGACCATCCAGGGTTGCTCGGCACTCATCAGTAAAGAAGACTGTTTGAAAATTAGTCTTCATATATGTCTGGGCCCACTGCAACCATTTCTGCTTGTGAGCACTGTTTTGGGATGACCGAATAGTAGGTTTATGCACCACAGCAAGCCTTTGAAGGATCTACACCTTGAGGTTCAAGGGACTCCAGAGGCACCAGCAGCTTCATATATTTGTTTGCTGGTTTGTAAGGCCTTTTTAGCAGCTGCTCTCTTAATCTGATGAACTTGCCTGGCAGAAACCTTCCTCATTTTGCCTTTATCTGCACGAACACGTCTGTTCGCAGAATCAGACACAAATCTCTTCACAGTACGATGATCACGCTTAAGTTTTCATGCAATATCTAATGTTTTCATCCATTGTCCAAGGCATTGCACTATTTGTTGCTTTTTCGGCAGCAGAGAGATCCTGTTTCTTTCCCATCTTACTTGAAAATTGTGGCCTGCTTAATATTGTGGAACATCCAGTTTTCCTTTTATTGGGCTCACCTGCCAAACTAATTATCACAGGTATCTGAGATTGATTTCAGTGATCCAAAGAACCCTGAGACACAATACCATCAATGGGTTTCATTGACAAAAAAAAACCTATCACACTTAAAACCAATTTGCATAATAGTTTGGAACATGGTGTATTACACACTGCTATTACACACTATGTTTCTAACAATCTTACAATTTTCGGTGTAATTTTGCCCCATCTAACAAGTGCTTGAAAGGAACCAACCACCAGGATTTTACCACCTGTAAATCAGTACAGCAGGAGATGGATGTGTGCAGCATGATCACTATTTTGTTTTTTTATTTTATTACCCCCCTGTTGTAAGCCGAACCGCCTCACCCTCCCTCTCATCCAGACTTATCCAAGAGGGAGGGTGTTCGGTTTACAGCAGAAAGACAAGCCCACAAGGGAGGAATAAATTAGAAAAAAAAGATAGTGATGCCATGCTGCACACATCAAACACCTGCTGCACGGATTTACAGGTGGTAAATCCTGGTGGCTAGTTCCCTTTAAGAGAAGGGGATTAATAATAGTGTGCTCACTCTGCAGTGCACTGTTTGGAACTGGAAGCAAGCTGCTGTATTGCAGGGAATAAAAATTTTACTGCAGCCAGTGATCTAGTCAGGCAGCTAACAAAGATTTAAATATTATCCTGTAGATTACCACTATATCTGCAGGCAGTGTTTTTGAATGTGACAGGTGTGCTTTAAATGGTAATATATTTTATGTCATCAAGGGGATATAAGTGAAATAAGTGGGATTTACTAAGAGAAATTTCAATGTTTATGGCCAATTGTATTTATGTCAATGGCATAAATACAATTGAAGAAGACTAGGTGGCTTCTGTGGGACCCATAGAGAGAGGGAACCTAGCCATGGTGGTTCTGTATTGGCTTGTTGGGTTGTAAGAAGCCATATAAAACTCCCATCAGAGGGATTATGAATCTCCCAAAGGTCATGGAAATGGTGAAGTACAACAAGCATGTGTCCAAAATGACAAAACTGAGGGACCTAAATTAATCTTTTTCTATGTGGACCTCTCTTTGCTAATCTCACTTTGAAAACAGTGAGTGAGACTAGATTAACATCAATTGAGCAGCAATTTTTGAACACCATGTTAAGCACTTATAGGCAAAATGAATGCAAACAAGAAGCGTATAAAGTTATAGGGTCAACTTGTTCTCAGTAATTTAAAGTCACTTACAGACATAGATAAATTACAGGAATTCCTCAGATTCTCATATAAAAATCTCTGAAATTATGTTTTGGACCTGCAGGGCAACATATTAGCATAAAGATTCTTGTTCTGTAATTTATCTACCACATTTCCCACAGTCATGACTGAGTGGTTAAGTAAAAGTGGGCAAAATACATTATTTTTAGCTCCACAGCTAAGTTACGCCTCGGGAGTATAACCTAAACATGTACATACAAGCAGAGACTGTAAATAAGCGCCAACTTGGTGCTGAAAATGATTAATTCCCAACATCATATTTTAATCGTATATGTCTAAGGGGTTCGTTGGACTTTTATATTGATGAGACATCCATCGGATAGATCACCAATGTTAGATCAGAAGGTTCTTACTCCAAGGACATTTGACTAATCAGCTGATTGAAGTGAAATTCAGAAACAATATGTTTGATCCTGAACAGTACTGTAGGTCTCTCCCATTCACGTGAATAGGAATGCCATGTACAGACATGTGTCTCTTCTGGTGTATGCATATCTCTTCAATATATTTTTTTCATTGGTTTTAAGCTTAATCTTGAGCCTTGGCAACTTGATGGATGTATGCTCTGTAGGAAAAATGATCTTGCGTGGCCCTAGATGTGTCCACCAGGGTCTTATCCACCATTATCTTGACAGTATGAAGACTTTAGGCTGCTGGTCTAATACCTGTCTAAAAATGGGTTTTTGTGCCATATGTCTTTGTTAAAATCATAAGTGGCACTGTTCTTGCCATAAAAATTATAGTTACCATTACAGTACCTAAACTACTCAGATTATTAACCCATTTAGATGGTAGCCTATTTTGATCAATTATTCAATTGATAAAAACACAGAATAGTAGCTTGTTATGATCAAAACCTTTAACACGAATATGAACATAGACAAAAATTCTTTGATGGGTCACTTACGTAATTTCTATTGAACCTAAGCTTGGTCCAAAATAGATAATTTCAATCATAATCGGTTCGTACTACATTATTACTGCACATTTCTTTTCTAGAAAAAATTTTGTAAAGGGAGTTCACCTACACAGCTTTTTAGTTGAAAAATGCTTGCCTGAAATCTACTGGAAACCACGTATCTGGAGAAGGAATGGGTGGATAGAAATTTGCGCCACTGGTACAGAATGGATCTCTCAGGTCGGTCCAACATTTCCAAACAATTTTATTATTCTGTATGTGTTTCGTGTGCGTCCTGCACATTTTTCCTAATGAAGTGTGCAGGAAGCAAACGAAACGCGTACTAATTTTGCAACTTGCTTGGTTATCCTACCATACGCCATACGCCATTGATATCTGCTGCCTCTGATAAAAGATCAAGGCTGCTTTAGTTCAGCAGTGTAACCTGGAACTTGTGGACCCTAATTAAAAATCTCCAACACGGCCCCTAACTATCTCAGGTCATCTTATATCATGGACTTTTTTGACCCCGCTTTGCTCTAGGTCCCAGTTGTGACGGCAACACTTTGCACCCACTATACTCCTGTCCTTGCTTTCAATGTAACAAACAAGTGTCCTAAATCTGGTTGTATTTACTGACTGTTTGATATATACTGTTTGATATATAACAGCTGCCAAAGGCTAATTTTTTTATACATTTTAGCCTTAACTGCATTTAATAGAGGCATATGCAAAGTCAATGGAAATTTTGCTTAAATACAGCTTCTACGTCTCATAATAAGCAAAAGCACAGAGATCAGTGATTAGCTGAAAGTGCCACTTTGCCATGAAAATGGTCCGATTTTACTTTGACATGTTCCCAACAAAATGTTCACTTTAAAATAATCCTTTTCATGTGCCACGCTTCTTTAAATTAAGAGTGATAAGTAATGCATGCCAATGAGCTCAGAGAGAAGAGCGAGCTTGATGTCAGTTTAGCCTTCTGAAGAAGGAGGTTAATGCTGTTTCTGCAAGTCACGCAGTGGGAACCTCTAACTGTACCTTGCACATTTCATGTAATGATCAAAGTAATTTACTCTTATAAATTATGTATTTGCAGGGGAAAATAATTCTACAACTACATCCACATGGTCCCTATATAAAATAATTAGGCCACTGGAGACCCCTTTTGCACATCATAACATTTTATAGTCTGGAGAGGATTAAACTTATATCAATACTTTATCCTGCAAAAGTCCATTCTGTTTCTTGAAATCATTTTTTAATATAAAACCCAGAGTTGTTCCTAAAGATATGTATACTTCTCCAATAAAATGAAAATCAATCCAAAGCCTGTTTGTAGATTGCAGAAATACTACAGGGATTGGCTCTAATATACACCTGTATTTGTTGAACGCACATGGCAAAAACTGAATTTTTTAGATTTTAATTTTGAAATATTTTTTAATGCCCTCCAGCTTAATTAGAATGGAAAATAGACTAAAAATCTACAATTTTTAACCCAGTCTTCAGCAATGAGATTTGCATCTAAACACCAGGGTTGCCAACAGCTGCTTTTTCTTTATTGATTTGCTTTATGATAATAATTTCATACAACGCAGTACAGGTTGCAAAGATAAAAGTAGAACAGCAAACACCAATGCATTGGGATTAGGGTAATAAAGGGATGGCCCATCTGTGTGAGAAGCAGCTGTAATGACAGAAGTAGACATGAGACAGTATATATGGCAAAATGGAGAAATGAACAAGACAAATGCCTGAAGCTGAAAACAAGACATTCGTGATTAAACATTTGTATTGTAAGACATGGTTTTCATTCCAAGTGAATGTGCCAAATTCCGATTAGTGTACCTGTCAAAATATGTTATTATTGCCCATCTGGTAAGTAAACTTGAAAGCCTAATTAAACAAAGTTTTAAGCAATAAAGAAGGATATTTTAAATATGCATTAGAATATACATTATACAGTATTTGCATATCAGATGACTAAAATTTTAATTCATATTTTAATTCATAAGTTAACTAGATTGGGGCCCGATGCTATCACATCGGGTGATGATAGAATATGTGCGATTTATTAGTCCAACTAGTCCTGCTGCTAATCACAGTGCCACCAAGGAGGAAAGGGGAGCCCACTGCTGTACAGGGTGGCTTGGCAGGCAAGGCTGCTGCTCACCATCCCCTGTGCACTTCTCCTCTCCTTGTGCTGTGTCTCACCCTTGTGCGGTCACTTTCCCCTTGTGCTGTATCTCACTCCTGTGCGGTCACTTTCCCCTTACGCTTTAGACTTTCACGTTGGAGACTTGCACGCATGCTGTGCTTGCTGTGATGCAGCATCTTGTGACCGTGTTATTGATTTTGACACCAGAGATTTATCTTGTCCAGCTGCCACTGCAAAATTGCATCCTGTGATAATCTAATGGGTCTGGACTGGGGAAGTTGTGAGCGACACGCGTGCGTTTCTGTGTAGTGGCTTGGTCAAGATGATGCTTTCTTTGTTCAGTAGTCTCATTTGCGCGACATTGCCTTTTACGTTCTGCTGCTTTCCTTTCCATGTCATCTGCATACCTTTTAGGACAGCCCATCTTTGATAACTTTTGACTGGTCAACCACACTTATGAGCTTCTTCACATTGCAGTTTAACTGCCTTTTGTAATTTACATGATGTCCTATAGGCGGTGCTGTTTTTTTGACTAATCAACCAAACTTCCCTGATCAACCAAACATATGGGCTTCTTCACAGTCCAGTTTAACTGCCTTTTGTAATTTACACAATGTCATATAAGTGGCGCTGGTTTCAGGACAAACTGACAGACTGGATAGAGTTTTTATATAGTAGATTATTTGTTGATTTCAGAAACTAATAAAATAATTTTGATTTATTCCAGTATTCATAATGTTAAAGCATCATCTTTAATTTATGCTTTATTACCTGATGTACACCATAGTACTGCAGTTCTGTCTAACCTCGGAGTCTGAGATACAGAAGCCATAGCAATTTCTCCAGCTTTAATATATTTGCTTCAAACTATTTCTGAAAGCGTATTCTGATGAAATATTGTAAATATGAAGAGTCTTTGTAGCTGAATAGGCTTAGCTTGCAATGTCATATTAGAAATGTGAAATGTTTTTATGTCACCTATCTAAATGTAAAAGACGCTCATGCTCAGATTGCTGACAAATGGAATACTTCTTAAATTAAAATCACCAGATAACGGAAATACCATTTTTGCTGACCCTGTACTTGTCAAATTCATTTGATATTCTTTAATAGTTTATATTTGCTCTGTATGTAGAAAGTAAAATATGTGTTTATTGATAAGATGTCGTGAACCTCTGGAGATTATTCCTTGAAATAGGGGTTTTTTTTTAAATATATTATTGATTTGGGCTAATCTATGATAAATTCATGAGATACTCTTAAGGGGCCGTCACACGCGTCAAAATCGCGCGCAATATCGCTGCTGCATGTAATGTTGCAGTGATATTGACGCGTGTGACAGGGCGCATCAACCAGCGATAATGGTCGCCAGGTTTTCGGACTGGACCGAAAACCTGGCGATGGTCGCCCGGTGGCCATGCAGCATTGCTGCATGTGACACCGGGAGACGCGCGATCAGCCGGCTCCCAGTGCCTCTCAGCAAGCGCTGGGAGCTAGTCTCCAAGGTAAACTGCGGGTGTCTAGGTAGCATGCGCTGCCTAGATACCCAATGTATACCTTGGTTACCAGCCTTCTCCGCTCACCGGCTGGTATCCAAGGTACCCGCTGTGTACCTTGGATACCAGCCGGTGAGCGGAGAAGGCTGGTAACCAAGGTATACATTGGGTATCTAGGCAGCACGCGCTGCATAGATACCCGCAGTTTACCATGGATACCAGCATGTTCCTGCTAACCGCAGCCTGGCAGCGGGAGCAAGACATTGTGGAAACGATATTTAAATCATTTCCACGATGTTGCTGGTCCACTGATCGCTGGTGAGTCTGCCTGTGTGACAGCTCACCAGCAATCAGCCGTCAATGTCGCCAGCGATCAAATCGCTGACGACATTGACGTATGTGACACGGCCTTAATTCTTTGAGCAATGTTTTTAAGTTGTTGATTAGTTTAGGCAGCAGCCAAGCATTTCTTATAAGTATATGTAGTACCCCCTTTTCTTTTCTGATACAGACTTGCTTTTCTATCCCTAGCTACAGACTTTTTTTAAAAAGTACTTACAAAGATAGGAAAATCCAACAGGAAGAACAGATAATGTACAGATGAAAGTTAAGAACTTTAGGTTTTGCCAAGGTTATTCATGGAAGCTTTTTGTTCATGGTTCTCTGCTTTTGACAACCCTTGCTTGTTGGAAAGGTATCTTGACAGTACTGTAATCATACGATGATCACATAATGTCCCTGTGTTGGGATCTCTAACAATCAGCTATTGTCTGTAGATGACCCTAGTAGTAAGTGTACAGTGTTCCTGGTGTCCACCACAGCAGAAATGGAGTATTTCACAGGGGCAATTCAAAACAATGAGTTTTTTGTGTATTGCAGTGAAGGACAGGTTCTTTGCGGTTAATGAGAACCATTCACTTGCGCAAAAAAGCGCCTTGTAAAAATCCTTGAGCTTTACTGCTTTTTTCAGTTTTGTGCTGCCTTGCTCCACTGTAGAGATATTCACATTTGTTGCTTTTGGAGCTCAGGATGTGAAATCTTTGCTTGCAGTTCACCTTGCCATTTTTTCATAGTGCTCTCTAGTGCATGTTTCACGCATTTTTCAAGCAGCTCTGCCTAATGAGGCAGAAATGGAGAGGAACTGGCTGGAGTAGAATATTGCAGTGCTTGCTTGCCACATCCACCAGTAGTGAATGCAGTTTTTATGGCAGGAACCTTAGTAGCATTTCCAACGAGGCACAAGAAGAGGCGTGACACTGAGAAAATGTGCCATATTCACTAAGTGAAGTGCGCCTCTCAGGAAATTTAACACATCCTACTCCAAAAAAGCCCTTCATTAAGACTGACGTTTATAAGGAAAGTCTTAATGGATCAGTTCATATGTGTAAATTTGCTTGCAATACTAGACAATGCCCTAAACCCCTTTACAACATAGGATGTACTGGTACGTCCTAAAGGTGGGGTCACACGCGGCGATTGGCCTGCGATGTCGGAAGCGATGCGCGGGCCCGCTTGCTTCCGACATCGCAGGCCAGCTGTCACACGGCACGACGTTGCCGGTGACGCGGCTGCGATGTGGGCGGAGCCGTCGCTCGCTGGGCTGGCTCAGCCCAGCGAGCGATCCTCAGTAACCCTGTGACATAGGCTGGATCGCGCCGCCAACAGTGTCAGACGGCGCGATCCAGCCTAATCGCTGGTCACAGGTTGAAAGGTTTATGAACATGTTCATAACCTGTCAACCTGCGACCAGCGATAATTTGCGTTGCGTCGCGCTGTCACACAGCGCGACGCACTTGCAATATCGCCCGCGACTTCGCTGTGACGTCACTTTGCGGCGATGTCGCGGGCGACATCGCCGCGTGTGACCCACCTTTAGTTGTATCCGAACATTTGATTCGGTCTCACAAGCTGAGATCACATCTTTCCTGCACATGTCAGCTGATCTGATATGTGCCTTAACAATTGTGAGTAGATCTTAGATTCACCTATGGCTGTTAACCAGTTAATCCTGCTGTCAGTCTCTGACAGCAGTATTTAACATGTGTTAGTGGAGAGAGTGTCATTTCCCACTCCCATGACGTGATTGCGGGTCGCAGATGAGTTGTCATGAAAGCAGAGGGAAAGCTGATGACCCTCGTGTCTGTATGGCCAGGTTCACACATACAAATCCATTTTTTTAGCTCTTACAAAAACGGATCCATTTTTCTAAGGGTGCCAATAGTGTCCCCTGAGGTCCTGGATGTTTTTTGGAAATTTTTGGACTTACTAATTTTTTCTTAAAAACGCATATGCGTTAACGCATGGTGCTTATATGTAGCATGCGTTAACGCATGCTATTCCCTTAGGTCCCCATGCTAAAAAAACGCATGCGTTTTTTAACAGCACACTAAAACGCTGCATGCAGTGTTTTTTGGGATGCTGAACAAAAACGCATGTGCTGTTAAAAAACGCAGTGACACTTAAGTGCACCATGCATTAATGCAGTGTTTCCCAACTCCAGTCCTCAAGGCACACCAACTGGTCATGTTTTCTGGATTTCCTTAGGTTTGCACAGGTGTTAGTTTAATCACTTGCACAGGGGATAATTCCATCATCTGTCTAATGATAAGGAAATCCTGAAAACATGACCTGTTGTGTGCCTTGAGGACTGGAGTTGGGAAACACTGCATTAATGCATATGCGTTTTTGGACTTAGAAAAAAAAAGCCTAAAATGATCCCAAAAACAGATTTAAGGCAAAAGCGGATTGTATTTGTGAACCTGGCCTATATGAGCCAGTGTTTATAGAGATCATCATTAATGCTATGTACTGCTCTGTACAGCACAAGCGATCGGATGATCACAGCTTCAAGTGCCCTAAGGGCAACAAAAAAATTAAAACACCAGAAATTACGTTTTTTACCCCCATCAACTATGCAATAAAATGCAATCAATGCTATCAAAACAACCCATCTACCCAATATTGGTAATAGTAAAAATGTCATCTTAGGATGCAGAAAATAAGCACATAGCTCCAGATTTTAAAAAAAGAAAAACATTACTGTTTTCAGAAAATAGTGCCAAAAGAATAATTTTTTTATTTTGACAAACTTCACATTTTTTTACTAAAATCAAAGAAAACTGTAGCTGTTTGGCATCTGGGTACTCTTAGTGACTTGGAGAATCATACTGCCAGGTCAGTTTTACCATATACAGAAAATGGTAAATGAAATAGAAAAAAACAATTGTGAAATAGTTTTTGCAATTTCATCACATTTGAAATAGTTTTTTCTTTTTCCAGTACACTATATAGTTAAATGAATTCTTTCATTCAAAAGTACAACTTGTCCCTCAAAAATCCAGCCCTCATATGTCTTCGTAGACAGAAAAATAAAAAAAAGTTTGTCTCTAGGAAGAAGGGGAGTAAAAGAGTTAAGTGAGCTATTAAGGTACATTTTTTTTTGTTTGGTCTATGTTTTTATGCATCTTAATAGGTATTCCCAGAAATATTTTAAATATTGCTTTGTCACAGCTTTGCTCATAAAAAGTTGTATTTTTATAATTAGTGAACTCAATCAATACTGTGTTAAGGCCAGGTTACACGCTTCAATGTGTCGGGGAACCGACCAAAGTTCCGACTTGACCTACATCGCTGGAACGACATTCTATGATCGCTGGTGAGGTGTCACATGTACTGATATCAAGAACGAGCAGCAACAATCCGCGACAAGCGAACGATACTTGCGGTCATTTTGTTGCCTACGTCCTCCAGTTCTAAATAGGCAAAGTCGTTAACGACATCGTTATCAAGGTGTCACACACCGGTACTGCAGTTTGAATGAACTATGAACGACTGATTTATGGTCCAGTTCCTAAACCTCCGATCAATGATCAGCCGACTAATCGTTGACCGTTTCTACTTGTCACATGCAACGACGTCGTTACAACGTCATTGCTCCAGCCAAAAAGCCGTGACATACCAACCATATCGTTAACCGTATCGTAGCGTATAACGGGCCCTTTACATTTCAGCCTTTTCTTTGTGTAGTAAAAGGGTGAAAGAATGCATTACCTGACGTGTAAGCAGTATAACAATCAAATGCAATGATGTCAAATCCTTCCTAAGACCTCATGGCTCTTGCTATTGAATGATTTCCTAGCTATGGTACATATTAGTGCTATAAATCTGCATAAATACAAACATATTTGGCTGATTTGTTGCTTGAATTGTTTTTACAGCAAGAGAAACTTGGTGACATCTGCTTCTCCCTCCGCTATGTACCCACGGCTGGCAAACTAACAGTTGTTATTCTTGAAGCAAAAAACCTAAAGAAGATGGATGTCGGTGGTTTATCAGGTAAGTGACAAATCGATAAAGCACATACAAATTAATGTGCATGCTTATATTTTTAAAGTGCAATGAATATTAATAGATTTAATTGCAAAGCTCCATTGTAAAGCTTTCTTCAAAAATATATTAGGGAAAGAATGACACATCCACTGCTACGATGATAGTATTTTTCAGAATCACTCCAATTTAGCCATCAGAGCATTTCAAAAATAACATTAAGTTTGCTCAAGTTGATCAAGTAGTGCATCAGCCGAAAAGAAGCTCTGATAGATTGTATTCACCAAAGCAGTGGGAAGTAAAATAAAGAAACACAACCTCAAGGTTCACTGGCAGTAATGCCAACCTGGCGTCATATACTCAGATTGAAAAGCTGTTCACATCACATAGTCTCCTCTGGACCCCATCGTAATTTGATATATCGCTGATGTTATTGCTTTTTGCTAGTTACACATGGATCATGAATCAAGCTTTGTATGTTTTCATGAAGCTAACCATAAAACCTCAAAAGGAGCACAAAACAATACTGTAACTATATTTTAAATATATTCAAGTAGTATATCCCATTAAGGTGGATCAAAAGGAGACAATATAATGGGAACAAGTTCTGAAGCACATTATGATCAAACTGTAAACCTTCACTTGTCATTTTATGGCAGTCTTTTTTAAGTAGGTCCCAATTATAGTTTTGGCAAATTGATTTGCAGGACCCAGTGCAATCATCCACAATAGCAATCTGCAGCTGGCATCACTCGATGAAAGCCCTGAGAACCATCTCCTACTTTTCAACATGGCTCTTCTTTTGATTAGGCCTTGGATGACATCATCACTGCAGCTGGCAGTAGTGACTTGGCCCCACGCCAGCTAATCAAAAGAAGGGCTATAGATACTGGGAGGTTGAACTTTCATTCAGTGGCCATAGATTACTGACATGGCGATTAGACAGGGTCCTGTGAATCGATTTGCACCATTTCTAGTCCAGTCTGTACTCTATTAGGCTAATGCTACACATAGACTCCCTACAGTGAAATCCCCTGACTCCAAATAAAGAGTCATAGCTGCTGCCCAAGGGAATACACTAGTCACATGCAGCCTAGTGGATATATGGTAATGTGAAACTCATTTCATTATACGTTCAAACATAGCAGATTGCTTGCCACTGCAGCAACACACCATCCGCAACCCAACAATAACCCCTGCTTCCAGGCTTAGCCATTTTAGCTATGGGCTATAGCACTTTTCAGGCATAGCACCTCAGCATCAGATTCCAACATACAGCACCATTACCAGCTGAATAGATTAAAAAAGTTCTCTTTTCATTTTGCCCTCAATTATTACACTAAGCAAAGTTTTCTACAACATATAATAGGTTATTCTTTTGGAATAAAGACATAAATGTAAAACAAATGTTGATTTTACTACTGTAATCCACATCTATTTTGAAAATAGGATCTCCATAGCTGCCAATGTGTATTTCTCACCATTCATTTCTATTGAAACTCAAAAAAAAGTGCAAAATAGAATGCCTGTCCATCTTGATAGCATGCAATCAGGCCCAAGAGTCTTAAGCCCCAGTCACTCATAACAATATCAATAGAGAGATCGCTGTAACTGTGACGTTACAACATTTTCTCCAGCGATGTCGTTCTGTGTGACACTTAGCAGCGATCAGGCCCCTGCTGTGAGATCGCTGATCGCTGCAAAGTGCTGCGGGTCATTTTTTGATTGTTGGTTTCCCACTGGTCAGCACGCATTGCTGCATGTGACCGCGAGAGAACCAGCGATCAGTGACCTCACTGGCTGGTAACCATGATAAACCACGGGTATCTAGGCAGCGCGCGCTGCCTGGATACCCGCTGTTTATCATAGTTACCAGCGTCCTCCCTGCTTACAGGCAGCGCTAAGCAGGGAGGACGCTGACATCGCCTTCAGCGATGTGGGAGGTGGCTTTCAGGTACCCCAAGTGCAGGGTTTGATTTGATGTCCTGGCGTGACATCATCTGTGTCATGTGCAGTGCACATGTGATGTCTCACATACCTGGCTAATCATAATCCAAACCCGATATCCCAGAGGGCAAGAAAATGTGCTCTGCTCCTGTCCATGGCCAAAAAGCACACACCTAGACTGTGGAGCGAGGTTGCACAAGCAATCAGCTCATTTCTATTCAGCATTACATAGGCTTTGGTCATACTATGGTATCAAATAGCCAATTACTGTTGATGCTGACATATGTGGTAAGAATTCTTATTTTCAGATAGTGAGATTATAACACACAAACTATTTTCTGAAAACGTAAACTTTATTGAAACTCTCTTCTTAAACCAAAAGCTGAAAATAAATGTTTACTGGTCTGGTTACTACTATAACGAATGCCTACAGATGTTCTGTTGACTTCTAGCAATGTTCTTCAATATTCCTCATGGGGAAATTATGCTGCAAAACTTAAAAAATGCATTGAACTAAAAGAATTGTTTAGAAGAGAAATCTGGTAGCAGAAACATTGATTTGTATTGTCAGGGCAGAAGAGTATACAATATATTCTCAAGACAAGCTATGTCTTCAGTAGGGTTGCGATGTTAAAACTGGGATGTAATACAATCCAGGCAACCTGTGTCGGCAAGCCAGAGATAGAATTAACTCTGGTAGAGGGGTGTTAGAGGGTTATAATAACAAGAAATGGATGCAGAGTATGATCCAATAATCTGCAGCCGAAACTCATATCATGACTAGAAATGGAAATATTTCTATAAATTTAACCCAATAATAATTTTCAGTTGATATGTGTATTTGCTGTAACTGGGTTTGACACACAATCATCCTGCTATTAGGCTTGTTGCATTTGTTGTATCTTAGTAGACATATTTTAACTTACTAAATGCAAAGTAGATATGAGCAAGATATTTCAAGTAGGAATGGGCGAATCTACTCGCTAGGACTCGTTACTTGGCGAGTAGTAAGGGACTCGCAGGACTCGGTACTCTGCGAGTTTCCCAGTGATTACTCGCACAGTAAACGAGTCCAATGCAAATCAATATCAATCCTAGTTTTGTCACAGACTCTGACAAAACTAGGATTGCCTTTGACTTGCATTGGTCTGATTACTGTGCAAGTAATCGCTGGGAAACTCGCAAAGTAACTGCTTTGCGAGCCGAGTCCAGCTGTCTTCTCTGTGCAGGCTGCCGCAGCTCCAGGGTCCTAGAGCCCGCCGTCTCACAGAGATGATGTAGCAGAGCTGAGATTGTTCTCAGTCTGCTCATTCCCTGTGCATAGACATCTATATCTATGCACAGGGGATGTAGCAGAGAGGACATCGCGTTTTGGACTGCGTCGGACGGAAGAGGATTTTTTTAATTAAAGATGGAGTCCCTAATGGCTTTTTTTTTTTATTTCTAATAAAAAATTTTCTCTGTGTTGTGTTTTTCTTACCCTTTATTGGAGATTCTTAGTGGCTGGGTCAAACGTGGCCTGACATTAAGAATCTCGGGCTTAATACCAGCTTGTATAACAAAGCTGGTATTAACCCCTTTATTACCCAGCGTGCCACCGCCACCAGGGCCGCTGGAAGAGCGGGGTTCAGCGCCAGAGGATGGCGCTTCAATGAACGCGCCATCTTCTGGGGCGGCTGCGGGCTGCAATTTGCAGCGGGGGGTGCCCAGAAAGCTTGGGCATCCCTGCGCTGCGGATTCCAGCCCCCAGCTGCTTAGCTGTACCTGGCTAGACATAGAAATTGGGCGGAGCCCCACGCATTTTTTTTTTATTATTTCATTAAATTCATGAAATAATAAAAAAAAAGGGCTCCCCTATATTCTTGTGTCCGGCCAGGTACAAATAGGCACCTGGGGGTTGGGGGCAGCCCGTCGCTGCCTGCTGGATCCGGCTGGTTCCAGAAATACGGCGAAGCCCACGTGAAATTTTTTTCTGACAAATCCATAAAACAATGTAAATAAAAGGAACTGCATCTTTATTAACCCCTGGAGCATGGGCGAGGGGTTAATAAAGATGCAGTCCCTTTTTTAGGATTGTTTTATTGATTTTTCAGAAAAAAAATTACATGGTCTTTCTGGAACCAGCCGGATTCAGCAGGCAGCGACGGGCTGCCCTCAACCCCCAGGTGCCTATTTGCACCTGGCCGGACACAAGAATATAGGGGAGCCCTTTTTTTTAATTATTTCATGAATTTCATGAAATAATAAAAAAAAAATGCGTGGGGATCCGCGCAATTTCTATGTCTAGCCAGGTACAGCTAAGCAGCTGGGGGCTGGAATTCGCAGCGCAGGGATGCCCTAGCTTTCTGGGCACCCCCGCTGCAAATTGCAGCCCATAGCCGCCCCAGAAGATGGCGCGTTCATTGAAGCGCCATCCTCTGGCGCTGAACCCCGCTCTTCCAGCGGCCCTGGTGGCTGTGGCACGCTGGGTAATAAAGAGGTTAGGGCCAGCTTTGTATTATCAGCTGGCCCTAAGCCCGAAATTTATGGCGGTCACGCCAATATTAGATATGACCGCCATGAATTTCTATTAAATTGTTTTAAAAAAAAACACAACACAGAGAAAAATTTTTATTAGAAATAAAAAAAAAAGCCATTAGGGACTCCATCTTTAATTAAAAAAATCCTCTTCCGTCCGACGCAGTCCAAAACGCGATGTCCTCTCTGCTACATCCCCTGTGCATAGATATAGATGTCTATGCACAGGGAATGAGCAGACTGAGAACAATCTCAGCTCTGCTACATCAGGCAGCAGGCGGGCTCTAGGACCCTGGAGCTGCGGCAGCCTGCACACAGAGCAGACAGCCGGACTCTTATCTGTGCGAGTTTCCCAGCGACTACTTGCACAGTAAACGAGTCCAATGCAAATCAATGGCAAAACTAGGATTGCTTCAGGCTGAAGCTTCCGAGACACATCTGTGATTTGTAAATCACACACTACTCGCTATTACTCGCTTCCCCATTCATTAACATTGGACTCGCTAGACTCGCAACGAGTAACGAGTCCCGGGCTCGGACTCGCTAGAGTCAAGCGATTCCGATTAATTTAGGATTCGCCCATCACTAATTTCAAGCCTAAGCGAAGTAGGTATGAATACAAATTTTTTATAAATTGATTTGTGCGAATCCAGCAAAATGGATATTGAGCACCAGGAAGATGTCAAAAACTATATATCATTATACTCACCCATACAAACCTTGCACATCCATTCCATGGCCGTCACTCATTTTCCTCCTTCTGATTGGCTCCTTTTCCTACTCCTTTTCCCTCTGGTCTTCCACGTCTAACTAAGCCCCAAGTGGTTACATGGAATGCGGCACGTCAGTGATGTACATCGCATCCTGGAAAACCAAAAAGAGAAGAAAGGAGAGGAGTTGATCAAAAGAAGGAAAAAATAAGTGGCAGCAGAGGGATAGGTATGGAGAGGGCAGAAAAGAAGTTAGTATAGGCATTTTTTTTTAACTTAACCCCTTGCTCATATATTTTATTATATTTTATTATAAAAGCATAAAAGACCAAAGAAATTGGGAGTGTGACCGCGCTCCTGTTGGCATAGAAAGAAAATTCTTCTTGACCAAAAAATTAATAATTATGTGATTTTATTTTCTACGCATTTCAGGGTAACCAAAAAAAACCTTCTTCAGGATATATCACACAGATGTACATTCTCCCAACACCAATTTTAAGATATCTACACAACTGTTCAATAGGATTTAGATTTGGACTCATTGCTGGCCACTTTTGTTTCCACCCATTTCTGGGTACTTCTTGAAGTATGTTTGGGGTCACTGTCCTGCTGGAAGACCCCTGCACTAGGATGAAAACCCATATTTCTGACATTGAGCACAACATTGCAACCCAAAATCCCTTGGTAATCTTCAGATTTCATGATGCCATGCACACAGTCAAGGCACCCAGTGTAGAGGCAGCAAAACAATCCCAAAACATCTTTGAACCTCCACCATATTTGACTGTAGGTACTATGTTCTTTTTTTGTAGGCCTTGTAAGTAAGTAATCTTTATTTATATAGCACCAAGATATTCCGTAGCGCTTCACAATTTAGAGGGTATACAATACAATAATATGATAAAACACGACACAATACAAAAAATACAATACAGTTATCAGAAAATACAATACAATACAAAAAACAATACAATACAATACAGAGCATAATATATTACAATAATTAGAGCAAAATAATGACAGCCCTGTTCATAAGAGCTTACATTCTAACAATGAGGCGGGGGTGACACAAAGTGCAGGTGCTTATTTACAATGATGGTATAGTCAACTTGAGGAGATGGGGAACAGATAGGAGCAGTATAAGTGGCCACCAACCATTATTTGTGATCCACTTGAGACTGGTGGAGAGGGTAGGCTATATATAGATGACTTTGACTAGGGATCATGGTAGGCCGTCCTAAAAAGGTGTGTTTTATGGATCGCCTGAAACTATGTAAGTTGTGGCTACACCTAATTTTTTGGGGTAGAGCATTCCAGAGAATTTGTGCAGCTCGGGAGAAGTCTTTGAGACGGGAGTGAGAGGTTTGGATTAATGTAGAAGTCACTTCAAGAGCAAAGAGAACGGGTGGGGTGATAGACAGAGATAAGGGAGGATATGTAGGGAGGTGCTGCATTGTGAAGAGCTTTATGGGTGAGAAAAGCAGCTTGAATTGGATCTTATAGTGTATAGGCAGCCAGTGCAGTTACTCGCATAGAGTAGAAGTGTCCAAGTAACGGTTAGCTAGATAGGTGATCCTGGCTGCTGCATTAAGGATGGACTGGAGAGGAGAGAGTCAGGTGTGGGGGATGCCAATTAAAAGAGAATTACAATAGTCAAGGCGGGAGTGAATCAGGGCCACAGTGAGGGTACCTTTACACATGGCTACATTTGTAGCTTGTCACCAGGTAACTTACTGGTTGCAGTGAAATCATGGATACATGATTCCATTTGTACACAGCAACAAGATAGAACCATGTATCCATGATTTCACTGCAACCAGTAAGTTACCTGGTGACAAGCTACAAATGTAGCCGTGTGTAAAGGTACCCTGAGGGTTTTTTCGTGGTTTCCAAGGTGAGAAAGGGGCGAATTCTAGAGATGTTTTTCAGGTGCAAACGGCAAGAGCGGGTGAGAGATTGTATATATGGGGTGAAGGAAAGATCAGAGTCAAATATAGCCTGAGCCTGCTGACTAGGAGTTATTGTGGTGCCGCACACTGAGAGAGAGATGTCAGATTTAAGGAGGTTATTGTGGAGGGCGGGAGCAGAAGAAGTTCAGTTTTGGAAAGGTTGAGTCTCAGATAGAGAGCGGACATGATGTTTGAAACTGCAGTTAGACAGTCGTTGGTGTTCTTTATTACAGTGGGAGTAAGGTCGGGGGCTGAAGTGTATAATTGTGTGTCATCAGCATAAAGATGGTACTGAAAGCCAAATCTGTTGATGGTCTGTCCAGTCGGGGCTGTGTAGAGAGAGAAGAGAAGAGGTCCAAGGTCTGAACCCTAAGGGATCCCAATGGTGAGAGGAAGAGGGGAGGAAGTGGGGCCAGCAAATGATACACTGAAAGAGCTGTCAGAAAGATAAGAAGAGAACCAGGAGAGAGCCGTGTCCTTTATGCCGATGGAGTACAGCATGGAGAGTAGGAGATGGTGGTCAACAGTATCAAAGGCTGCAGAGAGATCAAGAAGAATAAGCAGAGAGTGGTCCCCATTACGTTTTGCTGTCAGAAGGTCGTTAGTCACTTTGGTGAGAGCAGTTTCTGTAGAATATAGGGGGTGGAAACCAGACTGTAATGGATCTAGAAGAGAGTGAGTAGAGAGTAATGAATGAGGCACTCCAGGAGTTTAGAGATGCAGGGGAGATTGTCGACTGGTCTGTAGTTTGTGCAGGATGGGTCGAGAGAGGTTTTCTTTAATAATGGAGTAATGACAGAGTGTTTGAAGGAGGAGGGGAAGATTCCATAAGAGAGGGAGAGATTGAAGATTTTGGTTAGGTGAGTGGTGAGCACCGGAGAAAGAGACTGGAATAAGTGTGAGGGGATGGGGTCAGCAATTCATGTGGTGGGACGAGAGGAAGTGAGGAGCCTGGAGACTTCTTCTTCTGTGACTGGGTCGAATGTGGAGATTTGAGGTTGGGAGTTGATTTCCTGATGGATGTTTTCTATTTTCTCTGTGAAGTAAGAAGCCAGATCATCAGCATAGAAGTTAGTGATCGGAGCCTGCACTTTAGGATTGAGGAGAGAGCGAAAGGTGTCAAAGAGTTTTTTTGGTTTGTTGGATAGTGAGGAGATCAAGGTGGTGAAGTAGGTTAGTTTGACAAGGTGAAGGGCAGAGTTGTAAGTCCTTAGCATAAATTTATAGTGAGTGAAGTTTTCTGGTGTGCGGGTTTTCCTCCATAGATCTTTAGCACTCCTAGAGCATTGCTGGAGGAATCGAGTTTGCGGTGTGAGCCAGGGCTGTTTTACTCTGTGTTTGGAGGTTCTGAGGGTGAGGGGCACTAGTTGGTCCAGGGTGCTTGTGAGAGAGTCAGTTAAGTAATTTACTGCCAGATCGGGACAGGAGAATGAGGAGGTTGGGGATAGTGCTGAGTATAGAGAGTCTGTGAGTGTATGAGGGTTAATGGCCTGTAGATTTCTGGATGTGTAATAGGTCGGACTGTGCTGGGGTAGGCGAGGGTTTGTGAGCGTAAAGGAGGGAATGTGGTCAGAGAGGGGAAGAGGTGAATTATCTAAGGAGGAGGTTGAGCAGATCCGGACAAAGATCATGTCAAGGGTGTTACCATCCTTGTGTGTCTCAAAAGTTGAGAGCTGAGAGAGGCCAAGAGATATGGTTAGAGACAGGAGCTGGGATGCAGATGGGGTTGTTTATGGGGATGTTAAAGTCTCCCAGAATAAGGGTTGGTAATTCTGAGGACATGAAGCGTGGCAGCCACGCGGAGAAATGGTTGAGGAACTGGGTGGGTGACCCTGGGGGGCGGTATACCACCGCTACTCTGAGGGGGAGGGGATGGAAGAGCCTAATTGTGTGGACCTCAAAAGAGTGTAATGAGAGTGATGGGGCTGGAGGGATGACCTGGAAGGTACATTGTGTGGGACAGGAGTAAGCCAACTCCATCACCATGTTTGTTCCCAGGTCTTGGGGAATGAGAGAAATGTAAGCCGCCATAAGAAATAGCGTCAGGATACACTGTGTCTGAATCCAGGTTTCTGTGAGAGCTAGGAGGTTAAGAGAGTTAGTGAGAACGTGGTTGTGGATGAAGGGAAGCTTGTTGCATACAGACGTGGATTTCAGAGAGCACAGTTAAAAGAGGGAGATGAAGGTGAGCAGGTAATGTTAATAAGGTTACCATGGTTTCTATGTGTGGTGGGAGAGGGGTTGAAGTCGGTGGAATGTGTGGAAGATGGACCAGGATTTGGAGAGCTTCGCCTGAGAGGAGCAGCAGTGAAAAGAGAAAAGGCAAATTTGTAATTGTGTAATTGATTGTTTCTGATGCCACATCCTGGAACATGGTGGTCTGAGATCACTCAGTACGATCGTTGAAGAGAGTATGGGAGCTCAATAAAGTAGAGAGAAGGAGAGACCTGCGTCTGCTTGAGCCTGGCGAACCCATTAGAAACTTAGTTTCTGGCAGGCTCAGAGCATAGCGTTAACGGCATGTAACGCTATGCACCGCCTGCCTATGCATCCCTATGGCAACGTGATGCTTACCACAGCCGCCGGCTCTACAGAGAAGACCCGGATATGTGCTATTGCAGAGGGCACAGGATAACGCTGCAAACTACTTTTCCTGTGCGCTAAGCAATAGCGCATATACGGGGATTCTCTTTGGAGACGGCGGCTGCTCTATGCTTGAGGTAACCACACCAATGCATAGGAAGGCAGCGCTTAGCGTTACATGCCATTATCGCTATGCGCTCTGCCTGCCTGGGACTAAGATTTAAACGAATCCGGCAGGCTGAGGGCAGATGCAGGTCTGATCCTAGCCTAATTCCATTTAACAATAAGAGAGATTATCTACAGTGCCATTGGTTGCAAACCTTTTGATTATGTTGCGTACCATGCACAAAGGAACATCAAGATCTCGAGATGGACTTGTAACCTTGAGATTGTTGCCATTTTTCAACAATTTTGATTCTCATGTTCTCAGGCATTTCTCTTCACCTCTTTCTGTTCTTCAGTGTTAAGGATGCAAAGATTAAGTCAAGTCTCCCCTTCTATCTGGTTTCAGATATTATTTACATATTGCTCCTACCTGTTACTTGCCGCACGTGAGTTTGAACGAGCATCAAATACTTGAAAAAAATGTTCTTTATACACAATTTTGGAAAGGTGCCAACAATTTTGTTCAGCCTATTTTTGAGGTTTTGTGTTATACTGTGTCCAATTTGCCTTTTGTCTGTTTTTTGTGATGTCCAACACACACAAAGGAAATAAATAAGTGTATAACAAAATATGTAGTTGGAATAATTTTGTGATAGTAACACTTAATTTTCTGGAACAATTTCAAGGGCTCCACTCGTTTGCCCTTGTTCATACTGTATATGGACACATATGGTGTCAGTTCTGAAAGAAAGCCAAGATCTTCTTTGTACAACCACTATAAAAGAAATCATCTGAAGATTAATTTTTTGAAATAAGGTCAATAATAAAATAAATGTTATATTTTTTTTCTTAATATTATCATGAAAAAATATGATTCTCAAATTGGCCCTAGGCCTAATATAAGACTTTTTCTTCGCATGGATATTTGCTGATGAGACACTCCCTTTACATGGAAATCAGCATTCACTATTTGAGAATATGAGTTATACCATGCCATCTGTTCGACATGCACAGAACATGTTAATTTACAGTATGATATGCTAGTAAAATATAGTACACCCATAAATGCCAACTCCACAAGTCCACGATCTCTTTTATGCTCACTTAACCAGTCATCTACTGTTCTTCTAACACATAGATTACAATTTTATATACTTCTAGTGACTGTTTTTGCAAACTACTTCTGGAATAACAACTGCGAAATATGGCTCCCCATCTGCTGTTAATATAATTTGTGCTTCAGGGAATACTTTAAAATACTTAATATTAGCATGCAAATAAGCTTACATATCTTTTGACTTTATTGGACTTTGTTGAGAAATGTTTCCATGAAAACAATTTGTGACCAGTTACTGTTTAAACACTTTTATTAACCTTTAGTAGTGCATGCATTCATGGAGGGATTTACAATTCAATTAATCTATTTTGTTATTTTATATATTGCTGGTTATTTTCTTTAGGGAATTTTAATATTGATTAAGGATTTTATGACATTTGTATTGGATTTGTTGAATTAGATTTGGATGAGTTGTGATATCACTGTTTTAAATTTATGTTGCTGCATGTGAAACAATTACAAGTACAAGACACATGATGGCAGAAGTGGTAATTAACCATCCCTGTCTTTTCTATGACATGGGCTTCCTGTTCATGCATGCACAATGTCCATGCAGTTGCAGACTGATATGTGAATGTTTGGATATTTTAACCTTTGGAGGCCCACAAGTAATAATTAATAAATGTGAAGATTTTTGCAGCAAAAGGACACAATATAAAAGGTTCATTGGAGGAGGATCAATATAAAAAAAGGGGACTGTCCTATGCAGCAACCCCTTTCATAATGTTTTCCAAATAAAAATAATACTATGGAATCTTGATTTACAACATAATCCATTCCGGGACTGTGCTTGTAATTCAAATCAATTGTATATCAAAGCAAATTTTCCCATCAGAAATAATTAAAACACAGACGATTCGTTCCACAGCCCAAAAATATCTACTGTATTCACATACATGCACATGCAGAACTGTAATATTATTACAGTAATACAAAGTACTGTGCAGTAAAACATAAAAACATAATCATGCCTTTGCAGCCCCCATCATCCCCATGCAGAACCCAATATCCCCATTATCCCCTTGCTGTCCCCATCATTTTCTTGCATCCCTCAATATCCCTTTGCAGCCCCATCATCCCTTTGCAGCCCTCATCATCCCCTTGCAGCCCCCATCATCCCCATGCAGCCCCCATCATCCCCATGCTGCTCCCAATATCACCATGCAGCTCCCAATATCCCCATCATACCTTTTCAGCCTGGGTCATCCCCATGCAGCCCCCAATATTCCCATACAGCCTCCAATATCCCCATCATCCCCATGCAGCCCCATCATCCCCTTGCAGCCCCCAATATCCCAATCATTCCCAATTCACACACACACAGACACACTCTCATACACTCTCACTCAATGTCACCGATCCACCGCTGTGCTGCTGTATTCCAGGCCGTCCATGTGCTGCATTGATCTCTCTCAGCTGCCATAAAAGTGCGAAAAGCTGGCGGCCAATGAGACGCCGGCGTCTGCTGGCGTCTGATTGGCCAGCGACTGCTATGTCTGATTGTCCACTGGCTTCCTGTACTTGTACCGCAGCTGAGAGCTCAGTGAGGTGCCTGATGGCCCGGAATAGAGCGGCGCAGCAATGGATCGGTGAGAATGTGAGTGTGTGAGCAAGCTCAGAGCGGCGGTGGACAGTGGCAGGTAGAGGTGAGTGGACAGTGGCTCTCTGAGCTCTCTCTGCTGCCGGTGGGTTCCCATACATGTACTGCAGCTGAGAGAGCTCAGAGCAGCGGCAGACAGCAGTGGACCCCTCCGGGTGGCGGGCGAGTGGTAATAAAATATATATATATAAAAAGCAAAATACCTAAAATCAGCAGCATCACACATGCAAAGTATGCACAGAGCCAGCCACACCAATGCTCATAATACAAATCATTGGTTGTTAACCAAGTTACCATTTTTCAGAAATGGTAACTCATCTTTCAAAATGCTCTCAAATAAAATTACTCGTAAATCAAGGTACCACTGTACTTCCAATCTTTACTATTCAAGATCTTTTTTGTGTTAATATAAGGACATTTTCGGACATGTACCGTATATACTCGCGTATAAGCCGAGTTTTTCAGCCCAAAAATTGGGCTGAAAAGTACCCCCCTCGGCTTATACGCGAGTCATACGGCAGGACCGGCAGCCCCGAGCAGCCCCAGCAGCCCCCGTAATCCAGGGCCCCCCCAGCCTGACTCTGGTCACCTGTAAAGGAAAATATACTTATCACTGTCCCGCTGCCGTCCGCGCCCGCATCTGCCGACATCCCGATCCTCCATCTTCATGCGTCTTCTTCCTGTTTCCTGTGTTCGTCGCAGCAATGACGTCATTGCCGGCGCCGAACACAGGAAACAGGAAGAAGACGCATGAAGATGGAGGATCGCGGATGTCGGCAGATGCGGGCGCGGACGGCAGCGGGACAGTGATAAGTATATTTTCCTTTACAGGTGACTGGAGTCAGGCTGGGGGGGCCCTGGATTACGGGGGCTGCAGTATACTACCGCTGGGGCTGCAATATACTACCACTGGGGCTGTATACTACCGCTGGGGCTGCAATATACTACCACTGGGGCTGTATACACCACTGGGGCTGCAATATACTACCACTGGGGCTGTATACACCACTGGGGCTGCAATATACTACCACTGGGGCTGTATACACCACTGGGCTGCAATATACTACCACTGGGGCTGTATACACCACTGGGGCTGCAATATACTACCACTGGGGCTGTTTACACCACTGGGGCTGCAATATACTACCACTGGGGCTGTATACACCACTGGGGCTGCAATATACTACCACTGGGGCTGTATACACCACTGGGGCTGCAATATACTACCACTGGGGCTGTATACACCACTGGGGCTGCAATATACTACCACTGGGGCTGTATACACCACTGGGGCTGCAATATACTACCACTGGGGCTGTATACACCACTGGGGCTGCAATATACTACCACTGGGGCTGTATACACCACTGGGGCTGCAATATACTACCACTGGGGCTGTATACACCACTGGGGCTGTATATACTACTGGGGCTGCCTGTATACTACCACTGGGGCTGTATATACTACTGGGGCTGCCTGTATACTACCACTGGGGCTGTATATACTACTGGGGCTGCCTGTATACTACCACTGGGGCTGTATATACTACTGGGGCTGCCTGTATACTACCACTGGGGCTGTATACACCACTGGGGCTGCAATATACTACCACTGGGGCTGTATACACCACTGGGGCTGCAATATACTACCACTGGGGCTGTATACACCACTGGGGCTGCAATATACTACCACTGGGGCTGTATACACCACTGGGGCTGCAATATACTACCACTGGGGCTGTATACACCACTGGGGCTGCAATATACTACCACTGGGGCTGTATACACCACTGGGGCTGTATATATACTGGGGCTGCCTGTATACTACCACTGGGGCTGTATATACTACTGGGGCTGCCTGTATACTACCACTGGGGCTGTATATACTACTGGGGCTGCCTGTATACTACCACTGGGGCTGTATATACTACTGGGGCTGCCTGTATATTACCACTGGGGCTGTATATACTACTGGGGCTGCCTGTACACTACCACTGGGCTGTATATACTACTGGGCTGCCTGTATGCTACCACTGGGGCTGTATATACTTACTGGGGCTGCCTGTATACTACCACTGGGGCTGTATATACTACTGGGGCTGCCTGTATACTACCACTGGGGCTGTATATACTACTGGGCTGCCTGTATACTACCACTGGGCTGTATATACTAGTGGGGCTGCCTGTATATTACCACTGGGCTGTATATACTACTGGGGCTGCCTGTATACTACTGGGGCTCCTGTATACTACCACTGGGGCTGCTGGGCTCCTATATACTACCACTGGGGCTGCTGTATACTACCACTGGGGCTGCTGGGGCTCCTATATACTACCACTGGGGCTGCTGTATACTACTGCTGGGGATGCTATATACTACCACTGGGGCTGCTGTATACTACCACTGGGGAGGCCTGTATACCACTGGGGGGGGCCTGTATACCACACTGCTGGGGCTGTATACCTGTGCTGAGGTCCACCCTCGGCTTATACACGAGTCAATAGGTTTTTCCAGATTTTTGGGGCAAAAGTAGGGGGTCGGCTTATACTCGGGTCGGCTTATACACGAGTATATACGGTATATTGTATGAACGTCGGCTATGCAAGTAACAATGGTATTAACTAATGTATTTCAGCATGGCTGTTCAGATGCCATTTTTTTTCACATGGAACAGTGTGTCTATGTGGAAAAAATCATAGCATGCACTATTCTATTTTGTTTTATTTTATGAGACTCACCCGTTGAAATTTAGGAGTGAGCAAAAACAAAACCTGTTTGCATCTGGTTTTACAAACATACTGTCATTGTTAACCTATATAACTATATTTGATCATGTTCATTTTAAAGTGTTGATATATAAATGCGAATGCCACATGGACTTTCAATATGGACACACTGAGGGCAGTAGAACGACAACATGGGATGATTTTTCATACACTTGTCTGACCCTGGCCTGAGGCAAGATTCAGATGGCTGTAATTTTTTCCACGCAGACAATTAGTTCTATTGGAAAATCCTCCATGGACACTAGCACACTGGCTATTATGGCCCTCCGTGTGGTGAACATAACACGCATTAAAAAGTATTCTTACCCTGTGAACTTTTCCACAATTTTTCACAATTCATCCACAAATGTGAATGTATTTTATTGTGATTTTATGTGATATACCAACACTAAGTAGCAAGTATTTGTGAAGTGTAAGTTATTAGTGATGAGCGAGTACCAAAATGCTCGGGTGCTCGATGCTCGGGCCGAGCATCCCAAGATACTCGTGTACTCGGCCCGAGCACCGAGCCCAATGTTATCCTATGGGTGACCCAAGTATTTTTATGAAATGACCGCCGGCAGCATGTAGAAACCCTAAAAATGTCACAAAAGTCTCAGAAGAGTGCTCAAATGACATGGCAACACCATGAGGAAGACCCCGTAAGCATTTCTCACTCAAAAGTCACAGCTGTGAACAATGTTGTCCGAGTTTTTACGGAGTCACCAGAAAACCTTCCAAAATAACACCGAAATGAATATTCAGGGTGGAAATGTTAAGGGCACATACCCAATAGTGAGATACAGCTAGTGTATGTTACTTTTTGTGATTACATGTAAGATTTTACGTGAAAACATTGTGCAGCACTCCGATGTCCCTGAGAAGAGACGTACATGAAGCCCTGTCTTGACATAATGTGCCCATTTTGAGGAAGTGGGTGTATTGTAGTATTTTCCTTTACCAGGCAGTCCAAAATTGTGAGGTTCACCAATGACCCATGGATACAGACGTGCATGAGGGCCTGTAAACCTGAAGTGGGTGTATTGTAGTATAGCCCTTTGGCAGGGCAGCCAAAAATTGGGAGGTTCAACAATGCCCCTGGATACAGACATGCAGGAGAGCCTGTAAACCTGAAGTGGGTGTATTGTAGTATAGCCCTTTGGAAGGGCAGCCAAAAATTGGGAGGTTCAACAATGCCCCTGGATACAGACGTGCAGGAGGGCCTGTAAACCTGAAGTGGGTGTATTGTAGTATAGCCCTTTGGCAGGACAGCCAAAAATTGGGAGTTCAACAATGCCCCTGGATACAGACGTGCAGGAGGGCCTGTAAACCTGAAGTGGGCGTATTGTAGTATAGCCCTTTGGCAGGGCAGCCAAAAATTGGGATGCTCCACATTGTCCCTGGATAGAGACGTGCATGAGGGCCTCAAAACATTTTTCCCATTGAAAAGGAGCGGGTCTCCTGTTGTTGTAATGCCCATTCTAAAAGAATGGGCGAAAAAATTTACCACTGGGGTATACCTGAAACTATTGTAACGGTCACGTGTCCCGCCGGCGGATCTTTGATTCCGACGCCTGCCCGCACACCACTCACTAGACACTAGTGCCTCTATTTGGTCGTATGATTACTGGAGGCGACGGGGAGCACATCGGCGTCCGGAGGAGAGTGAGTGAGGAGGAGTGTGCCTGGCTTCGGCTCCCACCTGCGGAGCTACAGTGACTGAACGACATAGCTGGGCAAGTGAGTGTCTGTCTGGGAGCCCTGGGGCACACTTAGATCACAGTAGACTGCCTGTAGCTGAGAGACATTGTTTTGTGGGGCATCCAGCTGTGGTGTCTGAAAGAGGAATTGATATAAGCGGCCCCTCACAGGATTTATTTACCCTCTGGCTCACACTATAACAAAACCTAACTGCAGCCTACAGACAAATTGCTGCCCTTGTGTCCAGAGCCACTTCCCATGCAAATCAGATCTTACTGTCATAGGCTCTATTGTACCCCTTATACTGTGTGTGCTCAGGAATTTTAAGTTTCATTATATGCACAATCTACAGGATTGTGGTGACACCTAGTGGTCATATAGAGTCACTGCCTAATGGTATACGTGCAAAGCCTAGTACTGACACCTGGTGACCAGTTAGACCCCACCTGGTGACCAGTTAGACCCATCACCCTTAACTATCTCTCTACACGTCCAAGTAAGATTTAATACAGCCTGGATGCGCCATCTAATGACCATTTGAAGGTGTTGCCAAAAAATCAGTTTCAACCCTTTGACAAAGCACAACATGCTCTCCCTATAGAAGGCAACCAAACGGGGGATATGACTTGGAAGCCTATGGCGCTCATCGCAAGTCCCTGAGCTCCCTCTCGTGCTCCAGGGAAAGCGGCACTCTACAGTCCAAATCAGCTGTCTGATCATTGCATTTGCCTTACCTGAACATTTGAGGTCACGGAGATGCGCAGGGGTCCCTCCCACAGACGCGGAGATACGTCCAAGGTAACGGACTTCTTCCCACCATATAAGCAGCCTGCGTCTGCTGCCATGCCGCGGTCCTCCCCACGCTCCTTGGCCCCTGCAGACAAACCTCAGTTCCCCCATATGTCAGTGGTGAAAACTCACGACGCCGGGAGAGACTCTCTGGTAACTCAAGGCTTCCTTACGGACTTTATGGACACGATGAGGCAATCCATAAAAGATGATGTGAGGGGATTACTAAGGGAAATCAGAGATGACCTGTCTGCTCTGGGAGAGCGAACTCTCCATATAGAGGAAAAAATGGCTGAATATGCCACAGCTCACAATGCCCTAGCAGATGATCACTCAACCATGGCTGGTGAAATTAAACTACCGTATATACTCGTGTATAAGCCGACTTTTTCAGCCCAAAAATTGGGCTGAAAAGTCCCCCCCTCGGCTTATACACGAGTCATATACTTTTCTGTGAAGTGGGGGCTGTGTCCGGGAGCAGGAGGAGGCAGGAGGAGGCTGGAGGAGGTGAGGGGCAGGCTGCAATATGAGCGGCTCGTGACGTGGAGCCGCTCATAACTTATTCATGATATGCACTGCAACCCCCGCCCATCCGCGGGGGGAGCAGTGCATATCGCCTTACAGCCCCCCAGCACGGGGTATACAGCCCCCCCCCTCCATGCTGCCGCTGCTTAGTGTACAATAAATACAGTGTTATTATCTCTCACCGGCCCGGTCTCAGTGCATCCTCCCTCCTCCCTGCGTGTCATGTAACCGGGGCTCACGGCGATGACGTCACCGGCCGGTCACATGACACGCAGCCTCGCAGGGAGGATGCACTGAGACCGGGCCGGTGAGATAATAACACTATTTATTGTACACTGAGCAGCGGCAGCATGGAGGGGGGGCGCCATACCGTGAGCCTGGGGGCCTGTATACCCTGAGCCTGGGGCCTGTATACCCTGAGCCTGGGGGCCTGTATACCCTGAGCCTGGGGGCCTGTATACCCTGTGTCTGGGGGCCTGTATACCCTGTGCCTGGGGCCTGTATACCCTGTGCCTGGGGGCCTGTATACCCTGTGCCTGGGGGCCTGTATACCCTGTGCCTGGGGGCCTGTATACTCTGTGCCTGGGGGCCTGTATACCCTGTGCACCCTGTGCCTGGGGGCCTGTACACCCTGTGCCTGGGGGCCTGTATACCCTGAGCCTGGGGGCCTGTATACCCTGAGCCTGGGGGCCTGTATACCCTGAGCCTGGGGGCCTGTATACCCTGTGTCTGGGGGCCTGTATACCCTGTGCCTGGGGGCCTGTATACCCTGTGCCTGGGGGCCTGTATACTCTGTGCCTGGGGGCCTGTATACCCTGTGCACCCTGTGCCTGGGGGCCTGTACACCCTGTGCCTGGGGGCCTGTATACCCTGTGCCTGGGGGCCTGTATACCCTGTGCCTGGGGGCCGTATACCCTGTGCACCCTGTGCCTGGGGGCCTGTATACCCTGTGCCTGGGGGCCTGTATACCCTGTGCCTGGGGGCCTGTATACCCTGTGCGCCCTGTGCCTGGGGGCCTGTATACCCTGTGCCTGGGGGCCTGTACACCCTGTGCCTGGGGGCCTGTATACCCTGTGCCTGGGGGCCTGTATACCCTGTGCCTGGGGGCCGTATACCCTGTGCACCCTGTGCCTGGGGGCCTGTATACCCTGTGCCTGGGGGCCTGTATACCCTGTGCCTGGGGGCCTGTATACCCTGTGCGCCCTGTGCCTGGGGGCCTGTATACCCTGTGCCTGGGGGCCTGTATACCCTGTGCCTGGGGGCCTGTATACCCTGTGCCTGGGGGCCTGTATACCCTGTGCTGGGGGCCTGTATACCCTGTGCTGGGATCTGTATACCTGTGCTGGAGTCCACCCTCGGCTTATACGCGAGTCAATAAGTTTTCCCAGTTTTTGGGGGCAAAAGTAGAGGGGTCGGCTTATACACGGGTCGGCTTATACACGAGTATATACGGTACTCAAACTTAAAATGTGGGACCTAGATGATAAATCCAGACAAAACAATATTCGATTTAGAGGATTTCCGGAGTCTGAGGGAGGAGAAAACCTAGGAGAGGTGCTGCTGGAGTTTTTGGGGAAACTTCTCCCGGACTGTCCTCAATCTGATATGGAAATTACAAAGATTTTCCGAACCCCCAAACCCCCCCACATTAACAAAGATCTTCTCAGAGACATTCTAGCTTCTTTTGCCTCCATTAAGACCAGAGACTTGATTATGCGAACTGTACGACAGATGGGCGCACCACCGTCTCCATATGAATCTATAAAGACTTTCCCAGATCTCTCACCAGGAACCCTAGCTCGCAGAAGGGAGTTTGCCCCTTATTGCAAGGTGCTCATGGACAAAGGAATCACCTACAGTTGGGGAACCCCTGTGAGATTGAGGTTTCGTTATAAGGGATCATCCCATGTGTTTATCTCCCCCTCGTAACTGGGAAAAACTATGAAACAATGGCGCTTAACCCCGGCATCGGAGGAGACTTCCCCTCGTTCGCCGAGGCGGGATAAGTTGGGCTCATCTCCCTCTGGCTCAAGCGTAAACATAGTAACATAGTAACATAGTTTTTAAGGTTGAAGGAAGACTTTAAGTCCATCTAGTTCAACCCATAGCCTAACATTGGACTTCACTTTAATATGACCCACCTCGGAGTACTTTTGGGAACTCTATTTGAGACGACTCAGCTGATCTCGGTGGGAACCTTTTTCTTTTTTTCTCCGCCGAGGAGGTTTCATTCCAGAACTGCTCTGCAGCCCGGTTGAGGGACTGCAGGGTGCCTATTTTTTTTTCTACACCTCGTGGTTCTGGAAGTTAGGAGGGTGTCTCAGCCCTCCTTATTCTCCCCCCGTTAGGCGGAGAAGCCCTATGGGGGCTCATTTTCTTGCACTTGTTTCCATGCATGTTATCTTTTTTCTCTGCTCTTCGTTTTTTCCTACTTTTTCTTTATCTACTTATCCCCCCCATGTAAGCTCTTCTTTGACTCCTTCCCGTCCTCCCTCCTCCTTCTTATCTCTCCCCCCTTTCTTATGTCACCCCATCCCTCAGTTCCTCTACAATTTCTACCCTCTTGATGTTGTCCCCCGGCGGGTCCGTTGCTATGCTCTACTTGGATACATCCATAGTCTTATCGATCCTCCATGAGAATTGTTTCTTTTAATGTCCGGGGGCTAAATTCCCCCTTCAAACGCTCACTCCTTTGGAGAGATGTGAAAAAACTGAGGGCGGATGTGTTATGCTTGCAGGAGACGCATCTCCTGCGAGGGGACGCCCACAGGTTAGCCCACAAAGATTACCCACTGGCATTTCATGCTAACGCTTCAGGTAAAAGGGCGGGTGTGTGCATATATGTGAAGCATTCGGTGGAATTTTCGTTGCTGGAGTCTTATTCGGACCCCTCGGGGCAGTTTGTTATCCTCTCCTGCACGGTGGCGGGGACTCCTTTAACGCTGGTCTCTCTATATGCCCCTAATGAGGGACAGATCAGGTTTCTCCGCTCCTTGCTGGACAGAATATCTTCACAGAGAGGTGGACATAGGGTTATTTGTGGGGACTTCAACTTGGTCCCTGACCGATCTCTGGATTGCTCTCGAGGGTCATCGGGGCGAGCTAAAGAGTCAGGGCCCATACTTAGGGAGCATCGCATGCATGACCCCTGGCGTTATATTCATACCACGGAAAGAGATTACTCCTTCTTCTCGCACCGGTACGGGTCATATTCTAGACTAGACTACTTCTTGGTCTCTGATGAGACTCTGTCAGCCTGTGTTGGTGCCGAGATGGGCCTAATCACGTGGTCTAATCATGCCCCGGTGTCCCTTGATCTACAATTGGGGTCGAGACTCCCTCCCCCAGCTTCTTGGAGACTAAACCCCGGCTTTACTTGCAGACCAGAATCTGGTTGATGAGATCTCCTCCCTTTTGGCTGAATATTATCAGCACAATGATAATGGTGAAGTCACGGAAGAGACACTTTGGAATGCCCATAAGGCATATGTCAGAGGTCTCTTCCTTCAAAAGTCCTCGCAGCTCAAGAGGGCAAGAGAAAGGGAAAGAGAGGCTCTACTCAAGCAGTTGTTTGTATTGGAGTCCCTTAACAAAAAGTCCCCTAACCCCGTTTGTTCCACTCAGTTGGCAGAGGTTAGATTAAAACTACGTGCCCTCCTTCTGTCCCAATATGAGCGAGCCTTACGACGCTCAAAGCTGACTTTCTATGAGTCAGGGGACAAGGCAGGTGTATTATTGGCTAAACGTCTTAAAAAAAGAGAAACTCGTTCATTGATTGAAAAACTCAAAGCAAAGGACGGTCGTATAGTGCGGAACCCCACAGAAATAGCAGCCCTTTTTCAGCAATTTTATTCCAAATTATATAATCTGAAAGACGATCAGTCCACTCCACAACCCTCTCCCTCCGTGATTGAAGACTTTCTTAGGGACTTGGACCTCCCATCAGTCTCAGAATCTACGGTGTTCATTTTAGGACATGGTCATTTGTCGAAGTCAAAGTCAAAAAAAGCTGTTCCTGATGCCTGATTTTGACTTTGACTTTGACAAATGACTTTCATAAATGACTTTGATTTCGATAAATGACTTTGACTATGATAAATGACTTTGACTATGACTTTGATAAATGACTATAACTTTGATAAATGACTTTGACTTTGATAAATGACTTTGACTATGATAAATGACTTTAACTATGATAAATGACTTTGACTATGACTTTGATAAATGACTTTGACTATGACAAATGACTATGACTTTGATAAATGACTTTGACTTTGATAAATGACTTTGACTATGATAAATGACTTTGACTATGACTTTGATAAATGACTTTGACTTTGATAAATGACTATGACTTTGATAAATGACTGTGACTATGATAAATGACTATGACTTTGATAAATGACTTTGACTTTGATAAATGACTTTGACTTTGATAAATGACTTTGACTTTGATAAATGACCTTGATAAATGACTTTGATAAATGACTTTGACAAATGACTATGACTATGATAAATGACTATCACTTTGATAAATGACTTTAACAGATTAGCATAATTTATTTAAAAAATTCTACAGTGGGTCCACTATGGATTTGAACCGTGAATGCTGGCTTCCAAAGGCCAAAAGCTTATCCACTAGACCATCCAGAAAGCTACTGTAAAAGTTCCCTTTTGGTATACTAACATAGATAACATGCACACAGTCTGTGTGCAGAAATCTGATGACCCTGATGTCTGAGAGCTTCTGACTTGTCATGCTCACACTCATGGTTATGACAAGTCACACATCACATTTATTTCTCATGGAGGTTAGCAGTGTAATGAAAGTACAAATCCCCAAGCAGTGCTAATGTTTCCTAGCTTCTTTTTCTGAAGGTATTATAGTTATTAATATAATTATTATCCTCTTAAACAAAACTAATGTTAAAAAAATTTTTTTTTGAAACACTAATTTTGTATATATATATTATATATACTGTATTTACCAGTTTCTGTAAATTTCTATAATTGTTTAAAAAATTGTTTAACAGCATATAGGGTCATTCCATGTCAAGTGAACCAATGATTATTACCTCTATATTTTTAATTCTTTTGAGATTTTGTTATTTGATAATAGCATGTCAGACAATGCAAAATGTGAAGAGAAAATTTTTTTAAAAAATTTATTTTTTTTTAAATGATTTTTAAAGTTCGGAAAAAGTGTGAATTTCGCTGTTGCCTGCCTTTACGTTTCTCCTCATAACTCAGGCTTGGAATAAGATAGAGAGACAAAATAAACACCAATCTACTCAGAACTGTCCAGGCTTTCACCAGATATGTCACAAGAGGATCTTTGTTAATATTTTACCCATGTGATCGCAAGCGCAAAACTTTAAAACGTATTTCCGAAAAATCGGCGCGCTTTAAACATTTCAAAAACTGCCCGTGTGTCTGCTTTGCTCTTAGCCACATCTGTGCCAAATTTCAAGTTGGGATCGCAATGGGATCATATTTTAACATATTTTACTATTAATAGCGTCAATGGGTCATTCCATATCAAGTGATCTAAATATCAATATTTTTTTTTACCTGACGTCTTTAGATTTTATTTTTTTTTTTTCCTTTATGAAGTACTACTTTAGTTAATTACAAATTAAAAGTTTGGAATTTTTTTCTTCATCAGTTAATTTTTTACAGATTTTTAAAGTTTAAAAAAAGGGTGAATTTTGGCCTGGTATGACTTTACATTTTTTTATCTCGGGCTAGAAATAAGATAGAGAAACAAAATAAACACCATTCTACTCAGAACTGTCCAGGCTTTTACCAGATATGTCACAAGAGTATATTTGTTAATTTTAATTTTTTACCCATGCGAATGCAAACGCAACATTTTGAACCGCATTTCCGAAAAAACGTTTTAATAAAAGTTTTCCGAAACTGCCCATGTGTCTTTTATGCTCTTAGCCACATCTGTACCAAATTTCAAGTTGGGATCGTGATGGGATCATATTTTAAAATATTTAACTATGGTTAATCTCATTTTTATTAAATTTTGAAAAAACATATGAAAGACATACATTCAATCTTTTAACAAAATCTTGAGACATATAAAATATACAAAAAGAGAATTCACAAAGTTATTAGTAACTTTAAGATAAGCTGCAAATTTACTTTTGCGCTTATCTCTGGTGCAATATATACTACAATCTAAATATAATTCCAAACACTCAAGTATACAACCTTTCTCAGGGTTTTGAGATGTTCTGATGTCAAGGGGACAAGCAGCCCCAGCAGAATGATTTTTATCACTTGGCCCCTTCTAACAGGTTGACCACGTAAGTGGGTCATTACCCGTTGAGGCCTAGTTGGAATAGTCTATCGACTGGTGTACCGGAAAGGAAGGCCGAAATATTAATGATCTACTCACAGCTCAGAGTTTCCGATACCTGTCTAATGTTCACTAGAATTCTGAAGGTATAGGTGTAGAAAGGAAATACCTAGACTGAATGTATCAGATGGGAAGAAAAGAGAGATAGAAAAGAAGAGAGAGAGAAGAGAAACAAAAACCATTAGAAAAAGTTATACTGGGAAAGAAAAGCCACGTAAGAAAAAAAGAAAAAAAGGAGGGGGGGGGGGGGACGGGTGAGGTATGGGAAGGAGAAAGGGTACTCATCCCACTGGCTCCCCATCAGCCAGAGGTCGAGCCATATTATCTGTGCTGGAAAAGATACTCCTACATTCTGCAGAGTCGTGAAAAAGAATCCATTCAACCCAAATCCCTAAGAATTTGTTCCGAGATCCCGACGCATCAGCTGCGAGCTCCTCCATTCGATATATGTCCATCAATTCTTTGAACCAATCAAGTAGAGATGGAGACTGGCTTGATTTCCAGAACCTCGGGATCACAGCACGAGCAGCCGAGATGCAAAAGCGGAGAATATCCCTCTTCTGTAGCCCAATAGGACCTGGAAAAATGGATAACATTGCCGATTCTGGGCAGCATTCGGCTTGTTTACCTGTTATCCGGGCGTATGCATTGAAAACCTCAGACCAGAACCGCCGGATTTCCCCACAACTCCACCAAATGTGTATCATTGTACCCTTCTCTTCCCAACAGCGCCAGCAGGTATCAGGGGTTCCAGGGAACATGTTCCGGAGTGTCGTCGGGCACAAGTACCATCTAGTGAGCAGCTTATAGCTTCTTTCTTGTGCAGAACAAGCGCTAGCTAGTGAGTGAGTAAATATAAAGCATTTCTGCCAATTAGCTTCTGAAATGCTACACCCCAATTCCCACTCCCAAGCACGTTGGAAGTAAAGGGTGCCCTGCTCTCTCATGGACCCTAAGGCCTGGTATAGAACTGATATTTTGCGCCTCAGTGGAGCCTCCAGTTGGAATAGCCTCTCCAATACGTTGGACGTCAATCTTACCCTGCAAGAGTGGTCAGCTGAATATAAGTATGCTCTGTATTGGAGAAATTCGAATCACTTAAGAGGTCTCGTAGGTTCTTTGAGTTGTAGCTCTGCCATCGGGGGCAAACCACCACTGGACAGAGTCTGTCCTACTCGGGTGTCATCCACAATCCGCCAACATAAAAATCTCTGCCTGTCAAATCTGGTTGGGAAAGATGGGTTGGAAAAAAGGGGAGTCAAAGGGTTAAGTCTGTCGTTTAAGCGGAGGGTTTTCGTCACTAGGTGCCATACCTTCAAGGTGTTTCTGGTCATGTCTGTCAAAGGTACTAGGTCTGTGGAGTCTTTAGGGGAAATCCAAAGCAGGTGTTTCAGCGGATTCCCCAAACCCTCTTGCTCCACCCCTACCCATTTCTTGGAGGACGCATGATAATGCCAATCTAGAGCTCTAACAAGAGAGGAAGCCACAAAGTACGCTCGTATGTTGGGAAGTTCAACCCCTCCTTTGGTCTTGGGCAAGGATAGGATATTCATTCGCAATCTGGACCTCTTGCCCCCCAGACAAATCTAAGGATCATAGATTGCATTTTGGAGAGGAAGCCTCTATCCAATAGAACAGGAACTGTCTGAAAAGTATATAAGAGTCGGGGCAAGACATCCATCTTGACTACGTTTATTCTCCCGAACCAGGATAGCTTTAATTGTCTATAGGAGGTAAATGCCGATTCCGCGTTAGTCAAAAGGGGTTGATAATTTAAATTGAATATTTGTTTAAGATCTTTTGGTATAAGGACTCCCAAGTACTTAATGGCTTCTACTTTCCATTTAAATGGGAACTGTTTAGATAGATGAGAAACCAATTCTCCAGGCAAAGAAATATTGAGTGCCTCGGTTTTGGAGCAATTCACTTTAAAGTTGCTCAATTGTCCGAACCGTTGAAACTCCATTAAGACCGAAGGGATGGAGACCAGGGCTGGGAGATGTAAAGTAGCAGGTCATCTGCAAATAAGGCTAATTTGTGATGATCTCTGTCCCAGCTTGACCCCATGGACGCATTCATTGGACCTAAGTGCAAAATATTTAACTATTATAGTGTCAATTCAAAAATCATCAAGAACACAATCAGTCATTTTTTCACAATTGCCCGTCAATAGTTTGAATTTGATATAAAGAAACATAGTCTTGTAACATCTCAAATGAAAGCTGTTACCGTTCTGAGTAAAATGATGCCTCTCCCACTTCATTATCTTATTTCTAGCCTGAGATAAAAAAAAATGTAAAGTCATACCAGGCCAAAATTCACCCTTTTTTTAAACTTTAAAAATCTGTAAAAAATTAACTGATGAAGAAAAAAATTCTAAACTTTTAATTTGTAATTAACTAAAGTAGTGCTTCATAAGGGAAAAAAAAAAAAAAAATCTAAAGACGTCAGGTAAAAAAAAATATTCATATTTAGATCACTTGATATGGAATGACCCATTGACGCTATTACTAGTAAAATATGTTAAAATATGATCCCATTGCGATCCCAACTTGAAATTTGGTACAGATGTGGCTAAGAGCAAAGCAGACACATGGGCAGTTTTTAAAATATTTAAAGTGCGCCGATTTTTCGGAAATGCGTTTTAAAGTTTTGCGCTTGCGATCACATGGGTAAAATATTAACAAAGATCCTCTTGTGACATATCTGGTGAAAGCCTGCACAGTTCTGAGTAGATTGGTGTTTATTTTGTTTCTCTATCTTATTTCTAGCCCGAGATATGATAGAAAATGTAAAGCCATACCAGGCCAAAATTCGCACTTTTTTAAAACTTTAAAAATCTGTAAAAAATTAACTGATAAAGAAAAAAATTCAAAAAATTTTTTTTGTAATTAGATAAAGTTGTTCTTCATATAGAAAAAAAATTTAAAAAATCTGAGGACGTCAGGGAAAAAAAATATTCATTTTTGGATCACTTGACATGGAATGACCCTATAATAGTAATATATTTACCAGTGACTGTACATTTGTATCATTGTTTAGGAAATTGTTTAAGAAAATATAATAATAATAATTAATATTAGTAATAAATACATAATAATCCACTACCTCGATTTCAACAACAAAAATGCAGAACTGCAAACATCTTAATTTATTACTATATCTTATTTATAACTAGCATAATTTATTATACAAAATGTATTCTACAGCAGGTTCAGCATGGATTTGAACCATGAACGCTGGCTTCCAAAGGCAAAATTCTTCTCCACTAGACCACCAAACTAACTGTTATGAGGTAGAGGTTTTGTTCTGCTAAGAAAATGAACATGCAGGCAGTCTGTTTGCAAAACTGTTCTGACCCTGATGGTTGACAAATCTCATTGTCATTTGTCGTGGTCAGAATCAGAATCAGACTCACGCACACTTCAAAGTGTCATGGAGACTTGCCTGTTTGAAGTAGGTTCAAATCCCCAAGCAGTAGCAGGACTTTATTTATTTATTTTGTTAAGGTATTATTGTTTTTATTATTATAATCATTATTATTATTATTATTACACTTTCCAACCAAAATAATGTACAATTAAAAAGTTTTGACTTTGTGCTTCATTCTCATTCCTGAGTATAATAAATCACTTTCACAGATGACACTTCACTTCTCACACATAAAAATGAAAATATTATTTCCATACACAAAAGCTTTAACCCCTTTTTTCAGTGAGGCCGGACACAATGAACCTTGCTTTATTTAAAACCCACATTTCAACAATTTTTATACATTGTTTTGTTTTCAAATAACAACAATTACTTAATGATAAGCAAATTACATGTCCTGAACTGCGCATTTTAACCCCAAAGTCTCCAACACAAAGCCTATGCGCACCCACCACTAAACTATAGGCACTTAATAGAGGCACAGACATCTTTTCATTGCTGATATGCCTTTCAATGCAGACATGATTATGCTCATTTAAACTGTGTGACCTTATTGTATGATTTTCATAGCTCACAATGATATCTGACTGACACACATAAAGATCAGCAGATTTTTGCACGTTTGGTCTCTTTAGCAAACAAAATCACTGATGGTCTCATCTGATTGAGTGGCCTAATGGTTAAGGCTCCAGTCTCTGGAGTGTTAGAGCTCTGTTGCACCCTGGTTCAAACCCCCCCCCCCCCCCCCCCAGTAGGATTATTATTTTTTTTTTTTCCTTGTAAATTATGGTGTTTAAAGGGAACCAACCACCTCAGATGACGTGTATAAGCTGTTAATACATGTCCCTGGACCCTACCTACACCATTGCAGCTATCTTTTTGCTAAGAATATTGATAACAGCAAACCGAAATAAACAGTTTATAAACTTACATGGCTTTAGTACATGAGGGCGTCTCCCTTGGGCTCCAGTACGAGAGGGCTGTGTCTCCAGCAGCTTGAGTGGCTTTCCTCCCCCTCCCTCTCTGTTTGCAGGACGTCACTGATGGACGTGATATTATCTTTCTGTGGGCGGGCACGGACGGGAGCTGGCTTGCGTGCCCGCCCACAATAAGATAATATCACGTCCTTCAGTGACGTCCTGCAAACAGAGAGGGAGGGGGAGGAAAGCCACTCAAGCTGCTGGAGACACAGCCCTCTCGTACTGGAGCCCAAGGGAGACGCCCTCATGTACTAAAGCCATGTAAGTTTATAAACTGTTTATTTCGGTTTGCTGTTATCAATATTCTTAGCAAAAAGATAGCTGCAATGGTGTAGGTAGGGTCCAGGGACATGTATTAACAGCTTATACACGTCATCTGAGGTGGTTGGTTCCCTTTAATACACAATTTACAGTAATGTTTAATTTGTGATTTCTTACATTATGGTAATCATCATAACATACTAATAATTGGTTTCAGCCATGTTGTCCATTTATAGGCTAAATGAATGGAAGGCAGTCATTTACTACTTATCTATTTCCAAGTGTCTGTACATTTCAACAATTTATTATCAAAGGTTCTAAACCAATTATTTATTATTTATTTGACACAAAATGTTGTTTGCCATCTACCCAAAACTCGCTGCATTTTAATGAGCAGTACCATAATGTAAGAAATCACAAATTAAACATTACTGTAAATTGTGTATTAAACACCATAACTTACAAGAAAAAAAAAAAAAAAAAAAAAAATTATCCTACTGGGGGGTTTTGAACCAGGGTGCAAAAGAGCTGCAAGCCTCCATGACACTTTGAAGTGTGCGTGAGTCTGATCCTGATTCTGACCACGACAAATGACAATGAGATTTGTCAACCATCAGGGTCAGAACAGTTTTGCAAACAGACTGCCTGCATGTTCATTTTCTTAGCAGAACAAAACCTCCACCTCCTACCGGTAACAGTTAGTTTGGTGGTCTAGTGGAGAAGTATTTTGCCTTTGGAAGCCAGCGTTCATGGTTCAAATCCATGCTGAACCTGCTGTAGAATACTTTTTGTATAATAAATTATGCTAGTTAATAGATATAAGATATAGTAATAAATTAAGATGTTTGCAGTTCTGCATTTTTGTTGTTGAAATCGAGGTAGTGGATTATTATGTATTTATTACTAATATTAATTATTATTATTATATTTTCTTAAACAATTTCCTAAACAATGATACAAATGTACAGTCACTGGTAAATATATTACTATTATATGCTGTTAAACAATTTTTTAAACAATTATAGAAATTTACAGAAACTGGTAAATACAGTATATATAATATATATATACAAAATTAGTGTTTAAAAAAAAAATTTTTTTAACATTAGTTTTGTTTAAGAGGATAATAATTATATTAATAACTATAATACCTTCAGAAAAAGAAGCTAGGAAACATTGGCACTGCTTGGGGATTTGTACTTTCATTACACTGCTAACCTCCATGAGAAATAAATGTGATGTGTGACTTGTCATAACCATGAGTGTGAGCATGACAAGTCAGAAGCTCTCAGACATCAGGGTCATCAGATTTCTGCACACCCACTGTAGAATTTTTTAAATAAATTATGCTAATCTGTTAAAGTCATTTATCAAAGTGATAGTCATTTATCATAGTCATAGTCATTTATCAAAGTCAAAGTCATTTATCAAAGTCATTTATCAAGGTCATTTATCAAAGTCAAAGTCATTTATCAAAGTCAAAGTCATTTATCAAAGTCATAGTCATTTATCATAGTCAAAGTCATTTATCAAAGTCATAGTCAAAGTCATTTATCATAGTCAAAGTCATTTATCATAGTCAAAGTCATTTATCAAAGTCAAAGTCATTTATCAAAGTCAAAGTCATTTATCAAAGTCATAGTCATTTATCATAGTCAAAGTCATTTATCAAAGTCAAAGTCATTTATCAAAGTCAAAGTCAT
The DNA here is from genome assembly GCA_033576535.1 of Allobates femoralis. Lineage (NCBI taxonomy): Eukaryota > Metazoa > Chordata > Amphibia > Anura > Aromobatidae > Allobates > Allobates femoralis. The sequence continues at coordinate 349,792,895 of JARQOC010000004.1, read as the reverse complement.
TTATCAAAGTCATAGTCATTTATCAAAGTCATAGTCATTTATCAAAGTCATAGTCAAAGTCATTTATCATAGTCAAAGTCATTTATCAAAATCAAAGTCATTTATGAAAGTCATTTGTCAAAGTCAAAGTCAAAATCAGGCATCAGGAACAGCTTTTTTTTACTTTGACTTCGACAAATGACCATGTCCTAAAATGAACACCGTACAGAATCAGATATGGTGAGGTTAAACCTCCCTTTCACACACTCAGAGGTCCTCGGGGCGATTAAGTCTTCTAAACTACACTCCCCTGGTCCTGATGGCCTCCCAAACGAATATCTCCGCACGTTTGGGAATCTTTTGGCCCCATACCTGCTGAGGGTGTTCCATCAGTGGAGGGAGTTGGGTTCTATCGCCCCTCTAAATTTACAGGCTACTATAATCACCATCCCCAAGCCGGGAAAGCCACCCGATGTCCCTGAAAACTACAGGCCTATATCACTATTAAATTGTGATCTTAAAATCTTTGCCAAAATTCTGGTGTCCCGGCTGATGGAGGTAGTTCCATCCCTGATGAACCCATATCAGGTGGGCTTTGTGGCTGGGAGACAGGCGAAGGATGGAACAAGGAGAATGATCAATTTGATCAAGATCCTGGAGATGAGGGGTACCCACGGTGCATTCCTGTCGCTGGACGTAGAGATGGCGTTTGACAGGGTGCATTGGGGTTACTTAGAGGCGGTACTACGGCATTTTGGTTTCGTGGGCCCCTTCCTCTCGGCCATCCTCTCCTTGTATTCGTCCCCCAATGCCAGAGTTCTGGCCTCGGGGTTCTTCTCGTCTGTATTCCAGATCACAAATGGCACCCGCCAGGGATGCCCCCTTTCCCCGGTGATATTTGCTCTGGCTATCGAACCTTTGGCTGAAAAGATAAGGACGAATCTGTTGATAAAGGGAATCCGAGTTGGGGATGGTGTCCACACTATAGGCCTGTATGCAGACGATGTTCTTATAACCTGCACCGATGCCCTTATCTCCCTTCCTGCGGTTTTGGACGTGTTGGCTGACTATGCTCAGGTTTCGTACTATAAATTAAACGCCTCCAAATCAGAGATTCTCCCTCTGGGCCTCTCGGAGGCAGAGATTTCGACTCTTTCGAGTCTCCTGCCTTTCCGCTGGGCAAGAGGGGGAATTGCTTACCTTGGCATTACTTTGGCCCCTTCATCCCAACTTATTAAAGCAATACGGATGCCCTAGACGTCCCACCCTATCATGGATTGCGAGACTACACGCTCTGAAAATGATGGTTTTTGCCAAAGCTAATCTACATATTTAGATGTATCCCTTTGAGAGTGCCTAGAGGTATAATGATAAAAATGCAAGCGGCATTGAACAAATATGTGTGGGCGGGTAGGACCCCTCGAGTTGCACGGGAAAGCATGTATCTTCCTTTGCACTCGGGGGGATGGGCCTTCCCAGGCTTCAGGAATACCATAGGGCTATTGTGTTGGAGGAGGCCAGGTCCTGGTGGCTGAAGCCAACACACCTCAGGTGGGTCTCTATAGAGTCCACCCTCTTGGAGAACGGTTCCTTGAGGGATATACTGGTGGCTGAATCTCTCCATCCGGTTGGGCGGGCCAGCTGCTTGGACACAGTACGGACGCTGCTGGCGTACTGGCGTGATATCCCGCGTCCTTGGACAAGGTTCCCTTCGACGCATATTACAACTTCCTCCCTCCGCCTTCTGCTCCCCTCGCTTCAGACGGGAATTTGGGAGGCGGCTGGGGTAACTTCCCTAGATGACTTTATAGAAAGGGGACAGTTTTTGTCTTTCGAGGCATTTTGCGGAGCCCACCCTACATGCTCCTCCACATTCCTCCAATATTTTAGTCTTGAACATCTCATTCGTATGAGCAAATTTTTACATTTTAGGAGTGTGGGGGGGGAAGGGACCCTCCGCTGATGCCCCGGCTACTACAGACTGACCCTCTTAGGAGAAAGATTATGGCAACTATCTATAAGGCTCTTCTATCCGCATCTCACCATAATAAACTCTCATACATGAATATTTGGGAGAGAGATCTTGCGTTTTCCTCGTCCGTAGAGGACTGGCATGAGGCATCGGCGGAGGTAGCTAGAACTAGCAGGTGTGTGAACCACCTGGAAAACCTTAAGAAAATCCATCTCCGGTGGTACCTCCCCCCAACTCCTCTCTCCAAATTTCAAAAACCCGATCTTCGCTCTGTTGGAGACACTGCGGGGAACGGGGGACTTTGGCACACATGTGGTGGCTCTGCCCTAATATACGCCCTTTTTGGTCTCTGGTTTCTGGTCTGGTGCAGTCGGTGACGGGGATACGTCAGGAGCTTCCTGCACAACTGGCGGTGCTCAATATAGGCCTGCAGAACGTCCCTCTTCCTCTGCGAGGGATTGTTTCAGCCAGACTATGTTTGGCAGCAAAATGGAAGAATCATTCTCCTCCCACTCTCTCTGAACTGATTTAAAAAATCAACTGGATATTCCACCAGGAATATTTCCTGGCCCTAGACAGACCTACTAGACTCTCGGTTCAGAACAGGTGGGAGATCTGGGCCTCGCATCCCAGGGCGACCCCGGTCCCTGCTGCGCTGCGCCGAACCAGTTACGCCATGACATAGGTTCCTGACGTGCTCAGGACTGGATACCTCCGTATCATATTACTCCTGAGCTAACCATAGTTGATCCAATTATCTCCTACATTTTATCCAATTGTCCTGATTGTTTTCTAGTATGTGCACTCACCTCCCCTTCCCCATCCCCTTTTCATGCTCAGTGTGGCTTCTCGTGCTCGGTGTGGTTGGTCTGGGGTGCCTCCCTCCCATTTCCCCCCCCCCTCATAAACTCGGGTGGTGTTGTGTGACGGACCCTGCTGGTGGACACATTCCTTCCATATCCTTCCCCACCCCTTTACTCTACCCCCCCCCACCCTTTGTACTTTATCTTTCTTTCTTCTCTAATCCCTATCTCTCTTTTTTCTATTCTTTTTGTTTAAAAGTTAATTGATAATTGGATTGTATACTTACAGACCCTTCTCCCATGAAAGGTTGGGTGATAGGATCTCTCTCTCAATACCATACGTATTTTTCAATCCATTGCAATTTTTTGTTGTTTGTAGATTGTTAATCTTTCAAAAAAAATTTAACATTTAAAAAAAAAAAACTATTGTAACGGTCATCATGGTGGCACATGAGGAGAAGGAGGAGCAGTCCAGCGATTAGCCAAAGTCCAGAAGTGTGTACCCATGGGTGAGTGGAGGTACATGGCAAATTCCCATAAGAAAATTTAAATTCCGCTGTCATTTGCTGGTGGTGTGGTGAAGTCTGGCCCAATCCAACCCTTGTTCATCTTGATCAGAGTCAGCCTGTCAGCATTTTCAGTTGACAGGCGGGTGCGTTTATCAGTAATGATTTCACCTGCGGCACTAAAAACACGCTCTGACAAAACGCTAGCGGCAGGGCAGGCCAGGACTTCCAAGGCGCAGAGAGCCAAATCATGCCACGTGTCCAGCTTGGAGACCCAATAATTGTAAGGCACAGAGGAATGTCGTAGTACAGTTGTTCGATCTGCAAGGTACTCCTTCAGCATCTGGCCAAACTTAGCATTTCTTGTGGCACTACCCCGCACCTCAGGGGCTGTGGTACGTGAGGGGCTGAGAAAACTGTCCCACATCGTAAAGACTGTTCCCCTACCTCTGGCGGATTGGACTTGTGCCCCTCTCGGCCTTACGCCTTGGTTGTCCACCGATTTCTTACCTATGCCGCTAGCGTTTTGTGAGGGGAATGCTTTGCCTACTTCCGTGACTATGGCCTTCTGGAACTGCTGCATTTTGGCTGACCTCTTCGCCTCAGGAATAAGAGACATAAAGTTCTTGTTGCATGGGTCTAAGAGTGTTGCCAACCAGTAGTGATTGTCGGCCAAGATGTTCTTAACGCGAGGGTCACGAGCCAGGCAGCTTACCATAAAGTCAGCCATGTGCGCCAGACTCTTAACAGCCATCACTTCAGTATCCTGACCAACACGATGACTGAACATGCTGTCCTCCTCCTCCTCCTCATCTCCCCTGTCCTCTGGCCAGCCACGCTGAAGCGAGGGTATGACTGGTGTGCATGTCATATCCTCAATTTGGGCAGAGAGTTGCTCCATGTCTTCATCCTCCTCCTCCTCGTCATAGTCCTCCACTGCACGTTGTGATGAGATGAGGCTGGGCTGTGTGTTATCACCCACACCCACTACTGTTTCTTGCTCCAACTCATCGCGCTGCGCCTGCAATGCATCATCTTTGTTTTTGAGCAGAGACCGTTTTAAAAGGCAGAGTAGCGGTATAGTGACGCTAATAATGGCGTCATCACCGCTCACCATCTTGGTGGAGTCCTCAAAGTTTTGGAGGACGGTACATAGGTCGGACATCCATCTCCACTCCTCAGGTGTTATGTGTGGAGTTTGACCCATTTCCCGACGGCTTAGGTGATGCAGGTAGTCAACAACTGCCCTCTTCTGCTCACATATCCTGACCAACATGTGCAGAGTTGAATTCCAACACGTGGGGACATCACACACCAGTCTGTGGGCCGGAAGACGCAAACGGCGCTGAAAGCCGGCAAGGCCGGCTGAAGCAGCAGGTGACTAGCGAAAATCTGCAGACAGGCGGCGAACTTTTACCAGCAGATCAGACAGCTCTGGGTATGACTTTAGAAACCGCTGAACCACCAGGTTGAGCACATGGGCCACGCATGGAACATGCGTCAGCTGGCCTCACCTCAAAGCTGCCACAGGTTCCGGCCATTGTCACACACGACCTTTCCTGGCTTTAGGTTGAGAGGTGTGAGCCAGTGATCTGCCTGCTGTTTCAGAGCTGTCCACACCTCTTTTGCATTGTGGGGTTTGTCACCTATGCATATTAGCTTCAGCACAGCCTGTTGCCGCTTCGCAGAGGCAGTGCTGCAGTGCTGCAGTGCTTCCAGCTTGGGACTGGTGTGGAGGGTAAAGTGGATGAGGATGCGCAGGAGGAGGAGGAGGAGGCTGAGGAGCATGACATTCCGGAGCTGTAGAGTGTGGGTGAAACCCTGACTGAGGTAGGGCCTGCAATCCTTGGTGTGGGAAGGACGTGTTCCATCCCTCGCACAGACTGGGTCCCAGCTTCCACAATATTAACCCAGTGTGCCGTCAAGGAGATGTAGCGGCCTTGCCCACAAGCACTTGTCCACGTGTCTGTGGTTAGGTGGACTTTGGCTAAAACAGCGTTGTTCAGGGCATGTGTGATGCTTTGTGACATGTGGTTATGCAATGCGGGGACGGCACACCTGGAGAAATAGTGGTGGCTGGGGACCGAGTAACGTGGGACAGCAGTCGCCATCAGGTCGCGGAATGCTGCCGTCTCCACCAGCCGGAAAGGCAACATTTCTAGCGCAAGCAGTTGCGAAATGTGAGCATTTAGAACTGTGGCATGTGCGGCGTTGGCATCGTATTTGCGCCTGCGTTCAAAGGTTTGCTGAATGGATAACTGAACGCTGCGCTGGGACAAGGACGTGCTTGATGGTGGTGTTGTTTGTGCATGGGCAACTTCAGGTGCAGGGCCGAAGGCTTGTTCGCGGGCAGCATGGACAGGGGATTGGCTCGCACGCACAACACGCGAAGACGTAGCAGTAACATCAGCAAGCACCGCTCCTCGACTCTGTTGCACTTCCCACAAAGTCGGGTGCTTGGCTGACATGTGCCTGATCATGCTGGTGGTGGTCAGGCTGCTAGTTTTCGTACCCTGCTGATGCTGGCATGGCAGGTGTTGCAAATGGCCTTTTTAGAGTCATCTGGAGCCAACTTAAAAAACTGCCAGACTCGGGAAGATCTAACATTTGCACAGGCACCTTGTGTCGTGTTGTTGTTCCGGGGAACGGTTGCCTGACTTCTGCCTGGGGCCACCACCCTGCTTCTTACTGCCTGTTGGGATGCTACGCCTCCCTTCCCCTGTGCACTGCTGTCCTCGCTCTGCATATCCTCCTGCCAGGTTGGGTCAGCTACTGGATCATCCACCACGTCGTCTTACTCTTCCGCACCCTGATCCTCCTCCTGACTTCCTGGCAATTGTGTCTCATCATCGTCCACCCCTTGCTGAGACACGTTGCCAACGTTCCCTTCGTGAGAACGTGGCTGCTCAAATATTTGGGCATCTGTACATACGATCTCCTCATGACCCACTTCAACAGGAGCTGGCGAGAGGCCAGATTGTGCGAATGGATACGTGAACAGCTCTTCTGAGTGTCCAAGTGTGGCATCAGTAATGTCTGTGGACGTGTACTCGGCCTGGTGGTAGGAAGGAGGATCAGGTTGGGAAATGTGCGGTGCAGTATCACGGCTACTGACACTTGACCGTGTGGAAGACAGGGTGTTTGTGGAGGTGCCAATATGACTGGAAGCATTATCCGCTATCCAAGTAACAACCTGTTGACACTGGTCTTGGTTGAAGAGCGGTGTACTGCTGCGGGCCCCAAGAATTTGGGACAGGATGTGCGAGCGAGTAGATGTGGCCATTTGTTGTTGCGAAATTAGTGCTTGCACACGACCTCGGCCTCTGCCTGCACCACCATCACGTCCACTTCCTTGCTCCTTGCCAACGCCCTTGCGCATTTTGCCTGTATACAGCTACAACTGTCTCCTGACTGTTCTGGTCACAGGAAAGCTGGATATGGATATTACACCCTGCCTGTATACAGCTAGTCAGCTACAACAGTCTCCTGAGGACTGTTCTGGTCACAGGAAAGCTGGATATGGATATTACACCCTGCCTGTATAAAGCTAGTCAGCTACAACAGTCTCCTGACTCTTCTTGTCACAGGAAAGCTGGATATGGATATTTCACCCTGCCTGTATACAGCTAGTCAGCTACAACAGTCTCCTGACTGTTCTGGTCACAGGAAAGCTGGATATGGATAGCCTGCCTGTATACAGCTAGTCACCTACAACAGTCTCCTGACTGTTCTGGTCACAGGAAAGCTGGATATGGATAGCCTGCCTGTATACAGCTAGTCAGCTACAACAGTCTCCCGACTGTTCTGGTCACAGGAAAGCTGGATATGGATATTACACCCTGCCTGTATACAGCTAGTCAGCTACAACAGTCTCCTGACTGTTCTGGTCACAGGAAAGCTGGATATGGATATTACACCCTGCTTGTATACAGCTAGTCAGCTACAATAGTCTCATGAGGACTGTTCTGGTCACAGGAAAGCTGGATATGGATAGCCTGCCTGTATACAGCTAGTCAGCTACAACAGTCTCCTGACTGTTCTGGTCACAGGAAAGCTGGATATGGATAGCCTGCCTGTATACAGCTAGTCAGCTACAACAGTCTCCTAACTGTTCTGGTCACAGGAAAGCTGGATATGGATATTACACCCTGCCTGTATACAGCTAGTCAGCTACAACAGCCTCCTTACTGTTCTGGTCACAGGAAAGCTGGATATGGATAGCCTGCCTGTATACAGCTAGTCAGCTACAACAGTCTCCTGACTGTTCTGGTCACAGGAAAGCTGGATATGGATAGCCTGCCTGTATACAGCTAGTCAGCTACAACAGTCTCCTAACTGTTCTGGTCACAGGAAAGCTGGATATGGATATTACACCCTGCCTGTATACAGCTAGTCAGCTACAACAGCCTCCTTACTGTTCTGGTCACAGGAAAGCTGGATATGGATAGCCTGCCTGTATACACCTAGTCAGCTACAATAGTCTCCTGACTGTTCTGGTCTCAGGAAAGCTGGATATGGATATTACACCCTGCCTGTATACAGCTAGTCAGCTACAACAGTCTCCTGACCTGGTCACAGGAAAGCTGGATATGGATATTACACCCTACCTGTAAAGAGCTAGTCAGCTACAACAGTCTCCTGACTGTTCTGGTCTCAGGAAAGCTGGAAATGGATATTACACCCTGCCTATATACAGCTAGTCAGCTACAACAGTCTCCTGAGGACTGTTCTGGTCACTGGAAAGCTTGGACTCCGATCTGGATCACCCTGCCTATATCCTCCTAGATTAGTCCTGAGAAGGACTGTTCTGGTCAGCAGCAGTTTGCAGCCCTGCTCCGGATCTACCTATGAGGGCCGCAAATCTGTCCCTTAAGCAGCAGCAGACACTCTCCCTACACTGAATGTCTGGATGGCTGTGTGCAGAGCACATCGTGGCCGGGTCTTATAAAGGCTCGGTCACGCTGTGCGGGCCGGCCAATCACTGCAATGCCACAACTAACAGGGCTGTGGCATTGCAGTGACTGCCAGCCAATCCCTGCATGTGGGCTGGCTCTCTAAAGAGCGCCAACATGCAGGGATGAGGACCCCGAGTACAGCACGAGTATCGCGAGATTACTCGGTACCCGCCGAATAGCCCGAGTACAGTGATACTCGTGCGAGTACCGAGTAGTCACAAGCGTACTCGCTCATCACTATAAGTTGTACATAGTTTTCTAAATATTTTAAAAATATAAATCTGAAAATTGTGACATGAACTTGTATTCAGGCCCCCTGAATCAATACAATACTTTGTAGGATCAACTCTATATGTGATTACTGCTGCAATCTATTGGGGGATGTTTCTACCAGCTTTGCACATCTAGAGGCTGAAATTGTCACCTAATTCTTCTTTGCAAAATAGCTCTAGCTCAGCGAGATGGATGGAGATAATGCTGCTTTGTTCTTTGATTTGGATATTATGCAGTCACAGCAGCTTTTAAATGTTCACACTTTCTTTTTTTAGTTATTATGATCATTTTTGTAGTATATTATTGGAGGGATGACTGTCACCATATTTGAGTAAGCACTCGATGTGGCTGCAGACTTATCAATCCTCCCAGTTCCTGCACTGGGTACTGCGAGGATTTCCTTGTTTCTAAGCTGGGAACATACTGCAATTATGTGGTATGCATGTTCCCAGCAACAGCGTGACTAGTGGGCGTGGTCTCGCATAACACAAGTGTATGGAGTAGGTGTGTCTGACTAGTGGGAATGGTCATCTAGTAGGCCTGGCCTTGCTTTATACACTTGTATTGAGCATGGTCGTGCCCACTAGTCGGGGGCTCTAGCCGGGAACATGCATACCGCATAACTGTGGCGTTTCCCAGTTTAGAAATCTCTAATCATTGCAGTGCACAATGCGTACGCTCAAAAGATTGATAAGTCTGCAGTCAGTGAGTGACTGCAGAATTATCAGTTTTAGACCAGACAAATCCTTTAAGGCTGTATTTAATAAGTGCATGATCCTACCCGCTTTTTAAATTTGTGGGCATTAAGGCCTAGAGATGCATGTTTCATAAGTATTAGGTTTAGGGTCCCATCAAAGAAAAGTGAGCCTTAAATTAAAGATTACAACTAAGAAACCCGGCAGACTGAGCCTCATGGTAGTCCTCCAAAGCAGTCTACTCTCAGATTGTAATCATTGACTTTGATATGTTTCTGTGGAAAATGTTGATTCAGTTTTTTGGCCTTTCCTCAAAGGCTGGCCGTCTGGATATTTTACGGTTTGACAACTGATGTATAATTTGAATGTTGGAAGAATACACATTTCATTACTCTGGGCCAACATTCACATTGTATTTTATATTGAATATTCCCTCTCAGTTTTTTATTTTTTATGGATCCGTGTAGCGTTGTCTAAGTACTCCTGTGCAGGCTGAGAGCTCACATGTAATAAGATAAGTTTGCAGTTTTCATAAAGGAAGCACTCCAAGTTCAGCTAATTCTGTCTTAGAGATTTATATTGCAGAATTTAAGAGGTCTCTTGGTGTGAGTTTGGCATCCTGGTGAGAAAAGCATAAAGAAACTGTTTGGCCTCTATCACACAAATTATCAGAGCTTTTAGAAAATGTTTCCGCAGATTATATTAGCTTTGAAGAGAAAACCCTACATCCGACAGAAGGCCGGTATGCTTGCTGTTTACACTGGAGTTTGCTTGCTCTTGGGTATTCATGTAACGCTCTACATGCTTACAGTCATCTGTTTGCTTCATTATTTACAGTCCGGGCAGATCCAAATGCTAATAGTTTAGGTAAAGAAATACTCTTCTGACCCTACTGTGCAGTTACCTGAGCTTCATTTTGCACGTCTTTTCTGAGTCCCTTCTGAGAATTCCCCGGAGCCCTTTTCTTGGTCTGGCATTTATCCGTTTCTGAATTATCCCTTGCAGTAGGCATGTTGTCTGAAGGAACAGATTGCCGGCTCAGTGTAAGATCTAAAACTGTCTTACATTGCCATGAAATCTTCTTTAAATATAAAGCACCCCTGGGAAATATACATTTTTGTTTCACAGCAGGCTGAGCTGACATGTGTAATGGAAATATGACACTTTTTATGCAAATCGATGCCTTTGTACAAGCTAATATTTATCTCCAGTATAGCACTTAGCAACTAGGCAAAAGCAAATGGATGTCAGAGATGTGGCAGACCAGATGGTTGGCATTCTGTCACAGGGCATGTGAGATCTGATAGGCTTGACCTCTGATCTCCATGTAGTGGCTGAACAGCTTCTCAGTCTCCGAAGTCCAGGTGACATTTAGATTTTGATTTATTTCACCAGCTTCTTAAACCTCCAATGTCGATTAATACAGAAATACTTTTTTTTAACTTTACTCGCAATTCATTTGGTATCATTCAAGGCTAACCCTTACCGCCTTGCTTAGAATTTAAGAGCCGCCAATACTTTGTGTGTAGTCATTTACATTCCTAAAGAATATTCAGATTGTCAAGCTGAGGGTAACAACAAAAAATAAAGTGCCAAAGACTAAAAAAGCACGTAACAGCAACAATGTTTCTTTTTTATTAAAATAAAAAGACATTTGCATCTTAAGGGTTCCAAGACACTTGCAAAAAGATAGAAACCTCAAAATATTAATTGTCTTTTTTAGGGGTTAATCATGGGCCCATACTAATAAAACACCCAAAAAAGACATGAAGGCTGAATACAAAGAATAACATTTTCGTATTTAGTATATATTAAAATTATGCCAAAGAAAATTCTCTAAACACTTTCTGTGAATCTATTCAAAAGCAAAGTCCCCTGACTATGTATTTTGTCTCAGATTATTCCAGTTTTTAGCTTAAAACTGAATTGGCTCCATGCTGAAAGCAACCCCAAGGGAAAGCAACTTGTCAGCAGTTAAACGATGCTATTACATTCCATTAAGAACCAGATTTCTAAAAACATGGAGAAAAGCATTTATTGCTTCTGCCCAATGCAAGAGAAATTAAACTTTTGGATGAAAGGCCTGACCTTAACAGGTTTCCAATAGCATATATGCCAATAAGGTTTCTCAGCAAAAGGATATTTGTCAGTGTCCCATTACCTGATTTTCCAAGAATGGAATAAGCCTCCATCAACTTTTTCTGATGAATTATAAAAATATAAATTTTTGGCATAAAAGCAAAATTGTAACCAAATTTACTGTGATAGTCTTATAAAAAAATCATTGTGTAATGCACAGTTAAAGTAGAAATGTAGGATAATTTTTAAAATTAGGAAAATAGACCATTGATTCACTTTGGTCACCCAAATGTAATTTTTGGGTACTCTGTCTTTAACAAGATAGTAAATAACAAAATGGATACATGTTACTCAGCTGCATGGAAGGATTTGCCAAACCTTATTCTTTTTTCTGACATCACTTCCTACTTCCTACTATTTTCCTGTTACCGGCATCTCAGACATTTCCTTTTCCTCCCCTTTACATATAAACTGCACGTAATAGTGGTATTGTCATAAGATCTATACTCTATTCCAATTCTGCTTTCTTATTGAAATGCAGTTTCAAATTAACTGAGATATTAAATACTGATATTCAAAGTTAAAGAGGTTGTCCACTACTATGACAATCCCTTCTAATTCCATTTGTTTCCCTCAGTTAAAATAAAAGACCCTGCAGTCCCCTCCCATGCTGCTGCTGTTCCAGCACTGTCCGTAATTGTGGTTTGGGGTTTACTTGATATTATGAAATCATGTGAGCCCTGTGTCCAATCACCACCATCTTCTGGCTTGCTACCTTCAGACCAAATGAGCAATCAATAAGAAGTGACACCTCAGCTGCCGCTCATGTCCTGTTGATTAACGCATTGGTCCAAAGACATGGTGAGAGAAATCGGACCTGGGGCTCACGTGACGTCAAACTTTCAAGTGAGTACTGAACCGCAATTACGACATAGCTAGAACAGCAACAGTATGGGAGGTAAGTAAAGACTCTTTAAATGTAACTAGGGAAAGCAAGTGAAATCAGAAGGGGTTGTCCTAGTAGTGGACAATCCCTTTAATATGGCAATTATGACAAATTACCAGTGATGAAAAAACTTCGAGAGTTGTAGTTTGATATGGCAAATTTTATCAGTATTTATTCTCTATTCAGGTAGGAGTAACTTGGTTTCCTAATGTGTATGAACTGTAATTAATGTCACATCAATGAAGCTTAATAGGACTTTCATCAATGTTGGGAGTACATGGTTGTTTCATTTTCAGCAAAAGGTTGTTCACAAATGCAAGGAAACAGTAGCAGACATACCATTTGTGCAACTCGTGCAGCCGCAAGAGGCCCAAGAGGCAACAGCCAATTCCACCTCCAAAGCAGCAGGCAGCTTCTGTCACAGACTCTTAGGTCTGCATTATGATAAGCTGTTGGATTGCAAAAAGCCCATACACTGTTCTAATACTAAAGCCGTATTCGATTTTCATCCAATCCTGCATGAAGAAGTTTAAGGTGATATGAATGGTAGTTACAGAGTTTAAGAATGCTACAATTCATAGGTTTACTACAAGGTGGGCCATTTATATGGATGCACCTAAATAAAATGGGAATGGTTGGTGATATCAACTTCCTGTTTGTATATGGGAGAGGGAAAACTTTTCCAGATGGAAGGTGACCATGGCAGCCATTTTGAAGTTGGCCATTTTGGATCCAACTTTATTTTTTCAATGGGAAGAGGGTCATGTGACACATCAAAATTATTAAGAATTTCGTAAGAAAAACAACGGTGTGCTTGATTTTAGCGTAGCTTTATTCTTTCATGAGTTATTTTCAAGTTTCTCTTTGTTTACAGCCATTGTCATGTCGCAGAGGTTAAACCGTGAGGAGCGGGTAGAAATTGTGTTGATGTCTGGTGAACACAGTACTCGGGTCATTGCAGCAGATTTCAATGCAAGACACCGTACGAGACCACCCATCTCCCATGCTACAGTTAGCAAACTCCTTGCCAAATTTCGTGAAACAGGTTTAGTGCTAGATTTGCCAAAATGTGCATGCAAGAAAACTGTCACTAATGAAGAAACATCAGAGGCTGTCCTAGCTTCATTCAGTAAGCGCCCACAGTGTAGCACACACCGAATGTCACTGGAGAGTGGCATCAGTCGAACATCCCTTCAGAGGATATTAAGTACTCACAAATAGCACCCCTACAAAATTCAGCTACAGCACCTCAACAAGGATGACCCAGATCGTCGCACTGAATTTGCAGAATAGGCAAAACAAAAATTGGAAGAGGACCCTCAGTTTACGCAAAACATTATGCTCAGTGATGAGGCAAACTTTTTTGTGAATGATGAGGTTTAAAAGTAAAACCACCGCTATTGGTCTGACACTAACTCACAGTGGATAGATCCCTCCAAGACTTTTGGAACATAAAAATTGATGGTATTGTGTGGTATATGGGGTACACAGATAATAATGCCATTCTTCATCAATGGAAACCTCAATGCCACTGGATATCTGAAATTATTACATGATGATGTGTTGCCCTTTTTATGCACTGAAGATGGCACATTCCCTGAGTTTTTCCAACAAGATGGTGCACCACCACATTATGGGTGTCAGGTCCAAGCATTCCTACATAAACAATTTCCTGGAAAGTGGATTGGTCATCATGGGCAAGTTGAATGGCCACCAATGTCTCCCGATCTGACCCCCTTAGACTTTTATCTTTGGGGTCATCTGAAGGCAATTATCTATGCTGTGAAGATACAAGATGTGCAGCATCTGAAGCAACGGCTACTGGAAGCCTTGTGCTAGCATTTCTTCTGCAGTGTTGCTATTAGTGTGTCAAGAGTGGGAGAAGAGGTTGCATTGACAATCCAACACAATGGGCAGCACTTTGAACACATTTTATCAGTAGTCATAAACTTGTAAATAACTCATGAAAGAATAAAGTCATGCTAAAACCAAGCACATCATTGTTTTTCTTATGAAATTCTCAATACGTTTGATGTGTCACATGACCCTCTTCCCATTGAAAAAAATAAAGTTGGATTCAAAATGGCTGACTTCATAATGGCTGCCATGGTCACCACCCATCTGGAAAAGCTTTCCCCCTCCCATATACTAATGTGCCATAAACAGGAAGTTGATATCACCAACCATTCCCATTTTATTTAGGTGCATCCATATAAATGGCCCACCCTGTACACGTAACATACTGGTTTGCAGTAAATATTACCTATTGTGTCCATTTATAACACAAACATATTAATAATGTGTGCATTACTCAATTATATTTTATGTACTCATTATTTGACAATTAATGAAATAACAATAAACGAATTCATTGTGTTCATTATATTAATATTCAACTTTTATAAATTGAATTGTCAAACGGCTTTTGTTGAAGTGTAGGCGTAAACCCAGTATATTAAAATTCAGGTTTCATAAAATTCATTTTAACCAGACTATAACACTTTATAAAAAAGTTAATTAGAGTTTTTAATCCTGGCATAGCTCAAATGAAGGATTACAGAGGGTAATGATATGCAAATTACCAGGTAGCTGATAAGACTTTGTGAAAGACCTATACAAATTGTCAGCCAAATCTGAACCACATAGTGCGATGTTAATTATGAGCAAAACACGGATAGTAGACGGCAATCACCCATTGGTACTTATTATCTGCCTTACAATAAAAGCTCCAAGGTCAGCATGGCAATATATGAAAGTTTTATGTAAGCATGAAAGTAAAAGTTTTACTGAATTCGCAAAACCTAGATAATTGTTTCTGTGCATTACCTGCCTTTGCTTTGGTTCTAAGCATTGTTTCTTTACAGCACTTCAACATTTTTATTCCGATTCAAACAGAAAAGAAGCTTACCCTCCTTTCTGATCACCTGTCATTTTGAAGATGACTCAATCACAATTATATTTCTTTGACACTAGATCGGAGAATTATGTTCTTGTGCCAAATTACCCCTTGTGATTAGATTATGGGCAGTCGTTTTGTATCAATGCAGAGACACTTAAAGGGAAGCTATCATCAGAAAATAATCTAATTGTTGAGGTCAGATTATTGTGTTAAATGTTTTTATTTTATTTTTTTCACAATGCTTTTTGTTTCCATATCACTATTAGCATTAAAAATGAAAAATAGAAATCTTGCAATTTTCACACTGGCCACTATGGAATTTTTAGACCTTAACTTCCTATTGTTACACAAGCAAAAACATGTACATTGACCACAATGAACAGATTGTATTTTTGTATTGAAGTAAAGCCCCCGTCACACATAACGAGATCATTAGCAAGATCGTTGTAATCGTCATAGGTTTTGTGACGTAACAGCGATCTCACTAACGATCTCGCTAAGTGTGACACTTAGCAGCGATCAGGCCCCTGCTGTGAGATCGATGATCGTTACAAAGTGCTCTGAGTCATTTTTTGATCTTGGCCTCCTGCTGGTCAGCCATCGCATTGCGTGTGTGACAGCAAGAGACCAGCGATCAGCGATCTCACAGGCTGGTAACTATGATAAACACCGTGTATCCAGTGCAACAGCGCGGCTGCTAGCCATAGATACCTTTAGCGCTTTATCATAGTTACCAGCGATGTGGAGGTGGCTCCCTGGTCCCTGGTCGCTGGGGAGATCTGCCTGTTTGACAGTTCCCCAGCAACCAGGTAACGACGCACCAACGATCCCTACAGGATCGTTATCGTTGTCGGGATCGCTGGTGCGTCATTGTATGTGACGGGAGCTTAAGGCTCATACAAAGGTCATTGTGGTGCAGGGTCAGCTGTGATGTCCTTTGTGGATCCTGTGTTATCAGCTATGTATAGAAGTTCTTTTCATTGTAACTGCATCTGATACTCAAAGTCCACTTACACAAACTGATCACAGCACAGTATGACCGCCGACCGATAAACGTTTATTGATCAGTGGTGATTTAAATGTCTGTTTCCAAAGTAGCAAATGTGCACTGAGCAATAAATACTAAATCGCTCAGTGCACATAGTCTGCCATAGTAATTCTTGTTGTTAGTCCAGTTTGCACGGCACAATGCATCGCAAGAATGATGATCTTTTATGCTGCACAAAAGGTCTTTTCACCAAATGGATGAGAGTTTTACTCATTCATCACATGACCAGCAACCTGTTTACATGGAAAGATAATTGTGGAATTTATGTTTTTAACAACGCTCATTCATGATTATCTTGCAGTGTACATGCCTCCTTAAGGGTCTTCCCTGAGCATTCTTCCTGAAAGGACAGAAGTATTAGGTTAAATATGTCTATTGGACAATATGAAATCTGCAACATCACTGATTTTACTAAAAAACATGATATGAGGGAAAACAATCTGCATTTTTTTTTTTTTTTAAAACATGGAACAAAAAAATCTGATTTACCATAATTTTTGGACTATAAGACGCACCGGACTATAAGACGTACAAAGATTTTAGAGGAGGAAAATAGGGGAAAACAAAATTAAGCCAAAAATGTGGTTATATCGCATTGTTATGGGGAGGCATCGGCTGCTGACAATGTTATGGGGGTAATGTCCCCATCCTGGGGCCCTTCTAGGTAATATATGTCTCCCATCCTGTACATGGCACCCTATCCTGGTACTAGGCACCCATCCTTGTACATGGCCCTCTTATCGTGGTACATAGTCTCCATTGCTGGATATGGTCCCCATCCTGGATATGGCCCCCCATCTTGGATATGGCCCCCATCCTGGGATATGGCCCTTCATCCTGGGATATGGCCCTGCATTATGGATATGGACCCCCTATCCTGTTAAAATGCTGATATGGCTCCCCTATCTTGGATATGGCCCCCTCCATCCTTGATATGACCTCCCATCCTGGATATGGCCCACCATCCTGGATATGACCCCCCATCCTGGATATGGCCTACCAACCTAGATATGGCCCACCATCCTGGATATGACCCCCCATACTGGATATGGCCTACCATCCTGGATATGGCCCCCATCCTGAATATGGCCCCCATCTTAGATATTGCCCCCCATTACGCTATATGCCCCCCTGCTGGTGCACTGCAAAACTAATAAACAATGTTAACTCACCCTCGTAGCTCCCTGCCTGCAGCATCGCACATCTCTGTGCCCAGCATCCGTTCATTTGATTGGTGCATACAGTGACATCATCATTGTGCACACCGGTCACATGATCTGACACCCTGGACACAGAAATATGGCAATGCTGCAGGAAGACAGCTACGGAGGATGAGTTAACATCATTTACTATTTTTGTCTATGCACCAGCAGGGTGTCAAATAGTTTAATAGGGGCCATATCCAGGATAAGGGGGGTCAGTATATTTTGGGCTCCTGTAATATGCTCTACTCCCCTGTCCACCTCTCGGCACCGGCTTCAGCACTGAGGTGATGGACACGGGGATGCAGGAAATATTACATGAGCCTAATGAGCAGGCCAACGTGACCTCCCGCTGCCTTTGCAGCCCGTGCTAGCCTTCTCCAGCTGCTCCAGAGCCGCTGCTTCCCCTCACAGCCCCACACCTGCACAGCCAGCATAGATCCATATACCCGGACCATAAGACACACCCCCACTTTCCTCCACAATTTGGAGGAAAAAAGTGTGTTGTATGGTCCAAAAAAAACTGGTAAATAGAAAATTATTTTCTGATGACACATTTCCTTTTAACACCCTCACACATATTAGACTGCTGTCAGCCAAATGCAATAATAGCCACGGACTCGTCTGATGGTCCAATGTGTGTGGGGGCCTCCTGAATCTTCTTTGATAGATGATGTTATGGGAAGTAAGGATCCAGGATGTCCAATTTCAGACTTCCAATTGTTTTGTTCTCAGTTAGATGAGCCACCATTAGAGGAATCTGGCAGCAGCTTAGAGAAACAGGAGCACTCAGCAGAGCTAAATGCTCCTATGTATGGAGGAGTTGGGAGAGATAGCTGCCAATAACAGTCTATTGTGTATGCATAGCTTAAAGCACTAATAGCACTAATACTTACCTCTTACAGTAGTGAGTGTGCAGCAGCTCTGTGAAGCCATGTTCACTGGCACGAGATTCCTTCAGCCAAACAGTGCTGGCAACAATCCCCCATCCTTCAGAAAAATCACATACATCTGGAGGAAATAAGAACTGCTATGTATGTGATTTGTCTGAATGAGGGAAAAGTGAAGCCAGCACAGATTAGCTGCAGGGATTATGGCTAAATTACTAGTGTCACGTGAACTCTGGAAGAGTCAATGCAACACCTCTGGAACAGTGCTGCCAGCAAAGGTGAGAATGCATTATTATTTTGCAAACAGGAATCAAAGTCATGGATGATGTGTTGTCCAAGTATCGGAAACCACAGCCTTTTCAGCTGGTAATGACGTTGAAGTAGCATTTTCATAAAACCCAAATTATAGAGTTTATGTGTGAAGCACCATCATATTTTTCCTCCGATAGAGACACTTAAAAATACCCTGAAGAGCTATAATTGTTCTACTTGACATACTTAACGTTTCTTTGATGTTCTAGTAATAAAAAGACAAGTCAATAGGGTCACTAAAGGGAAGATGAGTTAAGATTAAGACATTACACTTCCTAAAATACACTGTGTGCAGAATTATTTGGCAAGTTGTATTGTAGAGGATCATTTTTATTATTGATCAACAACTATGTTCTCAATCATCCCAAAAGACTCATAAATATCAAAGCTTAATATTTTTGGAAGTTGGAGTGGTTTTTTTTAGATTTGCACTATTACTGTGCAGAATTATTAGGCAACTTAATAAAAACCAAACATCTTCCCATCTCACTTGTTTTTTTCACCAGGTAAACCAATACAACTGCACAAAATTTAGAAATAAACATTCCTGACATGCAAAAACAAAACCCGAAAAAATTAGTGACCAATATTCTTTATGACACTCAACAGCCTTCCATCCATAGATTCTGCAGTTGCTTGATCTGTTTATGATCAACATTGCGTGCAGCAGCCACCACAGCCTCCCAGACACTGTTGCGAGAGGTGTACTGTTTTCCCTCCATGTAGATCTCACATTTTAGGAGGGACCACAGGTTGTCTATGGGGCTCAGGTTAGATGATCAAGGGGTCCATGTCATTATTTTTTCTTTTTTTAGACCTTTACTGGCCAGCCACGCTGGGGAGTAGTTGGATGCATGTGATGGAGCATTGTCCTGCATGAAAATCATGTTTTTCTTGAATGATACCGACTTCTTCCTGTACCACTGCTTGAAGAAGTTGTCTTCCAGAAACTGGCAGTACGTCTGGGAGTTAAGCTTCACTCCATCCTCAACCCAAAAAGGTCCCACAAGTTCATTTTGATGATACCAGCCCATACCAGTACCCCACCTCCACCTTGCTGCGTACTGAGTTGGAGTGGATTTCTCTGCCCTTTACTGATCCAGCCTCTAGCCCATCCATCTGGCCCATCAAGAGTCACTCTCATTTCATCAGTCCATAAAACCTTTGAAAAATCAGTCTTAAGGGTATTTCTTGGCCCAGCCTTGACGTTTTATCTTATGTTTCTTGTTCAAAGGTTGTCTTTTTCAGCCTTTCTTACCTTGGCCTTGTCCCTGAGTATCACACATATTGTGCTTCTTGATACTCCAGTAACGTTGCAGCTCTGAAATATTGCAAAACTGGTGGCAAATGGCATCTTGGCAGCTTCACGCTTGATTGTCCTCAATTAATGGGCAGTTATTTTGCACTGTTTTTGTCTAACACAATTCTTGCGACCCTGTTGGATTATTTGCCATGAAACATTTGATTGTTTGATGATCACGCTTCAAAAGTTTGGCAATTTCAAGACTGCTGCATCTCTCTGCAAGACATTTCACAATTTTGGACTCTTCAGAGCCGTCAAATCTCTCTTCTGACCCATTTTGTCTAAGGAAAGGCATTTGCCTAATTATTAAGCACACCTTATATAGGGTGTTGATGTCATTACACCACACCCCTCCTCATTACAGAGATGCACATCACCTGATTTACTTAATTGGTAGTTGGCTCTCAAGCCTATACAGCTTGGAGTAATGGCCACTTTACACACACCAACTTATCTGTCCAACTTCTGAACAACTTACTGGTTGCAGTGAAATCATGGACACATAGTTCCATTTGTACACAGCCACAAAATGGAACAATGTGTCCATGATTTCACTGCAACCAGTAAGTTGTTCAGAAGTTGGACAGATAAGTTGGTGTGTGTAAAGTGGCCTTAGGACAACATGTATAAAAAGAATCGTGTAAATAAAAAACTAATTTGCCTAATAATTCTGCACACAGTTTATATATAATGACACACAAAATTTTAAAAAAATCAAAAAAATAAATTAACAAATATACCGTATATGTTTAGCTTAACCCTTCGCCCCTGGGTGATTGTCTATTTGTCATTTTTGTTTTTTCTTCCTTTTTTCCAAGAGCCATAACATTTTTTCCATTAATGAGGGCTTGTTCATTGCGGAATGAGTTGTACTTTTAAATGACATTATTTCTTTTACCAAATAGTAGTCTGAAAAAAGGGAAAAAATTCCAAGTGCGGTGAAAATTGCAAAAATAGTGAATTTCCAATGTTTTTTTGTTTTTATTATTTACCATGTTCACTATATGGTAAAACTGACATGTTGGGTATGATGCCTTAGGTCTATAGGGTTAGTAGATATCAAACATATATCCTTCAACTTTTATCTACGTGGGGAAAAAAAAATTAAGAAGTTTGTAAAAAAGAATTGCATTTTTGTCACCATTTTCCAAGATCCGTAGTGTTGTCATCTTTTGATATCTGGGGCTGTGTGATGGCTTGATTTTTTGCATCTTGAGCTGACATTTCTAATGACACCATTTTTGGGTAGATATGTTGTTTTGATCGCCCGTTATTGCATTTTATTGCAATGTTGCGGCTACCAAAACAACTTAATTTTTTCACTTTTTTTCCATTATGCTGTTTACTGATCAGATCAATTGATTTTATATTTTTATAGATTGGGCATTTCTGAATGCAGGAATGCCAAATATGTGTGTGTTTTCTTTTTAGTTATATTTACAGTGGGGAAGGATGATTTGACCCTCTGTTTTTTATATCTTTGCACTTTTACTTTATTTTATTAGTCCCTTAGGGCGTCTTAACACTCCACAGTCTGATCGCTCCTGCAGTACAGAGCTATGCTGATACAGTTTTGGCCAAAGGTATTGACACCCCTGCAATTCTGTCAGATAATACTCAGTTTCTTCCTGAAAATGATTGCAATCACAAATTTTTTGGTATTATTATCTTCATTTAATTTGTCTTCAATGAAAAAAACACAAAAAGAATTGTCCTAAAGCCAAATTGGATCTAATTCCACACCAAACATAAAAAAGGGGGTGGACAAAAGTATTGGCACTGTTAGAAAAATCATGTGATGCTTCTCTAATTTGTGTAATTAACAGCACCTGTAACTTACTTGTGGCACCTAACAGGTGTTGGCAATAACTAAATCACACTTACAGCCAGTTGACATGGATTAAAGTTGAATCAACCTCTGTCCTGTGTCCTTGTGTTTGCCACATTAAGCATGGAGAAAAGAAAGAAGACCAAAGAACTCTCTGAGGACTTGAGAAACCAAATTGTGAGGAAGCATGAACAATTTCAAGGCTACAAGTTCATCTCCAAAGACCTGAATGTTCCTGTGTCTACCGTGCGCAGTGTCATCAACAAGTTTAAAGCCCATGGCACTGTGGCTAATCTCCCTAGATGTGCATGGAAAAGAAAAATTGACGAGAGATTTCAACGCAAGATTGTGCGGATGGTGGATAAAGAACCTCGACTAACATCCAAACAAGTTCAAGCTACCCTGCAGTCCGAGGGTACAACAGTGTCAACCTGTACTATCTGTCGGCGTCTGAATGAAAGGGGACTGTATGGTAGGATACCCAGGTAGACCCCACTTCTTACCCCGAGACATAAAAAAGCCAGGCTGGAGTTTGCCAAAACTTGCCTGAGAAAGCCTAAAACGTTTTGGAAGAATGTTCTCTCTTTTGGGCAAAGGCATCAACATAGAGTTTACAGGATAAAAAAGAGGCATTCAAAGAAAAGAACACGGTCCCTACAGTCAAACATGGCGGAGGTTCTCTGATGTTTTGGGGTTGCTTTGCTGCTGGCACTGGACTGCTTGACCAAGTGCAATTGTGCATGGCATTATGAAGTCTGAAGACTACCAACAAATTTTGCAGCATAATGTAGGACCCAGTGTGAGAAAGCTGGGTCTCCCTCAGAGGTCATGGGTCTTCCTGCAGGACAATGACCCAAAACACACTTCAAAAAGCACTAGAAAATGGTTTGAGAGAAAGCACTGAAGACTTCTAAGGTGGCCAGCAATGAGTCCAGACCTGAATCCCACAGAACACCTGTGGAGATATCTAAAAATGACAGTTTGGAGAAGGCACCCTTCAAATATCAGGGATCTGGAGCAGTTTGCTATAGAAGAATGGTCTAAAATTCCAGCAGAGCATTGTAAGAAACTCATTGATGGTTACCGGAAGCGGTTGATCGCAGTTATTTTGGCTAAAAGTTGTGCAACCAAGTATTAGGCTGAGGGTGCCAATACTTTTGTCTGGCCCATTTTTGGAGTTTTGTGTGAAATGATCAATATTTTGCTTTTTGCTTCATTCTCTTTTGTGTTTTTTCATTGAAGACAAATTAAATGAAGATAATAATACCAAAGATTTTGTGATTGCAATCATTTCAGGAAGAATCTGAGTATTATCTGACAGAATTGCAGGGGTGTCAATACTTTTGGCCAACACTGTACATGGCTCTGCACTGCAGAAATTATCATCTCCAGTGAACGATTCTGCTTAGGCAATGTTTATAGGAAGTGAGTCATAACAGCAACAGGGGTCATCATCTGACTCCTCACTGTCATGGCAACACATCAGCGCCTCGTAATCATGTCATGGGGTCATCAATGGCAGCCGGGCATAGTGCAATCCCCGCTGCGCTGTGTTAGATCACACTGTCAGAGTTTGACAGCGCAATCTAATGAGTTAGCAGAAGCAGGTGGATCTCCGATTTACCTTCACCTTATAGCTGCACATAACAGCTGATCAGATCAGCCTGCATGGGCAGGGAATTTTGTGAGCTCAGCATGTGAGCTTGCATTAAAGAGAGGGCATCACCAATTACATACCATTACATCATTGGTCATGAAGGGGGTAAGGGTTACAAAGATAATTAATCCAGCTCGTAAAGGAGCTTCTTCCAATATGTAATCCAATTTTATTTCAAGACACTCAAAAGATATTCATTGCAGTCAGGAACCAATGCCGTTGACCTACCTGCTTTGGACTAAATTCCTACTCATGGATTCTATGTGCAAAGAGTAGACATATGGTTTATGTGGTTCTCTGCGCTAAACCAGCCCCCTTCTTTCTATGGCTACAGGTATAGATTCTAGGACAAATTGTATTTTTACCCTTGTAGGAATTTTTATTAAACACTATTTGTACAACAGGTAAATAAAACTTTGTTTTAAAACCTTTTTCGGTAAAAACAATGATACAAATAATAAAAATTGTTTTACTTTCTATATAGTATTTAACTATTTGTGTTTCCCTTTAAGAGATGATGGATGGTTTCACTGGCTTTTCAGGTCATCTATTTCAGCTTCCTGTTTAGGCTGGTGTAGGGTTTAAATTTATTTGTTTGATTTATTTGTATTGGTTTATAGATTACACCTTTTCAAGATTTATCACTTAGGGTTGATTTTTTTCATCAGTGTTGCCATGAAATGTGTATTTGCTTTTGTTGCTGTTAGTATTTGCAAACAGAAGCATTTTTTATGTGCCCACATAGTAATGAACAGTCTGTTAAAAAAATACTGTTTCTATACCATCTTTAGTTTTTCATTGTAATAGACACACACTGTGGTTTCCTGCAATTCAATAAAGGGAGGGACACTCAATATATAATGAATTTACCGTATATACTCGTGTATAAGCCGACCCGTGTATAAGCCGACCCCCTACTTTTGCCCCCAAAACCTGGGAAAACCTATTGACTCGTGTATAAGCCGAGGGTGGACCCCAGCACAGGTATACAGCCCCAGCAGTGTGGTAGACAGCAGCCTTCCCAGTGGTATATACAGACCCCAGTGGTAATACAGCAGCCCCAGTGGTAATACAGCAGCCCCAGTGGTAATACAGCAGCCCCAGTGGTAATACAGCAGCCCCAGGGGCTATACAGCAGCTCCAGGGGCTATACAGCAGCCCCAGGGGTAATACAGCAGCCCCAGGGGGTATACAGCAGCCCCAAGGGCTATACAGCAGCCCCAGGGGCTATACAGCAGCCCCAGGGGTAATACAGCAGCCCCAGGGGGTATACAGCAGCCCCAAGGGCTATACAGCAGCCCCAGGGGTAATACAGCAGCCCCAGGGGCTATACAGCAGCCCCAGTGGTAATACAGCAGCCCCAGTGGTAATACAGCAGCCCAAGGGGTAATACAGCAGCCCAAGGGGTAATACAGCAGCCCCAGGGGTAATACAGCAGCCCCAGGGGTTACCCAGCAGCCCCAGGTGCTATACAGCAGCCCCAGGGGGTATACAGCAGCCCCAGGGGGTATACAGCAGCCCCAGGGGCTATACAGCAGCCCCAGCGATAATACAGCAGCCCCAGGGGGTATACAGCAGCCCCAAGGGCTATACAGCGGCCCCAGGGGCTATACAGCAGCCCCAGGGGCTATACAGCAGTCATCGCGCGACGGCCGGAGATCCCGGATGTAGCAGGACGGAGCACCGATGACGCAGCACCGAGGAGCGGCGCGGATCAGAAGACCGGGATGGTAATATAAGCGCCCGGGGGGGGGCCCTTGCAAGGGGGGGTGAGTGCCAGCATTTGGGGGCATATGCACTGCTTCCCCTTGCCGCTGATTGACAGGGGGAAGCAGTGCATATATAATGAGTGGCCCCACGTGACGGGGCCGCTCATACAGCAGCCTCCCCCCGCCTCCTCCAGCCTCCACAGCCCCGACTACCGTATTGACTCGTGTATAAGCCGAGGGGGAGACTTTTCAGCCCAAATTTTGGGCTGAAAAACTCGGCTTATACACGAGTATATACGGTAAGTAAAATTGCAAAAAAAATAATTTAGCATAGATACATTTTTGTTTCCCCATACAATGCTACCTTCTAGGTTCTTTCACTTGCAATTAGTAATGGGCTATGTTGACAGGTATTTTTGTTCAAAGTGGTGTCCATGGAAAAAACTGATTGTTCAGTAGGGCTGTCTCACATGGAATAAATGTCCGCATGATAAAAATCGTAGCATTCACTAGTCTCTTCTCAATTTGATAGGAGACTAACTTATTCAAGTCTTTAAGTGCAAAAAAAAAAATGGATCCAACATGGAGTATAATATCCATTTTTTGTGGATACATTGCCATCTAATATATAAAACTGACTGTATGTGTATGTATATATGTATGTATCATAAGTCGGCCCACTCCGCATAGCACCCACTTCACAGCCTGCTTCTCCGCATAGCCCAGCCTTCTCCACATAACCCCGCCCTCAGACTATGTGGAGGGGTGGAGCTATAAAGGGGCAGGGCTATACATGGGTCAAGGCTTTGAAAGGGTCATGGATACTGTGTATAGGCTTTGTGTAGGGGGAGCTATGAAAGGGAAGGGCTATTGGGAGGGGTCACGGGTATGATACATATACACACATACACACATTACTATATATGGGGGATATTAACATATATATGAGCATTACGCCCTGGGAAACACCGAGCTCTACAGCTAGTTGTTAGTAAATCAAGGATACTTGGCACTGAAAAATCTTTGTTAAACAATTTTATTTCTTTTCTGACAAAAATATTTACAAGAAAACTATACCTAACGTTCGGCCTTTATCAAACACTATAATGTAGCAAATGAAAAACAGGTACATTGCATCAATATAAGATAGGTATATCAAAGAATACATCACAGAGAGATAAAAAAAATAAAAAATTAGCACCAACCATTTTCCTTGTCATAAATTGCCTGGTAATTAAGGGAAAAAGAAAATTCACCAGAGAGCTGTATTGAAAAAAGATAAATGTCAGAATTTAATTCAAGAAAAGAGGTGATCTGCATAATAAACTGACATGTAATGAAAAGCTCATAAAATATTGCTTTCAAGAGAGAGGAAACCTCCAATGTCATACAATATACCGACTAACTCATAAAATCATTGATCCTGAGACAAAGTATGAAAGCTAAGTTTGGTCAAATAAAGTTATCAGGCAGTCCATAATCTGTATAGTGCTATTAGTATACTTAGGCTGCCTTCACACTTGCAGATGCATCTGCAGCGTTTTTCAGATGCATCTGCAAGTATCAGCATGCAGACCACGGTCCCTATGTTTATAATAGGGCGCACCGCGGTCTGAATGCTCTCATTGATTCCTATATGTGAGCCGTAAGCAGGCGTATGCCTGCTGACAGATCACACACTCCCGCCCCGCACCTTGGACGCAACATCTCGCGTCCATAGTGCGGGCGGGAGAGAGTGTGATCTGTAAGCAGGCATACGCCTGCTTACGGCTCACATATAGGAATCAATGAGAGCATTCACACCACGGCCGTGGTCTGCATGCTGATACTTGCAGATGCATCTGCAAAACGCTGCAGATGCATCTGCAAGTGTGAAGCCAGCCTTACTGAGTCAGATGGCACTGTGAAGGAATGGTATGTCTGTCCTGTGAATTGCAGGGGCACTTACTGAGAGTCTTATTGCAGCGAACCCAGAAAGCATAACTCCTGGTCATGTGACATCGTGCCATCGGCTACACACGCCACTATTACCCTAGAAAACTGTTTTTGCGTTGTAAATTTTATTTACTGCTTATTAACAAAAAACATATGCCATACAGATTACATACAAATGACAATACAAATGAAAATTATTCTACTTTTCTGTCTGAAAACTGGAAGTTTTTTTATGGTCGTGTGAACTTAGCCATAATGTACTCAGAAGATGAAACAGCTGGGCACCACAGGGTACTGATCTGTGTGGGTCCATCACCACACTTGTGGTTTATCGGATACGCCTGCTCTCAGGTTGCAAATTGATAGTCAATCAGACATGGAAATCCATTTAGAAAGGAATGAAAAAGTGGCACTCAACGGGAAAAGGTGGAAGTCTTCTTATTGTGGTTCACCGATTACATAAAGTGCAGACAGGAGAGGGGAAGGAGCAGAAGATGGCAAACAATTTTGCATCGGGTGGCTTCTAGAAGAGCAACCATCGAACTCCCCGGCGAAAAATGGTTTGAAGTCATTTACTCCTTCCCCTCTCCTCTCTGCACTTCATGTAATCGGTGAAACACAATAAAGAAGACTTCCACCTTCTCCGAGTGCCGCTTTTTCATTCCTTTCCAGACGGATTAGCCATAATGTACTGTGTTTGTGAAGATGATGGTAACTATATGTTGTAATTTGCCGTACATACAAATTACGCCATCAATGCCTGTAATATATATGTAATAAAACGGGATGATAAATGTCAGTTAGTGACATGAATGCAGTACACAATCAAAGCATCTGTCTATGTACTTTTATATGGAGAATCTATCTGATCTGGTACATTGTTTATGGATATGGAGTAGATCTATGATAATAATAGTGTGGGGGTCTGGCTCCACATAACAATGATGGATTAAATATGATCCTATTTGCACTGCATATGCTCCTTCTAATTGAAGGGTGTGGATGCATGCGTCATGTTTTTTTAAATCTATAAAAGGGTAGACAAAGGCGCAAGAGGGTCTTATCTCTTAGATACCAGATGTTTCAATAGATGTGAGTCCCACAATCGGATTAAAACGCTCAAAAACAGCTGCCACAGGATCCACCGTACCATCAAGAACACCATGTGAAATAAATCCAAAAGACCAGGGTGCAAATACGATCCCTGCTGCTGGATGTAGGGAGATCACAAACTTGGTATATAAGATTGGTGCTTTTATTACTTCTCTATGCATTTCTGGGCTGTCTCAGCCCCTTCCTCAAGAATACACCACAAAAAATTAAATAAATAAATTAAACTATTTCATGAAACCCGCCTTAAAAAGTAGTCCTCCATGCGATCTCCCTCCTTGGAAGAATAGCGACAATTAAAATGTCAGTTCCCCTAGGTTCCTTTACCTATTTGAAACTATCCCAATTAAAGTTCCACTGACAATACTTAAAAAAGTACAATCAATGTTCCTAAACTTCATCTGGCATTCGGGGCAACCCGCATTCCCAAGTCAGTTTTATATGCCCCTAAATCACAGGGAGAACTGGCATGCCCAAATATTATTAAATATTATTATGCAACCCATTTGCGCCACTTCCCCTCCTGGACGACAGTCTCGGCCTACAATAAATGGATGGAAATAAAAAAGCTGTGGTTGGCTCCTCACCACCCAGCTTCTTTGTTGTGGGTGTCTGCCAAATAATGTGGCGTTAGCCACCCTCTTAGGTCCTATGGTCTTCACTAGAGAGATCTGAACTCCACTAGAATAAAATTTCAATTAGCCTCACATCCTTTCTGACTCTCTTTCACTATAACCACTTTTGACAGATCTTATGAGTGCAGGAGTGGTTCGCAAATGGAAGAAGCAAGACGTTTTTGTTTTAAAGACTTGTTTGGACCCCTTGACCATAAAATTTAGATCCACAAACTACCACGGAATTTGTTCTATTCATATCAACAAATTCTCCATTTCTTCTGAACTCAACTAGGACACGTCTGAGTCCCTCGCCCCTTCTAGATTGAACTATTATGTGCTGGAGGCACCTCAACCAGAGCCTTACCTCTGACATATACTCCATCTTACATGATTCAGGCCCCTCTGATTTCCATACAACACTCCTACATGCAGAGGTGGGAGAGATGGCTGGGCTACACATTAACGAGCCAAAGGTGGCAGGTGAATGGTCTCATGCTTTCAAAACATTTTATTAATACCCTTTAGAGAGAAACCAGATTAAGATTATAATGACTTGGTACTACACCCCTGAACTTCTACATACAATAACCAGTCTATCCCCAATATTTTCTGGAGATGTGGTGCAAGTAGAGCATCCTTTATCATATCTTTTGGACTTGTCCGAGGATGACTGGTTTTTGGAGAGAAGTTGAAAGATTGGTGGGAGAAGTCTTGGATATAGCTCTCCCTTTAGATCCCCTGGTATATTTGCTGAATCTATTTCCTCCAGGATAAGATGAACCAAAGGTTAAATTGTTAATACACCTTTTAACAGCTGCCACATGTCTGGTCTCACTGTTCCGGAGGAAAATTGGCGGTCCCACCATGTTAGACTTATACGCAAGGATAAAAGATATCCACCTCATAGAAAAGATAACCACTAGTTTACATAATATGAGGGCCAACTTCGATAGAATCTTGAGACTCTGGATCAAATTTCAGGAAGACTTCCATTCAGATGATCATATTATGATTTTTATTTCTCATGTGATTCCTCCCAGAATTGCTGTTAGCTTCTCGAACACTCAACTGTCCAAACGTGGTTCACTCTAGAACGACCACTTTATTACTGAATTTTAGTTGGACTCTTGGAACTCTCTCATCCTTTTCCCGTTTCATGCTGTATCTCTTTACACTGAGATCACCTGCTTTAGAATATGTTTTGTTCTTTGTTGTTATACAGTATATTGATTTGTATTCTGAAAAGTTCAATAAAAACAAAGTTGAAAGAAAATCACATCAGTAAACAATTACAAAAAAACTTTAGCAAAATCGGCATGGAAAAATGTATAAAAAAATCGCAGTAAAAATGCATCAAGAGACCACCAACAGTTTGTGGATCTTTGAAACATGATGCAGATTTTGGATATCAAAAATCCGCAGCACACATTCTACGTCAGCACATAGCCTAACTGTGTCTTATAGATGCAAAAAATGTTCACTGCATCAATAAGTGTCTCCTGGTGAGTCGCTCATGATGCACATTTAAGCCCCGTCACACTTAGCGAGATCGGTGGACACCATCTCAATCTCAGATCACCTGGGGCAATGAGGGTGCTAAGTGTAGCTGTGAATTTTTTCAGGTTGTTTGTTCCAGCATCGCAGCTTGCACCAGTTCACACTATATCTTGAATGCTTTGCAGTTTTTTTTCTGTTTATGTCTAATATGTGGAGTTGATGGCTCCACAGCTACACTTAGCACCCTCATCGCCCCCAGGTGGTCTGAAATTGAGATGGTGTCCACCCACTTAGAAGTAGGATAGCGAGGACAAGGAGGACAGGGATGTCAACGTAGGACTCATCAGATCTGGGGTCACCGTGGAGTGGTTGATGACAAACAGATATTGGCCAATATATATACCAGAACCCCAGTAAATAAAAGGATAAGAATATTGAGTTTTTTGGAAAAAACGTAAGTTTTTAATTTTTTTCCTCATATATAAACCGCTTATTAGCATATGTACATTTTTAGTAGTAACCGAGTGCTGCAGTGATTTTTTTCTGGTTGTTTGTTCCAGCATCGCAGCTTGCACCAGTTCACATTATATCTAAATGCTTGCAGTTTTTTTTTCTGTTTCTATCTATCTATCTATCTATCTATCTATCTATCTATCTATCTATCTGTCTCTATAAAGCTGAGTGTATGTATGTATGTATGTGTGTATGTGTATGTATCAAGCCCTGCCCATTCCACATTGCCCCGCCCACACCAGTTAGCCATGCCCACTTCATAGCCCACCTCCTCGCAGAACCAGACAACATTCTATGGATTGGGAGGAGCTATACGCAGAATCAGACAACATTCTATAGAGGGAGAGACTAGAGCAGAATCAGACAACATTCTATGGAGAGGAGTAGCTATATGCAAAATCAGACTACATTCTATGGAACGGGAGGAGGTAGAGGCAGAACCAGGCAAAATTTTATTGTGAAGGAGGAGCTAGAAGCAGAACCAGACAACATTCTATGGAGGGGGAGTATCTAGAGCCAGAACCAGACAACATTCAATGGAGGGGGAGGATCTAGAGGCAAAACCACCAGACAACATTCTATGGAGAGGGCGGAACTAGAGGCAGAACCAGACAACATTCTATGGATGGGGAGGAACTAGAGGCAAAACCACCAGACAACATTCTATGGAGAGGGAGGAGATAGAGGCAGAACCAGACAACATTCTATGGATGGGAATGATCTAGAGGCAAAACCACCAGACAGCATTCTATGGCGAGAGAGGAGCTAGAGGCAGAATCAGCAACATTTTATGGAGAGGGAGGAGCTAGAGGCAGAACCAGACAATATTCTATGGAGGGGAGTTGCTAGAGGTAGAACCAGACAGCATTCTATGGTGGGAGAGGAGCTATACACAGGACGAGACAACATTCTATGAAGAAGGAGGATCTAGAGGCAGAACCAGACAACATTCTATGGAGGAGGAAATCTAGAGGCAGACATTTATGTGCAAAATAATCATTCTGTTCTACAGCTACTATAGTATAATGTACCCCCATAGTCCTAGATACATTATTATGCACCCACCATAATCCTTCATATAGTATAATGCATCCCATAGAGCTCCATATAGTATAGTGTACACCCTAGTCCTCTGTGGCACCCCAGAATCTGATTGCCACAGTGACATTGCCTCCCTCAGAGTGGTGATTTCATGCCTGGAAGCAGGAGGAGGTCCCCATGCCAGGTAATACACAGTATGCAACACAATTCCTACTCCAGGCCAGAAGGGAGAGCTCTATAACCCGATTTGAGGGAGCTGCTCTCTCTGGTCAGGAGGAGAAGGCAGTTAAGTCTGTTAGGCAGTTAGTCTGAGGAGAGGGAAGAGAGAAGAGCAGAGACAAGGACACTGGGGAATTGTAGTTTCGTCAGAACTCACCCCACAGCGGAGTGCTGACAAAAAGGACGCCAGAGTCCTTGGCTGTGCGGGTGCTGTATGCCCAGACAGCAAAATCTGGAGGGTGGGGGGCTGCAAGCCCCCTGGCCACACAGAACACCCGGGGACACGACAGCAGACCAAGAGCCTGGGGCTGCCAGTAGAAAGGTAGTCCCCGTGATAAGCTCACGCTGTCTGCCACACAGGTAAGAACCATCACTCAGGAGATGACAGCAGTATAGATAGAGACAGCAAAGGAAGCGCATTAGGAAGGCCTTCAACCCCACCAAGCAAGGTGGACCCCCTGAATGCTTCCAGGCTAGCTGAACTTCTTCTATTATCTGTAACTAGTACTCCAGATTGCAATATCATTAGCAAAGAAGTAAAAGGTAAAGAAAACTGCACTTTTCTGTGTCCCTTGCTTATCCTTTGCACCCCAACGGTCACCAGCACCTGAACAGACTGTCCTACCTGCCCTGAGGCACAGCTCTACCTGTGGGGAGCTGTACCATCTTTGCTGCATCGCCAACTGCCCCAGCGGTCCTGAACCGTAGTGTTGGCCATCCAATTGCCAAATACCACGGGTGGCGTCATGACTCAATCCCATATACCTATCCCCCGTTTTATGACACGGCCAGGAGTTGGCTCACGGCCCCGTGACTTTCCAAAGAACTATACGGCCCGGTTCCGAGTACCCCACGGCCCTGGAGGGCATCACACCTCCATATATAATAATGCATCCCCATAATCTTTTTTATATAGTATAATGAACTCCAAAGTCTTCAATATATTATAATCAACCCCTCATAATCCTTCATATATTATATTCCACCCTCATTAGTCATCCATATAGTAAAATATACTCCATAGTCCTCCATATATTATAATGCACTTCATAGTCCTTCAGATAGTATAATGCAGAACATTAGTCCTCATTATATTACAATGCTTCCCCATAATCCTCTATATAGTATAATTCACACCCCATAGTCCTCCATATATAGTATAATGTACCCCATAGAACTACATATAATATAATGCACCCTTATAATTATTCATATACTAAAATGTACGCAATAATCTTCTATATATTATAATGCACCCCCTATAATCCCCCATAAAGAATAATGCACCCCATAGTACACCGTAGAGTATAATACATACCCCATACTCTTCTTCCATAATACATCCCCAATAATCCTCCAAATAGTAATATGGACACCTGTGTACTCACTCATTCAACTGAAATATATAAATTCATATGAGAAAAGATGTGAGGAGGCACTCACCGTTTTTTGTGCAGTTCTTCTTTTATTGAAGGTTCATCTTCAAATTACAGTGGCAGGGAGGGGGTGCTGTGAGACGGCGGACGACGGCCTGCCGTTTCGCGGACAGTGCCGCTTCGACTGGTCCTGGACGGAGACCAGGACTCGTCGAAGCGGCACTGTCCGCGAAACGGCAGGCCGTTGTCCGCCGTCTCACAGCACCCCCTCCCTGCCGCTGTAATTTGAAGATGAACCTTCAATAAAAGAAGAACTGCACAAAAACGGTGAGTGCCGCCTCACATCTTTTCTCATATGAATCTGTAATGCTATACTTTTGAGTGTGGGCAACGCTGACTACAGGAGCTCCGAACTTCCACTGCTAATTACACCCCACACATGACAGAGTGCCCAGATTCCAATCCTTTTCGCGTATTGAAATATATAAATACTCACCTCTCCTTGGTCCCCCGTTGCTCCAGTCTCCATGGTGAGCATTCTGAAGCTCCATACATTTCAGCACTGTAGTGATGTCATCACACCTGCTGTGCTGAGAAGTCAGATCTCAGATGCAAGCGGGAGAATGGTGGAGTAGGGTGCAAATCGCTCCCTCTTTCATCATTGCTTTCAACTGTATAGGCCTCAATGATGCCGATAGTCTTGAACATGCGATACCAGGCGGGGGTATAGCGTAGGTTGCTGATACTGGGCACCCCGTCCACAAATTGGCCCCATAGCAGCAGTGTGGTCTGACACCATTGAATCTGAGAGAAAATCTCAACTAAAATTATAAATTGAGAGGGTTTAAGATTTGAACTCAAGTGTATAGAACATTCCAAGTGTAAACCAAGGAATAGAAATCAATGGCTCAGAAAATAGGACAAATAATTTAAGGTTCTTTGCCAGAAACGGAATATATAGATTTTGCAGATTCTGGAAAGCTTTGACACAGTTTGAAATGTTCTATTGAAAGAAAGTAATTTTGCTAAGCACAGTACAGACAATAGGTCATTATCTTAAAGCCGATTCAGACAGGCCAGCAAAACTGACTGCAAAAGTAATCATAGCACAAATAGCTCATTCCTCGAATTTTACATGCTGAGCATAATAACAATATGCACAAATGTGACATATCTACTATTGCTGCAGGAAAGTGCAATTCATGAGAAGTAAATGAATGCAGTAAATGATTGCATTCCTATTTCAGTTATTCTTAAAAGGGTTTTCTAGTTACATTTAAATAAAGTTTAATCATTGTATAATTAAAAGTTATACATATCTAAGGGCCCTTTCACATCAGCGGTATTTTCAAATCGCGGCAGATGCGGCGAAAAAAACGCATCTGCCGCGATTACCGCATAACCGCGACACTTGCGGCACACTTGCGGCAAGCCCCATGCAATGTCTATGGGGCTTGCGGTAAGGGTGCGGCAGGTGCGGCAAGTGCGGTTTCGGCACTTGCGGCAGGTGCGGCCGCGAATAAAAACGCTGCTTGCAGCGTTTTTTTTCGAGGCCGCACCTGCCACAAGTGCCGAAACCGCACTTGCCGCACCTGCCGCACCCTTACCGCAAGCCCCATAGACATTGCATGGGGCTTGCCGCAAGTGTGCCGCAAGTGTCGTGGTTATGCGGTAATCGAGGCAGATGCGGTTTTTTCACCACATCTGCCGCGATTTGAAAATACCGCTGATGTGAAAGGGCCCATGCTTTTTGTTTCCGTTCCACTCAGTTTTCAAAATCTTGGCTTTGTCTCAGCTCAGCGAACAGATATATCTAAAGGTTAATGGGCCCTCCTTAAAAAGTTCAACTTGGGTCCCTTGCCCAAGTGCAGCCACAGGCCAAAGTCTGTCTGTACCTTTCAGTTTCATGGCTGGGTTCTTTAGTTAACCAATTCATAAAACACTAGCAGCCTAGTTAGTATTAGTGTGGTGACTGCCCTACTTTTACTAATAGTAAAGACAGCTACTTATGGCACCCTATTACAGACTGTCACCTAGACAAAAACTAATATCACCATCACATACTGTAAACTTTGCCCACTTCCACAGACTACTCTCCTCTTGAGATGAGCGAACCTTTTGAAGCTCGGGTTTGGTTTGCTGAATTGGCATATGTTTGGAGAATTGATCGATGAACAGTTTGATGAACTTCAGGACCCCTTTGAAATCAATGGAAGGCAAAATTAAAGGCCTAGAAAACACCTTCAAAGGGGCCCAAAAGCTGCCAAACACAGCTGAAACCATTTAACAGTGGAGACCCCCTGTTTTGTCACAGACATTATCTTCATTCACTATTACTTAACAAGCATCAGCACCACGGTCACCATGCTTCTGGGCCTGCTTATGAAACTCATACATAATGACTGCTTACCCCTCTTGATTGGTTCATAGTAGACTTAGCCCCGCCCACCCATTTCAGCATCTGTGATTGGTTGTCAGTATGGCAACCAAACAGACATCATATTACTGTAAAAATAAATAAATAATTGAAAAAATTGTTATGGAATCCCCCAATTTTGATAACAGCCAAGATAAAGATGCCAGCTGTGGTATTCAGGCTGTAGGTGTGTGCAGTAACCTAGCTAGCAAAGAAAAATAAATGTTACTGACACGCCCCTCCAGGGCCTTAGGATACTCGGAATCGGGCTTTAAGACCACTAACAGATTGCAGCTATAGATGGCCGCTGCTGCATGACAGTTCTCCTGGGGGTTGATGGTAGGGAGGCAGCAATGTTCTTAAGCCCTCTACGTGTAAGGCTGACCCCTAAGGCAACTGGAGGTACCTGAGTGAGTTGATAGTCGTGTTTCTGGTGCTTTTGACGAGTCAAGAAAGTTCTCAGACACAGCAGGTTGCAGTCATTAGTCCTTTTACACACAGTCTCAGTGCAACAGCCTGCTGAGCACTGGGTTTTTGGAGGCAGGGATCCAGCTACTCCCAAGTAGTAGGGTGGTACGTAACCACACCCCTTCTCTGTCCTTTCTCAGTCTCTTTACACTTTGCTTGCCTTGCCCATCCCGCCTTGCACCTCACCACACAGAGCTCTGAGCCAGTGACTGTGGGCTTTTCTTATGGGTAAACCTCCAGTATTTCCCCTTAGCCCTATGGTTGCCACCTTTTCAGCAGATGTGCGCAGTTGTCAACCGTGTTACCATGGAAGTACCACTCAGTCTCCAGGTCGCTTGTTGAGCCTGGTCTGTATTCTCCACTAGTCTTGAGGGTTCCCAGTGCCCCCATTCTTCAGCCTGGTCCCTCCACTATCCGGCCCCTGACAATGGATTCGAGCCCCACGGGTGGATTGCTCACTTCCCATGTCTCTAGGACCCTCTCTTCGTCCTGAAGCCACCTTGATGTTGTTTATGCCCCTCAGTCTGACTTTAGGACAAGCTCCCACTTGCTCCAGTCCTCTGGACACTTAAGTTCTTTGCTTCTCTGACAGGCATTCTTGCTCTAGCTTCCCTCCAACTCGACCCTTGTTGTTCAACAGTTTCTCCTCAGCTGTTCTACTGCCTCTACTCAGCTGGTCAACTCACTCCTCAATTGTTCAACTGTCTCTCCTTCATTCTAGATCTTTCCTACTCTATTTATACCCCATGTCATATGTCCACGTCATCTATGTGTGTTCTTCCTGACCTCACTCCTTCCCAAGTGCTCCCTCTAACTACTTCCTCTCCTCCCATCCCCACTACAATGGTTCCTAGTGTGTGATCTGGGTGTCCCGGTACCGATCTGTACCCCTCTTACCCGTGAGTGGGATACTATACCCTAACAGGGGTGCAGTACCTCTGTGGCGACTGGATCCGCAGGGGTGCCACATTACCCTTGGCCTTTTTATTTATTTTTTAATTAATAAATAAATACAAGGTAAAACACTCTTTAGTGCAACATGAAAGGTACTAAAGGGTGCATGCTTACAGTATATTGGGGGGTGGGACATTACATAGCTTTTTGACATCTATCTATAAATCTATTTTTTCCATCTATCTCTAAATCTATCAGTACTTTACATCCATCTATGTATCCATCCATTCACTTGAACAGCTGAAAAGTTGAGAAACCTTTAAAATCTTAAAAGATTAACAGGCTACAGCTGCCCCAGGAATGGCACCCCCATTAGATACCACTTGTGGAACCTCTTTCACTGCCCAGGTGCATCGATAAACAGGGTAATGATATTTGGAGTTGATGCCAGCTAGGTAATGTCAGCTGGCAGCAAGGCCAGAGGTTATTAATATCGAGGCATAAATCAGATACCCGATACTGTTAACCAAGCCAGTAGGGACACAAATAACCACACCAATAAATATTTTACTTAAAAAAATAACCCCAATACATATCTCTTTCACTTTTCTTTGTATTAAAATCCATTTGTTTATAGTCTCCCATTCTACTCCACCCCCCCTCAAAAAAAGGATGCAATTTTTTATTTAAAGATAAATAATAAAACGCAAATAAATGCTGAAGTCAACCCAGCATATTGGGGGAAGGACTGCATCCCCCATATAGTGGGACACCAGGCACTGCACGGCTCCCAGTAGTGTGACAAGCCATGACTACCCTGAGATTGTCTCAGGTTACACAGCGGGTATCTTGCAACAGGGAATCCTGCGGTGTGACCTGAGATAATCTCAGTGAAGTCAGTGCTCGTAACAGACGCTGTCTTGCAAGAGCCGCAATATCTCGCGAGACATAGACTATCTCACTGATATCAGTGAGTGCAGCACAGTTCAAAGTTGCGGGATAAGTACTGTGTGACCCTTTGAGTCTGAACAGCAGTAATGTTTTTAATGGCACCACTTGACACACGCTCACCAGTCCCTACATGCCTGCTCTCACATATATGAGGTATGCTTTCTATGAACATGATCCCACCATATTGTTGTAAAGCCCCGTGCACACAGTACATTGATACTTATTTTGAAGCAGAATCTGGATCAAAATATGCATGTCTATTCTGAAACCTTCCTAGTCTTTCCTAGACTATGAAAGTTTAGAAATGTGGTCCCAACATGTTTTTTTTCCCTGGCAGATTTGGTGCAGATTTTGAGGCATTGAGGCAGAAAAAAGAAATCTGAACCACATGTGCAAGGAAAAAAACGAGCAATGTGGGCACAGCACTTCTGATCTTGCATAGACTTTGCTGGCCTCAGGATGGACATGCAGATTTTGATGCAGAATCTCAAATTCTTTGTTAAAAAAATCATTAAAAATGCACCGTGGGCACAGGGCCTAATAGGGTCCAGGAAGAGCCACAGTTGGGGTGAATGGGCTTGAGGATTCTTTTTTTTTTCCTTGGCTACCTCCACAGAAACTTATAGGGCAGGGTTGGCCAACTACAGTCCTAAAGTACTGAAAATAGTGCAAGTTTTCAGGATTTTCTTAGCATAGCATACATGCTAATTTCATCATCTGAAGTGCTCATGATTTGAGCACCTTGTCCAATACTAAGTAAATCCTGCATTTTCATACCTCAAACTGTCAGGCCAGAGACCTGCGGCTTATTTGCTAGTATCTGTAGGACAGTATCAAAGCACCCCATTGCAGGAACAGTCGACCACACAAGGAGTGAAGTAAAAAAACATTTCTTTAGCAACATTTGAAAAAAAGCCATGATGGTACATGATGTCATTTGTAACATTTATCACACCTAAACAGTCATAATTTTAACGTAGGCACTTAGCACAGACTATGATAAGTCTAAAAGATGCATATATCAATATACACAATATACAAGGAAAGTCCCACAGGAATCAGCAGACTCAATACAATGGGACAAAGTCCATTAAGGGCACATTGCATTAAGGGCTTTGAGGTGCAGCCCAAAGGCTTCAGTCCCACCAATCCAGCAGGAAATCCTCTCTTTAATAAGTCAAAAGATGAGAGCAGCTTTTTAAATGCTGCCGAGGATAAAGCTTGCCAATCCACATGGTACTCCGCTGCTGGATGATCTCCAGGGATTGCAGGGGCTGCTCCTGCAGGGGCATTCTCCACCACCATCTGCCTTCCAGCACACCCAATCATGGCCACTACTTGAGAAAAGGACAGAGGAATTATTGGACAACATTGACAGGCCCTTCAGTATCTATGGCCTCTGTGAGTATGTCTGCAGCTGGCTGGCTAACCAAAAGAGGCCTGGCCTCTAACCAATGCAACATCCTCTCCGTTGGCCTCCTGCTGTCAGTTTTCCAATTCAACCATGGTGGCAACCTGAACCACCCCTTGCTGCCCTTCACCTTCCCAACATAATTTGTGGAGTCTTTTGAGAAGATGGTCATGCAACAAGTTGGACCGGTTGATATAGCACCAATGACCAATCCCTTTTTTGGCTATGAATTCATGCACCCTCTCCTGGATGGATGTCACCACCATGCCTCTGCTGTAATGGGACAAAATGCCGGATTGCCCGCGCTGCCACCAGGAAACAAAGAGTTAACTGGGCAGATGTTTCTTTATTCTATCCTACGCGTTTCAGAGCCTCTATCCGAGCTCCTTCCTCAGGGAACATCATGTGAGCAGTTCCTAATATACACCGCTACAACCCTTTGTTAAAA
Source organism: Allobates femoralis (assembly GCA_033576535.1). NCBI lineage: Eukaryota > Metazoa > Chordata > Amphibia > Anura > Aromobatidae > Allobates > Allobates femoralis. The sequence continues at coordinate 349,752,943 of JARQOC010000004.1, read as the reverse complement.
GGATAAGACCCTATGCGCATTTATCTCACGTTTACAAGTTGACCACCATGCCTCGGGTATTAGGTTGATGGAATCTTTGAACCTAATCTCTTAAAATCAGACAAGATATGGGGGTCATGTCTACTCAAATAGTTGATTGGAGGGGGTAGGGGTCCCCACATAACATTACCCCAGTTGAAGGCCTTTGGCGGGGGTGCTACACAAGGTTAGGAAACAGGGCCTTCAGCCTCTACTACCTACTTTTCCTCTTTATCCTCCTCTTCATCCTACTGCATTTGCCAATCCATCGGCTGTGGTACTGGCTGCAGGTGTAATAACACCAGGCATGCTGCAAAATCCTCCTGTGACATCTGCTGGTCCCAGCTGGCATGGGGAATGGCTCACCACCTGACTGTGAGTGCCGTTGCAGTGGGAACTACTCAGACAAGCGAAACCAGCAGTGGATCCTGACCTCACTGCATATCAGGCCCAATCAGGGTAGTGCGCTGAAGCTCCAGATGACATACGTATTCATGTCCTGTGCGGGCTGCTCCGGTTTTGGTAGTGAGGCACCCTTGGCCCCTTGGGTGGTGAGGAAGATCACATCTTCCAGAGCTGACATGTCTTGGGGTGGATCCATCACATATCCAAACTGCATACTGCAGACACACAGTAGCATAATGTAGCTGCATTTTACAGCATTGCCAAAATGGTGTCGGGGTCTGCGGTGACACCTCTTTGCTTTGTCTAGGTGCTCACCTCTTCCAGTGCCAGGAAACAATTGCTTTCAGGATATTATTGTTTGCACAATCTTGTTGCCTAGCTCCTGATTAACCACTCCATGAGGTGGGCTGCAGAAGGCACCTGACTTGCAGATCCCATTCCCCATGCCACATGTAACACCCTGCTCTTGCGGATGGGTGGAGTGATTATTGAAGCCTGACATATTTGTAGGACAAATAAGTAAAAGAAAATAGTTTATTCAGCTCATCACCAATTCATCTAGAATGTTGAATAAGGCTATTGGACAGGTCCAATGTTAATGATACATATAACACACTTGTGCACATGTCAAAAATATGAATGTAAATGTATGGAATGAAATGAACTAAAGGGATTGCACATTTTCAAGATGTTATATCCATAGCATGGTGTTTCATGAGTGAGAACAGACCTATAAGAGCATGTACTGTATGTGAAGCATATGTTTTTGTACAGTTTGGTATTATCAGCACTATTTGGTCAGTGTCAATATGCCCAATTGTCAAGGTTACCAGTGGTACCCAGTTGTAAATTCGGACACACATTTCAAGGAGGAATGAGGCCAGGGTCACATTTCCGTTTTTGGAACAAAATCCTGATCCGGTTTTGAGCTTCCAAAAAGCTCAAAACCGGACCAGGAAACGCTCCCCATAGGATCCAATGCAAAACACCGGATGGCTTCACAAGCCATCCGGTGGCCGGATCCGGCACTGCTGCCTGCGTTTAAAATCATGCAGGCAGCAGTTTTCGCAGCGTTTACCGGGACCGCACTGCGGTCACCGGATGGCTCAGGATGTGTAATCCTGAGCCATCCGGTAATTGCATAGCTTGCGGTTCCCGATCTGGCAAGTTATTAAAGAGTTAAAATAGCTGACCCAAATGACTTTTTGAGGTCTGTAGGGGGGCTTAGACCCCCCTACAGACCGGCCGGCGACTTCTATAGTGTTCTTCTACAATTTCTCACTGTGCACGGGCTCCTCGGAGCCCGTGCATGTAAACCAAAGGGGCCCCCCCCCCCGTATCACTATACTGGGGTGCATAGACCCCTCTATTACAAATAAGCTGTATTGGTCTAAAGTACATGATAAATGTGGCAATTCGCATTGTAAGTATATACTTACAGTCTTTCGTAGGCAGCGATAAGGAAATCCATGGGCGGGGCTGTGTGCAGCAGCCTCCGCCCGCTCCTTCTTGATGCCCGCCCCCTCTGGCCGTAATCCAGTGTTTTGTGGGCGGGCACGTCGTTAAAGGGGCGTGGCTAACTATGTGCCGTGGTTAGCCACGCCCCTTTAACGACGTGCCCGCCCACAAAACACTGGATTACGGCCAGAGGGGGCGGGCATCAAGAAGGAGCGGGCGGAGGCTGCTGCACACAGCCCCGCCAATGGATTTCCTTATCGCTGCCTACGAAAGACTGTAAGTATATACTTACAATGCGAATTGCCACATTTATCATGTACTTTAGACCAATACAGCTTATTTGTAATAGAGGGGTCTATGCACCCCAGTATAGTGATACGGGGGGGGGGGGGGCCCCTTTGGTTTACATGCACGGGCTCCGAGGAGCCCGTGCACAGTGAGAAATTGTAGAAGAACACTATAGAAGTCGCCGGCCGGTCTGTAGGGGGGTCTAAGCCCCCCTACAGACCTCAAAAAGTCATTTAGGTCAGCTATTTTAACTCTTTAATAACTTGCCAGATCGGGAACCGCAAGCTATGCAATTACCGGATGGCTCAGGATTACACATCCTGAGCCATCCGGTGACCGCAGTGCGGTATTCAGCACACAGTTTTGAAAAAAACTGTGTGCGACCGGCATTGCGTTCACTGCATCCGGATCCGGATGCGGTGAATGCAATTCATGTTTGCAATGTGACCCTACCCTAAGATATCGATGGCACATTTCAGAGTTCTAACAAAAGATGATCCAGGTTTTTTTTGTAGGTGATGCAATTATTTACTAAGGTCAAATTTTAGTAGAGAAGTGACATGCCCCTATTAAGTGAATCCTGTCCTGTTGGCACCAATTTTTCTTTATGCATTTTCATTTTTTTTTCACCTTCTTTCAAGAGCAATAAGTAATTTCTTTCACAGTTGAAATAGTAATATGAGGCATAAGGATAAGTTGTAGGATTGAATGACGCCATTTATTTTACTATAAATAGAACAGTATAGAAAAATTAGATAAAATTCATATAGAAATAAAATTGTAAAAAAAAAGCCTAAATTCTGCCATTGTTTGTTGGCTTTTACTTCTACGACATTCAATGAGCAATAAGAATGACCTGCAATATGATTCTTCGAGTCAGTATGGTTACACAGATAGCAAACTTGTACAATCCATTTTACATTTCAATAGACTGAAAAAATTCTGAAATTGAAATAAAATAGTTTGCATCTGTAAGACCATTAAGGGTGCTTTCACACTGGCGGTTCTGAAAAAATGCGGCAGATCCGGTCAAAAAAACGCATCTGCTGCATTTCCCGCCTAACGGCTGCACTTGCGGAGCACTTGCGGCAACCCCATGTATTGTCTATGGGGTTTGCGGTAAGTGTGCGGCAGACGAGGCAAGTGCGGTTTCGGCAGTTGCGGCTGATGCGGCCGCGAAAAAACCTCGGTCAGCGGCGGTTATTTTCGCAGCCGCATCTGCCGAAACCGCACTTACCGCGTCTGCTGCACACTTACCGCAAGCACCATAGACAATGCATGGGGCTTGCCGCAAGTGTGCCGCAAGGGCCGCTTGCAGCAGATGCGTTTTTTTGTCCGGATCTGCCGAATCCGGGCAAAACCTACAGTGTGAAACACCCTAACGAATATTTTTTTCATTGATAGAGTTGTGTTAATTTTTTTGCATGACAATCTGCAGTTACTTTTGGTATATTGTTATATATGATACGATGCTTGATTACTTTTTAGTTCATTTTGGGGGTTAAGAAACTTTAAACGAGCACAGGCTAGGCTCCTTACCTGTACAGGGGAGGTGGCAGTGGATGAATTTAGTTGGCCCCCAGCTTCCATGGCAGCCCATGTTGGCATCCAATGATAGCATCACCATCATTTTAAATAGAGCAAGTAGATTATTCCAATCTTTGGACTTCTTTTTTTTAACATTTTCACATGCTGTTGAGTTAAGAATTCTCAAGTTTAGAAATTGCCTTTTTCTTTGGTTAGAAAAATATTTTGGCATTGTAAGCAAAGCATATTTTTCTTGTTGCAGTGCAATTATCATAATGAAAGAATGATTTTTAGTTGATGAATGTGTCAGGTGGCATTCCGCTTCACAGCTTGACTAGAAAACTGTTAACACTCACTTGCATAATGTACACAGTGGGTGGCATCTTCATTTAATATGAATTCTGTTTATGTGGAATAGTGTGGACTTTTTGTTCTGAATTGCCAAAAACAATGTTTTCATCACCTTGGTTTTCATTTTATCTAACACATAGGCTATGTTTTATCTTTAGTTAAGAAAAGTCCTAGTAAATGATAACACTATTAATAGTTTCTAACAATTAGTAGAGGCACGTTTTAGATGAACTCAAGCATGGCATGCACTGCTGCTGTATTTAACAACTACTTATGGTTTGATTATATTAGAATTGCTCTGATGGCTTTGCCAGAACTCGAAACATTCAGTATGGCTGTGTCCTGTTTATAAATGAGCTTGTGGGATGTTGCCTCCACTGTTTAATATAACAGTCTTTGTGTAATGATATTCAATAGTATACTAATAGTAATCATTACAATCAGGGTGCTGTATATATTAGAGCAATAAAAAAATGAATGGCCTATTTTCCAACATAAGCAAAAGTCTGATTGATAACTACTTATGGTACATGACCTCGAATCTATAGGATCTTTGAGATTATAAGTAAATTTAGTAGATTTAAAATGTTAAAAAAAATTTTGTTTCACATTTTTCACTTTGTTCTATGACTCCTCTATTACAGTGTGTTCAAGTACATCATTGTCACGGACTCATTTCTGAGCACGTGATTTGGGGTTGCGCCTGCAAGGGTTAATCTATCTCCTCTCACTCAATCCAGCACTTGACCTCTGTCCTACGCTGAAAGGGAGCATCAATCACACCCCAACTCAGACCGCACACCCCGCTTCACACACACTGCCCCACTCACCGGATTTTGGGGGGCCGCTGAGTTCCCATAAACTAAAGGCCCAGTTACACACACAGATAATTGTGCAGATATTGTTCACAGATCTATGGTTGCAGTGAAATCATGGACACATTGTTCTATTTGTACTCTGCCACAAAATGGAACAATGTGTCCATGATTTCACTGCAACCAGAGATCTGCGAACAATCTCTGCACAATTATCTGTGTGTGTAACTGAGCCTTAAGACTTACCAATCAACAACATCACACCTTTCTATGGTTGTGAATTCTTTAGAGTATACAAGATTCAGACTTATTAAAGTTTTAAACTTTAATATAAAAAGTACAGAGCTTACATTAAAAAAATATAAAAAATAGAAATAATAAAATGACATACAAATATGCAACACAGTATGAAATAAAAAGGAGAAACTTACAGAAACCTAAACTTTGACTTCTGTTGCCCGATGGGGAGAGCGGATATAATAATAATAATAATAAAGCTTTATTTATATAGCGCCAGCATATTCCGCAGCGCTTTACAATGTAGGGTTAGAGTACAGAAAATATACAGTAAATAATTACAGTAGAGAACAAATACAGTACAATAATTGGATACAAAACAATAGGCATAGAATCAATGTAACAAAGAAAATACAATAAATAAAGCAAGAAATGAAGGTGACCCTGCTCAAAAGAGCTTACAATCTACAACGGGATAGGGGTTGCACAAGGTACAGGGGCTTATTGCACTGATGGTCCAGGCATCTTGAGGAAATGGGGCATAGAACTAAGCTTACGTGGATGGTCATTATACAGTCTGTGTAGACCTTTTTGGTTTGGTGGAGTTTGTAGAAGAGTAATGTCCAGAGGGATAGCGCATTCACTGTCTACAGTGTAAAGGACTTCTATTAGGGAGTATGATAGGCCGCCTTAAAAAGATGCGCTTTTAGGGATCGTCTGAAGCGATGCAAGTTGTGGATAGTCCTGATTTCTTGGGGTAAAGCATTCCAGAGGATTGGTGCAGCTCTGGAGAAGTCTTGGAGCCGGGAGTGGGAGGATCGGATTAGTGCAGATGTTAGTCGAAGGTCATTTGAGGAACGTAAAGAATGGGTGGGGTGATAGACAGAGATGAGGGAGGAGAGGTAGGGGGGTGCTGCACTGTGAAGAGCTTTGTGGGTGAGAACAAGCAATTTGAATTTGATCCTGTAGTATACGGGCAGCCAGTGCAATGACTGGCACAGAGCAGAGGCATCTGAGTAACGATTGGCCAGATGGGTGATCCTGGCTGCTGCATTAAGGATGGACAGGAGATGGGAAAGTCTGGTGAGGGGGAGGCCGCTTAATAGAGAATTGCAATAGTCAAGGCGGGAATGGATTAGGGCCACGGTGAGGGTTTTTGTTGTTTCCATGGTGGGAAAGGGGCGGACTCTAGAGATATTCTCAAGGTGTAAGCGACAGGAGCGGACGAGAGATTGTGTGTGTTAGGAGAAGGAGGACGGTGTCAAACATAACACCTAGACAGCGAGCCTGCTGCCTAGGCATTATCGTGGTGCCGCAAACTGAGAGAGAGATGTCCGATTTAGGGAGGTTAGTGGATGGGGGGAGCAGAAGAAGTTCAGTTTTGGAAAGGTTTAGTTTCAAATAGAGAGTGGACATGATATTGAAACTGCAGCTAGACAGTCATTGGTGTTCTTTAATACCGCAGGGGTAAGGTCAGGGGCTGAAGTGCATAGTTGTGTGTCATCAGCATAAAGATGGTACTGAAAGCCAAATCTGCTGATGGTGCGTCCAATCGGGGCTGTGTAGAGAGAGAAGAGGAGAGGGCCAAGGACTGAACCCTGAGGGACTCCAATAGAGAGGGGAAGAGGGGAAGAAGTGGAGCCAGCAAAAGATACACTGAAAGAGCGGTCAGAAAGATAGGAGGAAAGCCAGGAAAGAGCAGTGTCCTTTATGCCAATGGAGTGCAGCATAGAGAGTAGGAGCTGATGATCGACAGTGTCAAAAGCTGCAGAGAGGTCGAGAAGAATAAGCAGAGAGTGGTCACCATTACGTTTTGCTGTCAGAAGGTCATTGGTCACTTTGATAAGGGCAGTTTCTGTAGAGTGAAGGGGGCGGAAACCAGACTGTAATGGATCTAGAAGAGAGTGAGCGGAGAGGTAACGGGTGAGGCGGGAATAGACCAGGCGCTCCAAGAGTTTAGAGATGAAGGGGAGATTGGAGACTTGTCTGTATTTATTTGTGCAGGTTGGGTCGAGAATGGTTTTCTTTAATAATGGAGTAATGATCGAGTGTTTGAAGGAGGACAGGAAGATGCCAGAAGAGAGGGAGAGATTGAAGATTTTGGTTAGATGAGTGGTGACGACTGGAGAGAGGGACTGGAGCAGGCGTGAGGGAATGGGGTCAGTAGTGCATGTGGTGGGACGAGAGGAAGAAAGGAGCCTGGAGACTTCTTCTTCTGTGATTGGGTCAAATGTGGAGAGTGAACTGGAGGAGATGTGGGGAAGAATGGGGGTGGCAGCGCTTGGAGGCTGAGAGCTGATTTCCTGGCGGATGTTGTCTATTTCCTCCATGAAGTAGGAAGCCAGGTCATCAGCACAGAGGTCAGTGATGGGGGCCTGCACTTTAGGACTGAGGAGAGAGTGAAAGGTGTCAAAACGTTTTTTTGGATTGTTGGATAGTGAGGAGACCAGGGAGGTGAAGTAGGTCTGTTTGGCAAGGTGAAGGGCAAAGTTGTAAGTTTTGAGCATGAATTTATAGTGGATGAAGTCTCCTGGTGAGCGAGTTTTCCTCCATAGACGTTCAGCACTCCTAGAACATCGCTGGAGGAATTGAGTTTGTGGTGTGAGCCAGGGCTGTTTTGGTCTCGAAAGGAGGTTCTGAGGGTGAGGGGCGCTACTTGGTCCAGGGAGCTTCTGAGAGTGTCATTGTAGTGATTTACTGCCTGATCTGGACAGGAGATTGAAGAGATTGGGGAGAGAGATGAGATGAGGAAGTCTGTGAGTGCATGAGGGTTAATGGCTTATAGATTTCTGGATGTGTGATAGGTAGGATTGGGCTGTGGTGGCCAAGGGTTAGTGAGTGAGAAGGAGAGAATGTTGTGGTCAGAGAGAAGAGGTGAGTTAACCAAGGGGGAGGATGAGCAGAGCCGGGTAAAGACCAGGTCAAGGGTGTTACCGTCTTCGTTCGTCTCAGAGGTTGAGAGCTGTGAGAGGCCGAGAGAAGTAGTTAAAGATAGGATCTGGGGTTCAGATGGGGAGATGGGGCTGTTTATGGGAATGTTAAAGTCTCCCAGAATAAGGGTTGGTAAATCTGAGGACATGAAATGCGGGAGCTACGCGGAGAAATGGTCTAGGAACTGGGTGGGTGACCTGGGGGGCGGTATACCACTGCTACTTTGAGGGGGACGGGATGGAATAGCCTAATGGTATGGACCTCAAAAGAAGGGAATGAGAGTGATGGGGCTGGAGGAATGACCTGGAAAGTACATTGTGGGGACAGGAGGAGGCCAACTCCACCACCACGTCTGTTCCCAGGTCTAGGGGAGTGAGAGAAGTGTAGGCCGCCGTGAGAAATAGCAGCCAGAGAAGCAGTGTCTGAATCCTGGATCCTGGTTTCTGTGAGGGCCAGCAGGTTAAGAGAGTTGGTAAGGAAGTAATTGTGAATGAAGGGAAGTTTGTTGCATACAGAGCGTGGATTCCAGAGAGCGCAGTTAAAAGAGGGAGATGAAGGAGTGCAAGTGATGGTAATAAGGTTAGTGGGGTTTCTATGTGTGGTGGGAGAGGGGTTGAAGTTAGAGGGCGGACCAGAGTTGGAGGAGATATCACCTGACAGGAGCAGCAGCAAAAAGAGGAAGAGCAGATAATTTTTAGATTTTGGACTTGGTTTATTATGACAAATGTTAGAATATGGTGGGCTGAGAATCTTCAGTAAACTGAAAATAGCATGGGAGCTGTACATAAAGTAGCTCAGGAGAGAGGGGCTGATGTGGATGAGTGGTGATGGAGGGGATGGGGTGATACAAGTTGGTGGTGATGGCACATAGAAACACAAACAGTGCAGTTAAAGACATGGTATTGATTAGTAGAGAATAGAGTAATAGACATTGTTTGAATGGCTATCTGACAGTACCTTCCAGTCTATCCCAGTCAAATCTGGTCAATTTCAGGTCTATTTAATTTCTGTACACTTTAGCTACAACACTTTCGCATCAGACACGTCTGCATCAGACTAAGCAAGGCTCCTTATATGCTCAATGATACTGATTTCAGGTGTGGGGAATGGGGAGGGAACTGGAGTCCATTAAGCCATGGCCAAGCAAGGCTGCACCAAATGGTCACTCATAGGCATATTTGAACAAAGGATCATAAACAGGCATTGGGGGGGGGACAGGGGGAAGGACACTTACATTGATGCTGGAATCAGATATTTTCAGCAGACAGAATACATCAAAAAAGCATTACAGTTTTGTGCTGATCCATACGGCCAAACATACCCCAGATATTTTCAGCAGACAGAATACATCAAGAAAGCATTACAGTTTGGTGCTGATCCACACGGCCAAACATACCCCAGATATTTTCAGCAGACAGAATACATCAAAAAATCATTACAGGGGCGTGTCCTGGAGCGAGCAATGCCGGACGCTTAAACAGAGAGCTCTCCCAGCGGTCTCCACAAACCGAGGACATAGCGGCACATAACGGGATCTTTCCACCCCCCTCTGGAGGCGCATTAACTCCTTACCCTCCGGTGATGCCGCGGACAGGATCCAGGAGCCGTGGCCCGATCCAAAAGGTATCAGATTTCTTCTCCACTGAGCGCCAGTAGCTGCAGGACTGAAAGCCAAGATGGCGCCGACAGGAGAAGCAGCTTCCCGCTCTCCTCGCTCCCCTCACTCTCAGAACTCACATGCTAGTTCACAAAGTGACAGAGGTGAACGCTCACCTAGAGGGAGACAGGATGACTCTACAGTTATTACCTATGGTGTCCTAAGAGGTCTCCTAGGCGACTTGCGAGCCTCCATTCAGTCTGACATTAGGAACATAGTGGGAGAGATAAGAGCAGACATGGCGTCCATGAATGAACGAACTGGCCACCTAGAGGAAAAGATGGCCGAATTCGCTGGGGCCCATAATGAGCTAGCTGACAGCTATCATGATGTCTCACAAGACCTCAGGAACATGAGGGCGAAAGTCTGTGATCTAGATGATAAACTGAGAAGGAGTAACATAAAAGTGAGGGGAATAGCTGAATCAGAGGACGATGAGGATTTAACAGCTATAGTACTGCCTTTCCTGAGAATGATTCTCCCCAAAGCATCCACAGCGGAATTAGACATTGAAAAGGCTTTCAGACTTCCCCGCTCACAGAGAGCCCCTCCGGACGTCCCGAGAGATGTCATGGTGCACCTTACATCTCCTAAACTAAGAGACTCTTTGATGCACACCCACTACGAAAAAACCCATTTCTGGAAGGCCCTTTCACTAAATGGTCTCTCTTCCCGGATCTCTCCCAGGGAACACTAGCAAGGCGAAGGGACTTCGCGCCATACTGCGCCGTTTTGAGAGACCGCGGAATCAACTATGCTTGGGGCTCCCCTGTTAATGTATCATTTAGGTACAAAGGGAAACGTCAACTATTTTCCTCCCCAACAAAAATGAAAACAGCACTGATAGACTGGAGGCTAATGGTGAAATCTGGCCTGCCGCCAAACAGCTCATCACCACGTCATCATAACAGCCCTGCTGCGTCCCCGGAAGGAGGGTCAGGATTGAAATGAAGACTGGTCCTCGAGGAGTGGACTAAGCCGCTGGTATGACTTAAGTCATATTTCTCTGCTGGACTCTCAGATCTCGGCACTGGTTGTTGAGCTCTGTGCGTCCATTTGGGGCCCGTCATCGCCCCTTATTTTCCTCCCCCCCAGAGGCCCACAATTAATCCCATAATTGGGTGAGAAACACACCCTGGGCCTGACGAGCGCCTTCAAGAAGGCCTCCAAGTTAAATGTATAGTTATATTTGTTGACCAGTGGTCACCTGGCTCTTTCTAATATTCCTTTCTTGCTTCTTCCCTAACTAGCTTATTGTTCCCCTCTTTCTTTTGTTCCTCTCCCCTCCTTTCTTTCTCTCCTTCCTCTCAACAACTACTCAATCCACTACATTCCCAAACTTCTATCCACTACACCACGCCAAACTTATAACTGTATATATTTTCTATCTCCACTTACCTTTCTACCCCTATTACTACTTCTAGTGCTTCTATTTCTTACCTCACTACTCTTCACTAATCCTCCCACTATAAGCTCACCTCCCCCATCTCTCTATTCTCTCCCTAAACTCGCCTCCTCCACATCTCTACTCACTAACTCCGCAAATCTCTCCAGTGGTGACCGGTCCATTTAACCTAAGCAATTTCATTTGCCAGATTGATGATTTTTGTGTTCCGGAACTCGAACAATTTGAAAATTATTCATATATTGTTGACTGTAATTTTATAATTTTAGTTACTGTTCTCACCTCATTGTTCTACTTCACCCCCACTTTCGCTCTTCCTCCCCCCCCTCTATCCAAAGTCATTTCCCACTTCAGAGTCCCAACTCAGCGCAATTAATTGACATCTTTATTGGTTTGTAATTTGACATTCTTTTCTTTGAACCTGACTATCTGCCAAGATGAGCTTCCAATGTGCGTCAATCAATGTTAATGGCTTAAACTCCCCACAAAAGAGGACCCTGGTGTGGCAACAGCTCACCAAACTGAAAGCCGACATTATTTTTGTCCAAGAGACTCACCTACTTGAGGTGATAATTTCAGAATGGGGTCTTTAAAATTCCCCTTACAATACTTTGCTAACGCTTCTACCAAAACATCAGGGGTGGCTATCTTTGTCCATAAAGCACTGGCATTTCAACTAATTGAGAGTGTAGCAGACCCGTTGGGTCGATTACCTGGTGGTGCGGGCCATGATCAATGGAAAACATTACACCTTGGTGTCGGTATATGGCCCTAACACAAACCAACTAAAATTTATCCGCTCACTGTTCAATACATTGGACGAGCTCTCAAAGGGATTTCTCTTACTGGCAGGAGACTTTAACATTTCCAGTAGACAAACACCTTGATTGCTCAACCCCTTCAACATGCCGGGGTGATCTGGGGGGTTTGCTATACACCCACCATCTTCACGATATCTGGCGATATACCCATGGTGAAGAGAGAGACTACACTTTCCTATCTCCTAGATTTCAAACATACAGCCGAATAGACTACTTTTTGGTTGGGGATTCTCTTCTCCCGAAATGTCAAACATCATCTATCGGACACATTACTTGGTCCGACCACGCCCCAATTCTACTCCGCATAGCCGATGACCTGCAAATTTCCCCTACACCCACATGGACAATGAATGACCACCTTCTAACTGTTCCAGACAACATATCACACATCGACTCCCAACTCGACCAATACTTTTCACTTAACCAAACTCAAGGCATAGACCCTGAAGTACTATGCTATGCCCACAAAGCTGTATTGCGAGGCCAACTTATTCAGATAGCGGCTCGTGCAAAACGTACTCGAAATGAACAACTGGAAAGTCTCACCAAAAAACTATCAGCTTTAGAAGCACTGTATAAACAAGCCCAGACTCAGCAAACTCGGACTGAACTAGAGGCCACCCGCAAAGATCTTAAAGCTCTCCTACTTTACAGAGTAGAATTCAACCTTAAAAAGCTTAAAGCGCGTTATTACGGGATGGGCGACAAAGCGGGTAAACTTCTAGCAAACAGGATCAAAAAAAAAAGGTTATCCACCAAAATTGATCATGTCCTCCGACCTTCAGGAGAGAAAATTAGACACCCCCTGGAAATTACTGCCCAATTCAAAGACTACTACACATCCCTATATAACCTTCGTGATGATCCTTACACCCCGCAGCCAAATGAGGACACGATCAGGTCCTTCCTGGCCCAGACTCACTTACCTAAGCTGAATGCCACTCAACTTGCTTTACTAAACACCCCCTTCTCCACTGAAGAGATCAAGTCAATAATCCTCTCGACAAAGAAATCATCAGCCCCAGGCCCAGACGGATTCTCTAACAAATACTACGCGACTTTTCAGACTACACTAATACCTCACATGCTCTCCCTCTTCTCATTCTGGAGAGATAAGGGGCGCATACGCCCCGAGGGTCTGGAAGCTACAATCGCCACGATTCCGAAACCGGGCAAACCCCCAACTCCCCACCAAACTTCCCCCCAATTGCCCTTCTGAACGGAGACGTTAAAATATACGCAAAGTTACTGGCCCAACGCTTAGCGACAGTTTTACCTGACCTAATAGGCCTGGAACAAGTGGGTTTTATCCCAGGACGACAAGCCTCGGATGGTACACGACGAGTGGTCGACCTCCTAGAGATTTTGGAGCGGGGAGGGGCCCCCAGTGCATTACTCTCCTTGGATGCCGAAAAGGCGTTTGATAGGGTGCACTGGGGGTACCTCGAGGCGGTCTTGGCTGAGTTTGGACTGGTGGGTGACTTTAAGGCGGCGGTTTTGGCTCTCTACACCTCCCCCACAGCTAAGGTCAGAGCATCGGGTTTTTTGTCAGACTCTTTCTCGTTGACTAACGGGACCGACAGGGGTGTCCACTCTCCCCGCTAATTTTTGCTCTCATTATGGAGCCGTTGGCGGCTAGAGTGAGGCAGGACCCTCTGATTACAGGCCCATGTCTGGGGGGGGTGGAACATAAAATTGGTTTATACGCAGATGACGTAATCTTTATCTGTTCAAATCTCACTATCACCATCCCTAGAATAATGACCCTATTGGAAGAGTTCTCCGCTGCGTCATATTATAAATTAAATATAACCAAATCTCTACTCTACCCGGTCCAGATACCTGCGGCACTTTCGGAAACAATTAAGGCACTCTTCCCATTTCAATGGTCTCCAACGGGCATCCCATACCTAGGGATAATGATTTCACACACTAAAGAAATGCTCCGACGTAACTACGAAACACTGCTCCAAACACTGAAAGAAGGCATCTCAGCACATAAACAATTAATTCTTTCATGGATTGCCAGAATCCATATTGCAAAGATGATATACCTCCCAAAAATCCTATACATCTTTAGATGTCTGCCATTGCATTTCCAAAACGCATGATCGCAACCCTACAATCTACATTAATCGACTTTATTTGGAATTATAAACATCACAGAGTGGGCATGAAGTATTGACTCTTCCGACCCATTTGGCGGGAATGGGAGTCCCCAACCTGAAGCATTATTATGTAGCCTCGCACCTAACTGTGGCTTGTCAGTGGTGGGCTGACACCCCTAATCAGTTGTGGATGTTAATTGAGAAACAGTATGCCCCACAGGGTTCCACTAGACTACTACTGGAAATGAACCTACTGAGACTACTGAAAGTTCAACTTTACTTAAACCTATGCGGACTTTGGTACAAATTTGGCGACAAATTCACATCCTCTACTCTCTTTCCTACTAAAATCAGTATCTATCCTGGATCCTGGTTTCTGTGAGGGCCAGCAGGTTAAGAGAGTTGGTAAGGAAGTAATTGTGAATGAAGGGAAGTTTGTTGCATACAGAGCGTGGATTCCAGAGAGCGCAGTTAAAAGAGGGAGATGAAGGAGTGCAAGTGATGGTAATAAGGTTAGTGGGGTTTCTATGTGTGGTGGGAGAGGGGTTGAAGTTAGAGGGCGGACCAGAGTTGGAGGAGATATCACCTGACAGGAGCAGCAGCAAAAAGAGGAAGAGCAGATAATTTTTAAGATTTTGGACTTGGTTTATTATGACAAATGTTAGAATATGGTGGGCTGAGAATCTTCAGTAAACTGAAAATAGCATGGGAGCTGTACATAAAGTAGCTCAGGAGAGAGGGGCTGATGTGGATGAGTGGTGATGGAGGGGATGGGGTGATACAAGTTGGTGGTGATGGCACATAGAAACACAAACAGTGCAGTTAAAGACATGGTATTGATTAGTAGAGAATAGAGTAATAGACATTGTTTGAATGGCTATCTGACAGTACCTTCCAGTCTATCCCAGTCAAATCTGGTCAATTTCAGGTCTATTTAATTTCTGTACACTTTAGCTACAACACTTTCGCATCAGACACGTCTGCATCAGACTAAGCAAGGCTCCTTATATGCTCAATGATACTGATTTCAGGTGTGGGGAATGGGGGAGGGAACTGGAGTCCATTAAGCCATGGCCAAGCAAGGCTGCACCAAATGGTCACTCATAGGCATATTTGAACAAAGGATCATAAACAGGCATTGGGGGGGGGACAGGGGGAAGGACACTTACATTGATGCTGGAATCAGATATTTTCAGCAGACAGAATACATCAAAAAAGCATTACAGTTTTGTGCTGATCCATACGGCCAAACATACCCCAGATATTTTCAGCAGACAGAATACATCAAGAAAGCATTACAGTTTGGTGCTGATCCACACGGCCAAACATACCCCAGATATTTTCAGCAGACAGAATACATCAAAAAATCATTACAGGGGCGTGTCCTGGAGCGAGCAATGCCGGACGCTTAAACAGAGAGCTCTCCCAGCGGTCTCCACAAACCGAGGACATAGCGGCACATAACGGGATCTTTCCACCCCCCTCTGGAGGCGCATTAACTCCTTACCCTCCGGTGATGCCGCGGACAGGATCCAGGAGCCGTGGCCCGATCCAAAAGGTATCAGATTTCTTCTCCACTGAGCGCCCAGTAGCTGCAGGACTGAAAGCCAAGATGGCGCCGACAGGAGAAGCAGCTTCCCGCTCTCCTCGCTCCCCTCACTCTCAGAACTCACATGCTAGTTCACAAAGTGACAGAGGTGAACGCTCACCTAGAGGGAGACAGGATGACTCTACAGTTATTACCTATGGTGTCCTAAGAGGTCTCCTAGGCGACTTGCGAGCCTCCATTCAGTCTGACATTAGGAACATAGTGGGAGAGATAAGAGCAGACATGGCGTCCATGAATGAACGAACTGGCCACCTAGAGGAAAAGATGGCCGAATTCGCTGGGGCCCATAATGAGCTAGCTGACAGCTATCATGATGTCTCACAAGACCTCAGGAACATGAGGGCGAAAGTCTGTGATCTAGATGATAAACTGAGAAGGAGTAACATAAAAGTGAGGGGAATAGCTGAATCAGAGGACGATGAGGATTTAACAGCTATAGTACTGCCTTTCCTGAGAATGATTCTCCCCAAAGCATCCACAGCGGAATTAGACATTGAAAAGGCTTTCAGACTTCCCCGCTCACAGAGAGCCCCTCCGGACGTCCCGAGAGATGTCATGGTGCACCTTACATCTCCTAAACTAAGAGACTCTTTGATGCACACCCTACGAAAAAACCCATTTCTGGAAGGCCCTTTCACTAAATGGTCTCTCTTCCCGGATCTCTCCCAGGGAACACTAGCAAGGCGAAGGGACTTCGCGCCATACTGCGCCGTTTTGAGAGACCGCGGAATCAACTATGCTTGGGGCTCCCCTGTTAATGTATCATTTAGGTACAAAGGGAAACGTCAACTATTTTCCTCCCCAACAAAAATGAAAACAGCACTGATAGACTGGAGGCTAATGGTGAAATCTGGCCTGCCGCCAAACAGCTCATCACCACGTCATCATAACAGCCCTGCTGCGTCCCCGGAAGGAGGGTCAGGATTGAAATGAAGACTGGTCCTCGAGGAGTGGACTAAGCCGCTGGTATGACTTAAGTCATATTTCTCTGCTGGACTCTCAGATCTCGGCACTGGTTGTTGAGCTCTGTGCGTCCATTTGGGGCCCGTCATCGCCCCTTATTTTCCTCCCCCCCAGAGGCCCACAATTAATCCCATAATTGGGTGAGAAACACACCCTGGGCCTGACGAGCGCCTTCAAGAAGGCCTCCAAGTTAAATGTATAGTTATATTTGTTGACCAGTGGTCACCTGGCTCTTTCTAATATTCCTTTCTTGCTTCTTCCCTAACTAGCTTATTGTTCCCCTCTTTCTTTTGTTCCTCTCCCCTCCTTTCTTTCTCTCCTTCCTCTCAACAACTACTCAATCCACTACATTCCCAAACTTCTATCCACTACACCACGCCAAACTTATAACTGTATATATTTTCTATCTCCACTTACCTTTCTACCCCTATTACTACTTCTAGTGCTTCTATTTCTTACCTCACTACTCTTCACTAATCCTCCCACTATAAGCTCACCTCCCCCATCTCTCTATTCTCTCCCTAAACTCGCCTCCTCCACATCTCTACTCACTAACTCCGCAAATCTCTCCAGTGGTGACCGGTCCATTTAACCTAAGCAATTTCATTTGCCAGATTGATGATTTTTGTGTTCCGGAACTCGAACAATTTGAAAATTATTCATATATTGTTGACTGTAATTTTATAATTTTAGTTACTGTTCTCACCTCATTGTTCTACTTCACCCCCACTTTCGCTCTTCCTCCCCCCCCTCTATCCAAAGTCATTTCCCACTTCAGAGTCCCAACTCAGCGCAATTAATTGACATCTTTATTGGTTTGTAATTTGACATTCTTTTCTTTGAACCTGACTATCTGCCAAGATGAGCTTCCAATGTGCGTCAATCAATGTTAATGGCTTAAACTCCCCACAAAAGAGGACCCTGGTGTGGCAACAGCTCACCAAACTGAAAGCCGACATTATTTTTGTCCAAGAGACTCACCTACTTGAGGTGGATAATTTCAGAATGGGGTCTTTAAAATTCCCCTTACAATACTTTGCTAACGCTTCTACCAAAACATCAGGGGTGGCTATCTTTGTCCATAAAGCACTGGCATTTCAACTAATTGAGAGTGTAGCAGACCCGTTGGGTCGATACCTGGTGGTGCGGGCCATGATCAATGGAAAACATTACACCTTGGTGTCGGTATATGGCCCTAACACAAACCAACTAAAATTTATCCGCTCACTGTTCAATACATTGGACGAGCTCTCAAAGGGATTTCTCTTACTGGCAGGAGACTTTAACATTCCAGTAGACAAACACCTTGATTGCTCAACCCCTTCAACATGCCGGGGTGATCTGGGGGGTTTGCTATACACCCACCATCTTCACGATATCTGGCGATATACCCATGGTGAAGAGAGAGACTACACTTTCCTATCTCCTAGATTTCAAACATACAGCCGAATAGACTACTTTTTGGTTGGGGATTCTCTTCTCCCGAAATGTCAAACATCATCTATCGGACACATTACTTGGTCCGACCACGCCCCAATTCTACTCCGCATAGCCGATGACCTGCAAATTTCCCCTACACCCACATGGACAATGAATGACCACCTTCTAACTGTTCCAGACAACATATCACACATCGACTCCCAACTCGACCAATACTTTTCACTTAACCAAACTCAAGGCATAGACCCTGAAGTACTATGCTATGCCCACAAAGCTGTATTGCGAGGCCAACTTATTCAGATAGCGGCTCGTGCAAAACGTACTCGAAATGAACAACTGGAAAGTCTCACCAAAAAACTATCAGCTTTAGAAGCACTGTATAAACAAGCCCAGACTCAGCAAACTCGGACTGAACTAGAGGCCACCCGCAAAGATCTTAAAGCTCTCCTACTTTACAGAGTAGAATTCAACCTTAAAAAGCTTAAAGCGCGTTATTACGGGATGGGCGACAAAGCGGGTAAACTTCTAGCAAACAGGATCAAAAAAAAAAGGTTATCCACCAAAATTGATCATGTCCTCCGACCTTCAGGAGAGAAAATTAGACACCCCCTGGAAATTACTGCCCAATTCAAAGACTACTACACATCCCTATATAACCTTCGTGATGATCCTTACACCCCGCAGCCAAATGAGGACACGATCAGGTCCTTCCTGGCCCAGACTCACTTACCTAAGCTGAATGCCACTCAACTTGCTTTACTAAACACCCCCTTCTCCACTGAAGAGATCAAGTCAATAATCCTCTCGACAAAGAAATCATCAGCCCCAGGCCCAGACGGATTCTCTAACAAATACTACGCGACTTTTCAGACTACACTAATACCTCACATGCTCTCCCTCTTCTCATTCTGGAGAGATAAGGGGCGCATACGCCCCGAGGGTCTGGAAGCTACAATCGCCACGATTCCGAAACCGGGCAAACCCCCCAACTCCCCACCAAACTTCCGCCCAATTGCCCTTCTGAACGGAGACGTTAAAATATACGCAAAGTTACTGGCCCAACGCTTAGCGACAGTTTTACCTGACCTAATAGGCCTGGAACAAGTGGGTTTTATCCCAGGACGACAAGCCTCGGATGGTACACGACGAGTGGTCGACCTCCTAGAGATTTTGGAGCGGGGAGGGGCCCCCAGTGCATTACTCTCCTTGGATGCCGAAAAGGCGTTTGATAGGGTGCACTGGGGGTACCTCGAGGCGGTCTTGGCTGAGTTTGGACTGGTGGGTGACTTTAAGGCGGCGGTTTTGGCTCTCTACACCTCCCCCACAGCTAAGGTCAGAGCATCGGGTTTTTTGTCAGACTCTTTCTCGTTGACTAACGGGACCCGACAGGGGTGTCCACTCTCCCCGCTAATTTTTGCTCTCATTATGGAGCCGTTGGCGGCTAGAGTGAGGCAGGACCCTCTGATTACAGGCCCATGTCTGGGGGGGGTGGAACATAAAATTGGTTTATACGCAGATGACGTAATCTTTATCTGTTCAAATCTCACTATCACCATCCCTAGAATAATGACCCTATTGGAAGAGTTCTCCGCTGCGTCATATTATAAATTAAATATAACCAAATCTCTACTCTACCCGGTCCAGATACCTGCGGCACTTTCGGAAACAATTAAGGCACTCTTCCCATTTCAATGGTCTCCAACGGGCATCCCATACCTAGGGATAATGATTTCACACACTAAAGAAATGCTCCGACGTAACTACGAAACACTGCTCCAAACACTGAAAGAAGGCATCTCAGCACATAAACAATTAATTCTTTCATGGATTGCCAGAATCCATATTGCAAAGATGATATACCTCCCAAAAATCCTATACATCTTTAGATGTCTGCCATTGCATTTTCCAAAACGCATGATCGCAACCCTACAATCTACATTAATCGACTTTATTTGGAATTATAAACATCACAGAGTGGGCATGAAAGTATTGACTCTTCCGACCCATTTCGGGGGAATGGGAGTCCCCAACCTGAAGCATTATTATGTAGCCTCGCACCTAACTGTGGCTTGTCAGTGGTGGGCTGACACCCCTAATCAGTTGTGGATGTTAATTGAGAAACAGTATGCCCCACAGGGTTCCACTAGACTACTACTGGAAATGAACCTACTGAGGACTACTGAAAGTTCAACTTTACTTAAACCTATGCGGACTTTGGTACAAATTTGGCGACAAAATTCACATCCTCTACTCTCTTTCCTACTAAAATCAGTATCTATCCGAGCGGTCGAAACACTAGTGGACTCTCTCTCTCTCCATCATTGGCGATCCAAGGGCATCGTTTACATTCATCAGGTCCTAAATGATTCCATCATGAAATCCTTTGCTGAATTGACAGACAGGTACGACATCCCTAAAACTTCATTCTACCAATACTTACAACTGCGCCACTTTTTAAGTTCTGTGGCATTGGTCCCTGTAGACTTATCCATGGTGGATGGCCTCGTACAGAGATTTTTTCGATCTCACCCCCCGGGCTTGAGAGGGGTCTCCATCATGTACGGAGCCTTATCCCGACTACAATCCCTAGAGAAACTACCTTATATGACCAATTGGGAAACAGCTTTAAAAGACGAATTCTCTCTGAACCAATGGCAAGAAGCCTCAGGGAAAAGTACAAAATATACAAGCTGTGTGAATCATCACGAACAGCTAAAAAAAGTACACTTTGAGTGGTACGTCACCCCAAATGCTTTGGCAAAATATAAGAGTGGAAATCATGGATTGACTCAGACCTGTTGGAGAGGATGTGACCAGACAGGGTCCTCTTTACATATGTGGTGGGAGTGTAGTGCTTTACAAGGGTTCTGGCAGGGAGTGTCCTCCCTCCTAATTTCCTTAACAGGAGTCTCTTTTCAACTAAAACCTTCACTGGCAATTCTGGGGCTGGGATTAGACGATTGGCCGACACCATTACGACCAATGGTAGCAAATGTTTTACTGGCAGCTAGATTGTGTGTCGCTAGACATTGGAAATCAAACGCATTACCATCTATGCCAGAATTACATGCAGCTATTAATCTCCATCTCCAACATGAGATCATGTTGGCACATGATGCCCCCCAACGAAACAGAGTTCTCATTTGGTGGGACCCCTGGGTAATGTCCCCGTATAATACTGTCCAAATTCCTTCTTAAACTTGAGCTTCCTATAATGTGGATGTTGAAAACTCATTGTCCCTGGGTCATCTAGTCGAAAGATGCTGTTGTGGGAACTCATCCCCCTACCCCCCCCCCCACCCCCACCTCACCCTCTCTTTTATCCCTTTTCCGATATCTCCTTGTCTTTTTCTTTCCCCCATTGTTTATAGTTAAACTTGATTTTATGCTAATGTTTTGATACTAGTTATTTACATATATCAAAAACATTGCGGACTTAATCACCTTGAAAACTACGAATACTACAATTATAAGCAGTATTAACATTTGTTTTCAATATTGTCACATGTACTACTCTGTATGCTTAACAAATTTATAATAAAAACCATTGTTATAAAAAATCATTACAGTTTGGTGCTGATCCATACGGCCAAACATACCCCAGATATTTTCAGCAGACAGAATACGTCAAAAAAGCATTACAGTTTGGTGCTGATCCATACGGCCAAACATACCCCAGATATTTTCAGCAGACAGAATACATCAAAAAAAGCATTACAGTTTGGTGCTGATCCATACGGCCAAACATACCTGTAGAGAAACACAGAAACAACATGATGATTAGGTGATGGTCAGAGGAGTGCAGATGAATTATGATACAGGGCGGATGATGGAGCAGATGCTTCATATCATTTCAGGTCTATTTAATTTCTGTACACTTTAGCTACAACACTTTTGCATCAGACACGTCTGGAAGGATGTTCACAGCAGCGCTCAGCTGACCCATCTCTGTGACACAGGGCTTTGGCTTGGAGAGTCCAGTTATAGACTCAGACTTGTGGGGGTCAGATTTCTAGACCTGCCTTCCAGTTTAAAATTCTAATTCTGGGTCTATGATTGGACACTCACCAATTTAGCCATGCATATATTATTTTTCAAATGCTCTTTTGTCTAAATCAATTCTTTTCCCACAGTAAATATCAACGGCTATACTAACCCATTTGGTGGAGTCTTTGATCCCCTTCTCTTTTTGGCTACAGGTGTGAATTGTTTCACTCTGTGCTTTTTCCAAGATGCACCCCTGGGGAGACCTGCAGTCACTATGACTGGGAGCAGATCTTGTGCTTAAAAAAGAACAGGTTGTGACCTCTTGTGGACTGACATGGAATTTAACACCCTTAACTGTTCTGGTGTCCAGTCGCTGAGATACATATTTCACTACAATAATTCATGAACCTTTTAATTAAGGGACCATGGCTTTTATTTTTGCAAACTGCTACATTCCAATTTTTATCAAGAGCATATAATAGGAATGCAGCACAGCAAATTTCCCCAAGGGATGGGTGCAATGTCCACATAGATTGACTCAGTCCTCAATATGTGCAAATTAGTGATGAGTGAGTAGCGAAATATTCGTAATCACTGTACTCGTAATGAGTACTTTATAATAATCGTGTATTCATCTGAATAGCAAGTCCAATGTTAGTCAATTAGTGATAGGCTCCACCCACACACGGCCATAAAACAAGCATTTCTAAGTGGGTTGCACTAGTGACTTGTATAGAGGTAAAATTATGTTCTCATGAGCATCTATGCCTCTTTTAATACATCCCATTATTTTATTTGCCTTTGCAGCATTGCAGCAGCTGCCTGACACTGGCCACTAAATGTGAGTTTGTCATCTACCCATACTCCCAGGTCTTTTTCAGTGACAGTTTTGCCCAGTGATTTACAATTAAGCACATAATTATACCTTTTGTTTCCTCTGCCCAAGTGCATAACCTTAAATTTATCCCCATTAAAGCTCATTTGCCATTTATCAGCCCAAGCTTCTAGTTTACATAAATCCTCCTGTAATATAAAATTGTCCTCCTCTGTATTGATAACCCTGCAGAGTTTAGTGTCATCTGCAAATATTGAGATTCTACTCTGTATGCCCCCTACAAGGTCATTAATAAATATATTAAAAAGAAGTGGGCCCAATACTGACCCCTATGGTACCCCACTGTTAACTGTGACCCATTCTGAGTGTGATCCATTAATAACCAACCTTTGTTTCCTATTACTAAGCCAGTTCTTAACCCACTTAGACATATTCTCCCCTATCCCCATTGCTCTCATTTTAAGTATCAACCTTTTGTGTGGCACTGTATCAAAGGCTTTTGAAAAGTCCATATACACCACGTCCACTACATTTCTTTGGTCCAGTCCAGAACTTACCTCTTCATAGAAGTTTATCAGGTTAGTTTGACAGGAATGGTCCCTCATAAACCCATGTTGATATTGGGTCATGAGGTTATTTTTCTTCAGATACTCCAGTATAGCATCTCTTAGAAAACCCTCTAGGATTTTACCCACAGTAGAGGTTAAGCTTGCTGGCCTATAATTTCCAAGTTCAGTTTTTGACCCCTTTTTGAATATTGGCACCACATTTGCTATATGCCAGTCCTGTGGTACAGACCCTGTTATTATGGAATCTTTAAATATTAAAAATAATGGTCTACCTATAACAGTACTTAATTCCTGCTGTACTTCCTGCTGGGCTAAGCAGGTGACATTTAATGGAGAGTTTTTGTTATCACTGATCATATTGTCTGTCATGGGATTTTCTTGTGTAAATACAGTTGAAAAAAGTCATTTAGCATATTGGCTTTTTCCTCATCCTCATCCACCATTTCACCCAGACTATTTTTAAGGTGGCCAACGTAATCATTTTTTAGTTTCTTATTATTTATGTAGTTAAAAAATATTTTGGGATTTTTTTTACTTTCTCTGGCAATGAGTCTCTCTGTCTCAATCTTTGCTGCCTTGATTTGCTTTTCACAAATGTTATTTAATTTTCAGTATTTATTTAATGCTGCATCACTACCTACTTGCTTTAATTCCCTAAATGCTTTCTTTTTGTCACTTATTGCGCCCCTTACAGCTTTATTTAACCATAGTGGTTTCCTCCTATTTCTAGCATGTTTATTCCCATAGGGTATATATTGTGCACAGGTCCTATTCAGGATGCAAATAAATGTCTCCCATTTGCTTTGTGTACTTTTATGTCTCAGGATATCATCCCAGTTTATTGCACTTAGATCATCTCGCAACCATTGGAAATCTTCTACTACACATCTTATTAAAGGATACTTGAAAACGTATTAGTTTGTGATCACTATTACTCAAGTGTCCTCCAACCCGTATATTTGATATACGATCCGGCCTGCTGGTTAATATTAGGCCTAGCAGTGCCCCCCTTCTTGTCGGGTCCTGAACCAGTTGTGAAAGGTAACTATCTCTCAAGCTTGTCAAAAACCTATTACCTATGCTGGAACTGCAGGTTTCTGTTCCCCAATGTATTTCAGGGTAGTTGAAGTCCCCCATAATAATGACTTCTCACTGAGTTGCTGCATCATCTATTTGCTTTATGAGGATATTCTCCTCCCATTGTTGTTGTAGACTTATAACAAACCCCTATCAGTAATTTATAATTTTTCCCCCTCCCCTTATCTCTACCCACAGGGACTCTACATTTTCATTGGATTCACCTATATTATCACGCAGGATGGGTTTTAAGGATGATTTTACGTATAAACAGACACCTCCCCCTCGTTAATTTGTACGGTCATTTCTGAAAAGACTATAGCCCTGTAAATTGACAGCCCAGTCATGGCTCTTGTCCAGCCATGTCTCTGATATCCCCACCATGTCATAATTATTTTTCAACAAAATTAATTCTAATTCCTCCATTTTGTTGGTGAGGCTTCTGGCATTAGTGTACATGCAGTTTATGCTTCTTTCTTTACCTCTATTCCTTCTTACTATATTGTAGAATCTTGGACAAAGTGCTTCGGTGTCCGCGCTGCTGCTCCAAAGCCAAAGAAACACAGACACGGGAATGTCTGGTACAGCTACAGCCTTTATTTTCCTCCTACGCGTTTCGGAGCCTCCTCCCGAGCTCCTTCCTATGATGTATCTTTGTGTAATAGCACATCGATCCCTGAGGATCTTAGCTGAAACCCTGCAGTATGCTGCTCCAGTCTAGAGGAATCGGATCTCTCAGCCTATATGCGCATTCTTTCTTTCACAGATTCTTACTATATTGACTGTTCTAACCCCACCCCCAATTTCATTACTTGTGCCCAGGTTACTATTTACACTATATTCCCCTCCTGTACAATGAATATCCTCCCCCCCAATCCCTAGTTTAAACACTCCTCCAACCGTCTAGCCATTTTCTCCCCCAGCACAGCTGCACCCTCCCAATTGAGGTGCAGCATGTCCCTAGCATAGAACCTGTAGCCAACAGAGAAGTCGACCCAGTTCTACAGGAACCCAAACTCCTCCTTCCTACAGCAATTCCTGAGCCACGTATTTATCTCCCTAATCTCCCGTTGCCTATCTGGAGTGGCACGTGGTACAGGCAGTATTTCAGAGAATACTACCTTGGAGGTCCTTGCCTTAAGCTTGCAGCCTAATTCCCTGAAATCATCTTTAAGTACCTTCCACTTACCTCTAACTTTGTTATTTGTGCCAATGTGCACCATGACCGCTGGGTCCTCACCAGCCCCTCCCAGTAATCTGTCAACCCGATCATCGATGTGCCAGACTCGATCGCCAGGTAGGCAGCACACTGTTCGATGATCCCTGTCTTTGTAACAGATTGCCCTATCTGTTCACCTAATAATTGAGTCCCTCACTTCCAGCACCTGTCTGGCCTGCCCTGCTCTCCTGTTTTTCCCCTTACTGGAGCTGACACTTCACCGGCTTTCAGAGAACATGCCTTTCTGCAGCAGTGCTATCCCTGAACTGACATCCCCCTCATCTGCCAGCTTAGCAAATTAATTGTGGTGTGCCAGCTCAGGACTAGCCTCCCTGGTACTCTTCCCTCTATTCTGCCTTCTGTCACCCAGCTAGCTACCTCACTGTCCTGCAGCTCCATGCTACCATCCTCCCCCACATCTATCCCAGTGAGCAGCTGCTCAGTGAGCAGCAGACTCCTTTCCATATTGTCTATGGATCTCTGCATTGCCAATTGTTCATTTAGATCCAGTATCTGGGCTTCCAAATGCACAACGTGCTCACATCTCATACAGCAGTATGCACGTTCGACCGGCTGTTCAAGGATTGCATACATGTGGCAAGGTGTACACTGGATGGCATTGTCAATTAAGAATAAGGATGATCCCTCTACACTATGAAAGTCCTTCAGATATATGTAGACAGCTATAAAATCTCCTCTTAGGCTAGGGTCACACTTGGCATGATTTTTTTGGTGCCTTAAAAATAAGCATTAATTTCTGCATGCTTTTTACATTTCTGCATGGGTTTTTTTAGGTGCTTTTTTGGCACCATGCGTTTTTCCATGCGTTTTTGAATCAGCGCCAAAAAATAGTGCATGCACCATTTTTTGGTGCTGTTTCAAAAACGCATGCCTTTTTTAGAAAACGCATGCCTTTTTTAACATGGGCCCCTATGGGAAACGCGAGCGTTTTTGCATGGTACTAAATGGTACTAATGGTACCATGCGTTTTTGCATGCGTTTTTGAAGGCAGCTCCTCACTTAAGTGCAAAAACGCATGCCAAAAACACATGGCACTTTAGGCATGCGTTTTTGCTATTGGGGCCTGGGTTTTTGCAAATGGGGCATGCGTTTTTTGCATGGGGGCCTATGGGTGCGTTTTTACATGCGATTTTATAAACGCAGGTCTCCTAAACCCATGTAAAATCTGCAAGTGTGACCCTAGCCTTAGCCTTCTTTTTTGCAAGCTAACCAATTCTAGATCCCTAAATAATTCCTCGTAGGACTTAGTTTGCAGATCACGCACTATCCTTGAAGCTCTTCTCTGAATTTGTTCGAGTTTTTCGATGTCTTTTTCAAAATGAGGTTCCCAGAACTGGAAACAGTATTCAAGATGAGGTCTGACCAAAAAAGAGTAGAGAGGGATAATTCCTTCACTTGATTTAGACTTTATGCTTCTCTTAATACATCACAGAACTATGTTTGCCTTTTTTGCTGTTGCACCACTCTGTTGAATTATGTTCAGTCTGTGATCTATTAGTATACCTAAGTCTTTTTCACATGTGCTGTTGTTTAATTTTATTCCTCCCTTTGTGTAGATGTTAGTTATGCTTTTTCCTACCCAGATGTAGAATTTTGCATTTCTCCCTGTTAAATACCATTCTATTAGTCGCTGCTAGTGATGAGTGAGTGTAATCATTACTATTCACTATTCGCACAAATAGTACAGTATTCACAATACTTGTTACTCGGCGAGTATCGCTGGTGCTCGTGAGTGATGTGTTGATCATTATCGATCTGACACATGTTGACAGCTCCCTCACTACATAAAGTGAGCTGGCACCTCAGTGAGGGCAGATTGAATGTTAGGATCTCTCTGGGGGAACACTGCAAGGTGTTTTATGCAAGTCAAATGTGAAAAAGCCCGCCCTCCTGCTCTGCCCCGGACATACTCGTTTGATAGCTGGATGTGTGTGGGCGGAGGCAATCACTCATTGACTTACATTGTACTCGCTATTCAGACAAATATGAGAGTTTTTAAAAGTACTCGTAACGAGTATAGCAAGTGCGAATATTATGACACTCACTCATCAGAAGTCGCTGCCCATTGTTCCAGCTTATCTAGATCCTTCTGAATCTTTTCTCTGTATTCTCTAATGTTAGCTCCTGGGTTTGCATTGTCTGCAAATTTGATTAGTTTATCTAAAGTTCTCTTATCTAAATCATTAATAAAAATGTTGAATAAAACTGAGCCCAAGACAGAGCCTTGTGGTAACCAATTTGAAACACTCTTCCAATTGACTGTTTAACCATTTATTACCAATCTTTGAGTCTGATCATTGAGCCAGTTATGAATCCACCCAACCATAATCTTGTCAATCCCATACTTGGCCATTTTTTTCAATAAGGATACTATGAGATACTTTATCAAACACTTTGCTGAATTTAAGGTATTCTATATGTACTGCATTTCTCTGATCCACCCAGTCATTGATTCCATCATAGAAGGAAACTAAATTAGTCTGACTTGTTTGCTACAAATTCATGCTGGCCCTAGTTAATTACTGTATTCTTATCTAAGTACTTACATACGTGGTGTTTAACAATTTGTTTAAAGATCTTTCCTGGTATAGAAGTAAGGCAAACTTGCCTGTAATTTCCTAGCTCCATCGTCTTTCCTTTTTTGAAAGTAGGGACATCATTTGCCCTTTTCCATTCTTTTGTTACTTCTCCTGTTCTCCAGGAATTTTTAGAGATATTGACTAGTGGCTCTGCAATTTCCTCTGCTACTTCTTTCAGTACACTAAGATGTAATTCATCTGGACCAGAAAATAAATTCATTAAAATTAGTTAAGTTTTCCCTCACCAGCTCCGGGTTTATAGATACTGTGAATTCTTTTATTCCTTCACTAGCATAGTGAAGTTCAATTGATGTTACATTTGCTTTCTTAGAGAACACAGATGCAAAAAAGGAATGTAAAAGTTCAGCCTTCTCAACAAAATATTTTACCACTTCAACCTTTTAATTCTTTAAAATTATTTTTGACTTTTCTTTTGCTTTTGACATTCCCCCAAAAACCTTTTTTACCTTTTGGTCTCAATTGCAAAACTCATTTCATTAATGGCTTTAGCTCTTCTAATGCAAGATAACAAGAATCTTTTACTCACCTCCCATGTTCTAACATGATATCTACAGTGCTGCACCCAAAGAGCTCAGTACCTCATTCCATCTATATTAGAAGGGGTAACCCCTCTAAAATAAATGGGACTAAGTAAACAAAAAGACATAGCAAACAAAACTAATTTCTTAACTCATTATTGAGTCCTCAATTTTCAATACCTTTTAATGGTCAGCTGAAAAGATGGTAACAAATAGCAAGCTACTCAAGTAGCCATGGTGCTCCTGTTAGCAACACATTCTTTGTTCTGGGTGTTTTGGGGGCCCTGATATTGGATCCATACCAATTGCACATTGATAGTCTAGCTTCTGCCCTGCACATCAGCATTAAAAGAGATCTACCCTATATCTAATTCATAACAGAACATACTCAAATTTACTACATTTAGCAAAAATATCCTATAACATCACAGATGTTGGAATGAAAAAAGGATGAATACTAAAGAATTATTTACCTTATTTGTATCACTATTTTTGCACAGAAACTTCACAAATATTGGTGCATGACATATCTTAATGGAGAGACACTGGGCTAATGCTGTAGATCTAATTTACATAGGAAAACACAACACAATAAAAGTGAAAATGGCAAATCAGTTTTATCATTCATACTGACCTAAATTATAAGTTGTAAAAATCTAGAAATGTCAAGTAAAGCCCAGAAGATTCTGAGCAAACAACATCTATTAAGTTATTAAAAATAACTTAATAAAGATCCCTCTATATATTTGGCTATATAGCTAAGCTAATTATAACCAATCTCTCCCTATTTGCCTGGGGAATAAACTCTAATTTCCCTTTACAGAGTTTGTATGATGCACATTAGCATTTTAATTATGGCTATTGCTAAATGTTTATGTGGTATATTGCTTTAGTTTTGTATCTAATATGACTAAACACAATTTATGAACATCCCCAATGGCACAACTTGTTCACATTCTCCTCTGAATATAAAGTTTTTGTCAGATTTTTGGCAAAAACAGTCCTTCACGATTTTAAAAACAATGAAATACAAATGTTACATCTTGGTTGTGATCCACAGATAAGTGCGTTAAGTACTGGTAGTTTCAGTTTTAAATGTTATAGCGCTTGTCAGTGTCAGCAGGTCCCTTGATAATGTATTGACTTCAAAGTTTTATGTTTACAGCTAATTGCAAGCTAATTCAAGTCAAAATTTGTGATGCACGTTCAACTAAATATATTAACTAAAGGGGATGTGTCATGAAAAATATTAGTCTCATATTAGCAATTAAGGAAAACCCATTCAGTCGCTTGGAAGATGCTAAATAAAGCAGACAAAGCTACATGGTGCTTTCCCAGCACCATGGCTATTGTGCTCTTATGATGATTTTGCCATTAGAAAAGTTAACTTCAAAGTTCATTTTACTGAAAAGATCTTGGAATAATAATTTTCACAATTGGATGTGTTTAATAAAAATGTTCCTTTGCTGAGATAATCTTATATATGTGCCCTGCAGTGTACTGTGTAATGGATGTGTCTGATAGCACAGGAACATGGTCTGATCATACCACATCTCCTGTGCTGAGATAATCTTATATATGTGTCCCTGCTATGTACTGTGTAATGGATGGTCTGACCATACAGGGACATGATCTGATCATACCACATCTCCTATGCTGAAATAATATTATATATGTGTCCCTGCTATGTGCTGTGTAGTGGATGTGTCTGATAGCACAGGAACATGGTCTGATCATATACCACATCTCCTGTGCTGAGATAATCTTATATATGTGTCCCTGCTATGTGCTGTGTAGTGGATGTGTCTGATAGCACAGGAACATGGTCTGATCATATACCACATCTCCTGTGCTGAGATAATCTTATATATGTGTCCCTTCTGTGTACTGTGTAATGGCCGTGTCTGACCATACAGGACAAGGTCTAATCATACAGACATTACAGCACAGTATCACAGCTAATTCTTTTTGTGAGGTAAAACATTTCACTGCCTATTTTTAAAAAATGTTTTACCCCAAGAAATAATTATTTGCGATGCCGTTTTGTAATGCCTGTATGCTTTCTTTTGCACCTAGGAGCTGTGGTATGATCAGGCCATGTCCCTGTATGGTCAGACACGGCAGTTACACAGTACATAACAGGAATACATATATAAGATTATCTCAGCCTGGGAGATGGGGTATGATCAGACCATGTCCCTGTACGGTCAGACACATCTATTACACAGTACATAACAGGGACACATATATAAGATTATCTCAGCCCAGGAGATGTGGTATGATCAGACCATGTCCCTGTATGGTCAGACACATCTATTACACAGTACATAGCAGGGACACATATATATAAAATTATCTCAGCACTGGAGATGTGGTATGATAAGACCATGTTCCTGTACGGTCAGACACGGCCATTGCACAGTACATAGCAGGGACACATACATAACATTTTCTCACCACAGGAGATGTGGTATGATTAGACCATGTTCCTGTATGGTCAGACACATCCATTACACAGTACATAGCAGGGACACATATACAAGATTGTCTCAGCACAGGAACATTTTATAAGTATCCAGTTATAGAACTTATCACTATTTGAAGATCTATTGATGAAACCCCTGATTGTAAACCCCTTGTTCATCGGAAAACCCTTTTAAGGTCACAGCATTCCCCCTACAGTTAAACAGAGGAGAATCTGTGTTTGTTAGGGTGCTTTCACATCTGCGTTTTTCGTAATTCGCGGCAGATGCGGTGAAAAAAACGCATCTGCCGCGTTTACCGCATAACCGTTCCACTTGCGGCGCGGTTGCGGTTTTTTCTATGCAATGTATAGGGGGACTTGCGGCAGATGCGGCAAGTGCGGTTTTGCACTTGCGGCAGGTGCGGCCGCGAAAAAAACCGCAGTAAGCCGCGGTTTTTTTCGCGGCCGCACCTGCCGCAAGTGCAAAACCGCACTTGCCGCACCTGCCGCAAGTCCCCCTATACATTGCATAGAAAAAACCGCAACCGCACCGCAAGTGGAACGGTTATGCGGTAAACGCGGCAGATGCGGTTTTTTCACCGCATCTGCCGCGAATTACGAAAAACGCAGATGTGAAAGGGCCCTAAGGGGGATAGGTCAACAATATGTGATTGTGGTGTCCAACAGCTGAGGCCTGCAGTGACAGAAGTAAATAATGTATAGATCAGGAGCAGTTACGTACACTATATATTGGCCCTTCCTGGCTACTGCAACTATTCACTTTAATCAGAGCTGTACAGCTTTACCTAAAAACAACCATGGAGCCATGTTCTTGGTTTAAATCCAACCACTACCAAAGCTTATAACAGCTTATTGGTGAGAGTCTCAGGTGTCAGACTTCCATCAATCTGATCATGTCAGTTTTGAACAACCCCTTTAAGTGAAAAAAAGCATGTGACTCAGTTTCAGTTAGCTATATTAGTTGCTTTAAAATCTATTTTATACAAATATGTTTTTATTCAGTTTATTATTGCCTTTATTATCGCACATGTATGGGAGTCCTAAAGGATTTTCAGAATTTTGCAGATTTGGAATCCAAAAACATGGTTGTTGTTGCTAAATAAAATTACCTACAATTCTGAGAGTCAGGGAGAATAGAACTTGAATGTCATCCTGATAGATCTTCATGCAAAATGTTATATTAGTCATATACAAGAAAAATAGTAGCAGTCAGAAAAACAGTCAGAAAAATGTGATATCTATTTTTAATTGACATTTTTATTTTTTGTGGCCAAATAATAACTTGAACTTGAAATGCAGTCATATTGGTTGATACTCAATACATTTTTTTGCTTAACAGACTAATAAAATTGACAAGTGAGAAGTTACTTAAAGCATAACCATCATTTAAATGTTTATTTAATAATTATGTAGAGCAAGGTATTTTTAATAAACTTTCAAATCAATTTATAAGAGAATTCTGGTTGAAAACCATTCATAAACCTTCCACAAGGTGTCCCCACTAGGCTGTGTCAGAAGGAGACATATGTTCATTCTCAGTCAGATCTATCTTCAAGCTTCTCACACTGAATACAGGGCATGTAACCATATAAGGGTAAAGGCGGGGTCTCTACAACATCAACACTGCTGACTGCAGCTGGTGAGGAAACAATGTATCAGAATATTTCAGGCTACAGCACTGTGTTAATAAATGTCAGAATGTCCAGATCACTGTAAAATCCTCCTTTCCTTGGCACAAGCTTCTCTGATCTGTCATCTGGCTCCACATAGCTCAGTCATAATCTCTGTTATCCTATTTTGTGCTGTTACATTGCACTACTCACTGTTCTCAACTGTGGCTTCCTACACAGTTCCCAAACCCTGATCTTTTCCTTTCTCTGCTTTCACACTGCACTACTCCCTATCAGCTGCTGACCATGCCCAAATAGCCATAAAATGCAGTTTTTAAAAGAGCACAGAAAAATGTGAGAAAATACGTCACATGGCGCAAAAGAAGCATTATCTTAGCTGCAATGTGACCCATCATTAACTAATGGTAAGAGGCGAAGGCGGGGTGCACCACCCTGGTAAAATTGGGGACAGAGTCGGTGCAATGTCAGACAGAAGAAATGGATCATTAAAAACCAGTGCAGTATTGTGTTTTTGTGTCAATGTTATGACATTTACACTTTAAATACAGCAAAACATAAATATGTCAGTTTAAATAATAACATAATTCCCAAACGTTTTAGTCAGTTTTATGATATATATTTAAATGAACAAAGTTGCTTTATATAGCGGAATCGTAATATTTAATGGAATAAATTATCAAATAAAGAAGAGTCTATTGAGCATTGATCCATTATGTTATGCTTCGTACAAAGTCTAATCGGATGTACATGATTTATCTCTTTGGTGTTCTTTGAAGGTCAAGCACCACCCTCTTGGGCTCTGCACTGATCATAACAAACTGTATCCATTTGTCCAGAAGTTCACCTTTAAATGACAGGCAAATTCAGGGAATCCTGAAGGAGAGTAATATATAGCTTACGGTTTCCAAGCAGTTTTTTTTCAACATATATGATTTTGGAAAGTGTCTGAAATGAAAAGATAAATCAAATAATCTATTCCAGTTGGGTATTTCAGGTTAAAACTGATCCTGTATATCCACCTATATCCCTGTTTTAAAGTAAGTTATAATTAGAGCTTTGCTGTGTGTAGTGTTCTTTGGCTTTTAATATAATATAGACAAAAGCAGGAGTTGACTGTGTGCAATAAAAGAAGTCAGGCACCCGGAGGAAAAGTATTCTTTATATTGCAAACATCAGATGATGTATTGAGCTTTCTGTACTGTATTTCTTTTAGGTGTGCAGTTATCATCATTCTATTTATAAAGAAATATGTCTTAGCATTAAGACTGAACATATGGTATTACAAAAAACTGTGCATTCTTCTACATTAAAATTGGCAAGCTATTCCCCAAACAGTCTTACTTTGATCCACTATGAGATAATTTTAATGGTATTATGCTTGTGAGCACACAGTACATAGATTAATAGTATCTTGGCTCTCTATGGAAAACAAGTAGGACTGCAATGCAAAATTTAATTATGATAACCAAAGTTGAATCCAATCACATGGAACAACAGAACAAAAGACTATATGGGACCCAGTGGAATTACCTTAGTAACATGATTCCAGTGTCACATAAGAGTGCTGCGTTCTTGGTACGCAATACTACACACCTCATATCTACAGTACCTGTCTCAGAGTCCCTATAATAACACTTCCCTGTATTTACTCTGGCAGGTTGGTATGTTAATCATACAGTGGAACCTGTTACATGATCTATCTAAAGGCATATCTAAAGAAGCCTACAATGCAGTCTGCAGAAGTTGCAGGACATGCATCAAATTACCTAAAGATAATGAATTAAGGATTGCAGAGGTAAAAAATGATGTTGAGAAGGCCTAACTTTTAAATTCATATTTTTCATCTTTTTTTACTCAGAAAGTAAATGTAACATCAACTGATATTCACTGTATTATTAAAGGAATAGAAGAATCCAGGCTATTTATAAACAGAGATATAGTGATGGAATACTTAGCTACTATAAATGCATTCAAGTCTCCTGGCCCAGATCCCTGGGTACTGAAGGAGATAGTTGAGCAAATTTTTGAAAAACTGTCCATAATCTTTGAAAATTCTTAGAGAACAGGAGAAGTCCCAGAGGACTGGAGAAGACCAAATGATGTCCCTATCATTAAAAGGGGGAAGAAGGAGTACCCAGGGACATACAGGCCTGTGACGTATACAAGATACTTTTCAGTCACCACTGTGGTGATAGGAGAAGCTGACCTGAGTCAGTACCGAGCTAGTCTATGGTCCCCAGTCAGATCTTAAAAGTATATTTTTACTGAAACATGGAAGCATTTCAGAGTAAGTTATTTCTAGCTGCAATTATGTCACATCTTCCACACAACACTCCCAATCCCGATACTGTGCAGATGTACATAGCTCTGCCTTGCTGCAGACTGAAGAAAGTACTGGAATGGGCATGCATCAGGAAAGGACAAAATAAAGTGCTGATCCAGAAGTAAACCTGACACGTGTGCACTTCAGTTCTTTGCTCTGCCCTTAGCAATGATAGAGTGAAGTATGCCTATGCAAGAGCGAGATTGATAGGTACTATGTGGATAACAAGATGCATCATCCACATGGAGCTGGGAGGTGATTGTAGGGAGAGAGGAGACACTGAGCAAAACTAACGACAACCATGTCATCTGAAGGCATTATAAAAGATATTTTTGAGGATATGCAGAGGCGGTTAGGAGCTTATACACAGGTTACCAAACTACTAATAAAAGAGTTGGTAAAGGGAAAACCTTTTGACAGGTTTCCTTTAAAACAAAAATTCATGATATCTTAAAAAAATAAACTTAGTGTATGGCTGCAGATTCTGCAGTTACAACATGAATGCTTCATTTTCAGGTTTTGAATAATGTATGTAAAACCTTGTGCTTATTAGAAAGCTTTGTTCAGAGGAACGGTTAGCATTCAGTTTGAAAGAAAGAAATCACCACAGACTTTATTTCCTCCAAAGTCATCAAGACAATAGATTTCTACTCAGCACTGGGGATTTAAAAGGCGCTGTTGAAAATGATAAGACTTGAGGCAGATTCTGGTAAATTTCAATTTAGTTCCATTGTATTGTCTAAATAATGTGGAAGGTGTAAATGAACAGCATTTTGTACCATGGCGAAAGTGATTAGATTGTGGTTCATTTGTATTATGTTTCTTATTATGTAACTGCAAGTTTGTATCGTTCCATGCAATGTTACCATATTGTGAAGGTCTCCCAAGGCAGCAATGTAAATATGTGTTCATTTATTTGCTATTATGTGACATAAGCTCTGATGTTGTATTTTTATCTTCTCGGTGCACATTGTTTCAGATAATTATTGCGTTATGATACTTAGAACAACAATGACCAGAAATATAGTGTGGCTAAGACAAAGGAGAAAACCAGTATTTTGACTTGTAATTATTGGACACAGCTCAAGTTCATTACATTTTATGCTCTTGGCTTCCTTTATGGAATGAGAAATTATCTAGCAGTCTGAACAATGGTAACAGAATTAATAAATCAGCCACGAAGAAAGCAAAGGCAATAAAACAGTCGGGATACTTAAAAGTAATGTTATAAAGTTAAAGCAAACCTTTATCTTTAGACTAGTTGGGGCCAATAGCTATAAGATCTAAAAATGTATCATATATATATCATACATCCCAATGACTTATTTTGTCTTTTTAGTCCTATATTACTACTGATTATATTTACTAGTAATGTACAGAATCTGGTTGTTGACTAGAAGATCCTGAATATAGACAGTCTACTCTGTAGTAAGGTTCTATCGATAAAAGTTAACTTTGCGGCTCACTGATATATCTCTTTTAGTTTATATATGTTGCATATGACACGGGTTTAAAAATTATAAATAGAGCGCCATACTGCTTTTCATAAACATGAATGGAGTTACTACAATTTTTATTTTTTATTTATTGTACATTGCTTTCTTATATAGCACCATTAGTTTCCATAGACATTATTACCCTCCCGATTGGGGTCCACAATCTTTCGGTAAGTCTTTGGATCGTGGGGTGAAACCCATGCAATCATGGGGAGAACATGCAAACTATTTGCAAATGTTGTCCTTATTTTGATATGAACCCAGAATGCCAGCACTGCCACTTACTACTGTTAAAGGGATTCTCCATAAATTATATAAAATGACGTCCCTGTTATAATTTAAACTGCAGCCCACCTGCAGTACTGGCTGCAGATTCAAGACAAAAAAGCTGTATCATATAACTCAATCAGCTGCCATCTGTGATTAAATATTTTAATCCATGTTGTGTTTGACAACTCTCTATCTACATCTCTTCCTCCATCAGCTTTTTAGCAGTGCACAAAAACTAACTTTGCCCAACTTGAAAATAAGCATTAAGGAGAATGTCCTTGGAGATCCTGGAGTTAACCACATTGTTCTAACTTG
Organism: Allobates femoralis; assembly: GCA_033576535.1. NCBI lineage: Eukaryota > Metazoa > Chordata > Amphibia > Anura > Aromobatidae > Allobates > Allobates femoralis. Next base: position 349,715,564 of record JARQOC010000004.1, on the reverse strand, counting down.
ATGCAGAGATATATTGACTGAGTTACTGTATATACTCAAGAATAAGCCGAGTTTTTCAGCACACTTTGTGAGTTGAAAACTGTCCCCCTCTGCTTATACTCCAGTCAGTCCTATTTGCTTTATGGGGAGGGCGGTGACTGGGAGCTTGAGGAAGCGGGAGGAGGCTGCAGAGTGAGCTGGAGATCACGTGGGCCTGCTCATTAATGTAATGTAATATGCACTGCATCCCCCTGTCCATCACCGATGGGTGGAGCGGTGCACATTACATTAAATTAAGTATACACAACCCTCATCATTGTATATGACCCCCATGCTCTCGCTCACAATAAAATAATTAGTTTTACCTCACCATCAGATTCTTCTCTGCAGGCACCGTGGCATCGTCCTCCCTCCACTCTTCCTGCTTGTTCCTGGCAATTCTAATTATTCGATCAGTGCAGCAGTGACATCATCACTGCTGCACCGGTCACATGATTAGAAGGAAGAGTGGGGAGCGGATGCCACAGTGACTTCAGAGAAGCATCAGAGGATGAGTTACAACTTATTATTTTATTGTGAGTGCCTGCATGGGGGTCATATATAGTAATTGGGGCTATATACCAGTGATTGGGGCTATATACCAGTGATGGAGGGCTATAGACCAGTGATGGGGTAAGAGGCAGTGATGGGTGCTATAGTCCTGGATGGAGGCTATATACAGTGATGGGGCTATATACCAGTGATGTGGCTATTACAGTGATGAGATGCTATATACAGTGATGAAGGGCTATATACCAGAATAGGATCTGCTGCATTTCCCACCCTAGGCTTATACTCGAGTCAATATGTTTCCCCAGTTTTTGGGGACAAAATTAGAGATCTTGGCTTATATTCGGGTCAGCATATACTCAAGTATATACGGTATGTGTGATACACCTTTTGTCAGTTCACACATAGGTCTGGAAGATATTTATCTTCAGTCTGCATCTTGTACTGACACATGACTATGATAGACTGGAGTTTGAATAATACTAGGGACGCCATTTTATCTGAGTCATCTCTTCACATTCAATATAAGATTTCTGAGCAGATTTACAATGTCGTTGCATGGGGAAAAATTCAAAGTAGGATTAAGTAAAATTTTATTTATTTTAAATGGAAAACCCACATTTGAATTATGAAATGATGATAGGGCTAATCCTTGTGCAGAATTACTGCACAACCAGAAGCATATCCACAAAATGAGTGCTAGCCTTGAATACTTGCTCACAAAAAAACAAATCAAGTAAACCTAGGTTGTAATTTTAAGGTATTGCATTTACAGCTGCATGCTTTCTCAGATTACATACTGCAGAGCTATCTCAGCATTGGAGAAAAGGGAAGACAGGGGAAATATTATAGTGTAGAGTAGTGAGACTGGTGAATAGCTGCAATTACTCCTGACATACAATTCACATAGCAGCCAGTTGGCTGTAACATCCAATTTGTTTGCACTTTGCAGTCAGAACAATTTCAGTTGAACCAACCTAGCAATGAGTTACAGTAGTTCCATAGGCAGTAATGACCCTCCAAATCATAATCACTGGCAGAGCTCCATATAATGATGGTTAGTAAAGAAGGAAGCCAATATAAATCTCTCCCAAGGACTTAATTCAGATGAATGTATTATGTAAGCTTGCTGTTCACATGCTCAACATATAGAATACAGAAAGCACATTGAGCAATGCAAATCAATTTGGTGTTTCACATGAATGTTTTTTATACATGGACCGATGGTCTGCATATGAAGAACTTGCAGCATGCCCTACTTTGATCCATATTCTGGATCAGACTTACCCATTATAAGTCAATGTGCATAAAAAATAGATCACATATGGATTACCATCATTACCAACCGCATGTCAGGCATTATTCATGGATAGACTACAACTATAAAAATACCAAACTATTTGTCCTTTATTATTTTATTAAATTGTAAAAAACTTTTGCCATATGGATGAGGAAAATGGGCAGTCATGGCAGTGATAGTATAGTGTTAGAAATAATCAACTCAGTTTCTTCGTTCGATAAACTCCATAGACTGCGTCTTCAGAACCAAAAGTGGGTTTTATTCGGGCAGGAACAAAATACACAGAGATGTACAGCAAAAGCAGTAATCAGGCATAAGAATCTTAAATGACAGGCGCGGAAGCCCCAGGTGTCACACTCAAGATGGATTCAAAATAATGGCTTCCCGTCTCATGGCACACAAGATGGAATAGTGTCGCCTGGCACACAAGATGGAATAGTGTCGCCTGGCACACAAGATGGAATAGTGTCGCCCCGCCTGTCTAAAGCAGGGCGTTTTTATACCAATTTTCTCCATAGAGAATCACTGTATACAATGACCCTCTATGGACAAATGGTTACGTAACCTGTCATGAGTGATCCCTTCACATTATTATACAACATATATTGACATGAAGAAGCACATTAATTTCATTACTAACTACATACTATACTTAATTTTATCTACACAAATTATCTCATAATAGCCTTTTTTGGACCAAGCACAAATCATAACTTATTGACATTAATCAGCTCTGTTCTTGATCATGAGAAACGTCACATTAGCCTAGAGGGATCGAATACACCGTAAAATATCAAGAAAAATACAGAACTGGCTTATGAACTGATTATAAATTTTGCTAAATGATCAGACCAAATCTAATTAACTCCATCTGTTTTCTTATACAGGTTTAGGTCATTGCTTATAGCTAGAAGACATGACATCTAGATTTCTACTAACAGAGAAAGTTTCAATAGATATATTTTCAAGAGACAAAATGGCTGACAGAGGCCTTGGTACCCATGGCCTCCGTCTAACAGTAAGCCATTCCAAGACCGAGTGCCCAAACTGTAACCCACACCACAACTATTTATCATGAAGTGTCAATAGGGCACTATAACCTGAATAACAAAACTTTAACAGCATTTGGCATTTACATCAGTGCTGCCCTCATTCAAAGTGAATGAGAACTACTCAGCAGTGGCCCTCATAAGCGCTGCTTAAGGGGAGAGCCAGCAGCTGGCAAATCTCTGTCCTGTACAGCGCTTGCAGTCCCAAAAACCTTATAATCAAATTCTATGTAAACAATTAATTGATTGTAAACTTACCTTTGCAGTCTTCTCTTCTCATCAACATGCATTAGTTTACCCACATATTGATGCTGAGCAACTCCCACAGCCCTTTCCAGACACAGCAGTTGGATTGATCTTCATTGCAAAAAAATGCAGTATATTATATAGATATGATGAGAATGTTGGCTATGAGGTAGATAATAATGTCCTCATCCTGATCCTCTACTTGTAGTAATGTGACCCATCCTGATCCTCTCTTTGTAGTATTGTGTCCATCTTAGTCCATCTGGGTACTCATCTTATAGTAATGTCACATAGTGGTCCTTCTTTTGTACTAATGTCACCATACTGGTCCCACTCTTGTAGCAGTCACCATACTGGTCCTTCTCTTGTAGTAATTTCAACATACTGGTCCCTCTTTTGTAGTAATGTCACCATACTGATCCCTCTCTTGTAGCAGTCACCATACTGGTCCCTCTTTTGTAGTAATGTCACCACACTGATCCCTCTCTTGTAGTAGTCACCATACTGGTCCCTCTCTTGTAGTAATGTCACCATACTGATTCCTCTCTTGTAGCAGTCACTATACTGGTCCCTCTCATAATAATGTCACTATACTAGTCCCTCCCATGTAGTAATGTACCTGTACTGATCCCTGTCATCTAGTAATGTCACCATACTGGTTCCTCTTTAGTAGTAATGTCACCATACACCTGTAGCCTAGGATATTGAGTGTCAGAGCGAGGAATAATGTCTCCTCCTATCCAACACAACTTTAAACTGCTATCGCTATCATGCTATCAGTTCAAAGTAGTGGTACACTCTGCCTGAGACAACGCTACATGCCAGCAGAAAGGGCTCTGTATGCTATAGGTTCTCCATCACCGGTATATAATCTGGGTATACTTACATGTTCCTCAGTGCCATCTATAGCTAGATAATTTGAAGGGGTCCAGGCTTCATATTTTTGTATGTGTGAAAGGAAGTGAGTCTAGGACAAAGTATTTATCAGGGTGTAGCCTCAGGGTTGTCATTGGACTGTTTGTGGTCTCTTTAATTGTTTCTGTAAAGATTTGGTTCTGTAGATGTATTTTGAATAAAATGTACGGTATTTCTTTTGTGTATACTATATAATGTTTATGTATTGTATTCTGCTTATCTATGTCCTTAGTATTCACCTCTGCTTTTTTCATTTTTGATTATTATATCAGGTAATATATCACCATTAATAGAAACTTACTGCAGACACACACTGTTACTTTCAGAATTCCATTGGGCAAATTCCTTTAGAAGTAGTTTTAATATTTCAATATTTAGAGACGGTTTTACCAAAATTGCCAGTTACCCTGTATGTATAGAATATCAGATAACTTGCTGATGACTGGGGATCTGACTGAGCCTCCAGAAACCATCTTGAATGGAACACCTTTGTTGACTTAATAATTAATTGTCAGTGGGACTTTCAGAAATATTTAACTGCTGTACAAGGCTTTCTCCAGAAGTCCCATAGACAAAGAATGAAGCAGAGGTCAAGGACGTGTACCTTCATTCCAATCAAGTCAGCGCTCTGCAGAGGCCCACTCTCAGGTCTCCACCGCCCCATACTTGAAATAGTTTAGGGTCCCAATGGTCAGACCTGCAGCAAATACTTAGTTATCCCCTACTATATGGATAATACATACTTTGAAAATTTGTGAAAAGTCCTTTAATAATACAAAATTCTTTCAGTTTTGAACATCTTAAATATCAAAGTCATTTACTAATATTGTCTGTTATTGAATTTTTAAATTTTTTTTTGCTTACACGCATTATAGTTATGATCAATTTTTCCCTTTGGCTCCTTTCACATCAGCGGTATTGCAATTTTGCGGTAGATCCGGCAGATGTTGCCACTTTGCCAGATCTGCCACTTAATGGCCGACTTGCGGCACTGATCCGGCAAGCCTCATTCATTCTCTATGGGGTTTGCGGTCAGGTACGGCAAGTGCGGTACTGCCAAATGTGGCAAATCTGGCACTTGCAGCCGTGCAAAAAAAACCGCTGCTAGCAGCGTTTTTTTGCAGTGCAGCAAGCGCCGGATTCGGCAATACTGCAGTTGTCGCACTTGACCTACCTCAAAATTACAATACCACTGATGAGAAAGCCCCTTACACCATTTTCTTTAAGAATCCAGTTTCTTATAATACAAATTCAACACATTGTTGTGAAATACAAGTAAAAGCCTTAAAAGGCTGCAACTAGTATCAAGGTGACTGGGTTGCCACGTATAGCCACATATAGACATAAATCTCTTATGCCTTCCATGCATTGGTTTTTTTCAAAGCAGTTTTTTTTCAACCTACTGATACTTTTTATATGCCAGTAATAATAACATTTTATTTAAAAAATGTAAACAGTTGGCAATATTCAACTTCCCACTATTTGATATTAAGGATTACATTTCTTAGGAGGAATCTTCATGCATTGACCTCATCAATCTTTTAAATCATTTATTTCTATTTTGAAAGGCTGTGAAAATCAATTATTTATGAGCCAGCAGAAAGAACATCCCCTAAAACTTATATTTACCAACTTCCAGAACTCTCAATACTGTTTTAATCCATATCTCATATTACCGCCTGTCCTTTCCTGTACACAGGTCTCCTGAGCATTCTTGATTTTTTTTAGGCTGTGTGCAAAAGATCCGGTGGCACTGCTTGTTGGACACAGATCCTCTGAACCCATGAGTGCACAAGGGAGACCACAGACGCCCTGTACTCACAATCTGCGGTGGGTGCACGGCAGCTTCTCCCTGCGTTCACAATGGTTATCTCTTCCGACTTTGCAACATAAAATTAACAAGCTGCCGAGATGAGGAAGTCAGGCAAACCCTCAATGCATCTGACATAATGCTGAGGTCAGGAGAAGCATAATGCGCATGGGATTTCTTTAAATCCCATCGACTATGCTGCTACTGTACAACGTAGCGTTTTGGATTGAGCGGCAACATGCTGCATCCCTATCACTGCAATTCCTCATTATGATCATACACCCTTAAGGTACCGTCAGACGAGGCGACGGCGCTGGAGATGTGGCGGCGACTGGCGGGTGCGCGCACGTTCTTGGCGCCCTGCCAGCGTCGCCGTCCATTTGCATGGGGCGATATCTCCAGCATCGCGCCGGCGATCTGACAGGTGGCATCGCCGCTGGGGTGTCTCAAAACCCTAGCGGTGATGCAGTACAGTGAGAGCCTATGGCTCCCTTGCCTGTCAGGTCGCCGGCGTCCGTTTACATGGGGTGATGTGTGCACATCGCCACAGATCGGCCGCCTGGTTTCAGAGCACTGCTCTGAAACCAGGCGATCAGTAAATGGCGTCGCCCTCACCCATTCACATTAGGCGATGCAGGGGTGCTATCAGCGCCGATAGGCCACGCCCTGCATCGCCTAATAAATCGGTGGTATTGTTGCCTCGTGTGACGGTACCTTTAAAGTACTTGTGTGCAAGTTTGATACATTAATGCCAAAATGATCAAACATAAAATGGCTCATATATAATAGATTTGTTTGTCAGCCAAGGCTTCAAAGCTGAGGGCAAATTCTCGCAGTGAGTTTCCATTGCATTTGTGGTAGGTTTTTTTTGTTTCAAGCAATCACTTCATTCTTCTCCTTTTTCCTATTTAAATTTCATTTTGGCTAAAAACAAATCTGGCAGGCAGAACGCTGACTGCTCAATGAACTCTGGAGACATTTGCATGTGATATTGAGAAATGTAGAGATGAATGTAACACGCAATGTTACATTTTAATTTTACTTTGTGACTGTTCTTAAATTTTGGTCTTTTTTGAAAAAGATCATCTACTGCATCAAGTTTCCTGCTGGCTGAAGCTTTGCGCAATCTTAAATATAAGAGTTCTTAGATCTCTGACTTGTGTGTAATTGTAAAACGACTACAAATATGAAAGGATGCTTACAGTCTTTGAATCACCTGGAGGCCGTAAGGAAGTTTCAAAGTCATCTGCAACGGTCTTGGGAAATGGATTAACATGATGCTACCCAATAGAGTTTTTGGATAATAGTTTTCTATCAGACATTTTGCAATGCTTTACAATAATTAGGAACTTCTATACACCTATGGTTTACCAACAATAAGGACATTTCTTTGCACAGTAGGTAGACATGCCACAATCGTAGGGCCTGTAATTATGGACCTTCTTCAATAAACTATCTGTAAAGTCTTTCATGATGTTCCTATCTGTTATGTAGCAAGGCTTTTCTGCAAAGTGCTTGTAGAGCCAATAAAACATTTCTTTTATAAACATGTTATTTTCATTAATTTTTATTATTCTCAAATATATTTCCCTCAGAGTTAATTATATAAATGAAGTTTAGAAACATTCTGTCTCTCTGGATTTTTAAGAAATCCTAATGGCTGAGAGTGTGCTATGCTTTGTTGCTTTTGTGAGCAAACAATTAAACCACTGCTGACACACCAGGAGATCAGAGAATACAGGAACTGCTCAACTTGCAAAATTTAAATGCATTTATCCTATCAAAAGGAGCATACTGCCCAAATACTGCTTGAAAGTCAATCGCAAAAGAGACGTTGTACATATCACATGAAAAAAGTTCTATAGTAGAGTTTAGCAAAAAGATTCACAGGACTCTAGCCCAGGGGTCAAATTGGTAGTTTGTGGCCACCCACCAGTGCCCTGTGAACCTCCTCCTGTTGGAAGGGCTTCTTCTGATTAGTATCATTGTGAAATGTCATCATTATGATATGATACTTGCATCAGAACCATGCTGTTATACAATTCAATCCAAAGTAATGGTCACAGCATATGGTGGTTTATTCTACGTGTTTCATAGCATCACCCCGCTTGTTCATCAGGACATACACACTAGTATTTCTGATGAAAAGCGGGGTGACTCTTCAAAACGTGTAGAATAAACCACCATATTCGTGACATTACGTTGGGTTGGATTATTTGTCAGCAGCGTGGTCCTAATACAATTTTTTCTCTGATACCCTGCATAATCGACTTGCCTTGGTGGTTTCTGCTGCAGCTGCCTCTAAGGCTGTGTTCACCTGGCGTTTTTGGCGTTTTTGCTCATCGTTTTTGTAGCCAAAACAGGAGTAGAGCAATCAGAGGAAAAGTCTAATAGAAACACGTCACCACTTCTGATTTAATCACCATGCTGGTTTGCTACAAACTGTGAGCAAAACAGCCAAAAACGCCAGTGTGAACACAGCCTTATGCTTCATTTGGTTGTGCTACAATCTTACAAAGGGAGCACTATGATGCTACAGTTAACCCTTGTCTGGCGGTATGACCATAGGCGCTTTCTCTTTCCACAGTTTATTATTGGTGATACTTGCATGACATTTCGCCAATCCTTCCAGTCAGAAAAAGAGCAGGGGCTGTCGGCAGGAAGGAGGAGGTTCACAGAGCTCTGGTCCAGTGTTGACTGATTACCAATGTTGCCACTGGTCCGGTGTCCTGCAAATTCTTTTGCTTATTTTAGATTAGTGCAAATTATGTGAATCTTGTTACCTTCTTTGCTACATAAAATTTTATATAAGAGTGATGAAGCTTGGGCAAGACTTTAGCTCTCACTTGATATATTCTGCTACTTTTCTTATAGATTTTCTTAGGACAGTGAATGATTTGTGACTCTAAAGTGAGCACACCTTAATGCAGGCTCCAGTAGTAAAACGTTTGTAAATGTTACATCATATTTTAATCTTCCTGTTGAAGATAACTGTAAAGGGTTTATTATTAAAAGATAAATGGAGACTAGGACATCCTTCTTGACAACTAAAAGTAGATGTCACTTTTGTACACAACTCCTACTGATTTATATTATATTATTATTATTATTTATTTATTAGCGCATTATATTCCATGGCCTTTACATGCTAAAAAGGGCAGACTAGGACAAGTACATAGTAACAATACAAGTAACAATAATGTGACAGTTCGGTTGTACAAAACAAAAGGGGAGAATCTTCGTCACTCGAGGCGGTGTGGGGATACAGTGGGAAGAGGAAATTCCAGTCGTCAGAGGCGGTTGGGTGGACGGGTCCTATTGCAGTGGTAGGCTTGCATGCAGCCTGTACTGCCTGCAGATATCCTCACGGGCTCTGGCTTCTTCTTCTAGTGGGAGGGTACACCTTGAGCACTGCAGTCGTTCACAATGACGTCATGGCAGACGACCATCACAAATCGAAGGAGTGGGATTTGAGGAAGTGCAGGGTGCTCTGACAGTCTAAACACATGGATATTAACTAAAATAAAGTATGCAAGTAGTAACTGGATTAAATATAGTGATGGAATTTTTTTATGTAGCTCCACTTTAATATTGCTGTATACCAGGGGTCTAATACCTGGCCCCCGGGCGCATACGCCTGCCACGGCTCCCATGATGCACCGGGTGCTCAACCTGAAAGGAAAAATGCATCCCCGGGCCATTATATATGCGCCGCGCGGTACCCGCTTATCGTGACTACTTGACGGTTTCAGGGGCGGCCGGTCAGCTCAACACGCCATTCCGACTGAACATTCAATGAAAGCAAGGGACGGTTGGACCAATCAGAAGCGCCTTGACTCCAAGGAGGTTCATGATTGCACACCCTCGCCTGCTTCCTTGAATGTACAGGCGATAAGGGGCTTGTGTGAGCTTGTAGCCGTGCCGGTACCGTCACGATAGTACAGTTAAGGTAGTCTATTACGGGCGGCATGCATATCTAATGGCCCGGAGGCATCAGATTATGATGAGTGTTAAGGAAAGAGGAGTAGTGTTCGAAGACTGTTATTCATGTGTGTGTATGTGTAATAGTGAGTGTATTTGTGTGTATAATAGTGTGAATATACATAGTTATGTTGTTGTGATGATTAATAGGTGTATGTGTATAATAGGAGTGTATTGTGTGTAAATAGTATGATGTTATATATGTATGTATTATGTGTTGTATATTGTGGTGGTGTATATAGTGATGTCATTTGCTTGTAATGTAGTGTGTGTAAAATAGTATTATTGGTATATGGAAGGTATTGTAGTGATAAAGTGAGTGTATTTGTGTATATGTAGTGTATGCGTTATAATAGTGATGTTTTTGTGGTGTATATGTAAGTGATTATATAGTAGTGTATTTGTTGGTATATGTGAGTGATGTATAATAGTGAGTGTATTGGTGATTTAAAGTGGGTGTATGTGTATAATAGTGAGTGTATTTGTGTGTATATGTGAGTGAGTGTATAATAGTGAGTGTATTTGTGTGTATATGTGAGTGAGTGTATAATAGTGAGTGTATTTGTGTGTATATGTGAGTGTGTATGTGTATAATAGTGAGTGTATTTGTGTGTATATGTGATTGTGTATGTGTATAATAGTGAGTGTATTTGTGTGTATATGTGAGTGAGTGTGTATGTGTATATGTATGTGTGAGTGTATTTGTGTGTATATGTGTGAGTATTTGTGTGTATATGTGAGTGAGTGTGTGTATTTGTGTGTATATGTGAGTGAGTGTGTATATGTGAGTGTATGTGTGTGAATATGTGTGAGTGTGTATATGTGTGTGCGTGTATATTTGTATGTGAGTGTGTATATGTGTGTGAGTGTATGTATATGTGTGAGTGTATTCCTGCGCCGCCTGAGCGGCACATCGCGCGGACTGGTGCTGGGTGCAGGCTGGTGCCACGTGCTGGCTGGTGCCTGCTGCCGGGTGCAGACTGGTGCTATGTGCTGGCTGGTGCCGGCTGCCGGGTGCAGGCTGGTGCCACGTGCTGGCTGGTGCCGGCTGCCGGGTGCAGGCTGGTGCCGGCTGCTGCCAGCAAGCGGAAGACTGGGAGCCACAGAGGAAGAAGCTGCCGGAATGAGAAGAGTGGAGTCAGGTAAGGCGCTGTTACAGCCGAAGATAGCAGCCTGGGGGGGGGGAAGGGGAACGTGACCGCTGAAAGTGCCTAGGGCGGCAGGAACTCCAGATATGGCCCTATGTAAGTGTGTCAATGTGTGAGTGTGTATGTGTTTGTGTGAATATGTCTGAGGATGTATGTGTGGATGTATGTGTGGATGTATGTGAGTGTGTGTGAATGTGCGGGTGTGTATATATGGTCTTGCCCACACACCTGCGCTCTCAGTATTTAGCGCTTCTGTGCTAAATACTTAGGCTTTGACAGAGAAGCAGAGGTGCGTGTATGCGGCCGCTTTCAGCAGACGCTGTCCCTGGTTACCCGATGTGTATCGTGGTAACCAGTTCATACAGCAGGCTGCCCACTGTCCACTTATCCCGGGCGCACAGGGAAACGCTGCTTGCAGTGTTTCCATTTGCGCTCTGGATAAGCGCACACTATGCAGCCTGCTGTATGAACTGGTAACCACGATACACATCGGGTAACCAGGGACAGCGTCTGCTGAAAGCGGCCGCATACACGCACCTCTGCTTCTCTGTCAAAGCCTAAGTATTTAGCGCAGAAGCGCTAAATACTGAGAGCGCAGGTGTGTGGACAAGCCCTATGTGAGTGTGTGTGTAGCGAGAGAACAAAAAGAACAGAGACCAGGACATTACTACAAGATGACAAGGGAGGGAACATTACTAAAAGATTGGGACATTACTACAAGAGGAGGACCAGGATGGGGGACATTAATATAGGATGAGGACCAGGATGGGGACATTACTACAAGATGGAGACCAGGGTGGGGACATTACTACAAGAGGACCAGGATGGGGACATTACTACAAGAAGGTGATCAGGATGGGGACATTACTTCATGATGAGGATCAGTTTGGGGGACATTAATATATAATGGGGACCAGTATGGGGACATTACTACAAGATGGAGACCAGGGTGGGGACATTACTACAAGAAGATCATAATTTGTACTTTACTAGATTGAGCAAAAAATTCTGGTATTGCTAAAATGTCACTTAGGGTACCGTTACATGTCGCAACATTGCATGCAATGTCACTGGCAATTTACTGGTTGCAGTGAAATCATGGACACATTGTTCTATTTTCTTGCTGTGTACAAATGGAATAATGTGTCCATGATTTCACTGCAACCAGCAAATTGCCTGTGAAATTGCATGCAGTGTTGCGACGTGTAACGGTACCTTTAGTCCTGCAAGCAATGCGGCCCCCGATATCAATTTTTTTCTACGTGCGGCCCACCAACCCAACCGAGTTTGAGACCCCTGCTGTAGACTAAGGTTAAATGGACACTATAATCAAATCATCACAAATGTTCCTTCAATTTTTATATTGCCATAATACATTAGCTATAGGGATTTTCTATTTTTTTCACTGCAAGAAAATAACTCTAGCTCACTGATATAAACTCTAGGTAGTTTTTCATATTCTATGGTACTTAAATAGCAATTTATATACTGTAAATTATTATACATAGCAGCAAATATATACTTTGCACCTAAAGAGCACAGTCAAGTGCATAAGGACAGCAGTGGTTTATCCAGAAGACCTTTTTTCAGTGCTGGATTTGTTGAATATATTAGTTGTTTCGTGTTTATAGCACAGATATGAAATATACCATAGTCTTGGCTTTGTTCTGTGAATCAGAATTCAGGTCACTGAGTCCCTGCAGGAAAATGATTGCCTAGGAAAATTACATATGTTGATATGTTAATTACATATCATATTTGCTCTACTATTGCTTTGGCTTGTCATCCTTGTGGATCATCATAGTATATGCCTGCCACAACAAATAGTTAGCTTTGCTGTCAAAAATACACGTCCAACATAAGTTATTGGAAATGGCATTGCTAAAAGAACAAAGATCCAAGATCCAAGGAACCAGGCAATATCCTTCAGATGATCACTTTATTCATAGTAATATTTTTTTTTGGTGCATTATTACCAATAAAGTGATCATCTGAAGGACATCGTCTTGTTCCTTGGTTCCTGGATCTTTTTGCTGTTATATTACCATGAAGAGTTGTGCCAAGCATTGATGATCTACAAAGTGGTGCTTGGGATTTATCTTCTGTGATTGTAATAGAAAAAATAACTGGGGTTAAGAAAGAATTCCACTTCACATTTATAAATGAAGGATTACAATGGAACACACTTTCATATGGAAAAAAATTGCTTTAAGGGTATTGTACAGGCAAATTAAAACCTCGCCCAGAGGACTGGATGGTAAAAAAGTAAGTTCATTAATGCTCACTTACCAGCATCCATCTAGATCCAGTAAGAGTTACAATAGTCTGTGTGGTTACAACATGTGAAGATGCCACTTCTCAAACAGTGGCTAGAGCCCTGTGGCCTTTGATAGCTGCTACGGTCATGTTATTTTAGCAATGCATAATTGGAAAAACATCCAATGATGCGCTGCTCAAAACACCTGTCCACTGCAGCAAATTACAGATGTCTAGTTTAACCATGACATTTCCACTACCTGTGGCAAGCATACAACAGTGGGATCTGTGATGTGGTGGGTGTTGATAGATGAGTATTAAAGGGAATCTGTTAGCCATTTTTTGCTGTTTAAATTGAGAGCGGCATGATGTATAGTCTGAGAGCCTGATAATAACAATGTTTCACTTACTGGACTATGTTGTTGTTTCAATAAAATCAGTATTTATTAGTAGGAAATTATCACTAGAGGATAGTGGCTTAACTTGAAGCATCTGAGCCCCAGTGCAATATCACCAGCTGGGTCCCCAATCATTGAAATTCCTTAAGAGTATTAGTCTTTTCCTATAAGCAAAAGTGACTTTTGGGACTCCCTAGGCTTGAGGGCTCGGGTGAGAGTGCACTCCTGCAACCATTGTACTTAAAGCGATCCTAAACCCAGAAACTGACCCCCCTTATCTTTAGACCTGTCCCTGCACCCCCTCTTACCATTTCTAGCCATCCCTTTTGCAGAAAAAATCGCTTTTGTAAAGTAAGAGAAAAGTATATAATAGTTTGACCTGTGTGAGTTCTCCGTTTCTGTTTGAAGCCGCAGATAGGCGTGCCTGTCTGCTGCTGCCTGGTAATTATTCACGCCCTTGTCTGCTTGCTGCCTTTGTGAGTGTGTGGCCGCGTCATGAAAGGGGGCGGGGCTCCGGCATCACGCGATTTAGCCCCGCCCCCTTTCATGACGCGGCCACACACTCACAAAGGCAGCAAGCAGAGTAGGGCATGAATAATTATCAGGCACCAGCAGACAGGCGGCTTCCAACAGAAACGGAGAACTCACACAGGTCAAACTATTATATCCTTTTCTCTTACTTTACAAAAGCGATTTTTTATGCAAAAGGGACGGCTAGAAATGATAAGAGGGGGTGCAGGGACAGGTCTAAAGATAAGGGGGGGTCAGTTTCTGGGTTTAGGATCACTTTAAGCAATTGACTAGAGGACTAGTTGTCTTGTGCCATGTAGTTTTCCTGCTCTATGTAGCCCCATCTAAACCCATGATTGAAAGCTTTCTCCTATATAAAGTGTACACAGAAATCTGGCAATTTGGTGTGGGGGAGTGTCACGCTTAGGATTGAGAAAATCCGGAACTGGATGGTGTGGTGGGCAAAGAGATTCAGGGGAAGGTAATCTGATCCTGATACTGGGGATCCCTAGCTCACCCTCGGAGGTACCTCTGATGGTGAGGAGGTCTGAGTCGCCACCCTTTCTCCTAAGCTCCTGAAAAGCCCTAAGCACAAAGCTCCTATATCCACTAACAGACCAAGGAAACCCAACAATTTCAAATTAAGGGAATATTAGCAGCTCCAGTGAAACGTCTGCTCACAACAGGTCTCAGATCAGGAATGAACTGAATAAACGACATCTGGTGGAAGGAAGCTGAAATATTGATGGCCGAAGGGTTGAGAGCAGAAGGCTCAGACACTCCCCTCAGCTCACCTGAGCTATGAGTCACCTCCACCAAACATTCAGCAACCTCCACCTGCAGAGCCTCAAAGACTGAGGAAAAAAAAGACTTATTTTAAACTACAGCAGCAACACCTATTGACTGTAGGCAGTCAATACTTGACATGTGACAGGGAGTGATACAATCCTCAGTGTCAGGGAACTGCTAGATCTGTAGCAGAGAAAACAGGGATTTTGTCAAAACTACAGCAAGCAGCCCAGTAAGTGACAGATTGCTGGAATCAGGGTCACTGCCCCTACTGCTCTCAGATTATATAGCATAGCACCTGGTGACAGAATCCCTTTCAAGCTTTTGTTATTTTTTCCACTTGCAATCCCCTAAACAAAGCTTAAATTTTGCTCAGTTAAATCTTTGTAATATCATATACTGAACAGAACTGAAAATGGGGTCAGTCTTGTGACCCACATGTGCCATCTGGAATGACATTTTATGACATAAATTAAGAAATTAAAAGACAAAATATTGCACTACTAAATAGTTTGAAATGATAATAAATGAATATCCCCTTCTAGAGACACAGTTTTAAAAATGAACAACCACAGACTAAGTTCTGTAAGATTCAGGAGGATTTGCAGGCAGAGGAAAATTGTGGAGATGTGGGATTTCTATAATTCATCCATACAGTTGTAGTAGACATTGCTCTAAGAGATAAGCAAGGCAAGCTTTAAGTAAATTATAACCTATACTGGCAGCACATGTAATGAGGCAAGTTGTAGTATGACGTGGAAGGTGCACTGCTAGGTAGTTATTAGGCTAATTGGTATATTCTGTACCATCTGCTATTGGTACAATCCCATGTCTGTAAACGTTTAGCGTTACACTAATCCAGCCAAAAGGATAGAAGTGTAAATTACTGTAGACCTTCTGGAGTGTCAAGATGCTTATTCAAAATATAGGAACAAAAAAAATAGTAATGATAGAAAGTTAAACTCCAAGATAGGCTTTTTTATAAGTCCATTATAATATGCAGACTATAAATACATTACTTTTCAAAACCTAAAGGTAAACCATTGTGTAGCAATTACCTATGGTCTGCCTGCTATCTGCAAAACAGGAAGAATATAACAATATGTATTTGAGTGTTTCACTTGGACCTTAAAGCCATGATGCCACACAGTGGTTACAGTAGAGCATGACAGTTTTACAGTCCACATTTGTTTAAAAAAGTGATTACATCCCAAAGGTCTATGTTATAAGGCTTGTTATTATGCCAACAGCATCTTATTGGCTACAGACTTCTCATTGTGTACTTCTCAAGCTGTTGAGATAGAAAGAGAAATCTGCAGAGGACATATAATGTCCACCCTGCTTGATGGTAATACCAGTAGACCACACATTAGTAAATGTGCTGATGTATATAGTGTATAGAGTATAATGTGTTTTTTATTTTCTCACACCATTCTTGGGCATTAAAGGGGTTGTCGATTTTTCAGACCACCATTTTTAAATATAATACTTTTTTGTGTGAATAAAAATAACAGGTACTCACCTCCTGTATCTGCATTATTCCAGCTATGCTTGCACTGGGTCTCCCAGGGCTCACGTGACATTATTATGTCACATGAAAACTACAGGCAATCAGTGGTTGCTAATGGGCTGCATTGCTTACACTTCCTTTCAGTAGCGTAGCTAGCGGGGGGGCAGGGGGGGCGATCGCCCCGGGCCCCCCCGGCTTGAGGGCCCATTGGCCGCCCTGGGGGGGCCCCGCACTCCCTGGGGGGGCCCCGTGCTGGCAGCTGGCAGCCGCGCGACCGGAGGGGAGGGAGGACGGGACTTCCTGCTGTGCAGATCTGCACGCCCCTCCTCCCTCTCCTACAGCAGACGCACGCACGCAGGCGGCCGGCCGCGGTGAGTATCAGCGCCCTTCTGCACCCGGTCCGGTCCTCCTCACACCTCCACCCCACACCCCGGTCCTCAAATTCCTCCACCAGCACCCCCCCCGTCCTCAAATCCCTCCACCAGCACCCCCCCCCCCCCCGTCCTCAAATCCCTCCACCAGCACCCCCCCCCCGTGTCCTCGCATGGGGGGCCTGGGCGGTGATCTCGCCCCGGGGCCCGAAGCTGGCCAGCTACGCCACTGCTTCCTTTAGATGAACCTCGGACATCAGAAAGACGTGTGAGATGTGCAGCACATTAGAATTCTTAGGAAGCCTAGCACCAACATCACTGGAACAACACTGAAGTGGAAGGGATGTAACTGTTTTTATTTTTCACTAGAGAATATGGTGTTTTTTAGTAGCGGTTGATGATACAATAGACAACCCCTTTAAGTATAAGTTGTAAAGTAGGGCACAATGTCTTTAAATAATTTGCAACTATGTCATTTGCTTAACAGGTAGCGTTAACAATAGTATAGTTAATAGTTGAATGGCTGAATAGTATAGTATCTAGTTGAATGGCTGACAGTGGTTTCATTAGTTTTTGCAACCCCTTAAAATTATAACAGTAACTAATCTATATATATATTATTTGTGAAAATAGTCTGTATTTGTGTATTTCATTTGTTTTGAATTTTCTATGGATAGCCTTTTGACCACAGCAAATATGAATTATAAATACCAATGAAATTAAATGCTCATAATTCAATTGACAGTGATTAGGGATAGGCGAGTATACTTGCTACTATTCGGAACTCGCCGAATAGTAGCAGTATTCGTGTACTCGCTACTCGCCAGGAGTAGCAAGTGCCAAATACTTTTGCAGTGTATCAATAGATACACTGCAAATGTCCTGTAAAAGAGAGAAAAAGTGGTTAAAAAATAAAAAAATCGGATACTCACCTTAACCGACGGCTGTACCGGGACCGGACGATGCACGTCTATTCATGGAAAAGGACCTTTCACTCTCTCAGCCAATCAGATGGCTTGGAGAGATCTGGCCAATCAGATGCCGCCACGTCACAATCACATGATCGCTAGCAGCCACCTGATTGGCCAGATGGAAAGGTCCTATCATGTACACCGAGGACCTTTCCATCTGGCCAATCAGGTGGCCGCTAGCGATTACGTCATTGTGACGTGGCAGCATCTGATTGGCCAGATCTCTCCAAGCCATCTGATTGAACATCATAGTATGTGAGGACTGTGAAGGCTGTCATGCTGTGTGGTAAGCCATAATTCTATGTGGAGATTGTAGGGGGTCATCATACTATGTGGGGTCTACCGGGGCCATTATAGTGTGTGGTGGGTCATCATTCTATGTGGCAGGTGATCATGCTGTGTGGAGACTGTGGGGGTCATCATACTGTTTGGGATCTGTAAGGGCAATCATAGTGTCTATGGTTCAATTTTAGAGGCATCTTCCTCTTTGTGGACCATGAAAGAGGTATTGTAGTGGGTGAAAGCACTAAGGTGCTTCTGTGGAGGCTAATTAATTGTGTAATCAATAAATGTTTCTCTCCTTGTCTTTAAAAGTTGGTAGAAGCCCTTCGGTGATGGCACTTATGCAAGGTGACCTCAATTACTCTGCCAAATTCTTTTGGGGGAGAAAGTGAGGTCCCAATTAGGACTACATTGAACTCCATGATTTCTATGTATACCGCTGATAATAGTTGCCACAAAGGTTGGCATTTAGTCACTAAGACCCAAACTTATAAACCAGAATACGGGTCCTGTGTCCCTGTTCTGGGTGTTGCTGCTAATTAAATCTCTATGGGAAAGCTAGATATAATCAAGTGCTATTTTAACTTTGACCTTATCCTATAGATATGGGATACCTTGTTACAATTTGAGTATCCCTCTAAATATAACATTTCCTAAAATCATGTTTTGCCACTACTATTACATTTTAACTGCAAAGTTTAGGTTAAAGGCTCTTTGATCACAAGACTATTGAGCCATTTCCAGATTATTACTGCAACAAATGTTAGCTTTGCCCAGATCAAAAGCAACTTGAACTATTGTGAACCAGCACAACAGGAAGATAGCCTCTGGCAATGACAAAACTTTGGAAAAATGTATCTTTAATATTAAAACAATGGAAAATGTTACGGCTGAGGGAGTGTGGTCCTATGCAAGTATATAAATATAAATGTCTTATCAGAGAAACAGAGAACTGCGCACTATCCGTGTAATACAACTGGTGAATTCCAAGTACCGTAATTCCTCCTGACTGTAGGTATCCAGCGTAATGGAGGTGCACACTCAGCGTGAGTACAAAATTAAAAAAAATAGAAACAAGACAGTGGCACTCACCATATGTGATCTTCTTGATTTATTACACTTTCCAAAAGTACATTCCGGAATTCAAGCAGTGGGGGAGGTGCGGGAGCGAGGACGACGGCAACCGTTTCGCGGCTCAGTGGCCGCTTCTACGGGTCCTGACCATCGTCGCTCCCGCACCTCCCTCCCCCACCGCTTGAATTCCGGAATGTACTTTTGGAAAGTGTAATAAATCAAGAAGATCACATATAGTGAGTGCCACTGTCTTGTTTCTACTTTTTTGGATATAAATATAAATAATGACTTTACAATGAGTGGACTTGGACTCACAATGGTATATTATCTTGTGTAAACTTTTTGTGTATTTCAGAGTTGCAAAAAAAGTTATGAACTTTTGCCATTTTCACTCTCATTTCAAGCAGCTCTGCACAAATGCATAGAACAGGGAGGATCCAGAGCAGGATAGGATATAGATAAGACCATTTCTGTCCAGGTGAATGGAGACACACACCACTGAGAAGGTGCACATATTTTATTAAGTGTCATGTGCCGCTAAATGAATTCTGCGCATGGTACTCCAGCAAGACTTGCATGCACAATGCCAGTCTTTATGAATGAGCTCAGTAAAGTCTTTCCTACCAAGTAATTAAATAGTTAACATTATAACAGTGTTACACATGTAACCTCTGGCTTTTGTCAAGATGATAAGAAAGCTTTTATTGGCCAACTTGCTTGTACAGGTCACTAACTGCAAACTGCACATATATATATGGGAAGGATATTATTATTATTATTAATCTATTATATAATCACGAATCGGAAAAGCGCCCCTTCACGCGCACTTTCCGATGTCGTCATGTGGATACGAATTTAACATTGGGCGCGAAGCGCCCAATGCTGCGCGAGCAATGGCCGCGAGGCCATTGCGAGTCGCTGGCCCAGGGCGAGCAATGGCCGCGAAGCGGCCATTGCGAGCCGCTGGCCCAAAATCGATCCACAGGCCCGGCTACAACCTTAGCGATTTACCGCTCAGGTAGCGCGAGCAATGGCCGCGAGGCCATTGCGAGTCGCTGCCTGAGCCGCAAATCCCTACCCGGGGACCATGGAGCGGAGGCGGCACTGCCGCCTCCGCTCCCCGCTACCCACAATTCGCCCCCCCCCCCCCCCATGTCCGCACAGCCCGCCCCCATCAATGTCCCCACAGCCGACCCCCATGTCCGCACAGCCGACCCCCATGTCCGCACAGCCCACCCCCAGCAATGTCCGCACAGCTCACCCCCATGTCCGCACAGCCCGCCCACATCAATGTCCGCACAGCCCACCCCCATGTCCACACAGCCCACCCCCATGTCCGCACAGCCGACCCCCATGCCCGCACAGCCGACCCCCATGCCCGCACAGCCGACCCCCATGCCCGCACAGCCGACCCCCATGCCCGCACAGCCGACCCCCATGCCCGCACAGCCCACCCCCATGTCTGCACAGCCCGCCCCCATCAATGTCCGCACAGCCCACCCCCATGCCCGCACAGCCGACCCCCATGCCCGCACAGCCCACCCCCATGTCCGCACAGCCCACCCCCATGTCCGCACAGCCGACCCCCATGCCCGCACAGCCGACCCCCATGCCCGCACAGCCGACCCCCATGCCCGCACAGCCGACCCCCATGCCCGCACAGCCCACCCCCATGCCCGCACAGCCGACCCCCATGCCCGCACAGCCGACCCCCATGCCCGCACAGCCGACCCCCATGTCCGCACAGCCGACCCCCATGCCCGCACAGCCGACCCCCATGCCCGCACAGCCCACCCCCATGCCCGCACAGCCGACCCCCATGCCCGCACAGCCGACCCCCATGTCCGCACAGCCCACTCCCATGTCTGCACACCCCACCCCCAGCAATGTCCGCACAGCTCACCCCCATGTCCGCACAGCCCGCCCCCATCAATGTCCGAAAAAACCCCCATGTCCGCACAGCCGACCCCCACTAATGTCCACACAGCCCCCCCATGTCCGCACATACTTACATGTCTTCTTAGTCATCTGATCGTCCGTCCGGCCAGGCGTCCTCTTCGTCCGGCCCCGGGGATCTTCTGTCTTCTTCCAGCTCCGACGTCCTCTTCTCTTCTCATTCAGATACAATGGACGACAAATCCGCCATTGTATCTCAATGAGATATGAGCGGCTCTTCTGATTGGTCGCTGTCTACTGCCCTCAGCCAATCAGAAGAGCCCCTCATTGAGCTCGAATTCTGATTGGTCGGCGTCCAATCCGAAATCGGGCTCACTGCCCATAGACATGTATTAGCGGTGTGTCCGCGATTTTACGGCCGACAAATAGAACCAGGTGGCCGGCCATAAAATCGCCGACACACCGCTAATGTATGTCAATGGGAAAAATAGCGGACCTGAATGAGAACTGTCTCACTTAAAATAAATAATAAATTAAATAATAAAAAAATAATTTAAAAATAATTAAAAAATAATAAAAAATAATAATAAAAAAATAATAAAAAATTAAATAAAAATAATAATAAAAAAAATAAATATATGCTAATCAGCTCAGCCATTTTGGCGGACCTGAATGAGAACTGTGTCTCACTTAAAATAAATAATAAATTAAATAATAAATAAAATAATTTAAAAATAATTAAAAAATAATAAAAATAATAATAAAAAAAATAATAAAAAATTAAATAAAAATAATAATAAAAAAAATAAATCTATGCTAATCAGCTCAGCCATTTTGGCGGACCTGAATGAGAACTGTGTCTCACTTAAAATAAATAATAAATTAAATAATAAATAAAATAATTAAAATAATTAAAAATAATAAAAAATAATAATAAAAAAATAATAAAAAATAAATAAAAATAATAAAAAAAATAAATATATGCTAATCAGCTCAGCCATTTTGGCGGACCTGAATGAGAACTGTGTCTCACTTAAAATAAATAATAAATTAAATAATAAATAAAATAATTTAAAAATAATTAAAAAATAATAAAAAATAATAATAAAAAAATAATAAAAAATTAAATAAAAATAATAATAAAAAAAAAAAATATATGGTAATCAGCTCAGCCATTTTGGCGGACCTGAATGAGAACTGTGTCTCACTTAAAATAAATAATAACTTAAATAATAAATAAAATAATTTAAAATAATTAAAAAATAATAAAAAATAATAATAAAAAAATAATAAAAAATTAAATAAAAATAATAATAATAAAAATAAATATATGCTAATCAGCTCAGCCATTTTGGCGGACCTGAATGAGAACTGTGTCTCACTTAAAATAAATAATAAATTAAATAATAAATAAAATAATTTAAAAATAATTAAAAAATAATAAAAAATAATAATAAAAAATAATAAAACATTAAATAAAAATAATAATAAAAAAAAAATATATATGCTAATCAGCTCCAGCCCTTTTGGCGGACCACAAGGAGAACTCTGTGTCACTTAAGATAAATAATAAATTAAATAATAAATAAAATAATTTAAAAATAATTAAAAAATAATAAAAAATAATAATAACAAAATAATAAAAATTAAATAAAATAATAATAATAAAAAAAAAATGCAGACCTGAATGACAACTGTCTCTCACTCTCACTTAAAAAATAAATAAATTTAATAATAAAAAAAAAATTAAAAAATAATTACAAAATTATAAAAAAAAAAATAAAAAAAATTAAAAAATAAAAAAAAAATAATAAATAATAATTAAAAAAATAAAATGCTAATAATAATATTACTGCTAATAATAATGCATTAATGCTAATAATTATGCTATTAATGCTAATAATAATGATATTAATACTAATAATTATGCTATTCATGCTATTAATAATGTTATTTATACATTATTATGCTAATAATGCTATTATTAATGCTATTTATGCTAATAATAATGCATTAAGCTATTAATAATGCTATTAATGCTATTATTTATGCTATTAATGCTATTAATGCTAATATTATCTATTAATGGTATTATTAATGTATAATGCTATAATAATGCTATTAATGCTATTAATAATGTTATTATACTTTTTATGCTAAATTCTATTATATTATTTATGCTAATAATAATGCTCTTAATGTATTAATAATGCTATAATGCTATTATTATCTATTAATGCTAATATTTACTTATATTATTAATTATTAATGCTAATAAATGTATTAATGCTAATTAATGCTAATAATAAGCTATTAATGCTATTAATAATGAATTAATGCTATTAATGCTAATATTTATCTATTAATGTATATTAATGTATTAAATAATAATAATAAATTAGCTATTAATGTAATAAAATATATAATGTAATATTTATTATATTTTAAATGATAAATGTTATAATTTAATAAAATAATAAAATTAATATTAAAAAAATAATAAAAATTAAATAAAAATTAAATAAAAAAAATAAATATATGCTAATCAGCTCAGCCATTTTGGCGGAACTGAATGAGAACTGTGTCTCACTTAAAATAAATAATAAATTAAATAATAAATAAAATAATTTAAAAATAATTAAAAAAAATAAAAAATAATAATAAAAAATATAAAAAATTAATAAAAATATAATAAAAAAAAAAAATATATGTAATCAGCTCAGCCATTTTGGCGACCTGAATGAGAAGTGTCTCACTAAAATAAATAATACTTAAATAATAAATAAAATAATTTAAAAATAATTAAAAAATAATAAAAAATAATAATAAAAAATAATAAAAAATAATAAAAATAATAATAATAAAAAAAATATATGCTAATCAGCTCAGCCATTTTGCGGACTAATGAGACTGTGTCTCACTTAAAATAAATAATAAATTAAATAATAAATAAAATAATTAAAAATAATTAAAAAATATAAAAAATAATAATAAAAAAATAATAAAAATTAATAAAAATAATAATAAAAAAAAAAATATATATGCTAATCAGCTCCAGCCCTTTTGGCGGCCACAAGAGAATCTGTTCATTAAGATAAATAATAAATTAAAATAATAAATAAATAATTTAAAAATAATTAAAAATAATAAAAAATAATAATAACAAAAAATAAAAATTAAATAAAAATATAATAATAAAAAAAAAAAAATGCAGCCTGAATGACAATGTCTCATTCATTAAAAAATAAATAATTTAAAATAAAAAAAAAAATTAAAAAATAATTACAAATAAAAAAAAAAAAATAAAAAAATTAAAAAAAAAAAAAAAAAATAATAAATAAATTAAAAAAATAAATGCTAATATATATTACTGCTAATAATAATCTATTAATGCTAATAATTATGCATTAATGCTAATAATAATATATTATATACTAATAATTATTATTATGCTATAATAATGATTTCTATATTATGCTATAATGCTATTATAATCTATTTATGCTAATAATAATGCTATTAATGCTATTAATAATGCTATTAATGCTTATTTATGTATTAATGCTATTAATGCTAATATTTATCCTATTAATGGTATTATTAATGCTATTAATGCTAATAATAATGCTATTAATGCTATTATAATGTTTTTCTTTATAATCTAATAATGCTATTATTAATGCATTTTGCTAATTAATGCTCTTATGCTATTAATAATGCTATTAATGCTATTATTTATGCTTAATGCTAATATTTATCCTATTAATGGTATTATTAATGCTATTAATGCTAATAATAATGCTATTAATGCTATTAATGCTATATATGCATAATGCTTATAATCTATATTAATGCTAATTAATAATGATTATTAATGCATTATTAATATAATGCTATAATGCTATTATGTAATATATGCTATTAATGCTATAATAATGCTATTAATCTATTAATAATGCTAATAATGCTATATAATTAATGCTAATAATATGCATATAAAGTATATATCATAAAGCTAATATTTATCCTATTAATGGTATTATTAATGCTATTAATGGTAATAATAATGCTATTAATGCTATTAATGCTATAATAAATGCTATTAATGCTATTAATAATGCTATTAATGCTATTAATGCTAATATTTATCCTATTAATGGTATTATTAATACTATTAATGCTAATAATAATGCTATTAATGCTAATAATAATGCTATTAATGCTATTAATAATGTTATTAATGCTAATAATGCTATTATTAATGCTAATAATGCTATTATTAATGCTATTAATGCTAATAATAATGCTCTTAATGCTATTAATAATGCTATTAATGCTATTAATTATGCTATTAATGCTATTAATGCTAATATTTATCCTATTAATGGTATTATTAATGCTAATAATGCTATTAATAATGCTATTAATGCTAATAATAATGCTATTAATGCTATTAATACTGTTATTAATGCTCATAATACTGCTAATAATGCTATTAATACTGCTATTAATGCTAATAATAATAGTATGGCTTATATTATTGCTATTGATAATGCGATTATTATTTAAAAATCTTTAAAAAAACAATAAACATATTTTAGATACCCGATGCATTTCCATCAGCCTAACAGCTATAACTACTATAATCAAATTAAGGCACGTTCTAGAATCCCGATGCATTTGCATCGGGCTCACAGCTAGTATTATATAATTGTCTAAGGGTTTCTTGAGTGTGTCTGTCGCCGAAATCGCGCGCCACACAGAGGCAGCTCATTGTTTGCCGCCGAAGGCGGCGACCAATGAGCGCAGGCTATGCAAATAGGTGCGAGAATCCAATGTTCGAATTTCGCACCAATCTGCAGCCCACCGAGAGCGGCGCACCGCAGGTATACATCGCCCGGCAGATGGGGGGGCGCAGCGTGCGCGAGCCAGCCGGTAGGCTTAGTGTATTTGAAATATGGCGCCATGGCGCACGCCACTATTCTGATTGGTCGGCGCTGAACGCGGCGAACAATGAGAGAAGCGGCGCGTGGTTTGAATGCCACTTCTCTCATTGGTCGCCGTGTTCAGCGCCTACCAATCAAAATAGCTCAGTGTATTTGAAATATGGTGCCATGGCGCACACCGCTATTCTGATTGGTCGGCACTGAACGCGCCAACCAATCAGAATAGCGGCACGTGCCATGGCGCCATATGTCAAATACACTGTACTCAGTGGTTAGCATTGTGTGGTGGCTCAGTGGTTAGCATTGTATGGTAGCTCAGTGGTTAGCATTGTATGATGGCTCAGTGGTTAGCACTGTATATGATGGCTCAGTGTTTAGGTGGCTCAGTGGTTAGCATTGTATGGTGGCTCAGTGGTTAGCATTGTATGGTGGCTCAGTGGTTAGCATTGTATGGTAGCTCAGTGGTTAGCATTGTATGATGGCTCAGTGGTTAGCACGGTATATGATGGCTCAGTGTTTAGGTGGCTCAGTGGTTAGCATTGTATGGTGGCTCAGTGGTTAGCATTGTATGGTGGCTCAGTGGTTAGCATTGTATGATGGCTCAGTGGTTAGCATTGTATGGTGGCTGTGTGGTTAGCACTGTATATGGTGGCTCAGTGGTTAGCACTGTATGGTGGCTCAGTGGTTAGCACTGAATTTGATGTCTCAATGTTTAGGTGGCTCAGTGGTTAGCACTGTATATGATGACTCAGTGTTTAAGTGTCTCAGTGGTTAGCATTGTATGGTGGCTCAGTGGTTAGCACTGTATTTGATGTCTCAATGTTTAGGTGGCTCAGTGGTTAGCACTGTATATGGTGGCTCATTGTTTAGGTGGCTCAGTGGTTAGCACAGTATATGGTGGTTCAGTGGTTAGCACTGTATATGATGGCTCAGTGTTTAGGTGGCTCAGTGGTTAGCACTGTATATGGTGGCTCAGTGGTTAGCACTGTATATGGTGGATCATTGTTTAGGTGGCTCAGTGGTTAGAACTGTATATGGTGGCTCAATGGTTAGCACTGTATATGATGGCTCAGTGTTTAGGTGGCTCAGTGGTTAGCATTGTATGGTGGCTCAGTGGTTAGCACTGTATATAGTGGCTCAGTGGTTAGCATTGTATGGTGGCTCAGTGGTTAGCATTGTATGGTGGCTCAGTGGTTAGCATTGTATGGTGGCTCAGTGGTTAGCATTGTATGATAGCTGAGTGGTTAGCATTGTATGGTGGCTCAGTGGTTAGTACTGTATATGGTGGCTTAGTGGTTAGCATTGTATGGTGGCTCAGTGGTTAGCATTGTATGGTGGCTCAGTGGTTAGCATTGTATGGTGGCTTAGTGGTTAGCATTGTATGGTGGCTCAGTGGTTAACATTGTATGGTGGCTTAGTGGTTAGCATTGTATGGTGGCTCAGTGGTTAGCATTGTATGGTGGCTCAGTGGTTAGCACTGTATATGGTGGCTCAGTGGCTTGCATTTTATGGTGGCTCAGTGGTTACCATTGTATGGAGGCTCAGTGGTTAGCATTGTATGGTGGCTCAGTGGTTAGCACTGTATATGATGTCTCATTTTTTAGGTGGCTCAGTGGTTAGCACTGTATGTGATGTCTCATTGTTTAGGTGACTCAGTGGTTAGCACTGTATATGGTGGCTCAGTGGTTAGCACTGTATATGGTGGTTCATTGTTTAGGTGGCTCAGTGGTTAGCGCTGTATATGGTGACTCAGTGGTAAGCACTGTATATGAAGTCTCATTGTTTCTTTGATTTAAGTGAGTCCTCCCACTGAGGAATAGTAAAAATGAAGGCTTAGCTGAGCCCAAGGAAAGAGTGACAAGGTAAGATAGGGACCCATCAGATCTAAAATCACCTTGAAGCTGGTTGATGGGCAAACACGTATTGGCCAATATTTGTACCAAGAACCTTAGTTTATAAAGATAAAATATCCAAAAAATACATAGACGATAGACACATAGGTAGGTGATAGATAGATATCGTGTACTCCTTGCATTATTGTTAAATCTTCATAAATAAACTACATACATATTCTAGACTACCCAATACGTTAGAATTGGGCCACCATCTAGTGAATGCATAAAGATAAATCTAATATTCAGAATGGAGTCACCTATGATAGTGCAAGGATTTGTTAAAAGGTCAATATAGATTTTTAGACTTGCTTATTTCAATAGATGATACTAGAATTCAAGCCTTCTTCCCCTTTGAAGAGGCAATTTGAACATTTGCAAATTTAATTTCCTAGAGGATCATTGCAGACGTTTAAGTCTCCACTTAGTGGCATGCCAGACCGGACTTGTCATTCTCCTCAAAGAGAAACTTTCCCCTTAGATCCCAGCCTTAGTCTCTCACCTAGGTAAACCAGATCTCATACTTTGCACTGATGAGGAGCAAACACCCCAAAACATCGTTTCTCCGTATACTGGTATGCCAGACGTGACATATCACTCTTCACAAGAAGAAAACTTACCCTTTTGGATCATTGTCATGTTGGAAAAGTCCAATAAGTGATGGTAGCATCTTCTCTTTCAGTATAGGGCAGTATATCTATGAATTCATAATACCATCAATGAAACGTTTGTTCTCTACACCAGCAGCACTTATTCAGCCCCACATAAGAACACAACCATGTTTCACTGTAGGCACCATGCATTTTTCTAAATTAATTTTTCTAAATGTGTGATGCCTACAGTGACTTCATATTTAGGAGTTGTTAACATGTGGCACATTTGCTGCAGATTTTTCTGCCAGGATTTGCAGCTGGAAAATTCTTAGTGGATTAGACTAACAGCAAAGTTGCTGATATTTTCACAGAACTCTAGCAATCTACTGAAAGTATTTTTTTCTGTACACTTTCACTGGGAATCTTTCCTCTTTCTTTAACTTTTTTATGACCTATGATGTATTGGGTACATCATAGGTCGCCTTCCTCCCTTTGATGCACACACTGAGCTTGCATCATTCCCACACAGGCCAGCTCATCTGATCAGCCTACATGTGCAGCTAACAGGTGCGAGCAGATTGGAGATCATCATACTGACAGTTGAATTTTACCATACAGTGAAGATGGTAGGTAAAAAACAAAAAAAAATAATTGTGGAATTGCACTTCACTTCACTGCACTTGAATTGTTTTTTTCCCGTTTTCTAATATATTATGTGATAGAATGAATGATGTCATTCAAAAGTGCAACTCATCATGTAGTGATGTCCCCCATCCTGATCCCCTTTTGTAGTGATGTCCCCCATCCTGATCCCCTTTTGTAGTGATGTCCCCCATCCTCATTCCCTTTTCTAGTGATGCCCCCATCCTGGTTTACCTTCTTGTTACACACTCAACACAAACTCTCACACACAAACATATACTCACACACCCTCACACACATCCTCAAACACACACCTACACATACCCACACACTCTCACACATCCTCACACTCACACATTCTCATACAGACACACAAACCCTCACATACACTTTATTATACAAACATCCTCACACACTCCCACAAACATTCACACTCACACACACCAGCACACTCACACACACCCTCTCACACACACCCTCTCACACACACTCTCTCATACACACTCTCTCACACACACTCTCTCATACACACTCTCTCATACACATTCTCTCACACACACGCTCTCACACATACTTACTTTTCTCACTTTAATGATGCATCACTCCAGTGCAGGGGGCCACCACAGTCCCCGTTGTGCTGACATCTGACCTCCGCTGTGCTATGACTTCCTTCAGCCGCCGCTCAGACAAGCTCTGTTGCTCTGCAAGTTCTATGCAATCTCCCAGCCAAAGGCCCCAGGTGAAGTCATACGCCGCCATCAGCTGCGGGCTTCTCATTGGCTGACTGCTTGCATTGATCTTGCTGAGCGGTAGAGCTTGTTAGTGCTGTGGCTGAAAGTCATAACACAGCGGAAACTACAGCGTACCACTACACTGGGGCGATGCATCATTAAGTTGTCCAAGGTGCCGCGGGCTGCACAGTGAAGTCCCAGGGGCCGCATGCGGCCCTCGGGCCACGTGTTTGAGACCCCTGATCTACACCCAGATGGACTATCTAAATGGACATGAACATTAAACTTTTGGTATCATTGTTAAAATGTCACAAACGACCAACTCATTAATATCATCACCCATGTATCTAGAGCTTATATTGTATCATGAATATCTGAGAATTCTGCATACTCTTTATATATTGGCTCTTTTTTTAGAATTGTGTTATCCTTCCAGATATCATTTACTCCAATGTTAAGATTCTTAAAATTTGTAATAAATTAATATAAGAGGGCAATGTACTCCAATGTAACAGCCCAAGCTCAAAGAGGGTGAAAATGAAGCTTTCAAGTGCATTAATGTCTGGCAAAGCCTTGCAGTGGTCTGTGCTTCGTGATTAACATTTATTGAAACAGACAGCAGCAAGATCACATACACTAATAATAACTAGATGAGGTAAAATTAGGGCTTATGAAGAATTAAGACACTCTTAAGTGAATTGCACCATGTTAATTGAATGTGTTACAAGCTGGAGACTCATTTCCAAAATGACCAATAAAAATTATGAAAAATATCTCAACATTTCTCCATTTTGTGTCAGTCACCCCTTGATAATCATTCAATCTAAAAATATCTACTGTGACACTAAATACCAACGCAAAGGTTTCCATTGCATTTTTATGCGACTCTGACAGATGTATGATTTTGCAGATGAAAATGTAATCAGAAGGAAAGGATGCCTTTAGTCTGTCTCCTGCTTCCTTAACTATGAAATGTGGGAACCTTTGATTGAAGTGCTCAGTACTAAAATGATTGCATTAAACCAGAAGTTTTTCTCCTATTCTTCTCTGTCTGCTGGATCTGATAACTCTTCCCATGTTCATTTTTTACTTTGCCTTTATTAGTGGCAAAATAGAATAGAATAAAAATAAGTTGCATCTGGAAAATTAGAATCACCTTTATTCACTAGGGATTTACACACAAAATATGCTAAATTAATTAATTTAAATCCTGCACTTTTTCCTTCTAATGGTAGTCATTAAGTATTAAGCTGGGTCTACTTGTCAACATGGGTGGCATGACAGCACTTCTCAAGTTATGTGACCAAAATCATCTGTACGACTTGCTGCCATGTGACTGTTTTAGACCTTAACTGTACATGAAACAGCCAAGTTGCATTCAAGTTGCATGTCACATAATAATAATATTTATTTGCTTATGTGGAGCCATTAATTCCACAGCGCTTTACTTACAATCTTAATTCCCCATCACTATGGCTAGGGTCACATTGGCGTTTTTTGTTTTAAATCCTGATCCGGTTTTGAGCTTTAAAAAAGCTCAAAACCGGACCAGGAAACGCTCCTGATGGAAGCCGATGCAAAACACCGGATGGCTTCACAAGCCATCCGGTGGCCGGATCCGGCACTGCTGCCTGCGTTTAAAATCATGCAGGCAGCAGTTTTCGCAGCGTTTCTGGGACCGCACTGCGGTCACCGGATGGCTCAGGATGTGTAATCCTGAGCCATCCGGTAACTGCAGAGTGTGCGGATCCCGGCTATTGACGGGACCCGCAACCGTAATAAAGAGTGAAATTGCTGACCTAAATGACTGATAGAGGTCTGTAGGGGGGCTTAGACCCCCCTACAGACCGGGCTCCCACTTCCATAGTATTCTTCACCAATTTCGCACCGGGCACGGGCTCCTCGGAGCTGCGTGCATGTCAACCAAGGTGCCCCCCCCCCATCACTATACAGGGGTGCATAGACCCCTCTAATACAATTATGCTTACATTGATG
This sequence comes from Allobates femoralis, assembly GCA_033576535.1. Taxonomy (NCBI): domain Eukaryota; kingdom Metazoa; phylum Chordata; class Amphibia; order Anura; family Aromobatidae; genus Allobates; species Allobates femoralis. The sequence goes on along the minus strand of JARQOC010000004.1, from coordinate 349,683,731 downwards.
TGTTTTACACAAAGAATAATCACAATTGCATTGTTAATTATATATTTACATGTGTCCGGAGCCAGAGTCCAGTGATTTCCAGGGGCGGGGCTGTGTGCAGCAGCCTCCGCCCGCTCCTTCTTGATGGCCGCCCCCTCTGGCCGTAATCCAGTCTTGTGAGGGCGGGCACGTCGTTAAAGGGGCGTGGCTAACTATGTGCCGCGGTTAGCCACGCCCCTTTAACGACGTGCCCGCCCTCACAAGACTGGATTACGGCCAGAGGGGGCGGCCATCAAGAAGGAGCGGGCGGAGGCTGCTGCACACAGCCCCGCCCCTGGAAATCACTGGACTCTGGCTCCGGACACATGTAAATATATAATTAACAATGCAATTGTGATTATTCTTTGTGTAAAACACATCAATGTAAGCATAATTGTATTAGAGGGGTCTATGCACCCTGTATAGTGATGGGGGGGGGGGGCACCTTGGTTGACATGCACGCAGCTCCGAGGAGCCCGTGCCCGGTGCGAAATTGGTGAAGAATACTATGGAAGTGGGAGCCCGGTCTGTAGGGGGGTCTAAGCCCCCCTACAGACCTCTATCAGTCATTTAGGTCAGCAATTTCACTCTTTATTACGGTTGCGGGTCCCGTCAATAGCCGGGATCCGCACACTCTGCAGTTACCGGATGGCTCAGGATTACACATCCTGAGCCATCCGGTGACCGCAGTGCGGTATTCTGCACACAGTTTTCAAAAAAACTGTGTGCGACCGGCATTGCATTCACCGCATCCGGATCCGGATGCGGTGAATGCAATCTAGGTTTTCAATGTGACCCTACCCTATGTCTTTGGCATGTGGGAGGAAACCAGAGAACCAGGAGGAAACCCACAGAAACACAGGGAGAACAGATGTTGTCCTTGGTGGGATGGTAATGCACAGACGTCAATAGCAAGTGTGTCGCGTGTTACCAGCAACAGTCATACCAAGATATTTAGAAACATATGTGATTCTGTCTTGCGGTATATCACATGTTGCAACTCAACACCATAGGAAATCATTATATCCAATATTTCAATGTGTCACTTCGATCTCAGTGTTATGAATCTCTAACCTTAAGGTACCGTCACACCGCCATATCGCTGGCAAGATGGCTGGCAATTCCCAAATTCGGCAATGTGTAAAGCATATCGCATGTGCATAGTGGCGTGTGACTGGGCGATTCTACAGCGAGAAATTGCTGGTGGAGCGTCACCTGATTGCCCTACTCTGCAGTGATATCAGACGATATCCACCAGGCGATTTAAGCGCATCGTAGCATGTTACAGGGCGATAGCGACGTAGACAGCGATCCTTAAATCAATTCCGTAGGCGTGCTTGGATGGTGTTTTTTTTGCGCTGCATCTGCGGTGATTGGTTGGTGATACTGCGTTTCGATTGGCTGGCCGTGTCCGAGGCGCCTTACTTGATGACCCATGCGTTCACGCAGGGCTGACCAATGGGAACGCAGTTCTGTCCACCAATCGCAGTGATAAGAGCCCGGTGAAACACACTGTAGCACACCCCTATCGAAACAGTATGGCCACATCGCAGCTATGATCGTGGTGTGTGACGTGGTGATGTGTGAAGGGAAGATCGCTTCTGGTCTTCTGCAGGTGATTTTCGGGATGCAGGATCGCTGAAGATCGCACACTAGATAGCTACATGTGACAGTTCAACAGCGATCAGAAAAAAGTGCCTGAAACGTGCGCGCTCACATCAGATCGCCGGCGATATGGAAGCCATATAGCGGTGTGTGATGGTACCTTAAAAGGAGTGTTTTTAGATTCTTAAATTGGACAGCAAGAAAATAAACAAGTTTGTAATTGACTTTCTTTTTCTACCTGATAATATTCTACTGCAGTTAGAGATTTTATTAGAGATTTTATCTTTGATAGTGCAGAATTTATTTTAATGGAGTGCAGCCTCCAAAACCAGGCCAAGTGTGCCCAGTAGGTACTTTCCAGGAGATGGGTTGACTCTATAGACATATGATGGCTTGTTTTTTGCGGGACGATTTGGACTTTCATATGCAATAATTTATTTTACCATATATTGTACAGGGAAATTGCAAAAAAATTCTAAATGCAGTGAAATTGCAAAAAAGTGCAATGATACGTTTGTTTTCTTGGGTATTTTAGCTGTCATGTTCATTATATGGTAAAACCGACATGACGGGGTCAAGCCTCGGTTCGGTACGAGTTCGTAGACACCCAGCATGTATACCTTTATGGTATCTAGGTGGTGAAAAATATTCAGAAGTTTGAAAAAAAACAAACACAGACTTTTTGCGCCATGTTCTGCGACCCATAGCTTTCTCATTTTTCGGGATCTGGGGCTGTGTGATGGCTTATTTTTTGCGTCTTGAGCTAACGTTTCTAATGATATAATTTTTGGGGGCATCCTGCAATTTCGATCGCCCATTATCGCATTTTATAGCAATGTTGCGCGACCAAAAAAAATGGAATTTTGGCGTTTGGACAATGTTTTTCCGTTACGGAGTTTACGGCTCTCATTAACTGATTTAATATGATGATAGATCAGGCAACTCTGAACGCGGCGATACCAAACATGTGTATTTTTTTTTTTTTTAATACTTTTATTGTGATTGGGAGAAAAGGGAGTGATTTAAACTTTTTATATTTTTTTTTTTTACAGATTTTTTACACGGCCTCTTTAAATAGGCACCTTGCTGCACAGTCAGATCACTTCTGGGAGAGACAGATGAGCTCATCTGTATCTCTCAGAATTGCGGACCTGTTGTGGTTGGCAGCGCCTGCCAACCACAGCAGGACACTGTGCTCTGACGCATCCAGGGTCTAGCCAGGACCCCGGGCTGTCATGTGAGTGCCGGAGATCCCGCAATACTATCGCGGGATCTCTGGAGCAGGCGGAGAACAACGCGTTCCCCGCTGCGGCCTGCCTTGGATCCCGCTGTCAGTGATTGACAGCGGGATCCAAGGGGTTAACAGCACCAATCGGATCCCAGATCCGATCGTAGCTGTTAGCCCAAACATAGCTGATGAGATCAGCTGAGATGTAAGCTGTTTGATGTGAGCGCTGCGCCGGACCTCACATCAAACACCCCTTACCGGCCCATGACGTCCTCCTACGTCATAGGTCGGGAAGGGGTTAAGGCCAGCTCTGGCAGTCATCTGCTGACTGAGTATTGAGATAGATTTGCTCTCAGCAAAAATATGCTTGTTGTAGCATTTTCACTTAGCTCAAGCTGCAGCATTGTATTTATTTTTCTTATGCTACTTCTGACTTTTATTTATCTAGCATTTACTTACCAGCTCTATCCAGTGTTCTCTGATGTAGTCAACCACTATATCTGCTAATCAAGTTTCCAGAGTATTATTTGTTCTCAGCAACTTTTACACCTCTTATCTCTGCTATGCACGCACGTGTGAGCCTCTCAGCTAGTAAAATCAAAATGCTGTCTGTAACCTTATACCGTGCTACTAGTTCCTCTGTTTGCACTTATCCGTTCTACAGATCATACCTCTGCAAGCCAGGTACCAGATTGTCTATTCATCTATTAGGCTGGCTTCACACCACGGTTTGTTCCTTTCCGTGGGATCCTGTTTTTTGCAGGACCACATGGACAGGAACGGATTTGCTGAACTGCATGGCAACTATAAAACCGGATCATGTTTGTTACAGGATTCCTTTTTGTGAGGAGGGCTGGTAGGAGCTGTAGTTCCTGAGTCGGCAATGTAGGGGAGATGGGAGAGGAGGGAGAGGAGAGACAGAGAGAGACAGAACAACAAAGGGTTAACACAGACAGCAATGATACATAGATGAGGTAACAAAGGGTTAATGGCTGAAAAGCATGGAATCAAAGTGTTAATTGCTGGGAGTCAATGGGTTAAAAGGAGCATAGCAGCAGAAGGGAGAGGAGATATCTGTGCTGTTCTCTGGAGGCTTGCAGATAGGAGGGGGAGAGGCACAGGCTTGAATAGGACAATACAGGGCTGGAGTGAGGGAGCAGCCAGGCATTAGAGTGTTAAAATTTGCTTCTGACAATGCTGAGTTCACTAAACCGGAATCGTTTCCCAGATCCATTTTTTTTTACAGAATCCGGCTCCATAGACCCCCCATGTTATGAAAACCGAACAACTCCGAAGCCGGGATTGTCTGTTTGTGTCCTGTTTTTTCACCGGAGCCCAAAAACGTTGTAATCTCTGATTTTGGGGACAGTAAAAAACAGGACAGAAATGACTCCTGCACTGAATACACAAAACCGGATGACTTTTTATGATCAATCCGACGCATAGGGATACATGGGAGGCAAGACAGGATCCTGCTCTGTCCTTTTCAAAATGGACAGAAAAGGATGCCAAAAAATGTGGTGTGAAGCCAGCCTTAATCCTGTGTGTCACCACACCTCTAATTTCGGGGCCCCTTACTGCCAAAATTTTGAGGTCCCCGTGAGACTCTGCCCAGCTCTGCCTCCACCCATGCTCCGCCTCCACCCATGCAACACCTCCACCCATGCTCCGCTTCCACCCATGTTCCGCCTTCACCCAAACATACATTATATTTATAGTGAAAAATTGGAACAGCACCAAAAACTACCTCAATTTATGTGCAAAGCTTTCCCAACCAGCAATCCAGATGGTTCCTTACAATAGTGTAAAAAAAAGAAAAACAGCACAAAAAAATTGAAAAAAGTGGACATTATTGCCCAATGCGTGGCTGCTCCATTATTGCCCAATGGCGTGGCCACACATTGGGCAATAAAGTCCACTTTTTTCTACAATTTTGTGCTGTTTTTCCTTTTTTTTTTTTATACTCTCTCTCTATTATATATTATACACACACACACTTGAGACTGCTGTGGGCTGAATACACAATAGCTGTATGCACAATAGAGAATACACAATAGAGACCACTGCAAGCTGTATGCACAATAGAGATAGCTGTGGGCCGTATAGACAATGGAGATGGCTGCTGCACATATAGACAATGTAGATGGCTGCGGGCTATACACACTATAGAGAATACAAAATAGAGACTGCTGCTGCCCGTATACACAATGGAGATGGCTGTGGGATAAATGCACAATGGCCATGGCTGTGGGACCTATGCACATTGGAGACTGCTGGGTGACATATGCACATTAGAGACTGTTGTGGGTTGTATGCACATTAGTGACTGCTGCGGGATGTATACACAGAGACTGCTGGCCGTATGCAGAGACTGCCGGCTGTATGTCTTGTATACACAGACAGCACTCTACTGTATATACAGGTCCACACTATATACATACAGTATATAGATACACAAATTCAGCATCCAGTATGGACCTGCATATAGAGTATAGTGCTGTATATAGAGTATAGTGTAGAGACAGACAGAGGCAGACAGACAGAGACAGACAAAGAGCCAGACGGAGAGAGAGACAGACAGAGAGAGACAGACAGACAGAGACAGACAGACAGAGAGACAGACAGAGAGAGAGGCGACAGAGAGAGACAGACAGACAGAGAGAGAGACAGACAGAGAGAGAGACAGACATGCAAAAATAGAGAGGCGCACCTTGAAAAGGACCCAGTAGTCTAGTGGGGGAAACTTTTATAAGTGGAGGGTTTGTCTCTCACCTATTCTAGTTGTGCACCCTTGCACAACACCGGTATTCCCACAGTGGTGGAGGATAGTGGGCTGCTACGAGACCGCTCTGAGGCAGCTTCCTTCCTGATGCGGTCATGTGTGAGATCTCAATCACCAGACGTCCGCGTCACCGGAACTTCGTCATGTGAGGTCCTGAAAGGGTGTTGAGAGCTCTTTGATAGCTCCAATCTGCTCCGGCCACAATCCCAAGGATGAGAACAATGGAATTAAAGATACATGAACTGAGTGGTCGTATTAGGAGTGCTAGGTAGCAAGGAACTCTCAAAGGGTATTATCTTACAGACCTGTTTATTATTACTATTATGATTTTCCACTATGTGTTTCAACAACGGCCTGTTGTCTTCCTCAGGTGGGGTTTTCAACAGGCCGTTGTTGAAACGCGTAGTAGAAAATCATAATAGTAATAATAAATAGGTCTGTAAGATAATTACCTGTGAGAGTTCCTTGCTACCTAGTGCTCCTAATATGACCTCTCAGTTCATGTATCTTTAAAGAGACAGACAGAGAGACAGACAGAGAGAGAGAGAGACAGTCAGAGAGAGACACAGACAGCCAGAGAGAGACACACAATCAGTCAGAGAGTGAGAGAGACAGTCAGTCAGAGAGAGAGAGAGACAGTCAGAGAGAGAGACAGTCAGAGAGAGACAGACAGTCAGAGAGAGAGAGACAGACAGAGAGTGAGAGAGTCAGTCTCTGAGAGAGAGACAGTCAGTCAGAGAGACAGTCAGTCAGAGAGAGAGACAGTCAGAGAGAAAGTGAGACAGTCAGTCAGAGAGAAAGTGAGACAGTCAGTCAGAGAGTGAGACACTCAGTCAGTGAGAGTGTAAAAATACAAAAAGGGCGGAGACAAGAGGCGCAATAGTGCCCTATCACTAGTGAAACTGTCTGTGTGAGTTTATCTATAGGTGTGCACTCACCTGGTCCAGTTGTGTGCCCCACAACTGGTTCATGAGCATTTGGTTTTTTAGCTGCTGCAGGACCTCCACCAGCCACTCGCACATGGAAAAACATTCAGATCTTGGGAAGATGGTGCACCATGGTGTACAGAGAGAGAGAGAGTCAGAGAGAGACAGTCAGAGAGTGAGAGAGAGACAGTCAGAGAGTGAGAGAGACAGTCAGAGAGTGAGTGAGACAGTCAGAGAGTGAGAGAGAGACAGTCAGAGAGAGAGACAGTCAGAGAAAGAGGGAGAGAGACAGTCAGAGAGAGAGAGACTGCAAGAGAGAGAAAGAGACAGAGAGAGACAGTCAGAGAGACAGAGACAGAGAGAGACAGTCAGAGAGAGAGACAGTCAGAGATAGGGAGAGAGACAGTCAGAGAGACAGAAAGAAAGACAGACAGAGAGTCATAGAGAGAGACAGAGATTATACTCACCACCAGTAGCAGCTCTGTGTCTTCAGTGCAGTCTTTTTGCATCCTGCTGCTTCCGGAAGCTGAAGAGGTGAGGAGATCAGGGCCCGATCCCTCATCTCCCCTCCAGGCCATGTGACTTCCGGTGATGCGGGGATAGACAGAGCCTGCTGATGAGGTGAGGGGCTGGGGCCAGATAGTGATCAATGAGAGGGGGCCCATGCAAGATGTGAGGGGGTGGGGCCTGGAGGAGATCGGGGCCCACCCCTCATGTCTTGCAGGGGCCCAGCAAAGCAACTTCAGCTAGCGTGTGGCGGCGGGGGGGCCTCCTTGTTCTAATGGCCACGCCCCCCACTAGCTCGCCCGGGCCCCCTATAGCCACGATCCCTCTATTCATTGGCCGGGCCCCATAATGATTAAGACTTGTAACGGTCTGATGGCCATGTCTGTAAGTACAAATTAGGCTAGGGTCACACATGCCATCTGTTTTGCCCTGGATCCGTTATTGGCATCAGTTTTTGTTACTGTTAATGGATAGGGCACTTAAGTGTCGCTGCGTTTTTCAAAAATGTTATTCTGTTGTTTCCTGCCTCCAAAAAATGCTGCATGCAACGTTTTTGGGTGCAGGAAAAAAAGCATGGGGCCCTACAGGAATCGCATTCGTTAACGAATGGCACATATAGGTACCATGCATTAACGTATGCGTTAATGCATATGCGTTTTTTTTAGAAAAAATTACTAAGTTCAAAAAACGCTCAGGGGCATAGGAGACACAAAACACACTCTAAAAAAACGGATTTGTTTTTAAAAACACTCTAAAAAACGGATTGCCATGTGTGACCCTAGCCATAGTTGGCATTGCCATCACTGCTATCCTGCTGTTACATCCTTGCTGGAAGAAACCAAACTGCATATATTTTTCTGTTATCCCTGTTATCAACTGCATTCTTATTGGATGAAAATAATATCCTATAAATCTAATGTTTGAGTATATTATTATTATTATTTATAGAGCACCATTGATCCAATGGTGTTATACATGAGAAAGGGTTACATACAAAATATAAACATACATTTCAGTGAATAAACTAACCATGGCAGACTGGAGTAGAAAGAAGAGCACAGGCCCAGTGGCGCACCCAAGGGGGGGGACCTACGTGTCTGGACCCCCCCTTTGGACGGCCCTGAGAAGCTGGGGGGGCCCACCACCGCCCGCCCCGGTATTATTATTACCGCATCGGCACCCTTTCAGGGCCGGTGTGTGTTTCTTGGACCCCTACCTTGGGAAATTTCTGGTGCGCCACTGCACAGGCCTACAGGATAATGGAGAAGGAGACAGTAGGTTGGTTCGGGTTTCTGCAGCTCTTAGTGGTGGTAATGTGTCAGTAGGGTCATTGCAGGTTGGAAGCTTTTTTGAAGAAATGGGTTTTCAATCTCCATCTGAAAGTTACAGGTGTGGTGGATAATGAGACGTGCTGGGACACAGAATTCCAGATGATGAGGGATACTCGGGAAAAGTTTTTGATTTGATTTAGTGAGGAACATATAAGTATGGAGATTGAAGATATTAGGAGATTAGTTTGGAGATATATTATGGACAGCGGACAGCTTTGTAGGTCAATGTTAGCAGTTTGAACTGGATATGTTGGAGAATTGGGGGAGAATGAAGGGATTTATTGAGGCGAGTAGTAGAGGAGTAATCAGGAGAGGTGAATTAATCGGGCAGCTGAGATTATTACGAACTGGGAAAGGGTGAGAGGGTTAGCATGGAGGCCACATAGATGGATATTGCAGTAGTTGAGGTAGAAGATGATGGGAGGATGCACTAACATTTTAGTAGAATTAGAGTTGAGGAAAGGACAGATTCACATATGGATCTGCCTCATCTGGTGCTCTCTGATCCTCTTGTCTGTCTTGTCCATTCTATCTGGTAAGACCCAAATATCACCATGTCTTTTTGGTAAAGCCCTAAAACAAAAACTTTCAGAAATCTGTTACCTCAGTTTGCTGAAATTCTTCTGCAGTCCTCTCAAGAGTTAGTGAATTGTGATTACAAACCCAACAAAGTGGAACATTTCTGTGCTTTTTAGGGGACCCTCATTTTGTCCTACTAAACCTCTGGATAAAATTGAACTGTGCAGCGACGTGAAAGATTACTTCAGGAGACTACGCCTGAGGGAATCTTACAGTAACAAAAAGATTCCAAACCCAATTGGACTGAATTAAGAAGAATCCTGACAACCAAGAAAAGGTCAAACTGGACACCTACACTTGGACGCAACCCCCATTTGGATAAATATATAGACATTTTTAGACATTTGATAAAATCCACTATCTTAGATACACACAGGAGACAATCATCCAACATCGATGCCCAGGAGAGAAGGGCCATACAGTCTTTGAAAACCAACAAAGAAATCATCATTAAACCTGCAGACAAGGATGGTGCAATAGTCATGATTAACAAATCTGACTACCTGAAGGAAGCAAACAGACAAATGATGGACACACGTTACTACAAGAAATTGGAGTCTGACCCTACACAGGACTTTCACAAGGAATTAAACAGCTGGTCTCTGGTCTACCTGACATATCCTTAAGAGCTGATGAACTGATACCAGAAAGTCCAAGAATAGGCACCTTTTACATGCTTCCCAAAATCAAATTGGGAAATCCAGGAAGACCAATCATTTCATGTGTGGGCACCCTCACCGAACAAATTTCTGGATGGTAACAGGGTTTTCTCAAACCCCTATTAAAAGAGACACCCAGCTACATTCAAGACACAACTGATCTATTGAATAAACTATCAGCAATAGGTCCTCTACCAGAAGGAACCATCCTCACCACCAAGTATGCGGAATCTATGTACAGCAATATCCCACACCAGGATGGATTAAATGTTTGCAAATCTTTCCTGGAAAACACAGAGATTGATGCTGATTCTATGGGGAAACTTAAAAAATTTACCCTCACGCACAACTATTTTACATTTGAAGACAACATATATTTACAGGAGACGGAACAGCAATGAGAAGCAAAATGGCACCACAATATGCAAATCTTTTCTTAGCAAAGCTTGAAAGTGACTTTTCATCCTCTTGTTCTATCAGGCCTCTGGCCTATTACCGCTATATCGATGATATTTTAATCAAGTGGACGAAGTCTGAGCAACAGCTGAAGATGTTCCATGAACACTTTAATAAGTTTCATCGCACCATCAACTTAACACTCAACTACTCCTGCACTGAAATCAGTTTTCTGGACACCATCATCAAGCTACGGAACCATGAAGTAGAGACATCCCTGTACCGGAAGCCAATTGACCAACATATCTTTGATGGGATAGTTTTCATCCAAAACACATAAAAACCTCTATTGTATACAGCCAGGCCATCAGATACAATCTGATATGTTCTAACCCTACAGATAGAACAGAGAATAAACAGAGCAGGGGCACTCAGAGTTATACCTGGTTATCTAGTTGGGTTTCTATTAGAGCGGGGATCCACTCACCTATCTGGGTTGTGCACCCTTGATCAACCCTTGGGAGAAGCCTGTCATTAGTGAGGAGCCAGCCATCGGGCTGTGGGGCCTAGATTCTAAACTGTCATGTGACTGGAAACACATCACCAAAGGTCCTGCAGGTCTCCTAGTATTGATGCCTATGTTGCTGCATCCACAGCCCTCAAATGAGGGGTAGTGATAAATGAAGAGAAAAATGCGGTCAGGCGGAGTGCTGGTGATACCTGATGAAGGCGGTATTCAGCCGACTGAAACGCATTGTGTTGTAGATTCAAAATAAAGGTCTGTATATTTACATTAACCTTTTGCCCACTTCTGTGTGCCCAGCGCGCCTCTGACCGCACCTTCTCTTCATTTAACCCTACAGATAGAGACAATCACCTTAAGGGCATCAGAAAGACCTTTTGAATCAGTGCTACCATCCAAGAGCAATTGAAAACCAGATTACAAGAGCCACCAGAATATCAAGGAATCATCTCCTACATTACAAATCTAAAGAAAAAACAACCGGGTCCTTCTTGTAGTAATTTACAATGCAAATCTGGAGGATTTAAGAAGAGCTGCATGGAAATTACAACCACTACTACAAAAGGATACTGACTAAAATCAATATTTCCGAACCCCACGTCTGTGTTTTAGGCAGCCCCTAAATCTAAAAAGCATCACTGTCAGAAGCTCACTGTCCTCCCCAACAGAACAGATTTCCCTGCAACCAAAACAGGTGCAAAACCTGTCCATCTATAATGACAATGGACAAGACAAAGATTCCTGGCTCACATTAGCACTACAAGATCACAGGTAACTTCAGCTGCACCACAAGCAATGTGGTGTACTTAATTATATGTACTAAATATGTGAGCGGGAATCTGAATGTAGGTGAGACAGGGCAACAACTCAGAAGTAGGAAGAACTCTCATTGCCATATAATAAAGGAATGAGGGACAGATTTACCTGTGCCTAGACATTTCTGTAGCCCTGATCACACAATATTGGATATGAAAATACTAATTCTAGAAGGTAACTTCAGATCACAGCGAGACAGAAAACTGTGGGAATATAAACTGATGATGACCTTTGACACACTTAAATCAGGAATTATTGAGGAATTTTCAGGTCTCGACCAACCATTAATCTTAGAACAATAATACAATCTGTGCCTCTTGGAGCTTTGATTTTACATCCCCAGCTCCCTCTCCCCCTCCCAAGACTTACTACTATTTTCTGGTATATGTCACCTGTCGTATTTACTGCATCATCCTACCCTGCATATGTATATATGTGTGTCAACCAATTCAAGGAAAAACAGCGGCACTCACCAGGTTGGATCTTCATAACTTTAATGGTTTCCTGAAATCAATTATTTGATACACTAATGGGGGAGGGGGAGATGTGAGGAGGCGGCCTGCCATTTCGCGGTTTGTTACCGCTTCCAACCTGGTGAGTGCCGCTGTTTTTCCTTAAATTGGTTGATGAAATATGAACTTTGAAAAGCGTGCACCACGGTGCTATGAGGACTGGTCACATATGTGACACAAATATCCCTGGAATTCACGAGTGCCCGGTATATTTTCTACTTTTGGTATATATGTGTGTGTCTTCAGAAATTGTGTCATTAGCCTGATGAAGAGGCCACAGTGTCCGAAAGCTTGCTAAGTTTACCATCTTTTCAGTTAGCCATTAAAAGGTATCAACCACTGAGGACTCTCAGATTCTAATATTTTTGAATACTTTCTGGTCATTTTCTGATGCGATTCACTGCACACTCTATTCATCCTCCATTGTATTTCTACACAAAAGACTAATGTGACAATATTAAAAGGTCACTAATGATTCCCTAAAGACCTATTCACATCCATATGTCACCTGTTTGGTCACTGGATTATAATATCAAATAGGATTGATTAGGTAAATACTTTAACTAAACAATTTGGAATAAAGTGTCCAATTAAATTTCTTGTATAAATACAAAAATAAAAAATATTATTATTATCTTTGTATCTAGCCATCTTTTTACTTCTTTTAATCACATCTATATCTTGTGCTTTAGACGCTCACAAATACACAGTAATACTTGACCTGCAAGCTCTCACGCTAAGCTTATAAAAGACTTAACCTCTGGCCATCAGACCTGAACTCATTTCCCTTGAGTGAAGACATCAATAATGCCTCCCATATATTATATAATAACTATTCTGTGTGAGGTTAGTACAAGGTTATTGCACTGAACAGAGAACCAAAAATGAGAATATAGATTTTTATCTTAAAGGAACTATGCAATTTGAAACTGTAACAAAGGACCGTTGTTTTTGTTAATGAAGTGCAGAAATTATTTTGCTATAATCTATAACAACAGTGTAGGTTCTTTCTGCTGGATTTTGTTAGAGGCAAATTTATGCAAGATTGGGTGACAATAGAGAAATTCCTGTGCCTACATTATTCATGATTGTAGATATACATGTAACATAAAGAAGGCAGAATTTATTAATGAAGGATATGTTTTCTGCCTTCTTATACCACCTTATGGATGCTTAACCCTTGTACCAGTTTTTTCCATCAAAAATGGCTCAAATCTTTGAACCATGTCCATTTTTCTAGATGCTTTCCAACCTTATGAAGAAAGGATAGGGTCACTCTGGGTCATGGACCCACATTTCCAGCCAGCACTGAAACCAGACATCGTTAATGGCTGGAAACGTGGGTCCATAACCTAGTGTGACCCTAGCCAAAGGTATACAGATGTATTCTAGAGCCCACGTTTATCAAAACTGGCATAATAAGGGGCAGGCTGGAGTCAAAAGTGCTTGGTTCTGTGTGCATTGTCACAGCATCTTTCTCCAGTTAAGATCTTTGTATCTAGCCTTCTTTTTATTTGTTTTAATCACGTCTATATCTTGTGCTTTAGAAGCTCACAAATTCACAGTAATACTTGACCTGCAAGCTCTCAGCTTATAAAAGACTTAACTTCTGGCCATCAGACCTGAACTCTTTTCCCTTGAGTGAAGAAAGTAAGGCTGGTTTCACAGTAGCATTTTTTGGAATCCAGGGGCATGCAGGAAAAACCTGCATTCCCCAGGTCCCCCCTTCCTTCCCCGCAAAGATGCAACTGTATATACCCGTACCAGTATTATCACTGATCCGGGCTCACGGATCACTGACAATAACGGTGCGAGACCAGACAGTTGCTTCCGGGCTTGTACCTGTTCTTCCTGTTCTTCCCTAGGGAGCATGTAATTTAGAACTGTGTTCTGGGCAGACGCAGTTCAATAGAACCACGTTAAATCACCACAAGATGCAAATTTGTCTCCATGAAAAATCTGTAGACACCTGCATCTACCTGATTGCTGGGGAACCGTACACAACTGGATGCTCCGCAAATGCCTACGGCCCATTGAAAGTCGATGGGGCTGAAATTGGATGCCGGTGCATCCAGTTTGTGATGGATTCACATAGATGGGTAAAAACACTAGTGTGAAATCAGCCTAAGATTTAATTATGTGATTCTTCCCCTGCACCGCCACAGCTTTGTCCATTTACACAGACCTGAGTGCAATTGGCGTTAAAATGTCACAAATTGTGTGCCCAACTCCGCAAAAAATATTGCAACTTTTTAAATTAGTTTACGCCAGGTAAAGAAAACAGGCCATTTTCAAAGGAATTTCTTCACCTTTTGCTTGGAAGATTTGAGGAATATACAGCTCTCTACTTGTCACAGATGGACCCCCATACATTGTCTCTAATTGGGAGCACTATCCCATTAAAATCTGCACTTTTGATATATTGCATTTCTTGCTTGATTGAAGTCACTGATTTTCTTTTGAATTCACTGACAAGATACTGTGGACAGTTTGTTTTTCAGTCGTAGCCGTTCACATCTAAACCCAGTGGATGTGACTTTGAAGGACTGATGATAGAAAGTGTTTGAAAACACGCAACCAACATCTCACTAGTTACATCTTCAGCATTTTAAGCAGAACTACACTGGATTTAGTTATTCCTAAATGAATCTATTTGGCTAAAAAGAAATGGTAATTTGCTGTTTATATAATGCTACTTCTATTTTTATTCACATGATAAGCAGGACAATTGCTCAGCTTCAGATAATTGGCTGATATCTTGCTCTAATTCTAAGTGAAATATAGGCTTTTAAATTAGTACCTTCACATAATTATGGACCTTTTCAGCAATCATGGTTGGAATGTTAACTAGAATTTATATTTTGCTAATGTTAGAATTGATGCTGCATTTATCCGGAACAACATTGCTTGCTCTTGCAGTCATCGCTCAGGCTAAAAGACAACACAGATCCCTAATTTAGGAAAAGAGAATTTTATGCGTTAGTTAAAACATAAAATACATAGTTTAAAATGCAGAATTACTGTTTAGAGAATTATGTTGATTCAGGGAATAAGGAAACCATTATTCTCAATATTAGTGCACAATTATACTTGAACCATAAACTACACCTTGAATTCGTAACGCCTAGTCTCTGTGCACAATGCACTTGAATCAAATGACATAGGTAGACATCAGTCATGCTTCCTGGAGTATACCATCATTAGAGCTTATAGACTCTAATTTTTATTGAAAAAAAATAAAAACTAAATCAAACTTCATGGTATACTTTCTTATTGTGGCAGGTAGTCTATTGGACAATGCAAGTCTACTGAGCATTAAAAAAGTGTAGATATAGAGTTAAAAACTAAGGCATAGCGACATGCAATATACTATCCAGATGAAGGCCCTAAGGACATTCTTTTGGCCTCTATTTGATGATGTAATCCCTTTAAAATTTTGCTAAGATAGTAAAAATAATCATGCATAGAGTGTTAACCTTTAAAGGAAAAGTTACCAGGCCACTTCCAAGGACGGTAAAAAATGGCCCTTAAGAGAGATTAAAAGAATAAAGACCTCAGTAATAGTGAGTAGGGATGAGCGAACCTGATCAGTAACGTTCATGATACGTATCAGACACCTAGTGTCCAGTGCTAAACCCAAAACATAGACATTTAACTATAGTTAATTGGGACAAAGCATTTTTGTAAGTAAAATCGTAAGTTGGGGTTACCAGTCAGTGATTCAAACCAGTTTGAACTGCTTTGAACAGGTCTGAGTGTATAACCTTGAGTAACAAAATGTGGTTTGACTGGTTTTAGTCAGAAAATAACAGCTAGCTGCCCCCTCATCTTCAGTTGAGAGCTTGTTTCTGTGAGGAGTGGTTTAGTGTTATTTTCTCTCAGTGTGATTCGTGCCTGTAATAATGGATGTTACTCCACGGAAGAGGTCTAGAATTATTACTCTTAATGAACATACAAGTCTGACTGTAAGAGAAATCGCTTCCACCGTTGGTATTGGAAAATCTATCGTTTCAAGAATAATTCGCAAACACAATGAAACTGGATTGTTTTCTCCAAAACAAAAAGGGAAATGTGGAAGAGAAAGGAAAACTACACCAAGAACTGATAAAACACTTATCAGAAATAGTAAAACTAATGCAAGAAAAACAGTAAAGACTTGCTTTGCCCCAATTAATTTGCACAGCACTGAATATGTCCATGTTACTGTTTGGGTTTGGCACCCAAACAAAGCTACTTGAAAGGCTGTCTGTCTTCCATGTTTCCTGGAATATAAGACAATAGTCAGACTCTTTCCTTGCTCACCAATTAAATCATATAATATTCACTGTTTCCCCTGCCCATCCTCTGTGCCAGCATCAGTGAATGTTTGCAGTCAGTCTTCTCTTTCCCACAGTCATCACACTGGCTGTGTGCTCTCCTAACCCGATCATGACAGTTGAAAGTGTGGTGTAAAATAATTATTTCTAAAAATGACATGGCGTCTCCTTTATTTTTTAATCAGCCAAGGTAAAGCTGTTGATAAACCGTAAACCGGACTTCAATGCTTATGCAAATAGACTGATTTGAAGAAAATAATAAAGTTGGATCGGCACCGACCCTGTATATGGACGCTCAGGACAAAAGACACAGCAGGCAGGTCTTTCCAAGAGAGAGTCACCCTGTTTATTTGTGAGGCGAGATTATATACCATAATCTAGGACACTGACACAATGGGACATTACCTCATAGGGTGATACGTGGCAAGATGGCGGAGACATAGTCATACAAAAATATGAAAAAAAATATGAAAATGCATGTAATGTGCACAAAACAGATGTAAATCTATCAACACCTTCATTGAGATATGACACCTAATCAAGGAATGTCTTATTCACAAGTTACAAATCATTTGCTACATCCATTTAGGCATCTGTTGTTGCTCTCTAGCTCATGGGGTCACCATCCGCTGACTTTCATGACTATTATTCTTATACGGGGAGACATGGTGACAAGATAGGAAATGTTTCCCATACTCCCATACCCATGTCTGCATATTCTTCTATGTTCCCAGCCCTCAGCCATTGCCATATTACATTCCTATTAAGGTATATGAAGTTCAGACAACTTTTAGAAAAGGAATAGGATGATAAACTAAAATGGCTCTTATAAAGACAAGATGGCTGCCAATATAGAGTAGATACAAGTATCAGGCAACTTCTTTAACACTGTCATCTGGGGTCTGACATCACACTGGGAATGGGGCCAATATCCGTGGGTCTTCCCACCCTGATAATACCAGCTTGCTGCTGTCTGCATTATCTGTGCTGGTTAGCAAATTAGAAGAGTTTCCAAATCTTAAATAAATATGTGGAAAAAACTATGCAGGCTCCTGCCTATTGGCTGTTGCAGGCTGGTATTATCAGGGTGGCACAGACCATTGTTATTGGCTTGACTCAACCTGACAGCGTTTCCTGTGCGCTGCTGAAAAGCAGACCTCATGCAGCTCTGTGTGCGGCCACTGTCAAGGTACACTGTGGGTTGCTATGGGGCAGCGTCAGCAGCCAGGGCTTCCCGTTAACACTGGCCATTTCTGCTGAAAACGTCTATGTTATCAGCTTAGCCATCAGGAGCTGGGGCAGACGCAAGTCTGACCACAGCTTTTGCATCCTAAGTCATGGGTCTTCCAGCAGGATAATGACTCCAAATATACTTCAAAAAGCACTCTGAATTTAATAAAAACAAAGTGCTGGAGAATTCTGAAGAAGCCAACAATGGGTCTGGATCTAAATCCTATTGAACACCTGTGGAGATATTTTATCATTGCTGTTGGGAGAAGACACCTTCCAAATATGAGAGACCTGGAGCAGTTTGCAAAAGAAGAGTGATCCAAAATTCCAAATGAGAGGTGTTAGAAGCTTGGTGATGGTTATAGGAAACGACAGATTGCAGCTATTTATTTCAAAGGATGTGCAACTAAATATTGAGTTGAAGGTGGCAACAATATAATCAGGTCCATTTTTGGAGTTTTGTGTGAAATTATGTCCAGTTTGTCTTTTTTCCTGTCTTTTTTTTGTGTTCTAATGCACACAAAGGAAATAAACATGTATAGAAAAAACATGTAATTACAACAATTTTGGGAGGGGAAAAATACTTCATTTTCTGGAACAATTTCAAGGGTACCAACACTTTCAGCCATGACTGTATATATTTACTTTGTAGATCTTTTTTTAAAAACTAGTAAAAGATAACATTACTCCTTGTAGAGAGCATCAAATTAGCATGATGAGACGTATGGGCCATACAATGTTCCTCTGGGTATTTAAATTATTATTATTATTATTAATTTATTATTATTATTATTATTTATTTATAGAGCACATTCATTCCATGGTGCTATACATGAGAAGGGGTTGCATACAGACAAGTTACAATATAATGAACAAAGTGACAGACTGATACAGAGGGAGAGAGGACCCTACCCTTGCTAAGTACCCTACTAATTTACTATTATTATTTATTTAAATATACATATAGCCTATTCAGAGAGAAAAAGGACATGAGCTCTAGTTTCCCATACTGGATATAGTGATTCATAAAGTCAATATTCACTTCCGTTAAAGGGTCAATATTGTATTTCAGCATCCCTACACTCAATAGGTGGCACTAGAGCGCAAGTCCTTTTAGTCTCTGAATAGGCTTTTTGCATATTTCCAGCAAGCAGGATCATAAAGTGAAAGACATTAAGGTAATATATCGATTATGTTATTGAGAAATCGGTACAGTCCATTCTATTGTGGCTGAGATTTTTCATTCCACCTGAATAACTTGTAGGAGTGAGTTATTTTCTTGTCACCTACTGACTAAATGTAGTCACTGGCGAGTGTCCAAGCTTTCTACAGCAAAAAACCTAAGAACACAAAGATATAGTTATTGTAAGTGTTACTTTTGTGAGCCAGCAATTGTTCCCATACACCTCTTTGCTACATATTTGCATGGTTGTGATAATGGTTTACAAAGGACCATTTTACAGCTGCAAATGTTGCATCATTTATTTTTCCATTACCATACCAATTTTGAGCTAAGGCCACAAATGACCTGGAATTGAATATATGTGATTTCTCATAATATTTTCGCTTTGCCTCCATGCCTTTCATCAAGATTCCGTATTTGACACTTCAGAGTCTGTTGATTTGTACAGCTACCCTATATACAAAGTGTCTCTATAGGAAACCATCTGTATGTTTATTATTATGGCTTAGTGACGTAAAAACACTATTATTTAATGTCTATAAACAAGCTCAGTGGAAAATGACAAGATTGAATGTGTTTATCATATCGTAATGTTTATGCATATTTCTCAAGAAGTAAAGAAGAAATGCACAAATGTGTGGGTGTAGATCCTTATAATGCTGACGAGAACGACTAGTTTATGATTATGAGTGTTCGTATTCGAAAGTACAGAACCAAATGTAAATGTGAGTCTTATGAATGCAGCCTTATTACAGTTCTGCATAAATCCTCAGAATCATAGAGGTGTAATACACCGTCTTTAGAAGTTAATGGAGTATTAAGGTACCTCCTGATTTCAAGTCAGTTTTGTCTCTTCTCCCATATTCCATCTGATGTTCTATAAAATATTCTCCTTAAAAGCATTGATTCAAGCGGAACACTTTTGCATATGATAAAGGATGGAATAGGATGTCTATATAGAAGAGGACAACATGGTCTCAGTGTGCCACACTATTGGCTCCATGTATACTGGTGTGCCATGTGCCCTACTCTACCTCTACTAATGATGAAACACATAAAAAAACAAAGAAGAGGTAATAGATCTAATCAAACAGTTTACTCCTTGGTGTAATAAAGTATCTAATTTAGAATAGCATGTAGTTGCACAAAAATTAGCACATCAATGCTAGCTCAACCTCTTTTTCTCAAAATGGGTGGCAATTTTCAATACAGTGGTCTTACTCAAAAATGGATTATATCTTCTGAAATATAATCAAGCTCATGATTGGAGTACTTTTTAAAATTTTTTGCAAAGAGTCAACCTTAAAAATGCACCACACTCCAGGGGTGGACCTACCGGGTAGGGAGCCCCTCAAGCCTGCAGGGCTTCCCTCGGCTGATCCAGCCCCACCCCAGCCCCACCTCTCCTCTCCAGCCCCGGCACCCAGATCTACAATGTGGCGCAGGTAAGAGCCGCATGCTCCCCCCTGCCAGCACCCCCCCGCTTCTCACCACCAGCACCCTCAGCTCGCTCCTCGCCTGACGCCCTGACGCTGCCAGCTCCATGTAGAGTGCTGTATATAGGTGCAGTGCAGTGTACAGTGCAGTATATAGGTGCAATGCTGTATGAGTGAATTCCTGTGTAAAGTGCAGTATATAGGTGCAGTGCCATGTACAGTGCAGTATATAGGTGCAGTGCCAAAGTAGAGTGCTGTATATAGGTGCGGTATTGTGTAGAGTTCTGCATATAGGTGCAGTGCCATGTTCAGTGCAGTATATACAGTAGGTGCAGGGCCGTGTACAGTGTAGTATATAGGTGCAGTGCTGTACATAGGTGTAGTGCTGTGTACAGTGTAGTATATAGGTGCAGTGCCGTGTAGAGTGCTGTATATAGGTGCAGTGCCGTGTAGAGTGCTGTATATAGGTGCTGTGCTGTGTACAGTGCCTTGACGCTGCCAACACAACCCCCCCTCCCCCCGGTCCTCGCCCGTCCCCTCCTGGTCCTCACCTAGGGCTGCACCAGGGCCCGGCAGGCCACTGCCACACTCATTATGATGCTTGCACATCTTACTTTAGTAGACTTTCAATCAAATCTTGGTGAAGTCTCCCCATCGTGCCCAAAGGGAAAGAAACCTTTCAAGGAAAAGAGTTTAATTACAGTGGCTTGAAAAAGTATTTATACCCATTGAACGTTTTTACTTTTTCACATAACATCCACAAAGTTATATGTGTTTTATTGGGATTTTATATGAGATACCATCAATAAACAGTGAGTATTTCTGAGGTGTAAATGATACATGGTTTGCTAAATGTTGTAAAAATATAAATCAGAAAATTGGAATGTGACTTTGTATTCAGCCGTCCAGAGTCAATACTTTGTAAGACCACCTTTCTCTGCAATTACTGCTGCAGATCTTTTGGGGTATGTTTCCAGCGGTTTTGTACATGTAGAAGTTGACATTTTTAACGGTGGAGTTGGAGTTTTCAGAGTGATTTGCAGTGTTAGTTTTCCCCCACACATAGCCCTTTACGTTTAGCCCATTAAGTTCTACTTTGGTCTCATCTGAACACGGACAGATGAGGCTGGACAGATGAGGCTAAAGTAGATATTTTTGGGCTACAAAACACTATACGTATTGCGGTGGAAAACTAACACTTCACATCACCCTTAAAACTACAACTCCATTGCCAAACTTGGTGGTAGCAGCATTATGTTGAGGGGGTGCTTTTCGTCAGCAAGTAAAGGGAAACTGGTAAAAGTTGATTGTAAGTGTGGAGCCCCAGGCGGGACTAGGGTACTCGGTACCGGACCAGATGGTACTGGGGATGTCACGGGTGGCTTGGTCCGGACCGTGTCCCTGGGCCCTCACAATAAAGTTGGGAATATTTACAAGGGATTGTCACGGGTGACGCCACCCACTTGGTGCGGCCAGTGATGGGGCCGCCGCTGCTGCAGAACCTCCGGGGGTGATGTGAGGGCAGCGGAGATGGTATAGTTCCAGTGGGGGGAACTGTATCCCCCGGGGCAGTAAGGGTTAAAGTCTATTGGGGTTATAGATGGTGGAGAAGGGTTGGAGGACACACACTCACGTTTGGTAGACACTGCAATTCTCTTCTTCTCCTGATGCTGCAGAGCTGACAGGCTGGATCTGTAGGGAGGAGTTGTCTCTGTGCTGAATCTGGAGCAAAGGTCGCAATCAATACACAGACTCCAAAGCTGTTTTCCAAGGCTTTACTGCTGATATTATTGCAGATTATAGTCCACGGAGTCTGTAATGGGGCTGAGCTCTCTCCCACACCCTGTCCGGGTTGTCGACTTCCTTGTGCTGCACTGTGTGTGTGTCCTGAGCTGCTGCTTCTAGCTAAGCTGCTGGGATTCCTCACGTCTCTCTGTATGCTGCTGGTACCACTTGGCTAGGCAACTTGAGTCCTCTATCCTGTGCTGACCCCCCCGTGTTGCTTCGCTCTGGTACTAGGGGGCATCTAGAGATCCCACTGTTCCTGGATTCACTGTGCTGTGGGTGCCAGACACAGTACCGGATCCGGTGTCCGTCTCTGTGCGTACTTCTGGGGCAAGTGATGGTGTCACTCTAGCTCCCAGATGTGTTCCTCTGTCTTTCGTTCTCCTTGTTCCTCTGACCCTTGCTAGGTCTGCACTGAGCTAACTCTGCTCTCTGTCCTCTTCTCAGTTCTCCAGGAACTGACTGAGCTCTCCCTCATGGACAAGAGTATATAAGGGAGCAGGTGGTGCTCCCCCTATTGCCCAGAGGTGGTAGTGTTTGTCAGTGTGTAGTGGGGGAGAGAACCCATGTGATGTTATTGTGGCACATTAACCCATGGGGTGCCACATTTCCCCTTAGTTAAATATAGTACTCCGGAACTGTAGAAAAACAAGTAAACAACAATTAAACACAATTAATATTGACATAAACTTAAAATGAAAAAGTACAAAAATCACTAAAATGTGAAAAAGAGTTCGAAAGTCAAAAAGCAGTCTTTCCGGAGGTTTAGTCTATTGCCTCCGGGCTGATGAATATATACAAGAGAGTTCTTACCACAACCAGTCCGTGGTATATATGGTCCATAAGTAAATAAGAAAAGTTCAAAGTTCATACAGGATAGTCTCTGTAGGTACTGGGCTTTTTAACGTTGCAATAACTATATACATTTGTCCATAGGCGTTTCTGCTTAGGAGGCCTGAATTCGCTACACCACCCCCAGGCACTTTCTTTCCCTAACTTAATGTACATGGGGGTCAATCCAGTTCCTCCACCCTCTTGGACACAGTCTACTGAACTCAATTTACGTTTACTTTACATTTAAACAAACATATTTACATTACATATTTAATTCTGCATTTTACTCTTTGTACCTAGCTGGTAACTGACCTTGCGTACTACGCTCTGATCTGCGCAATGTTGGTGGAGTTAGTCTGAAAGTGTGAGTAGACGTGTACCTATTTGGGGTGCTTGGTGTTATGGCAGATGGAGGTCTGACTGCAGGACTGGCAAGTTCACTGGGACCAGGAATTTGTTCTTCCTCTTCGGATTCTACTTCCAGTTCTTCAAGTCTTGGGTCTTCTTCAGGTAACACGGGTTCTGGTAACACAGGTTCTGGTAACACAGGTTCTGGTTTTGGGTCCACCATTGAAGGGAATGCAATCATTGGTACGACAACTGCTCCATGGTAATTTGGCCATATTTTAGGAAAATCTCCTAGTACCGTGTGGAATACTTCTTCTTTTTCTTGGATAGGTTGGACCTGTACGGGTTCTGTGACTTCAGGTGTCTTCAGGGTTTCATGACACAATTTAAGTTGATCACGAGATACGACTTGTGAAGTTCTTCCTTCATCTTTGCTTATCAAATAGGTTTTAACATTGTCTAGGTTAGATGGTATGACTGTGTATGGGATGGTTTCCCACTGATTGTCCAGTTTGTTTGTACGTCTTTTTCTCTTGAGAACTTGATCACCTTCCTGTAATGGCATTGCTTGAGCATGTTTGTTAAAAGCCTTCTCTTGTCTTGCTCTTGCTTGTTGTAAGTTTCTCTCTACACAATCTTGGACTTGTTGATACTGCTTCTGACGTTTGGTATCCCAATCTGTTTCTCCTACTTCTGTATCTGGTTTTTCAATTCCCATTTCTAGATCAATTGGTAATTTACCGGGTCTTGCACGCATAAGGTAAGCTGGAGTGCAGTTTGTAGAACTCACGGGTACATGGTTGTATAAGTCTACCAAATCAGGTAATTTATCTGGCCACTGGTTTCTTTCTGACTGGTAAGGTCTTCAACAGTTCAATTATGATATGATTCATTTTCTCGCATAGACCATTTGCTTGGGGATGATACGTTGTTGTGCGAATCTTCTTGCAACCGTACATATTGCAGAATTCCTTGAATAGTTCTGATTCAAAAGCTGGACCTTGGTCTGCAAGGACTTGTTCTGGGTAACCATGTGGTCTACAGAAATGCGTCTGGAATGCTTTTGCTGCCGTCTTCGCTGTCAAGTCTTTGACTGGTACCACCACTAAGAAGCGTGAGTAATGGTCCACGATGGTTAAGGCATAGACATAGCCTGACCGGCTTGGTGACAACTTGACGTGGTCTAACGCAACTAGTTCAAGTGGTTGCTTGGTTATTATTGGTTGAAGTGGAGCTTTCTGTAGATCTTTCCTTCTGAGGTTGCATGCGGCACATCTTCTGCACCATAGTTCAATGGATTTTCTCATGCCAACCCAATAGAATCTGTCTCTTAGGATTGCTTCTAACTTCTTCCATCCAAAATGACCTGCATTGTCATGATAAGCTTCTAAGACCATTTGAGTGTCTCGCTTGGGCACGATTATTTGCCAGACCAGTTCATGCGTCTTGGGATTGGTAAATCGTCTACAGAGCTTCCCTTGATTCATAAACAACTTGCCTTTCTCTTTCCAGAGCTGTATGGTCTCAGCTGGGGCATTCTGATCAGGGTGTGCATGTTGTTGCGTAAGCAGTTCTTTCACTAGCTTCATGGCTGGATCAGTATCTTGGATTTCGGCCCATTCATAGTGTCTTAACGGGTTAAGATTTACTTCCTGTTTCGTTTGGTAGATGCCGGGTCGATAATCTTCTACCCTTGAACGATGAAAGGCCGGTAGTTCAATCTCTTCCAACTCTTCCGGTTCCTCTTCCACGTCTTTCAGGTGAGGCATCCGGGATAAGGCATCTGCATTCCCATTCTTGCGGCCTGCCCGATATTTGATGACAAAGTTGTAGTTAGATAGCCGGGCTATCCGTCGCTGCTCCAGAGCTCCTAATTTCGCTGTGTCTAGGTGAGTCAATGGGTTGTTATCCGTGCAGATGGTAAATTCTGCACCTGCCAAGTAATGTTTAAAGCGTTCGGTTACAGCCCAAACTACTGCCAGTAGCTCTAACTTGAAGGAGCTGTAGTTCTCGGGATTTCTTTCTGTAGGCCGGAGCTTCCTACTTGCAAAGGCAATAACTCTTTCTTTGCCTCCTTGCTTCTGCGACAATACTGCCCCCAGTCCCACGTTGCTGGCATCCATGTAAAGAATGAATGGTTGATGGTAATCAGGGTATGCCAGGATCTCTTCTCCCGTCAGTGCATTTTTTAGCTTATTGAAGGAATCTTCTCTTTCCTGATCCCACAATGCCAGGGAATTACAGTTTGAAGTCTTCTTTGATCGTCCTACCAGAATGTCTTGCAGAGGAGCTGCTAGCTTCGTGAATCCTCGGATAAATCTTCTATAATAGCCTACCAGGCCCAGGAATTGCCTCACTTCTTTTACGTTCGTAGGTCTTGGCCAATCCCTTATTGCTGTGACTTTATCAGGATCCGGTGCTACTCCCTCTGAACTCACGACATGTCCCAGGTACTGTACTTTTGGCTTGAGAAGGTGACACTTGGATGGCTTGATTTTCATGCCATATTTCGATAAAGCTTCGAACACTTCTGCCAGGTCTTGTAGATGTTGCTCGTACGTCTTCGAGTATACTATGACGTCGTCTAGGTACAGGAGGACAGTTTCAAAGTTCTTGTGTCCTAGGCAGCTCTCCATCAGACGTTGGAAGGTCCCGGGTGCGTTGCAGAGTCCGAACAGCATACAATTGAACTCACAGAGGCCCATCGTCGTGGTAAACGCTGTCTTCTCCTTGTCGGCCTCGGCCACAGGAACCTGCCAGTACCCACTAGTCAGATCAAGGGTGGAAAAGTAGTTAGCAGATTTTAATGCAGCTAATGACTCCTCAATCCTAGGTAATGGGTATGCGTCCTTATGTGTAATGCGGTTAATCTGCCGGTAATCTACGCACATTCTCATGGTCCCATCCTTCTTTTTAACTAACACTAGAGGTGCTGCCCAGGGGCTACAACTGTCTCTTATCACCCCTGCAGATTTCATTTCTCTGAGCATATCTTTGGTGGTTTGGTAGTGAGCTGGTGGTAAGGGTCTATACCTTTCTTTTAAAGGTTGATGGTTACCTGTGGGTATAGTGTGCTCTACCCCTTTGATCTGCCCAAAGTCTAACGGGTGTTTGCTGAATATCTGCTCATATTCTTTCACTACCCGGTATACTCCATGCTTGTGACGGGGAGGTGTAGAACTGGTGCCTACATGCAACTTTTGGCACCAATCCTCCAGCTTCTCCTCGGAGCCATTGTCATCCGCCTGACATGACGGGTTCAAGGGCTCAGCGGCGGTGATGTTGTTGTTATCAACCGTGTACAACTTAGCCACGGTAGCATACTTTGGTAATGTGACCTCATCTTCTCCGCAGTTCAATAGGCGTAATGGCACTCTTCCCCTGTGTACGTCAACCACTCCTCTAGCAGTGAGTATGGTCGGTCTACTGTCTGAGTACACGGGTTCTACCAGGGCCTGATAGTCTTGCCCTTTAATGCCTATTGCGGCTCTACACCATACCAACATTTCAGTTTTGGGAGGAATTACGATGGGTATTGGGTCACTTACTCGTACACTGCCGATCTCACCTCCGGAGATTTCTACCTGCTGCTTCAACATCAGGGCTTTGATCTCTTTGTGCAGAAGCCTCTGTTGTCCAGTTCCGGCAGTCTCGGCGATTTGCTGCAAAACACTTAACACTTCGGAAAAACATTTCTCAATGACATTCATTCCCACCACCATCACGGGTTCACGGCCTCGCCAGTCGATATCTACGATTATAATACCCTGTTTCTGCAATTCTACCTTCCCAACCTGAATATTCATCTCTCTAAATCCAACCTTTGGTATTATCAAACCATTACCAGCCCATATATCAAAATTAAAGTCATCTGGCGCATTAGTAATGTCTGAATCAGCCCAGTACCTTTTATATAGAACATGTGGGATGGATGTTATTTGGGATCCGGTATCCAGCAAGGCACTATAGGGGATGCCATCCAACACAATAGGGATCACCGGCTTTCCTCCCACGAATTTGTCATACCAGGCTGAGGGGCCTTGATCGTTCATTCCTGGGAAGCGGCCCGCCTGCCCAGGGAATCGTCGTTTAAAGGACAATCTCGAGCAAAATGGCCTGATTTCTGGCAACGGCGGCAAATGGGCTGTCCATCTGGTTGGTAGCAATCGCTGGGTCGTCCTCTTGCTGCTGGGTATCTTCTGGGCCTCATCCACGGAACATCCTCTCTGCTGGTCGCCAGCTCGATCTTGGGTGCAGGTTTTGACTCTCGCAGTTCCTTGATGACCTTGGCCATGGAGATCACGGTGTCTGTCAGGGCATCTAGCTTTTGGTTGATGGCTGCATTTGAGATATATTCCCCAGCCTCAGCAGCAGCCGCTGACATAGCAGATGTCGCTGGCACTGCCGCCTGCTGAGGTGCTGCTGCAGTGTCAAGCACAGATGTTAATTCCCTTGGCTCTTCCAGCTGCTGCAGACGGATGGCTCTATCCTTCAGCTCAGTAAATGTCATGTCAGGGTTCTGCAGCAGTACCATGCTTAACTGTCCTCGATGGGAAGGGGAATGGAGGCCCACTATGAATTGGTCAAATAGCATTTTATCAGCTCCCGGGGCTAAAGCAGGTTCTGCCAGCTTAAGGGCTTTGAGTGCTTCCTGCAGGTTCAAGGCAAAGTCTCTGGCACTCTGTTTAGGTTTCTGGTGGCATGCAAAGAACCTCATCTTAGCCCGGGCATCAACAGCAGATTCAAAAGTTGCTTTCAGTCTGGCTGCTAGATGTTCTACAGTGTCCTTATCTGTGTCCAGCCAGGACGCCACCTCACGCCGTGCATTGCCCGTTAATTGTCCCATTATCATTCCTACACGCTGGGCTTCAGTGAGGGGATACATCACATAATACTCTTTAATCTTTTGCATAAAGTCAGTTAGTGTATTAGGCTCACCGGAGTATTGGGGCAGCCACATTGCCCCGGAGTATACGGCATCAGGAATGGCATTATGGATGCTGTTCCTTGCGTTGCTGCACAGCCGGATGCTACTGGCTGACCCGGCGCTGCAGCTCCATCGGCTACTCCGTTGCCGTCTTATGCATCGGCCTGCGACATCTTGGGCCCCCTTAGTTAATATGCGCCCTCCGTCTTCCGCTTCCGTCCGGATGTCTATGGGAGGTTCCGGGGCGCAGCAGGGATCTCCTTCCCCGCCGGATGTCGTCAGCACCAAGGGAGGAGGCTGGGTTCGCGCCAATGCAGGGTACCGCCCCCTTTCTTCTCCCGCGCGTCGCGCGCTCCAAAATGGCGGATTCTCAAATATACAGTTCAGATGGCGCACAGGGTCCAATTCTTTTGGACCGGGTAGATCCTGTTCGTGACGCCAGGTTGTGGAGCCCCAGGCGGGACTAGGGTACTCTGTACCGGACCAGACGGTACTGGGGATGTCACGGGTGGCTTGGTCCGGACCGTGTCCCTGGGCCCTCACAATAAAGTTGGGAATATTTACAAGGGATTGTCACGGGTGACGCCACCCACTTGGTGCGGCCAGTGATGGGGCCGCCGCTGCTGCAGAACCTCCGGGGGTGATGTGAAGGCAGCGGAGATGGTATAGTTCCAGTGGGGGGAACTGTATCCCCCGGGGCAGTAAGGGTTAAAGTCTATTGGGGTTATAGATGGTGGAGAAGGGTTGGAGGACACACACTCACGTTTGGTAGACACTGCAATTCTCTTCTTCTCCTGATGCTGCAGAGCTGACAGGCTGGATCTGTAGGGAGGAATTGTCTCTGTGCTGAATCTGGAGCAAAGGTCGCAATCAATACACAGACTCCAAAGCTGTTTTCCAAGGCTTTACTGCTGATATTATTGCAGATTATAGTCCACGGAGTCTGTAATGGGGCTGAGCTCTCTCCCCACACCCTGTCCGGGTCGTCGGCTTCCTTGTGCTGCACTGTGTGTGTGTCCTGAGCTGCTGCTTCTAGCTAAGCTGCTGGGATTCCTCACGTCTCTCTGTATGCTGCTGGTACCACTTGGCTAGGCAACTTGAGTCCTCTATGCTGTGCTGACCCCCCCGTGTTGCTTCGCTCTGGTACTAGGGGGCATCTAGAGATCCCACTGTTCCTGGATTCACTGTGCTGTGGGTGCCAGACACAGTACCGGATCCGGTGTCCGTCTCTGTGCGTACTTCTGGGGCAAGTGATGGTGTCACTCTAGCTCCCAGATGTGTTCCTCTGTCTTTCGTTCTCCTTGTTCCTCTGACCCTTGCTAGGTCTGCACTGAGCTAACTCTGCTCTCTGTCCTCTTCTCAGTTCTCCAGGAACTGACTGAGCTCTCCCTCATGGACAAGAGTATATAAGGGAGCAGGTGGTGCTCCCCCTATTGCCCAGAGGTGGTAGTGTTTGTCAGTGTGTAGTGGGGGAGAGAACCCATGTGATGTTATTGTGGCACATTAACCCATGGGGTGCCACATAAGATGGATGGAATTCTGGAGGAAAACCTGGAAAAGTCTGCAAAAAACTTGAGACGGGGGTGTAGGTTCACCTTCAAGCAGGACAATGACCCTAAACATACTACCTGAAATATTATTTAATGGTTTAGATCAGGGGTGGGGAACTCCAGTCCTTGAGGGCCGCAAACAGTGCATGTTTTCAGGATTTCCTTAGTATTGCACAGGTGATAACATAATCACTTGCACTGGTGATGATTCCAATCCCTGTGCAATACTAAGGAAATCGTGAAAACCTGAACTGTTTGCGGCCCTCGAGGACTGGAGTTCCCCACCCCTGGTTTAGATCAAAGCATATTCAGGTGTTTGGAAGACCCAGTTACAATCCAGATCTAAATCCCAATTGAGAATCTGTGACAAGACTTGAGAATGGTTGTTCACAGACTCTCTCCATCCATCTCACAGAGTTAGAGCTATTTTGTAAAGAAAGATGGGCAAAATTTGAGCGTCTAGATGTGCAAAGTTAATAGAGTCATAATGCAAAAGACTTACAGTAGCAGTTACATCAAAAAGTGGTCCTTCAAAGTATTAACTCAGGGGTTGTAATACAAATGCAGGTCACAGTTTTCATATTTATATTTTTTATACATTTAGAAAACTGTGTATTTACTTTTCACAAATACTTCTTAGTATTGGTATATGACATAAAATTCCCCAAAAATATATTTAAAGTGTAAATGTCATTTCATCGGAAAAAAAACCCCACAATACTAGACCGGTTGTTAATGATGGGTCACATTGCAACTAAGATAATGCTTTTTGTGCCATATGACGCATTTCCTCACATTTTTCTGAGCTCTTTTAAAAACTTCATTATATGTCTGTATAGGCGTGGCAAGCTGCTGATAGGGAGCAGTGCAATGTGACAGCAGAGAAAGGGTTAACAGAGATTGTGACTGAGTTGTGTGGAGTCAGGTGGCAGATCAGAAGCTTGTGCCAAGGAAAGAGAAGTATGCAGTGATCCTGACATTCTGACACTGCTTAGCACTCTGCTGTAGCCTGAAGTAATCTGATACATTGTCACCTCATCAGCTGTAGTCAGCAGTGTAGATGTTGTGTAGGCCCCGCCCCCTTTACCCTTATATGGTTACATGCCCCGTATTTGGTGTTAGCAGCTATCTGACTGAGAATGAACATCTCTCTGCTTCACACACAGTCTAGTGGGGACACCTTGTGGAAGGTTTATGAATGTTTTCAACCAGAATTCTCTTATAAAGTATATGTGAAAGTTTATTAAAAATCACTCACTCTACATTCTTATTCTTATTAGTATTATTATTATTATTATTATTATTATTATTATTAAATAAAACTTTAAACGGCAGTTACCCTTTAATTTTATGGGTTAAATGATAAAAAACGTGGAAATGTTCACAGGGTATGACTACTTTTTCAAAGCCCTGTACATGAATACAAAGTAGAGGGTATGAACAGTGGGGGCAAAGAGACAGACCAATTCTTACTATATTTATTTAGAGGTTAAAGAATATAGTAATTAGTTTCAGAAATGGCACAAAATTTTATCTGAAAACTTGGGATGAAATATATTCAGGAGATTTGCATATTTCCAATCAGATCTGTAGTAGGTATTGCTTTTTAGAATTTTGGACACCGATAATGATGTAAAAAGCATTTTACATGGCTCCAAACCTAGTGATCCATTCTCTCTTGGCTCCGGTGAGGCAGTCAGCCATCTGTTCCTCTGTGTATTGTGTTCGCTTAGTCTCTGGAGAGCAATGTCTGTTGGGATGTTTTATGTCATGCACTTGATAGACTCCCTCATGCTACATTAGTTATGAAGATGGGCAGCATTCTCCACAGGGCTATCGAGCCATACATTTTTTTAGCTTAAAGTGTGTGCTTCCAGGTGTCTGAACAATCAAACACAATTTAAAATCCATCTTTTTTTTTTTCAGTCATCTTTTTCTGATTGAAAGCATCTTTGGCAGAATTTTGTCTACAGAGTCTGTAAAGCTGTCAGAGGCAGCAGGAACAATTGCTTTATCAATTCTCCACAAAAATATTGTTGCATACTGTCTGAATATATAACACTTTTCTCACCCTGAAATAACGTCAAATATTCCAAGCAGAAAATAAATCTTTTCCATATTTTAACAAGATGTTTGCAAATTCTCAGTTATGGTGACACATCCGAGTGTATAAAATGCATTTGGAATTAAACGTGGCACACAATGCGTTATCGGCAAACACTGTGGAAAAGCCACAGCAATTACTCATGGATGGAATGGAAGAATGCTTACATTGCAAATGCATGGTCACGTACATTGGTATGTCTTGTCATTGTGCATATATTAATATGATCAAAACAGCAGAAAATACATATAAAGGTCCCCCACAATATTGCACTCAGTTAGTATTACTTCTGCATATTACAGCCCCAATTTATCAAAGTGATTCCACCAGAAAATTTTACACTATGTGGAAATGTACAACATTTTTGTAACTTTTTGCAGTTACGCATAGCTCTGTCAAAATAGGCACTGCTGGCATGTAACAAGGACATAGTTTTTGTGTGACATCAGAGGTTTTCTAATTCATGACGACCTGTGGTGTCCATAATGCCTGAAATCTTACTCCAGTCTCTACCTGGAGTAAGATTTGTGACAAAGTATGCACCTCTTAATGAATCAGGCACCTCTGATTCCAACATGACCCCTCATTGAGACCAGCAAGAACATTGGTGGTCTTGATGAATGAGAGCCTCTGCGTATTACTCTTATCTTGTGACAAAATATAGGAACTTTTTTCTTGCTGGTGATCACCTACATCCGGATTAGAGGTAGTCACTACTCTGTATTTCTGGGCAAAGAGAGCTGTTGAAAGCTTCTGAGATAGCACTGTCGTCAATATATACTGATTTTACACCATTTTTGCCTTTTATACAGGATATAAGGCCGTTATATACCTGCTAATTGGCATTATTTAATTGTATTGGTTGCATGCAGTTATCCTGTTCAAGTCTTCTCTATTAGGAGATAACAAATTCTGTGTGTGGAAGACCTAGAGCCTTAAGGCCCTGTCACACATAACGAGATAGCCAACAAGATCGCTGTTGCGTCACAGATTTTGTGACGCAACAGCGATCCCGTTAGCGATGTCATTCTGTGTGACATGCACCAACAATTTGGCCCCTGCTGTGAGATCATTGATTGTTACACAGTGCTCAGGGTCATTTCTACGTCATTGCGCTCCCGCTGCGAGCGCTACATCGTTGTGTTTGACAGGGACAATGACCAACGATCTCAATGCTACGCTATGGAGTGACAATTCCCAACAACCTCAGTATAATTCTGGGTCGCTGGTGCGTCGTTTTTCCACATCGTTGGTGAGATACCTGTTTGACATCTTACCAGCGATGTGAAAAACGACGCACCAGCGATCTCTGCACATCGTTATCGGGATCGCTGGTGCGTCATATTGTGTGCCTGGGCCTTTAGAAATGGTGTATAATTATATTCAAATACTATAGGTAAATTTAACTAACTGCTCTGGTTCTGCCATGATAGCATCAGTTTATTGTGAAGTTTAGAGTCAAAATTACCAAGGCGTCTGGTTATATTTATTTATAGTTTATTATCTATGTGATTAATCGATCCATTGGGTTATCAAGTGACTAAAGGTACACAGGTACATTCAATAACTGTACATCAAAGTTTTAGCATGGACAAGCATGCATATGTTTGCAATGTGGAGATGGGGAGATGTTAATGCAATAAACCTCAAGTAGCAATTCACCTCCCCTGGTATTGAAATTCAGCATACTGGATTACAAAGAAAAATAGTCAGGAGGCCCCCCATACACAAAAAAAGTCAGGAGGCCCCCCAATACACAAAAGAAAATCAGGAGGTCCCCATATACAAAAGACTAAACACAAAGTAGTCAGTAGGCCCCATACACAAAAGAAAGTCAGGAGGTCCCTAAACACAAAGACGTCAGGAGGCCCCTATACACAAAAGAAAGTCAGGAGGCCCATAAACAGAAAGAAATCAGGAGGCCCTTATACACAAAAGAAAGTCAGGAGGTCCCTAAACACAAAGAAGTCAGGAGGTACCATACACAAAAGAAAGTTATGAGGTCCACATGCACAATAGAAAGTCAGGAGGGCCCTAAACACAAAGAAGTCAGGAAACCCCATACACAAAAGAAAGTTAGGAGGTCCCCATACACAAAAGAAAGTCAGAAGGGCCCTAAACACAAGGAAGTCAAGAGGTCCCCATACACCAAAGAAAGTCAGAAGACCCATCATACACAAAAGAAAGTCAGGAGGTCCCCATATGCAAAAGAAAGTCAGGAGGCCCCATAGACAAAAGAAAGTCAGAAGGTCCCTAAACATAAAGAAGTCAGGAGGTCCCCATTCACAAAAGAAAGTCAGGAGGTCCCCAAACACAAAGAAGTCAAGAGGCCCCCATAACAAAGAAAGTCAGTAGGCCCCTAAACAAAAAGAAAGTCAGGAGGCGCCTAAACACAAAGAAGTCAGAAAGTCCCTAAACACAAAGTAAGCAGGAGGTCCCATACACAAAAGAAAGCAGGAGGTACTCAACACAAAGGAAGTCAGGAGGCCTAAACACAAAGAAGTCAGGAGGCCCATAACAAAGAAAGTCAGGAGGTCCATCACAAAAAAAGGAGGCCCTAAAACAAAGTAAGCCAGGAGGTCCCCATACACAAAAGAAAGTCAGGAGGTACTCATACACAAAAGGAAGTCAGGAGGCCCCTAAACACAAAGAAGTCAGGAGGCCCCATACACAAAAGCAAGACAGGAGGCCTGCATACACAAAGGAAATTCAGGAGGTCCCCATACACAAAAAAAAGGAGGCCTCTAAATACAAAGAATTCAGGGGAAGGCACCATACACAAAAGAAAATCAGGAGATCCCCATACAAAAAAGAAAGTCAGGAGGCCCCATACACAAAAGAAAGCAAGGAGCCCTTAAACACAAAAGAAAGTCAGGAGGCCCCTAAACACAAAGAAGTCCCATGAAAGAAGGCCTCCAGAAAGTCAGGAGGCCCCATGCACAAAAGCAAGACAGGAGGCCCTATATACACAAAAGAAGGTCAGGAGGTCCCCATAAAAAAAAAAAAAAAAAAAAAAAGTCAGGAGGCCCCTTAACACAAAGAAGTCAGGGGACCCATACACAAAAGAAAGTCAGGAGGCCCCCATACACAAAAGAAAGTCAGGAGGCCCTAAACACAAAGAAGTCAGGAAGCCCCTAAACACAAAGAAGTCAGGAGGTCCCCATAACACAAAGAAAGTCAGGAGGCCCCATACACAAAAGAAGTCAGGAGCCCCATACACAAAGAAAGTCAGGAGGCCCTATAACAAAGAAGTCAGGAGGCCCTAAACACAAAGAAGTCAGGAGTCCCTAAATACAAAGAAGTCAGGAGGCCCCATACACAAAAGAAGTCAGGAGGCCCCATACACAAAAGAAAGTCAGGAGCCCCATGCACAAAATCAAAGTCAGGAGGTCCCTAAAACAAAGAAGTCAGGAGGCCCTAACACAAAAGAAGTCAGGAGGCCCCATAAAACAAAAGAAAAAGAAGTCAGGAGGTCCCTAAACACAAAGAAGTCAGGAGGCCCATACACTAAAGAAAGTCAGGAGGCCCCATAAACAAAAGAAAATCAGGAGGCCCCTAACACAAAGAGTAGGAGGTCCCCATACACAAAAGAAAGTCAGGAGGTCCCTAACACAAAGAAGTCAGGAGGCCCCATACACAAAGAAGTCAGGAGCCATAACAAGAATCAGGAGGCCCTAAACACAAAGAGTCAGGAGGTCCCATACACAAAGAAAGTCAGGAGGTCCTAACAAAAAGTCAGGAGGCCCCTAACACAAAAGAAGTCAGAGGCCATACACAAAAGAAAGTAGGAGCCCCAAACACAAAAGAAAGTCAGGAGGCCCTAAACAAAAAGTAGGAGCCAATACACAAAAGAAAGTCAGGAGGTCCCTAAACACAAAGAAGTCAGGAGGTCCCCATACACAAAAGAAAGTCAGGAGACCTAACACAAAAGAAAGTCAGGAGGGCTACCTAAACAACAAAGAAGTAGGAGCCCCCATACACAAACGAAAGTCAGGAGGACCATACATAAAAGAAAGTCAGGAGGCCAATACACAAAGAAGTCAGGAGGACCCCATACACAAAAGAAAGTCCGAGAGGGCCCCATACACAAAAGAAAGCAGGAGCCCCAATACACAAAGGAAAGTCAGAAACTACCACTGAAATTGCCAGGTATAAGCCAACTTTACTGGGATCTTAAGGTGGAGGTGATAGTGGTGATATATTCTGTTGACATCATGGTTTCCATCTTATTGAAAAGTGGTGTTTTCAGGTTAAAAAAATAAAACTTTTCAACCAGATGCAAATAACAAAGTGCAAAGTTAGCCTAAGGAAGTATTCGTACTTATATAAAAACAATAATAACATAACATGTATTAGTATGTATTCACTCTGCTTTACTATACTATTAAAGCTGAAAAACCCAGTGCTAGTACAAATCCCTGTAGTGTGCATTAATAATTTAGATCCGTAGTTTTCTATGGACCCCCATTTGCCTGCCGCATGCCATATCATGGAAATATTCGCCCATAGTATTTACCTTTCAGAGCCTCCTAGAAGCAGCATACTGAATGCCAATGGATCTATAATGCTAACCCATAATAATGGCATACAAAACTGCACAGAGTTCCCAAGCAGCTGCCATTATGGTAATTAACCCTTAAAGGGAATCTGTCAGCAGATTTTTGCTATGTTATCTGAGAAGCTGAGACCCTTATTTCAGGGATGTATAACTTACTTGGCTGTGTGTTGGAGTTTCAGTATAGTCAATGTTTTATCAGGAGATGATTATCACTATAATAGTTATCTTATGCCACCTAGTCAACCTGCTCTGTGTAACCCTGTCCCATCACTGATTAGCAGTTTTCTGTCAATATACAGAGTACACAGAAAACTGAAAATCAATTGTGTGGGATTTAGGCGGCCGTCACACGCTTCAATTTCTTGAACGATATCGCTTAAGCGATCTGCTTTTTGATCACTTAAGCGATATCGTCTGTGCATCGCTGCGTGCGATCAAGCGATTTTACAATGTAAAATCGCTTGATCGTTAGATTGCAGATTTGTGAGCAGGAGCTCATATCAAGCGATAATCGCTTGATCAATCTGCATCATCGTGGTGTGTGACACCATGATGAACGATCTCCCAGCGGCAGAGCCTATGCTGGGAGATGGTATCTATGGTAAATGTCGGGTTACTAAGCGCCGCACGGCGCCTAGTAACCCGATGTGTACCATAGTTACCAGCGATCTCGCTGGTCCACATCGCTGGTGAGTCTGTCTGTGTGACAGCTCACCAACGATGTGAACGATATTGTTAGCGATCGCGCGTGCACGTGATCGCTAACAATATCGCTCAAAATATTAAAGCGTGTGACGGCCGCCTTACAGAGATCAGAAACCAAAGATTTTATCACAACTGCTGCACCCAGTAAGCCAAGTGATACATCACTGGAATTGGGCTCTCTGCCCCTACTTCATACTGCTCTTTGTCGGGATAGCAAATACCTGGTGAAAGATTCCCTTTAAGAAGAGCATGAAATAG
The DNA here is from genome assembly GCA_033576535.1 of Allobates femoralis. Taxonomy (NCBI): domain Eukaryota; kingdom Metazoa; phylum Chordata; class Amphibia; order Anura; family Aromobatidae; genus Allobates; species Allobates femoralis. The sequence goes on along the minus strand of JARQOC010000004.1, from coordinate 349,646,615 downwards.
TTTTTATTGGTGCACCAAAACATCTAAATGTCTCTATATTTAAATATATACTTTGGTTATAGTACTCTGACCTCTGCAATATTCTATGAGAACCTAGCTAGCTCCTTCAACGACCTTCACACGTCTTATTGCTATTGGTTAACATTATGAGAAATCATTAGCCATATTACACATAACCACCTGCACTGTTTGCACAGAAATCTTAAATACCATTTTATAGACCTTTTTTATTCCGCATACTTACTTGTAATTAAATTTAAATCTTTCCAGATCCCTATGTGAAAATTCATCTCATGCAGAACGGCAAGAGACTGAAGAAAAAGAAGACAACTATTAAGAAGAACACGCTTAATCCCTACTACAATGAGTCTTTTAGCTTTGAAGTACCATTTGAGCAAATTCAGGTAATCTGAACATCACCTTGGAGCATCCAAACATGGCTCTGCCTGATTTTACTTTAGAAGGGATGTAATGACTGTTGTAATTATTGCATCGGCTGTGCTTTCAGACCACAGTATATATTATAATACTGAGCTTTTTCTTTTTAAAATTGTATTTCAATATGGCTATGGCTATTAGGCTATGTTTTATCTGCCGCCATGCCCTGAGATAGGTGGCCTTAAGTAGAGAATCTCTCCGCTGTCTTATTACATAAGTAGTGAACTCATAATGTAACATTATGTTTAAATAGCAATGGCTCTAATAGAAACATCTCGGACTAAATAGCGAGAGGTATCCAGACAAATGTTAGAAAGATAAGAGCAAATGAAATTTCCTGCTCTTCCTCCCATCATTTTTGATAGGTACCGAGCCATAATTTGCCTTATCACAGGCTGTCACAGTGAATAGATATGTAATGCAGATCGACAGGTGCTCCTTACAGATTGGAAGAATATATATCTTCCGCATACTCCTCTCAATAATTGTGCTGTTGTTCTACTGTTGTCACAATCTTCTTGTCATAGTAAAATGATAAAACATATTTATATTTACTATTTGATTCTTACTTCGAAAATGATATGTGCACTTGTCCTTTCGTTGTATTCAAAACCGTATACACATAGCATATAAATATTTGGATGAAAATGATCATCCTATTGTAGACTTGCAACAACATATCCATGTATATCTTAGGCCATGTCCACACACCTCCGCTGTAAGTATTTAGCGGTTCTCCGCAAATACTTAGGTTTTTTCAGAGAAGCGGAGGTGCGTGTGGCTGGCGCTTTCTGCGGAGCAGCCCATGGTTACCTGATGTGTATTGTGGTAACCATTTCACACAGCAGGCTGCCTAGTGTCCGCTTTCCCAGAGGGACAGGGAAACGCTGCTAGCAGCGTTTCCCTGTCTGCTTGCTTAGCAGACACTAGGCCTGCTGTGTAAAGGTTCCAAATAACATAGTAACATGGCTGCGTCAGAAGCCACACACACGACTCGCTTCTTGAAAAACTAATATTTAGGAGACCGCTAATACTACAGCGGAGTGTGCATGGCTTAGTCCCTTTTGGTTCACATTGAAAGGAATCTGTCACCAGGTGTTTGCCACCTAATCTGACAGCAGCATAATATAGGGGAAGAGTCCCTGATACTAATGATGTGTCACTAAATTTCTTGCTGTAGTTTTATCAGCAGGAGATTAACAATACAGGATTACTAATCCTGCTGCCTAATCCTTCATATTCAAGAGCTCTCTATAAGACAATGGTAGCAAAAGCCTGCTGCCAGATTTGCTTTAAGCATATTTTTGTGTAGATTAGTAATTTTTCATATATTTAAAGCAGTTTTTCTCAACTCTAGTCCTCAGGACCCACCAACAGATCTTGTTTTCAGGTTTCCTTAGTATTGCACAGGTGATAGTTTAATCACCTGCACTGGGGATAATTCAAACCCCTGTGCAATGCTAAGGAAATCCTGAAAACACGACGTGTTGGTGGGTCCTGAGGACTGGAGTTTAGAAACACTAATATAAAGGGTTCGTCCAAGGCCAGAATTTTTTTTCCTATCTTGCCAATCTAATTTATTCCTATAATTGTAAGCTATTTTTTAATATACTTCCTTTAATAATCCTCTACGGTTCCTTCTCTACACTATCTAACAGCTACTGTGTTTTTTCTATTTCCTGCTCGATGATGTGCTGTGTGAGGGCCCCGATGCATGCTGAGGTGCTCACATAGAACGTCATTAAGCAGGGGTAGCGACAAAGCATGACTGGGACTCAAGATTTATGGGCCAGGTTTTCAGTGTTGTGCCTACAAGGGTCTCCAGCCTCCCTCTACCCATAGTGCTCTGTCTAAGCCCCCTCTTCCCCCCTTTCCACAGTGCACTGTTTCAGCTTGCTCAATGCCTTTGTCTCTCCCCCTGTTTGATGATTCACTGAAGTGTCAAAGTGTCAGTATACTGGGTGTGGTGCAGGAGATCAGCAGTGTCGGAGGACATCAGCTCCACCTTTCTAGTGATATAACTGGTGTCTCCAAGGCAAATTTTTCTTAACACATCAAATTGTGGAACTTATTTGTATTCTAAGATCTATTAATTAAAATGTACAATTGTTCGTGGCACAATCCCTTTAAATGGAGGCCATCATCTGATTTGTACTGCCAAAACCATGAATAGCAAGGATCAAAGCCTGGTCATATGATTGCAGCCAGACTAGACTTGTCTCACCTGGTGTTTAAACAATATTTTTTCTGAAGAACTCAAGTGTTTTACATAAAAATTTACTTGTTTCCAATAGTGTAGCCAGACTCTGGACCATGCTTCCCAGTAACCAGCATACATCAGCTGACTGGTTCCCTTTTATCCTGATCTATTTTATTCACTATTATTTGCATATTTCAATATCATTTTATATCTATGTTTTTTCTCTTTTGCAGAAAGTGCAAGTTGTTGTTACTGTTTTGGACTATGACAAGATTGGAAAAAATGATGCTATTGGGAAGGTGTTTGTGGGCTACAACAGTACCGGCGCGGAGCTCCGGCATTGGTCAGACATGTTGGCCAACCCACGACGACCCATTGCACAGTGGCACACTTTACAGCCTGAGGAGGAAGTAGATGTAATGCTTGGCGTCAAGAAATAGAGAGAACGCGATCTGCAGTTGCCCATATAGTGCTCTTTAGCCAGTATATGTAAATACCTCAGTAGTATGGGTCCTTTCATGTCTTTCCATGCATTCCTATTCCAGGTCATTTGTACCTATTCATTTAATTTGCACAAATTTTAATGTCCTTACTTCCCTTGAAAAGAAAACATATTGTGCGCCACACAACTGCCCTCTTACTCTTCTTTTAAGCAATATGATGTGTAGATAAAGCATGAATCGATTTATTATCACACTCTTGTATATAACAGTATGCCAACATTTCTTTCTAGTTCGTGTATTTGTATGTTGTACGCGTTTCTTATTCTGTGTATACTTCGATGTTTTTAATAAGATGTTCTATTTTAAACAATGTAAATTGACTAAATATAGAAGAGCTGATATTATATTACAGGTTAACTATTGTATCGTCCGCATTCCAGGAGAAATTCCAACTTATAAGGCACTAGTAGAGTTGCACTGACATCTTAAAGGACAACTTAAATCTGAGCGCGACCAGATCCATTCGATTACGATATAGGCGTACATTCCATATTTTCTGTGAACAAATTAGTTCAGACGTGTAGATTTCAGTCAGAGGCAACAGCTACAATTAGGCTGCTTTCACATCTGTGGTAAAGTGTAATTCCCGGCAGATCTGGCAGATGTCACCGCATCTACTGGATCTGCCACGTAATGGCCGACATGCGGCACCGATCTGACAAGCCCCATTCATTCTCAATGGGACTTGTGGTCGGCTTCGAAAAGTGCGGTATTGCCGAATTCGGCAGATTCGACACTTGTGGCTGCGCCAAAAAAAGCTGCTAGCAGCGTTTTTTTTTTTTTGCGGTGCCACAAGTGCTGCAAGTGCCGGATTCTGCAATACCGCACTTTCCGAAGCTGACCACAAGTCCCATAGAGAATGAATGGGGCTTGTCAGATCGGTGCCGCATGTCAGCCATTACGCGGCAGATCCAGTAGATGCGGTGACATCTGCCGGATCTGCCGGGAATTACACTTTACTGCAGATGTGAAAACAACCTTAGAGAGGTGTAAATGTCCATAATAGGTCTGGTCACTAGATGCCAAGATATTTTTTTGTATATATTTATGTGTTAAAAAAAAAATTCTAAGCTAAAATTGTGGCATTTTTCAATCTGAGTGACGAGGTAATAACAGGGAATACAGAGATTCTATATATGTATATATAGTCTCCAAGACTACTTATACCCCATGAGATTTGCTTGTGCAAACTGCACCTTTTGCTCGTCAGACACGGTCCTGTAAATTTTAGCTTTAGATAGAATGTACAACTTGTGGTTTATCTGTACGTCTCACCCGCCATATTTCATAGACTCTGTGTGTGTTGTACTCGCATCCCCTGTTTCATGGACAGATCATGAGGCATACTGACAAGCATTGTGCCGAGTACACTGTCACCTACGTTTTCATAGTTAACAAACAGTATTGTGACCCAATATATATATATATAAAGACTAAACTGATTTAGCCATAATTCTGAATGCACTTCAAGTAAGCCAAAACAGCTAGTGACCTTTTTTATATATACTATTTGTATAATGAGTTTTAATTTGTCCTTTAAAAATGGTATAAAACAAAGAACAAGTGCTAGCAAACTGGAGCACCCTCTTGTGTATACTAGATGCTCATTTCAGGAGGAGTTTTTAAATGTTTTCAATGTTATTATGTAGTAAATGGCACTATTATGAAGCTATTAGTCATTCCATAAGAGTCTTAAACGACTGCTCTGTGTATCACTGTGACTGCCGTGTGTGCTTAGATGAAACTTAGTTCTCTCAGTGAATAGCAATCAATTAATTCTATAGTGATATTGTACTGATACTGCCATCTCTTTCTACTGCACTGCTGCAGGAGAGCATAGCACAAATAGGTTACTATGGACCAATTTGATCATGGGAGCTATGCTGGACATTGGATACAGAATAGGTAGATCTCACAGCAATGTATTGAGCACTGTGCAATATTAGCCGTAAATTATCTATATTTAAACATATATATAAATATATATCAATAAACATTGTAAACTATATCTAGTTATCCTTTCAGCATATTCTTTGGCGAAAAGAATTTGTGAATCAAATTATTAAGATATTAACTTTTATTTTCATTGCACAGATGAGGAATAGGGAATATTTATTTTTTGCTTGTTTTCTTCTTAAAATAGGGGACCATAGATACATACAGGGAAGTATACCCTCACAGAATACTTAATGGGAAAGGTACATCAGTGATGGCCCTGCCAATGTAAAATTAGCAATTTTGTCTATCTGTGAAACTGATGTTAATTAATATGATCATTCTTAAAGAAGCACTCCCACTAACATTTGTATTGTTTAAGTGTTACACAGATTGGGGTTATGATCTAGCATAAATCCTAAATCATATGGAAAGGCTTGTTAAAGAGTTAATTATGACTTTTAGGATTGCTACTTTCAATAGGTGGCACTAGAATTTGTCTACTTCCTCCCGCAAGTGACAATTAGCATAGTTACATAGCAACATGGGGTTGGAAAAAGACTAAAGCTCCCGTCACACACAATGACGCAACAGCGATCCCGACAGCAATAACGATTCTGTAGGGATCGTTGGTGCGTCGTTACCTGGTCCCTGGGAGCTGTCAAACAGGCAGATCTCCCCAGCGACCAGGAACCAGGGAGCCACCTCCACATCGCTGGAAGCGGGAGGTCACTGGTAACTATGATAAACACTGGGTAACTAGGTAGCCCACACTGCCTAGATACCCGGTGTTTATCATAGTTACCAGCGTCCTCACTGCTTACAGGCTGCGCTAAGCAGGGAGGACGCTGGTAACTATGATAAACAGCTGGTATCCAGGCAGCGTGCGCTTTTGACGCTAAATCATCTATAACCCATAATATTATGTGTACAGAGGAAACAATCCAGCTCTTTTTCAAAAGCTGTTACATTGTCTGCCATTACTACCTCTTGTGGTAGAGCATTCCATAGTCAGACTGTTCTAGCTGTAAAGAACCCTTTACTATTTAGCTGATGTTAATCATCTTCCTCTCGTTGTGGGTGCCCCATGGTCCTTAGTACTGTCATCTGTGTGTATATGCATGTAATATAGTGTTAGGGCCCTTTCACATCAGCGTTTATTTGAAATCGCGGCAGATGCGGTGAAAAAAACGTTTTTTTTTCGCGGCCGCACCTGCCGCAAGCGCAAAACCGCACTTGCCGCACCTGCCGCAAGTCCCCCTATACTTTCTATGGGGATTACCGCAACCGCGCCGCAAGTGCAGCGGTTATGCGGCAATCGCGGCAGATGCGGTTTTTTCACCGCATCTGCCGCGATTTCAAATAAACGCTCATGTGAAAGGGCCCTAACTGTAATAATTCACTAATCTACCATCACTCTCTCAGGTGTGCAACACTGTCCTATTACTCTTCTCAGTGATGTTATTCAAATGAGACTATCCGGCTCATTTTATGCCAAGTTTGAACCAGAAGTTATTTCAATGAAAGTTTATGGATCCTCATTCTGACACTCCATAGACTTACATTGTAAAAAAAGGCTCGCGGGTCATACAGAGAGCAGCGTGACCCGGTGGAGTCTGCAGAGCAGTGACGTCATTCAGTAGAGCAATAGAATGGCGCTGGACACCTGGGAACCACAGTACGTGAGTATATGCATACACTTACACTACATTACATGCACATATACACACATTTAAACAATAAAAACGTTACTGGGAGAGCTTCTATAATAACGGTGTTTTTAGTACAATAGTACTAAAATATAGAAAATCTTATCAATTAGCACAGATCTTTTTGCTACTAAGCCTTCATAGATACCCTGATATCTCAGCTTAAGAATGACATTAGTAATGTAGATCATGTTTAGGCCTGTAGGCTGCATAAGCTGAAATAGTAGGGTGATAAATATACTTACAATCATAAATTCGACCGAAATTCATCAGACTATTTCAGTTTATTACTATTATTCTTCTTGGTTTTTTTTCCAAATGTTGTGTAAATGTCTAATGGATATGCTCAAAATGCAGGTTCACACTGCCGAAAGTGCATACATAATAGATATTAATGCATTGTAATGAAATGCAAATGTACTTACTGAACCTGCTATTTGACCAGAATAGGGTAAAAACCATAAACAGCCACATCTACCTTTTGGACAAAGCTGTGTAAGTCTTAGAATCTGATGCTGTAGAAATCCTAGTTGCCTTTGTCTATACTTACTGCCTGCTTGAGTGTTTCTATGTGTGAGTTTTTCTCCTGTATCTCGTAGAAATGTTTGGGTGTTTTCTCTTGCCATATCGCTCGTGACCCGCGGGCTAACAAAGTTTGCTGTGTATACCTTCATTTTTGATGAAGTGGTTCCAATTTAGTTTCACTTTGTGTAGTGATTCCCACAGTAGAGTTTTCAGATCGTTGTTAAAAACCTTGACATATTCAGCAAATATTCAATAAAAATATTTTATTTCCTGTTTCAGTCTTATTTTTTTATTTAATGACAAGTAATACATTTGGCTTAATACTTGCTATGCACTGAAAAAAAGTTTACTTAAATTTGTTTGTAAATCTGAAACATGGATGTAGTGAGATGAAACGTATGTGACCATCTACTGATATTATAATTCAGCAGTAGTGACGGAAAAATTATTAGTGGAATTTTGAATTCTGTTCAAATACCATATTTTTTGCTTTATAAGATGCTCCGCATTATAAAACATACCTAAAATTTGATGAAGGAAAAGAGGAAAAAATAGTTTTCAATGTTAAATGGGTCCGTTTTATAACATAACTGTCCGTTTTACAATCGCTATATATGTCCTCCTCATCATGGTATATATATATCACACACCCCCATCCTGGAACATGGTCCCCCATTCTGGATATGGCCACCCATCCTGGATATGGCCCCTTTATCCTGCAAATGGCCCCCACCCTGGATACACCCCCTTCATCCTGGAACATGGTCCCCCATCCTGGGATATAGCCCCCAGTCTGGATATGGCCTCGCCATCCTGGATATAGCATCGCCGCCATCTTCATGTGTCTGAGCTCAGCATCTGATCATGTGACCAGGGCACACAGAGATGATGTCACTGTGCTGTGTCACATGATCGGATACCGAGCACAGACAAAGGAAGATGTTGGTGATGCTGCAGGCAGAGGGTAAGTTATCAGCCATTTAATATTTTCGTTTGTGCGCGCCAACAAGGGGGCATATAGAGTAATGGGGGGCCATATCCAGGATGGGGAGTGCAGGCTCATATAATATGTGCTGCTCCTCCCACCCACCTCTCAGCGCTGAGTTCAGCACTGAGGTGATGGACAGCGGGATGCAGTGCATATTATATGAGCATAATGAACGGGGGCACATGACCACAGGCTGCCTCTTCAGCCTACTTCAGCCTCCTCCGGCCCCCGGAAACTATTCCAGAGCCAGCCCCCCTCCCCTACAGCACAGCATATATTCGGATTATAAAACGCACCTCCCCTCAGTCCCCCAAAATTTGGGGGAACAAAAATGCATTTTATAATCCTAAAAAAATCTACATTCTGGAAAATATACTTGCAATTTGTTCTCAGCAAATTTAGTGCAATGGCTGCAGTAAGTGGTTTATGCATAGTTATCCCCAGGTAAGAGTGACACCAGACCGGAGATGTAGAATAAAGGAGGCTCAGAATGAATATAGTCACAAGGTGCCTTCTAGAAACACTTGATTTAATAATAGTCTTGTGCCTCTTAATGAATCAGGTACCTCTAACTCCAGGACCCCTCATCAACATTAATTTATTTTGTTTTACTCACTTATATAGTGCTATTAATTCCACAGCACTTTATATACATCATCACTATTTGGGCTGACAATCCAAATTCCAAAGAACTCAGAGAAAACCCACACAAACATGGGGAGAACATACAAACTTCTTACAATCCATGGTGTGATTTGAACCCAGGACCCCAGTGTAGTCTTGCAGCTTGGGATGCTAATCGCTGAGCCACCGTGCTGTCTTTTTGAAATGGGCCTCTGTGTATCCACTTACTTAGAATTAACAAAGTAAGATCAGCTGTATATTTGGTAATGAAGGTAATATAACATCCAGAAAGACTACAGGTTTCACCTATTTGTATCCAGAAGGAGGACAAAACAAAAAGGTAGGTGTCATTTTTCACTCCATATATGGAAATTAAGGAAAGTCAGCTGTGATGAGCAGTAAGGTATGCATGTGCTTTTGAATCATAAAATAATAGAATGGTACAGTTGGAACTCATTAAGGTGCTCTCACACTAGTGTATGAAAAATCGATCCATTGTTGCTCCAGAAAACTCCTCTACTTGAGATTGCAATTTTCAATTCATATGTTATGTGAGAGCTATGCTAGTGTGATTTTTTTCTCACCTAGTGTCCGTGTGACATCTGTGTGCAAATCCATGTGCTCTGCCTTTTTAACATCGTCTTTTACATGCTCTCAAAAATTAGAATAGATAGATGTCAAACAGCTATAAAATGTCACCACCTATATATTGTAAGCTTGCACCCTTTAATGCATTCCATGTGGCACTAAAGGGTGTTTAGGCTTGTATATAGGGCAAAAATAATTAAGTTAAAAAAATGATGTGGGGTTCCCCCCATTTTTGATTGCCAGCTAGGGTAAAGAAGACAACTGCATCCTGCAGACAGCAGCTGGCAGCTTTTCTTAATTGGTAATCCAAAACAGAGGTCAACCCACACTATATTTTTAAATTATTTATATTTAAATAAATAATTAAAAAAACAACATGGGGCCCCCTATTTTGGATCACCAGCCAAAGTAAAGCCAACAGCTGGGGTCTGGTATGCTCAGGGTGGGAAGGACCAACTTATAGGCCCCCCACTTCCTAAAAATAGCAGGGCCACAGCCAGCCCAGAACTGGTGCCTCCATAAAATGTGTCAATCCTGGCGCTTTGCCCTGGTTCTTCCCACTGCCCTAGTGTCTGTGATGAACAGGGTAATAGAAGGGGTTAATGACAGCTGAGTATTGATAACTTGTCTATAAGCCCTAGATTGGTAAATCTAGTCAGTAAATAGTCAGTAAATAGTTCAATCACACAAACACACTAGCAAAATCCTTTCTTGGAAATATAACACAAAGACACCCTCTTTGACCCATTTATTAGCTCCCAAACTTACCCAGCTCCGACGGTAATCCAAAACACAAGGTCTCTTGACAAAGCTCTCCAGCTCTGTTACATAGCTCAGTGACCGCTCATTCCAAGCAGCGCTCTCCGAAAAACTGATCTGCCAGCGCAGCGTTCAGCTGACATCACAGCTGAGCTACTGTGGGAACAGCAGCCACTGTGACCTAAGATGAACTCTTTGATGCTGCCTCTACCAAACTGCGGCTGTCAGATCCATCAGTGTGATAGTGGCAACATCAGAGAGTTCATCTGAGGTCACCAGCTGGCACCATTACCAAGGTACCTCAGCTGTGACATCAGATGAACTCTCGCAGCCGCTGAAGCTGGCAGATCAGACATTTGGAGAGTTCTGCTCGAGATGACTGAAAGGTGCCATTCATTGCGATAGAGCAGAGCTGGGAATTGTGTAAAAGGAACTTCATGTTTTGCATTACCGTCGAAGCTGGATAAGTTTTGGAACTAATAAAGGGGTCAAAGAGAGTATCTTTGAATTTTATTTCCAATAAAGTATTTTGCTAGTGTGTGTTCTTAACTACTTACTTATAGAACTGGTAATAGGCGGGTCTCCTAGAGTCTGACATTACCAATCTAGGGTTTAATGACAGGATGTCAAGACTAAGTTGTCATTAACCTCTTCTATCATCCCGATGCCACTGCACCAGGGCATTGGGAAGAGCTGGTAAAGCACCAAGAATTGGCCTTTCTAATGAATGTGCAATTTCAGGGGTGGCTGCAGACTGCTACTCTGTAGCCTTAGGGGGGGCAATAACTATGGGCCTGACCGTGCTGAGAATACCTGCCACCAGCTGTCTGGTTTTTACCTTAACTAGCAATCAAAAAATAGGGCAAAGTCCACATATTTTTCTTAAACTATTTATTTAAATAATTAAAAATATATATATCGGCTCCTCTGTATTTTTTGAGTGCCAGCCAAGGTAAAAACCAGACAGCTGGGGGTGGCAGCTCACTGCTGGATGCTTTACCTGTGCTGAGAATCAAAAATACAGCAAAGAATTTTTTAATTTTATTTTTACCACCCCTATGTTGGTAAAATCGTTGCCAATGGCAACAATTACAGTCACCAGCAAAATGTGTGGGGGAGCAATAGTCAATCACAGATGCTGTTGCAGATAATGGGCATCTGTGATTGGCTGTTGAAAGTCACGTGAATATGCATGAGGTTAATGAGCGGCCCGTAAGTAAGTGTCTCCAGGCAGCGAGAGACTGGTAAGCTCTGTCTATCTGTCTATCTACGGTGAAATTAAGCAGTTGCAGCACTCAAATGGTTGATGATGATCTTATGCCTTTATTTCTGGCATGGGGTTAAATATGGCTACGTTTTGGGCCCACATACCCTTTTTCTGTCTATCTATCTATCTATCTATCTATCTATCTATCTATCTATCTATGGCGGGCGAACATATCGCTGGAAAGTGCCTGATTTGGCATCGCTCCTACGACATCGTTGCGTGTGACAGCATGATGTGACTACCGATAAGTGGTCAGATCGTTAATCACAGATATGGGAACCTGACCCCATATCAGACGATGTAGATCATGCAATCTGCTGCATTGTTCTGTGTGACACCGCGGTAACCGATCTCTTTACAGATTTCTCCTATTCACAGCATTGACAAGCATCAGTCACTGGTTATGTGAGCGATCCCTGCACGTAACATCGTTGCTGCGTCCTGAACAGTATCTATACATGTGACACCTCACTAACGATGTTGTCCACAAGTGCACACCACTGACATCGCTATTGAGTTCCCTCACAAAATCGTAGTGTGTGACGCCCGCCTATGTCTCATCTCTATTCTGGAGTATGGGACCATGTAAAAGATCTTTGTAAAATCATACTCTGTGTGCTGTCCTTGTAGCATGATTTTTTTCATGTACCCAAAGACTTGTATTGGCAAGTTGTGGCCGAGACTCGCTGACAATTGCAACATGCTGCGATTGTTTTCTTAGTCCAATTGGAGCTGAGGAAACAACCACAGATATGAGAAGACACATTTACTAACATTGGTCCAGGTTCAGTTTGATTTTTATCACGCTGCACTGATAAGATTTAATCACAAGTGTGAGGCACCATAAGACTAAAGTTGATGAAAACCAACAATTTTAACCATCACAAATGTTTTTCAGGTTACATTTAATAGCAAATCATCATTTTAGTCAACCAATGACACAAGCCAAGAAGTTGTACACATTTAAATTGTAAGGGCCACTTTACACACACCAACTTCTGTGTCCAACTTCTGACCAACTTACTGGTTGCAGTGAAATCATGGACACATTGCTCCATTTTGTGGCTGTGTACAAATGTAACAATGTGTCCATGATTTCACTGCAACCAGAAGTTGGACACAGAAGTTGGTGTGTGTAAAGTGGCCATTAGTTCTACTCACAAGCAATTGCTCCATAAAAAATTCTTTCTATGCTCACCTGACACAATTGAATAATTGGCTAATGTCAATTATATTTACAAGACTAATGAACATTTAACTGAGGCTGGCTTCATGCAGTTTTTCACTGATCAGTGTCCATCAGTGTTTGGGTGCCAAAACCAAGAGAGGAACCAGGAGAGGAACTTGCAGAGATAAACTATAATTGAAAGATTGACACCTGTTCTGAGTTTTGGAGACACTCCTGGTTTTGGCACCCAAACACTGATGGACACTGATCGTAAAAAAACTGCAGTGTGAAGCCAGCCTGAGACCAACGAATCCTATTATATAGGGCTTTTTTTGGAGAGGATTTTAACTGAAAATTTTATCAGCTATCCAGCCTGCATTGACATTACATTTATGTGGGTTTACACGCCGCGATTCGGCGTCCAACTCCGACCCAACTCCGACAAAAAGTCACGTGGGTCGCGAGTTGGAGCCGATATCGTGTGCGCGTTGTACGGTTTGACAGTACAACGCATGCTGGAACGATGCAAAACGATATCGGAGTTGAATACTGAGCTATTCAACTCCCGATATCGCATGGCCGTTGTACCAGCATCGCTGCGTGTGACAGCCCAACTCCGATGCGTACTCGCACCTCACCCATTAACTCCATGTTAAATGGTCGTTACTGGGTTGGTGGCGTACACATCGGAGGACGTTGTTTCCGATATCGCAGCGTGTAAACGGCGATGCGATATCGGGAAAAGCGATCCCGAAATGCGCGCTCCCGCGGCGTTGTATGCGATATCGGGACGATATCGCAAACGTGTAACCCCACCATTACAGTTATGGTTTAGGCTTACTGCCGCAGGGTAAAGCATGCCATTTCCCAAGGATTAAAGCTCATCTCTAAAGGTTTCTGAAGCCAAAACTGCAACAATCAGATAATGCTTGGCTGGATTCATTCTGAAAGGAGCTGTTATGATGAGACGACCACTTTTTGGTTACCGTTATGCATATTTTGTGATATTTTCTAGGCATTGGTTCAAACATTTATAATGTATTTTTAGAAAATGAAAAATGTATTGCTTGTATTGCTATTCACCTTAGTCTTAAGCTTTACTTTTTACTTAAGAATCTGTGTGTCAAAGTACTTGAAGCTAGTATTCCTGCATAAGTGATGAACCCCAGTTGTCTGAAAATCCTTGAATCACTGGTTTACTAAAGGTTCTACATCAGTTTTGTTGCTAAGAGTGTGTTCACACGCTGCATATTTGCTGCATATTTTTACGCAAGTGCTGTTGCAGTTTTTGTAGCCAAAACCAGGAGTGGAACAATCAGAGGAAAGTCTGAGGCCCCCTTCACACCACAATTTTCAGGATCACAATGGATAGGTTCACACCGGACAGTCCCGGAGCGGTTTCGGAACCATAGTATTCCTATGGGCCAGATTGCACCGGATAGCAGTATTTTGCCATCCAGTTTTGTGCTGTCCGGAGCTTTTGTTTTTTGCCACGGACACAAAATCGGAACAAGCAGCATTTTTTGTGTCCGGGCCAAAACCGCTCAAATCGGATTCTCCGGATCCAGCGCGATGTGGCGCTCCCAACATGGAGTCTTTGGTGCCAGATCGCTCCGGTTCCGAGATAAAATTGGACCTGGGAGCCAAACGCTGGGTGCTGGAGTTTAGCAGCAAGCGCTGCTGAACTTAAGCACCATGAGTTGTCCCTCCAGAATTTCATATAATACCATGTGTTAACAATGCGTTAACACATTGTTGAAAATAAAACACTTGTCATGGGAATGGGAAGGGAAAAAAGCATCCTTTAATTCATCCTCAAGCGATGCAATATCCCAAATGTGACCCTGGCCTAAGGCTGGGGTCAGACTGCTATGTGCTGCCTGACAATTGATCCCTATGTCAATCGGACGCTTACCGCAGCCTCCGGCTCCACAGAGATCTCCAAGATATGCGCTTTGCAGAGCACACAGGAAAATGCTGCAAATAGCATTTCCTGGGCGCTCTGCAAAAGTGCATATCTTGTGGAGTCGGTGCTGCGGTAAGTGTCCAGTTGCCCTAGAGATAAATAGTCAGCAGTGCATAGCGTTACCTACTGGTAACACTATGTGCTGAGGCAGAAATTTTCTAAGTTTGTGCCGCATCTGCCAGGCTAGGGCACACGCCAGCCTAAGGCTAAATGGTGACTTGGCTGAAACACTGGTTGCATGGTCAGATCGCTATACAGTGCAATACAGCTATACAGCTGCTCAAATATGGTGTGGTGTCAAGTGACTGGAGACACAGTAGCCACCACCAATCATCGCAGAGGGGGCGCGTACTCCAGCACGCTGTGGCATGCCTACGGGAAATCAATAGGCGACGCAAATTCCATCACTATCGCCCGTTCACGAGCCAAAAGCCGGGAATGTCGCCTTCATGATTGCCTCTGATTTTGGAGCAGTGCTGTGAAATCGGAACCAGGCGACAACTTTTTAATCGCCGCAAAATTCCCCAATTACATGCCGCAACTGCGAGGCAATTTGACAGCGATGGTGCCAGCGCGACATATCGCCATTCAGATTCCTCGCCGCCGTTTCGGCATGTAAAAGTACCCTAAGATATTCACAGAACAGGTGTAGTGATAATGAGAATAAATTACACACAGGTGGACTCAATTTACTAATTTTGTGACATCTGGAGGCAATTGATCACTCAGGATTTAATTTAAGGTTATCAGACTAAAGAGGGCTAAATAAAAACACATACCACAATTTTCAGATTTATTTTTATAAATATTAACAAAAAATTACTTGCTACTTTGTGTTGGTGTATCATACAAAATATCAATAAAATACATGTAAGGTTATGAGTGAAATATTAAAAAATTTGAAATGTTCATGGGAAAGGAATACTTTTTCAAGATACTGTATAAAGTATTTGGCGGACTATAAGATGCACTGGACCATAAGACGCACCCAGATTTTAGAGGGGGGAATAGGGGAAAACATTTGAAGCAAAAAATGTGGTCATGACGCACTATTATGGGGAGGGGATCTGCTGCTGACACAGTTATGGGGATAATGTCCCCAAATTATGTACTAATGTCCTCATCCTGGGCCCTGTACAGGTATATGTCCCCCATCCTGGTATATGTGCCAATATCCTGGTATTTGATCCCCATCCCAGTGTATGTGCCCAGATCCTAGTATGTGCCCTATATCCAGGTATATGATCCTCCATCCTGGTATTTTTGCCTATGTGCTGGTATTTGCCCCATATCCTGATATATGATTATCCTTCCAGGTATATGTTTCCATATTCTTGTATTTGTCCCCCAACCTGGCATATGGTCCCCAATCATGGCACACGCTTACAAAAACAAACGATTATAATGTGGCACCCTGCGGTACAGGAAGCCACAGGCACACCTAGTGCATGGAGGGATTTCCACATCTGGTACACCTCACACATACAACACCTTCCATCCCTGGCCTGTAGGGGGAGCTCCATTGCTGCCCTTAGGCAAGATCCCCTATAAATACAGGTGCTGGGGGCAGCGTTAGGCAGTGCAGTTCCTGTCAGGACTAAGCTCCTATCAGGGACCGTGTAGAGCAGTTCCAGTCAGGACTGTGAAGAACTGTGAGGGAAGTCGAGGAAAGAGGACCCTGCGAGGCTCGCAGTGGAGGATGCCTATAAAGGAAGGCAACCAAGACAGAAGTGGGATCCCTGGCTTCTGCAAGCCCCATGCCGGACTGCACTGATAACCAGTCCGGGAGGGAACCCTGTCCAAAGCGGAGAACCAGCTCTGAGTGGGGTGCAGGAAAGTTCAGCTCTTAGCCGCCAAACTGGAGGGTTGCAGGCCTTCATATAGCCACGACCGGTCCAACGCACGATCCCACCAGGATCTCTGTCCAGGGTTTGAGCCCCTTAAAGAGAAGGGTAAACTCTAGCACACCCCTGGCCTGGTAGTAAGAGGGCTCCATGTAGGGCAATGCATGGTAGCAAAAAGAGCGCAGTGAGAAAGAAGAACAGAGGAAGAAACCTGAGGGATACCCGGCCAGCTACCCGTGACTGTGTACCTTGTGAACAGCTTGAAAGTCACCAGTAAATACCCGTGCAGAGCAAGAAGATCTCCAGTGTTTTATTTTCTACTACAACAACATTTACTACACTGCCCTGGGGACTCCACTCCACCTGCGGGGAGCAACATCATCCAGATGCCTACCCATCGTCCCTAGTGGTCTGCTGGAAGCGCTGGTGCCATCACCAAACACAGCAGTTGGCGTCACAAACAATTAATTTTATTATTTTATTTTTGCAACCCCTTTTTGAGCAACCACCAGTGCCACAGCCCTGGGCACCAGCTACCGCTGACAGCACCCATAACTAACACCCGGGATCCGAGTACCCCTGCCCTGGGGTGAGTCAATACTCACCATCCATCATTGCCCTGCAGCACTGCTACATCCTCATATGTGATCTCATGCCAGCAACTAATGATCAGCGTGTGAGAGCACAGCGATGTCGTTACTGCCATGCACCATGTTCCCACACCACATCAGCTGATGGCACAGGAACACAGGAGGATGTAACGGTGCTGTAGGGGAATGACTAAAGGTGAGTATAATCTTTTATCCGGGATATTCACTGCTCCCACGCCAAAGATGATGCATGGGAAGCAATGAATATCCACACATTCAATCGTCTGCTACTGCATTTGTGACGAGTGATCACGTGTACTGGCTGTTTAAGTTAATTTAATATTCACCTCTCCTATTCACCATGGCCATCATCCCACCCACCTCTCAGCGTTGGCTTCAATGCTGAGAGGTGATGGGTGGGGGGAGAGGTTAATATTACATTAACTTAAACAGTGGGCCCACCGATCACCAGCCACAGCCTGCTCCAAAGCCACCCCACACAGCACAGTCAGGTACCATACATCCGGACAATAAAAGTCACCCCCCAGTTTCCTCCAAAATTTAGAGGCAAAAAAGTGCATCATATACTTTGAAAAATACTGTTTATTTATATAAATAAATATATACACACAAGTGTATATATAAATATACTGGTGCATCTCAGTGATTTACAATATCATAAAAAATCAATGTCATATTGCCATGTTTCAGGATGTCTCTGGGAGCCCTGAAACACATTGACTAATAAATCAATATTGTATTCACCCTAGGATGTCTCGGGGAACAAGGCAACGTGGTTTTTAACTCTTCATCCTCCCTTCTTTAATTTTTTGAAATGATGACCTTCGGGTTTTCATTGACTGTAAGCCATAATCATCAACATTAACAGACCAACCACTTGAAATAGATCACTCTGTTGTGACTATAATATATGTGCTTCACTTTTTGTATTGAATCACTAAATAAATGAACTTTTTTATGATATTCCAATTCATTGAGATGCACTAGTATATATATATATACACCACAGGGAGGTAGTCACAGGTGGATGGGGAAACTACAGAATCTGTACACAAAACCCACCCACAGACACCCTAGCACAGGGGACTGTATTTTAGTAGGTCCCAGGGGGGTGGAGCTTAGGTGAGCGGGAGACATGAGTGACAGTTGGGAGATAGTCAGTCAGAAGGTAATAGAGAGAGAGAATGGATGGATGCACGGGACCCTGCTGTCCTGAAGAGAGGGCACCTTTAAGGAGCAGAGGTGATGCAGACAAGAAAGGGACACTCCAGGTCTGGTCGGAGCCGTCTGGAGTGCCCAAGTCACTCCGGTAAACTGGAGCCAAGGCGGTTTGATCAGGTTTATCCCAAATTGCAGACCAGTGTGTTGTGGGCCTTCATACGGGAGCCACGACACCCACTAAGAAGCCTAACCTTTTGTTCCATAGCTAGGTCCAAGACGCCAAGCGGTTAAGTGACTTAAGGCAACAGACCTGGGGACTAGTAACCAGACTTCAGCGAGGGAGGGCAGAGAGCTATTGTGGATAGAGACCTAGACACCTCTGACGGACTCTGTGGTGAATCCTAAAATCTTTGGCTATAATCCCCGGTGAGCCAGACTGTACCGTGTACCTTATCCATCTGGTACCAGTAAAGGAACTGTTTGAGCTGATTTGATGTCTGGCTTTATTTAATCCGTCGCCCGAAAGGCCTCAGCAGCATCACAGAGACTTGAACTACAACTCCCCTCATCCACTCCGCCGCGCTGAGGAAAAGCTCTACTGTAGGGAGCTGTGCTACCTCTGCTGTACCACATCATCACCTTAGCGCCGGGCTGCAGTGCTGGTAACCACTTAACAGACACCACAGGTGGCATCACGTATAATCCCCCAATCATCATCTCCAGCAGCCATTGAGTGCCCAGGGCACGGAACCGGGACCTGACCAGCCGTGAACCTCACCGAAGCCACCATCCCGGTATCTGAGTAACCCCTTCCCTGCTGGCCCAACTCATATATATATATATATATATATATATATTATAAATATATATACATACATATACAGTATATATGTATATACAGTGTTGGCCAAAAGTATGGACACCCCTGCAATTCTGTCAAATAATACTCAGTTTCTTCCTGAAAATGATTGTAATCACAAATTCTTTGGTATTATTATCTTCATTAAATTTTTCTTCAATGAAAAAACACAAAAAGAATTGTCCTAAAACCAAATTGGATATTGGCAATAACTAAATCACACTTGCAGCCAGTTGACATGGATTAAAGTTGACTCAACATCTGTCCTGTGTTCTTGTGTGTACCACATTGAGCATGGAGAAAAGAAAGAAGACCTGTCTGAGGACTTGAGAAACCAAATTGTGAGGAAGCATGAGCAATCTCAAGGCTACAAGTCCATCTCCAAAGACCTGAATGTTCCTGTGTCTACCGTGCGCAGTGTCATCAAGAAGTTTAAAGCCCATGGCACTGTGGCTAACCTCCCTATATGTGGAAGGAAAAGAAAAATTGCCGAGAGATTTCAACGCAAGACTGTGCGGATGGTGGATAAAGAACCTCGACTAACATCCAAACAAGTTTAAGCTGCCCTGCAGTCCGAGGGTACAACAGTGTCAACCCGTACTATCCGTCGGCGTCTGAATGGAAAGGGACTGTATGGTAGGATACCCAGGAAGACTCCACTTCTTACCCCGAGACATAAAAAAGCCAGGCTGTAGTTTGCCAAAACCTACCTGAGAAAGCCTAAAACGTTTTGGAAGAATGTTCTCTGGTCAGATGAAACAAAAGTAGAGCTTTTTGGGCAAAGGCATCAACATAGAGTTTACAGGAGAAAAAAAGAGGCATTCAAAAAAAAGAACACGGTCCCTAGAGTCAAACATGGCGGAGGTTCCCTGATGTTTTGGTGTTGCTTTGCTGCCTCTGGCACTGGACTGCTTGACCGTGTGCATGGCATTAAGAAGTCTGAAGACTACCAACAAATTTTGCAGCATAATGTAGGGCCCAGTGTGAGAAAGCTGGGTCTCCCTCAGAGGTCATGGGTCTTCCAGCAGGACAATGACCCAAAACACACTTCAAAAAGCACTAGAAAATGGTTTGAGAGAAAGCACTGGAGACTTCTAATGTGGCTAGCAATGAGTCCAGACCTGAATCCCATACAACACCTGTGGAGAGATCTAAAAATAGCAGTTTGGAGAAGGCACCCTTCAAATATCAGGGACCTGGAGCAGTTTGCCAAAGAAGAATGGTCTAAAATTCCAGCAGAGAATTGTAAGAAACTCATTGATGGTTGCTGGAAGCGGTTGATCGCAGTTATTTTGGCTAAAGGTTGTGCAACCAAGTATCAGGCTGAGGGTGCCAATACTTTTGTCCGGCCCATTTTTGGAGTTTTGTGTGAAATGATCAATGTTTTGCTTTTTGTTTCATTCTCTTTTGTGTTTTTTCATTGAAGACAAATTAAATGAAGATAATAATACCAAAGAATTTGTGATTGCAATCATTTTCAGGAAGAAACTGAGTATTTTCTGACAGAATTGCAGGGGTGTCAATACTTTTGGCCACAACTGTACAGTACACATATAATTAACATTTATATGTAAATAATATATAATCTATATACAGTGGCTTACAAAAGTATTCATTCCCTGCTAACTTTACCCCATTTTTCCATGTTACACCCACAAGCTGAAATGCATTGTATTGGGATTTTGTGTGATATACCAACACAAAGTACAAAGTATTAGTAGTGTATAAATGAAATGATACATGGTTTTGTAAATATTTAAATAATCTAAATTTATAAATTGTTAAGTGCATTTGTATTCAGCCCTCTGTAGTCTATCAGGGCCGGCGTCAGCACCCGGCGTACCCGGGCAAATGCTGGGGCCCTGACCTGACACAAGGGTCCACACACATCATGCCATCACACCGCAATAATTATTTTCCCCTCCATTTGCTCTCTAACGCAGGTTCTGTGACAGCCGCTGTTATGTTGCTAAGGCTGCGGTTGGGTATCCAAGGGCGTGCCCGCACCACTCCCCCAGGAACTCCCACATCCAGTCCGGAGGCAGCTGCGCAGAAAGGTGGGCAGGACACGCTGAGGAGGAATCAGGAAGCAGTAGCATCTCCCAGACTGTAGGGCCAGTGAGTGGAATGAAGAAAGAAGGGAGAAAGTAGCAGAGGATGAAGAGAAGAAAGTGCAAGGTGAGTATAATCGTTTGGTTTTTTACTGTGTCCTGAAGGATGCTGCTGGGGTGTATATAGAGGCTGCTGTGGTGTAAATAGAGGCTGTAGGGGTGTATATAGAGTCTACTGCTGCTGGGGTGTATATAGAGGCTGCTGTTGGGGTATATAGAGGCTGTTGCTGCTGCTGGGGTATAAAGAGGCTGCTGGGGTATATATAGAGGCTGCTGTGGTATGTATAGAGGCTGCTGCTGCGGTATATGGAGGCTGTTGCTGCTGCTGGGCTATATAGAGGCTGTTGCTGCTTCTGGGGTATATAGAGGCTGCTGCTGGGGTATGTAGAGGCTGCTGGGGTATATATAGAGGCTTCTGGGGTGTATATAGCAGCTGCTGGGGTGTATATAGAGGCTGCTGTGGTATGTATAGAGGCTGCTGCTGGGGTATATGGAGGCTGTTGCTGCTCCTGGGCTATACAGAGGCTGTTGCTGCTTCTGGGGTATATAGAGGCTGCTGCTGGGGTATGTAGAGGCTGCTGGTGTATATATAGAGGCTTCTGGGGTGTATATAGTGGCTGCTGGGGTGTATATAGAGGCTGCTGTGGTATGTATAGAGGCTGCTGCTGGGGTATATGGAGGCTGTTGCTGCTGCTGGGCTATATAGAGGCTGTTGCTGCTTCTGGGGTATATAGAGGCTGCTGCTGGGGTATGTAGAGGCTGCTGGGGTATATATAGAGGCTGCTGGGATATATAGAAACTGCTGGGGTGTATATAGAGGCTGCTGAGGTGTATATAGAGGCTGCTGGGGTGTATATAGAGGCTGCTGCTGGGTTGTATATAGAGGCTGCTGCTGGGGTATGTAGAGGCTGCTGGGGTATATATAGAGTCTGCTGGGGTATATAGAGGCTGCTGGGGTGTATATAGAGGCTGCTCAGGTGTATATAGAGGCTTCTGGGGTTTATTTAGAGGCTGTTGGGGTGTATATAGAGGCTGCTGCTGGGGTGTATATAGAGGCTGCTGCTGGGTTGTATATAGAGACTGCTGCTGGGGTGTATATGGAGGCTGCTGCTGCGGTGTATATGGAGGCTGTTGCTGGGGTGTATAGAGAGGCTGCTGCTGGGGTGTTTATGGAGGCTGCTGCTGGGGTGTATATGGAGGCTTCTGCTGGGGTGTATATGGAGGCTGCTACTGTGTGTATATGGAGGCTGTGTATATACAGCCCAGCAGAGCCTCCAAGTAATATATACAGCCCGCAGCCTCTATATTATACATACAAAGCCCACAGCCTCTATATTATATATGGCAGTCTCTCTATGATATATACATTCCAGCAGTCTCTATATTCTATCTACAGCCATGCACAGTCTCTATTATATATACAGCCCACCCAGGTGCCTGTATATTATATGTACACAGACCAGTTTCTATATTGTATTTATGAATCTTGGTATTTATGCACAAAAAGAAAATTGAGTACCAAGCAGTAAAAAAAGCTTTCCATTAGAGCCTTATAAATTAAGGATAGTGTTTAATAGAAAAGAGAAAGTGTTTTACATCCAAAATAGTCTAGAAAAACGACAAAATATAATGTCCTGATACAGAGTCAAAAAATAGCATTGATGAATCCGTATATAGACCCTGTACATATGTTATGCAGGTACAACCTTTACAGTGACATATATGGTGAGGCTGCGCAATATACCCCTACATAAAGTGACCTACCGTGTTTCCCCGATAGTAAGACCCCCCCGAAAGTAAGACATGGTGGGGGGGGACGGGGGGTCTGCTAATGTAAGACCCCCCACTGATTGTGAGGCAGGGTAGGGGGGAGGGGGGGTATTACTATCGGGGAAACACGGGGGGGGGTTTACATACATACATACACACATACAGACACATGCATACACATATATACACATATATACACACCATACACACCACACACATCACACACACACACAGCACCGCTTCTTACCGGGTCCGGTGTGGGGTCCCCGATGGTCCTGTGCCGTCCTCTGTGCTCCGGTCTGGTCCCCGAGATGATCCGCTGCCGTCCGCCGTGTTCCGGTGCCGTTTTGCACCGGTATTGCCGGTCCTTGGCTCCATGGTCCCTGTTCTTCCGGAGTTCAGGCCGCAGCTCCGCCCAGGTCATAGTGTGGGCCAATCAGCATAGCGGCGCTGACGTCAGAGGCAAGCGCCCGATGATTGGCCCACACTATGACCTGGGCGGAGCTGCGGCCTGAACTCCGGAAGAACAGGGACCATGGAGCCAAGGTGCAAAACGGCACCGGAACACGGCGGACGGCAGCGGATCATCTCGGGGACCGGACCGGAGCACAGAGGACGGCACAGGACCATCGGGGACCCCACACCGGACCCGGTAAGAAGCGGTGCTATGTGTGTGTGTGGTGTGTATGGTGTGTATATATGTGTATGCATGTGTCTGTCTGTATGTGTGGGAATGTGTGGATGGATGGCTGCAGTGTGTGGATGGATGGATGGATGGTGGGGCCTCCAATGTAAGGCCCCCCCGAAAGTAAGACAGGGGGCCACTTTTGGCCACAAAAAGAATGTAAGACCCTGTCTTACTTTCGGGGAAACACGGTATGCATAACAAAGGATCAAGGTTTGACCCCCTTGTGTGCAGTCTCAAAAGTGCCTAGTGCATATATAGCAGCATTTATAAACATATATGAGACAAAGTCACACACAGAGAGATCTACCTTTGATCCGTGAAGCCAGATGATCCTGTACATCAAGAGTTAATCAGGACTATATGGGTAAAAGGAAACCAGAATACGAAGCCCAACGTACGTTTCACCTGCCTAGTGCAGGTTTCTTCAGGGGAAAGTAAGGTTCTGGTAACACTAAAAGCATATGCTGAGGCTCCTTATATACTGAAAAGCCGCCCACCACTCTCATCTGCCGCCTATTGCGGCGCTCAGCCCCGGACTTCCGCCATCCACACCGCCGGATACAGCGTCAGAGACCGCGCATGCATGGGAGCAGGGACGCGTCACCATAGCTCCCGCACATGCGCAGTCCCTAGCAGAGACGCTGCATACCGGCGGCCAGACAGGGGAAGCCAAAATTGAGCGCACAGCGGCTGAACAGAGCAGGGGAACCCAAAATGTAGTATCATGCAATGCACAAATAGGAATAATGTATGTGAAACACAATAAACAATAATCAGAAGGTGGCTTGTTCCCATTCCTTCAATGCGCAGCACGACAAAGTCCATTATCCATGTGATAATCCACCAGGGGCAGTCATGAGTAATCCAGAAATTTCTCAACGCATGAAAAAATCCTATGATAATAACAATAAAAAGGATTTTAAACATATTAGACCAGAACAAGATAAGAAAAAAAGAAAAGTAGAAAAGTAAAAGAGAGAAAGAAGAAAAAAGATAAGAAAGAAAAAAAAAGAAAAGAAAGAAATAGATCTGAAAAGCAGAAAAAGCACAAATCAGCAATGATGCGAATCATCAATTTCAAAAAGGGGGCAAACAACAAGGACTCATTCAGTCCGTGCGGTGTCACGGTATTAAGGGTGGCAATCCAACGAGCCTCGCATTGCGTGAGAATCCTCTTCAGTTTACCACCCCTGATACCACCCCTGACCAAATCAATGCCACGAAACTTCAGACCTCTATGGTCACAATTATGTTTTTCCTTGAAGTGACGTGGGATTGTTTTGAACAAAGTGTCATCGGTCACCTGCCTAGCACCCTCAATGCCAAGCACGTGCTCCCTCACCCTCACCCGAAGCTCGCGAGATGTTAGACCCATATAAATCAATGGGCAATCACACACTGCATAGTAGACAACGTGTGTCGATCCACACGTGAACCGATGTGGGATATCAAACCTCCGCAAACCATCAGATGTGGTAAAGGTACTGCACCGCAAGACATTGGGACATGCCACGCAGCGATCGAATGGAAAACTGCCAGGGGTAGGACCTCCAGAGCCAAATAAATTTGGGACACGCACCACATAATGGCTCTTAATTAACAGGTCCTTTAGGTTGCGTGCATGTCTTACCATCATCCGAGGGTAATCAGGGAGAATGTCACCAAAAATGGGATCGGTCTTCAAAACAGACCAGTGTTTGGACAAGATTTTACGCATTGTCCCCCACTCCCGGTTATAGGTGCTGATGAAACGCACCTCCTGATTACACTCCTTATTTTTCGGGACATATCTCCGTAATTGGTCTCTGGGTGTGTTCCTGGCTCTCTGATACCAACCCTTTACCGCCCTACCGCTACAACCCTTATCCTTGAAACGTGATTTAAGGTCCATCGCCTTCTGTTCAAATCTATCAACTGTTGAGCATATCTGCCTCATACGGACGAATTGGCCAGGCGGGATGGCGCGAATGGTAGAGGGGTGATGAGCAGAAGACGCGTGTAGAAGTGCATTCACCGATGTAGGTTTTCTAAAAACATCGGTCTGCACCTCACGGTGTTCATCAACCACAATCTCAACATCTAAGAAGTCAATTTTGTCAATACCGATTTTGTGTGTTAACTTGATGTTATAGGCATTGTGGTTGAGCTGCTCCATAAACAATCCGAAATGCTCCGCCGTTCCCTGCTATACAATCAAGATATCGTCTATGTATCGGAGCCAGCACTGCGCATGGGCGCAGCCCCGCACGCCTCCATCACCAAAGATCTCCCGTTCCCAGTAACCCAGGAATAAATTGGCGTATGAAGGCGCACATGCCGCGCCCATCGCAGTGCCCTGCCTCTGCAGATAGTAAAGGTCCCGAAAGATGAAAAAATTGTGTGTCAGGGCATAAAGGAGCAAATTGAGAATTAAGTCACCCATTGCGCCACCCCGACCTCCAACCTCCAAATAGAAACGAACAGCGTGAAGGCCATCCTTGTAATCAATACACGTATACAAGGATTCCACGTCAACCGTGGCAATCAACATGTCATGGTCCAGAAAGATGCCCCCGATCCTATTTAGGGCATCCGCTGTGTTTTTGAGGTACGATGGCAATGTTTCCACTAGTGGCTTTAAGTAATAGTCAATAAACCTACAAATAGGGTCACATAAGCCATCCATACCAGACACGATCAGACGCCCTGGAGGAGTGAGGGCATCCTTATGGACCTTAGGGAGCAGGTAAAAGGTGGGTATTTAACCAGGAGAGCGTCAGACTCTTTTTTACTGAGAATGCCCTGTTCCACTGCACATCCTAATATTAGTCTGAGTTCAGTGGTGAAGGCAGAAAGAGGGCAATACGTCAACCTAGAATAGGTTTCCCTGTTTCTCAGTTGCCTAAGGGCCTCTCTCTCAAACATCGGCACTGGCCATATAACAATATTCCCGCCCTTATCGGCGGGCTTGATGACAACGTCACCAAGCTCCCGTAACTCGTTCAGAGCCAATCTCTTCTGCCTAGTGAGGTTGTCACCACCCCACAAGCGCCGGATCTGCCTGAAATCATTGATAGACATAGCGTTTACTGCTACATGGCCTATTAAAATATAGCTCTTCATCAGACTAATGTGATGTAGTTTTTTTTTTACACTTTATACAAATATTGTAGCAACCAAGTAACTTGCACATATAAGTACTGGCACTCTTACCTATAGACTTTCTGGGTTCCCTGACAAAATAAAATGTTACCCAAAAAGCTCCATCCACCACCAATTTTGGTTGCATTGTAAGATTATTGTCAGCACACATATTGTTCATGTGTAGTTCTCTGATTGATAAGTAGTGAAATATGTACTGACTCCAAAGTAATTATCAGCTAATGTCTTCTGAAGTGATCAATCTTTATGAAAAACTGCCCTTCCTACACAATTACTGCCTTCTGTGCAGTATCAACATTCTTCTAAGCACCCTTAACTCCCTATCATCTGGCTCTGTTCTATTCTAACATACGGGGAGAGAAACCCAAAGCTATTATATTTCTTCCATTATACCAAGCTACCAAAACAGGATAAAACAAGTTTAAAAATTGGCTCCACTGCTGGAAAGAAGTCTCTTGCTGCGGTATTCTTTGAAGGGCCTTTATTATACACTGTGCCGTTCAGTGCCATATTGGCATCATTATCAAGTGTAAAAACACCAAATACTGGTACATGGAGATATTATAGTCCAAGAAGCCTACGGTAACCCCCTCTGAGGGGTTGGCATTAAAATTCAAAACAGAGGGCCAGTAAGACAAGAAAAAACTGTGAAGAGTAAAAGAAAGCGCTGAAATAAACAGGGTCTACAGATAATGAAATCATGTAGTACACAAGTAACACCCAAGAGCCCGCTACCTGATCGCTAACTTTACAGTAGTACAAAATAAGTACTCATACAAGAAATGAAAAGTATTACAATATAAATATATCATTGAAATCTGTGTCAAATCTCAAAATGAATATATTTACTATTATCATCACACATTATAGTAAACTTCAGTATCTAAAATAATAAAATACTAACTGGGAAGAAGACAAAAGAATTGCTTTTCAGAATAAATTCTGCAACATATGGATCTGAAATGAAAGATACAAGAACAAACTAAGCATGTCATTTCCAGCTGACACACAAAGAGCAAATATCACTTTTATTTATATTGTTTCATTTACAGAAAGTTTTCATTCATTACCCTAATGCATCATAAGCACTATTGTCAGATTTGAGTGAAATCAGCTTCAATTAAATATTGTATTTAATCGCTTCATCAACATGTGAGACCCCAGTGTAAAATCTATTACAAATCTTCTCAGCCCTCTTCCATTTATGATGGTGATTCTTCTTATGTGGATGAGGGGTGATTTGTTCTCATGAATCACCAGGATTTAGGAATGCATACTATCTTGGCCAACACTAAAGCAAAACCTCTCCATGCCAATTCTAAATATACATATACAGTGCCTACAAGTAGTATTCAACCCCCTGCAGATTTAGGTGGTTTGATAAGATGTAAATAAGTTAGAGCCTTCAAACTGCAAACGAGAGTAGGATTTATTAACAGAAGCATAAATCTTACAAACCAAAAAGTTATGTTGCTCAGTTGAATTTTAATACATTTTAAACATAAAAGTGTGGGTCAATTATTATTCAACCCCTCAAACCACCAGCATTCTGTTTGGTCCCCCTAAAGTATTAAGAAGTAGTTCAGGCACAAAGAACAATGGGCTTCACTTGTGTGGATTAATTATCTCTTTTGCCAGCCTTTTCTGACTATTTAAGACCCTCCCGAAACTTGTGAACAGCACTCATACATGGTCAACATGGGAAAGACAAAGAAGCATTCCAAGGCCATCACAGACAAGATCGTGGAGGGTCACAAGGCTGGCAAGGGGTACAAAACCCTTTCCAAGGAGTTGGGCCTACCTGTCTCCACTGTTGGGAGCATCATCCGGAAGTGGAAGGCTTATAGAACTACTGTTAGCCTTCCACGGCATGGACAGCCTTTGAAAGTTTCCTCCCGTGCCGAGGCCAGGCTTGTCCGAAGAGTCAAGGCTAACCCAAGGACAACAAGGAAGGAGCTCTGGGAAGATCTCATGGCAGTGGGGACATTGGTTTCAGTCAATACCATAAGTAACGTACTCCACCGCAATGGTCTCCGTTCCAGACGAGCCCGTAAGGTATCTTTACTTTCAAAGCGTCATGTCAAGGCTCGTCTACAGTTTGCTCATGATCACTTGGAGGACTCTGAGACAGACTGGTTCAAGGTTCTATGGTCTGATGAGACCAAGATCGAGATCTTTGGTGCCAACCACACACGTGACGTTTGGAGACTGGATGGCACTGCATACGACCCCAAGAATATCATCCCTACATTCAAGCATGGTGGTGGCAGCATCATGCTGTGGGGCTGTTTCTCAGCCAAGGGGCCTGGCCATCTGGTCCACATCCATGGGAAGATGGATAGCACGGCCTACCTGGAGATTTTGGCCAAGAACCTCCGCTCCTCCATCAAGGATCTTACGATGGGTCGTAATTTCATCTTCTAACAAGACAACGACCCAAAGCACACAGCCAAGAAAACCAAGGCCTGGTTCAAGAGGGAAAAAATCAAGGTGATGGAGTGGCCTAGTCAGTCTCCTGACCTTAACCCAATTGAAAACTTGTGGAAGGAGCTCAAGATTAAAGTCCACATGAGACACCCAAAGAACCTAGATAACTTGGAGAAGATCTGCATGGAGGAGTGGGCCAAGATAACTCCAGAGACATGTGCCGGCCTGATCAGGTCTTCTAAAAGACGATTATTAGCTGTAATTGCAAACAAGGGTTATTCCACAAAATATTAAACCTAGGGGTTGAATAATAATTGACCCACACTTTTATGTTTAAAATTTATTAAAATTCAACTGAGCAACATAACTTTTTGGTTTGTAAGATTTATGCTTCTGTTAATAAATCCTACTCTCGTTTGCAGTTTGAAGGCTCTAACTTATTTGCATCTTATCAAACCACCTAAATCCGCAGGGGGTTGAATACTACTTGTAGGCACTGTATGTACCATGCATTAACACATGCATTAAAGCTAGCTAGCTAAATTCCATCAAAATGGCAACAGAAAAAAACACCTAGCAGTAACGCAGCCTTGCCAAAAACGGCTCCCTAATGGTGTAGTCACAACTTACCATCTATCCTGTAGATTGCAAGTCAGCCCAACAGTCTTCAATCCTTGTTTATCAAAGGCGGCCGTCACACGCTACAATATCGTGAGCGATATCGTTAGCGATCACATGCACGCGCGATCGCTAACGATATCGCTCACATCGCTGGTGAGATGTCACACAGACAGACTCACCAGCGATGTGGGCCAGCGAGATCGCTGTTAACTATGGTACACATCGGGTTACTAGGCGCCGCGCGGCGCTTAGTAACCCGACGTTTACCATAGATACCATCTCCCAGCATAGGCTGTGCCGCTGGGAGATCGTTCATCGTGATGTCATACACCACGATGAAGCAGATTGAACAAGCGTTTATCGCTTGATATGAGCTCCGGCTCTCATATCTGCGATGTCCCGATCAAGCGATATTACATTGTAATATCGCTTGATCGCACGCAGCAATGCACAAACGATATCGCTTAAGCGATCAAAAAGCAGATCGCTTAAATGATATCATTAGCAATATTGAACCGTGTGACGGCCGCCAAAGTAGCATCTTTTTAGCCAAGATTAAAGAGAAAGCTTAGATAATTATTATGTGTTGTGAAATTAAATGAAAGATTGTGCTTTAGTCTATAAAAAAAAGGTCTGGTATAGAAGGGACTCATTTGCACCTTCTTTAAAATCTTGCTCATTTTTCACTCTACTGTATTTTTAATATAAATGAAAACCAGCTCCCCCCTGAGACATAATTCCAAAACTCTAGACTGGAGCAAGGAAACCCAGAAGCTGCACAGCGTTTAGGTCTCGGACCGGAAGAGGACGGATCCAGCTCTCCACTACGGTCTAATTAAAACTTCTTTTCTTTATTTGAATTCTTTCATAAAATAGTATGAAAATAGAAAAACAGACATCTCAGGCAACGCTGAAATGTAAGTGGGGCAGTATATATGAAAAATAAACACATTTACAACAGTGAAGAACTAGTTGAAGAACTTCAATGTCCGAAACACGTTTGGCTTTCCTCGATACTACCCACTTATATTTAACACTAGAACTACCGCATGTTTCATAATACCTATAACTACCATTAGGGGTCATTTTGATCCCCATTCAAAAGTACTGACTCTGGAGTAAAAATAACTTTTTTGTTGCCAACAAATTAAAGGACATTTATTTTAACTTAGTAGGAACAGTGTTAAGATCAAGTACAGCAGTTTAAACGCATTTTCCTTTTACATGGTCGTAGCATGCGGTGTCCAACCGTTAACACAAACAGTACTTTCTTCCACTTTCCCAGTGCATTTTCCACAAACTGGTTTGTTACAGCTTGCGCAAGTTTTAATTGTTTTCGTTGCATCTTCCAACTCCACATTTTCGACGCTTGTGGATTTCTTGTCCTTTTGTTTGTGGTTCAGACATTGCGGATGATGGACCACTTCTTGATTCCAAATAATTCTTGCGAAGGTCTAATGCCAGCTGAAGAATGAACTCCCGTCTGCTAATTTTACTCCCAGTTGCTGTTTTATAGAGTACTAGATGGCGGCCCGATTCTAAAGAATCGGGTATTCTAGCCTATGGTTATTAGGGTATACGGGGGCTGAGTGGTTAGCAGACTATACAGCGGCTGAGTGGTTAGCAGAGTATACGGAGGCTCAGTGGCTTATAGTCTGCTTTAGGGCAGAGTGCAGTGGTCAGGGGCACAGTGCAGAGGTCAGGGGCAGAGTGCAGGGGTCGGGGGCAGAGTGCAGTGGTCGGGGGCAGAGTGCAATGGTCGGGGGCAGAGTGCAGTGGTCAGGGGCCCGATGCAATTGCATCGGGAGCGCAGTGAAATGAATTGTGTGTATACAGGCGGGTCAGTGGGTAGCAGAGTATACAGGCAGCTCTGTGGATAGAAGAGTATGATGTGGCGGGAGGCTGGAGGGGTGAGGAGAGGTGGCACTGGAGGGTTGAGGAGAGGTGAGGCAGGAGGGGTGAGGAGAGATGCGGCTGGAGGGGTGAGGAGAGAGGAGGCTGGAGCGGCGACATGACCGTTCGGCACACCTCTGCTCCTCCAGGCTGCAGACATCACGGCGGTCGTCTCCTGCCCGTGATGTGTGTTTTAGGTAGTGTAGGGGCGGGCGTAAGCGTGGCGGGGCTGGCTGAGTCCGCTTAGGGCTGGCATGTTGGTCTACCGTGGACGGGTGTAGCGCTGTGGTGACGTCACTTTGGCGATGACAAAGTGACGGAAGTTCTGGCTAAAGTGACGGAAGTGAGCGTTGGGGTTTTATATATTAGATATAGCAGCACTATGGTACATGGCGGTACAGTATAGCAGATGTATAGCAGCAGTATAGTATATGGCAATATATTACAGTATATGCAAAGGTGCACTATAGTATATGGGGGAATTTTATAGCACATGTATAGCAGCGCTATGGTTTATGGTGGTACATTACAGTACATGTATAGCAGCGCTATGGTATATGGTGGTACATTACATTACATGTATAGCAGCGCTATAGTATATGGCGATACATTACAGCACATGTATAGCAGCACTATAGTATATGGCGATACATTAGAGTACATGTATAGCAGCACTATGGTATATGGCTATACTCAGCTCTCCCCCGCTCCTCCCTCCAAAAAATAAAAAAATCCTCAGTGAGGATACTCACCTGTCCGCCGGCTCGCTCCACCTTCGTCTTCTAGGTCCTACAGGGGTTTAGGACCCGTCGTTGCCTGGGAAACCGTTCAGCTGATCGGTCACATGACCGCTAACTGGCAGGGGGGCAGGATGGATTAGGGGGGCAGGATGGTGACGGGGGGTGGAGTGGTGGCAGGATGGAGTGAGCGGGGCAGGATGGAGGCGGCGGGGTAGGATTGAGGCGGCGGGGCAGGATGGTGGCGGGGGGGCAGGATGGAGCGAGCGGGGCAGGATGGTGGCAGGGGGGCAGGATGAAGCCAGCAGGGCAGGATGGAGGGAGCGGGACAGGATGGTGGCGGTGGGGCAGGATGGAGGCGGTGGGGGGGCAGGATGGAGCTGGTGTGTGGGGGGGGCAGGATGGAGCGGGCGGGGGGGGCAGGATGGAGCTGGTGTGGGACAGGATGGTGGCGGCGGGGCAGGATGGAGGCGGTGGGGGGGCAGGATGGAGCTGATGTGGGGAGGGGGGCAGGATGCAGCGGGCGAGGGGGGCAGGATGGAGCTGGTGTGGGGGGGGCAGGATGCAGCCGAGGGGGGGTGGGGCAGGATGGAGGCGGCGGGGGGGCAGGATGGAGCCGGGGGGGGCAGGATGGTGCTGGGGGAGGCAGGATGGAGGCAGTGGGGGGGGCAGGATGGAGCCGGTGGGGTGGCAGGATGGAGCTGGTGTGTGGGGGGGCAGGATGGAGCGGGTGGGGGGTAGGATGAAGCAGGCAGGGGGGCAGGATGGAGGTGGGTGGGGGGGACAGGATGGAGCCGGTGGTGGGGCAAGATGGAGCTGGTTTGGGGGGGGCAGGAAGGAGCCGGCGGGGCGGTTAGGATGGAGGCGGGGGGTGTAGGATGGAGCGGGCGGGGGGCAGGATGGAGCTGGTGTGGGGGGGCAGGATGGAGCTAGCGGGGGGGCAGGATGGAGCTGGTGTGGGGGGGGCAGGATGGAGGCGGTGGGGCGCAGGATGGAGCGGGCAGGGGGTGCAGGATGGAGCTGGTGGGGGGGCAGGATGGAGCTGGTGTGGGGGGGCAGGATGGTGCTGGTGTGGGGGGGGCAGGATGGATGAGAGGATACTCACCCGTGGGCCGGCTTGCAGGACCTGTGGTTGCCTGGGAAACCAATCAGCTGATCGGTTTCTCAGGCAACCACAGGTCCTCAAGCCATGCAGCTAGAGGACTTAGATGGAGGGCGCCGGCGGATGGGTGAGTATTCTCTATGAGTTTTTTTTTTTTTTTAGTAGAAGCAAGCAGGGGGGGCCCGCAGGAGCCGCGGTGAGGCAGGAAGACCCACGGGGGGCCGCGGGCGGGCAGGACGACCCTCGGGGGCCCGCAAGAGCCGCGGTGGGGCAGGACGACCCTCGGGGGGCCCGCAGGAGCTGCGGGGGGGCCAGAGCAGCGGCGGGGGGTCAGGACAAACTGCGGGGGGCCCGCAGGAGCCGCGGGAGGGCCAGGACAAACTCGGGGGGCCCGCAGGAGCCGCGGGGGGCAGGAGCAACGGCGGTGGCAGGAGCAGTGGTGGGGGGCCCGCAGGAGCCGCGGGGGGGCAGGTGCAGTGCCAGGGGGCCCGCAAGAGCAGCGGCTAAGGGGGCAGGACGACCCGCGGGGGACCCGTAGAAGCCGCGGGGGGCAGGAGTAGCGGTGGGGGGCCCGCAGGAGCTGCGGGGGGGGCAAGAGCAGCGGCGGGGGGCCCGCAGGAGCGGCAGGGGGTCAGGAGGACCCGCGGGGAGGCCGCAGGAGCGGGCGGAACGTTCCTCCGCAGTTGCCTGTAGGCGGGCGCCGGCTGGCTAGCCCGCACTGGTGACGTGACCACCATGGTCCGGAGGCCATCACGGAAGTAACCTTCGGGTTTTCCGGAAGTGGCCTTCGGCTTTTATATATTAGATAGTTGCATTTATAGCTGCTAAATCAAGTACATTACAAAACACCTGAACAGGCCATCGGTGGCTTCCAGATTTTGTGGTGTACTTTCGAGCCATCTGGTCTACTGTGTCCACTCCAACCTTTGTTTTATTGTAAAATTTTACTGTTTTCGGGGTTTTTTTCTTGTCGTGTCCAACTGCTACATCTGGGTGAAGACTACTGAGCAAAATGACATTCTTATTTTCTGTACTCTGTAATATTAGGTGACTTGCCTACTACTACTTTTATGTATGGGGTCAAATTGACCCCTTCAGTACTTATAAGTATGAATTGTAAAATCCGGGCCCCTGAAAAAGTAACAATTCATTTTTGTGTCCTAAAATATACACTACCATGAATAGATAAAAGTCACAAAAACTCAGAACTCATTTGTTAAAATTTTAGAAATTATAGGAAAAAGAAATAGTAAAAGGGTCAAAATGACCCCTCCGGTAGTTCTAGTGTTAAGTGTTGCCTGAGATGTCTGTTTTTGTATTTTTATACTATTTTATGAAAGAATTCAAATAAAGGAAAGACGTTTTAATTATCCCAGAGTGGAGAGCTGGATCCATCTTCTTCCATTTCAAGTCTATTTTTACAAACTAATATGCATACCCCAAAGCAGTGGTGGACACAGGTAGAAAAGGGCCCTTGTGTACAAACAGTATATGGGCTATTTGAGGTACAATTAGAGAAAATGCCTGTTGATTTGGAGGTAGAAATAGTCCCCATTATCTTTTTGCCCCTAGTAGATACACAGGCTACAACAAAGATACGTCCACCCCTGGCCCAAAAGGTACTAAATTATGGCCCCTATGCTATCCACAGATAAGACACTGTTTTGCATGGGGCAAATATACTGATCATGTAGAGTATATTATTTATACTAATCCTACTAATAAGCTCAAAGTTTGTTGGACAAAAAAAGTGCTTCAGTGATGGAAAATCTGATAATTAATAATAGACATCTAACAAATCTGGCCTGTTATCAGCACTTAACCCCTGCAGATAGATGGTTGTTACGGTAAAATTATGCATGTTGAATCTTGCATATTTTACCACAAAGATTTGCTGCTATGAGATAACTTCAAATCTTGTCCTATTCCTTTGAAATTCAAATGTTATCTTCATCATCTTCTAGGATCCTGCGCCGTGACCATATCTATTTTCCTTTGTCAGGATGCTGTAGAGATTGCTGGAGCAGATTAAAAGTCGTGTAAACACAAAGAATTTAAATAATTTTGTAAAAAAAAGAAAGCAGAAAATCATTGTTCCGTTGGAATTTCACATTTTGTTCAAGGAGTTGAAGATGATCATGTTCCATTCTTTACGCTATGGGGAAAGAAGATGTTAATAAGGTTGATGTTGAAAATAGATTGCAGCTACATTCTATGTATTGCTGAAATCTACGCCCCATTACCTTCCTATGCAGAAAACTGTAACTAAATTATTCAATTAAAAAATTGCAGTAAATTACAGTGCATGTGTAATGTGGATACAGGCTCGTAGGGCACTGTCACGTTTATAGTAAACTAGCTGTGAGCCCGATGCAAATGCATCGGGATTCTAGAACGTGCATTAATTTGATTATAGTAGTTATAGCTGTTAGCCTGATGCAAATGCATCGGGTATGTAAAATATGTTTATTGTTTTTTTAAAGATTTTTAAATAATAATCGCATCATCAATAGCAATAATATAAGCCATAGCATTATTATTAGCAGTAATAGCAGTATTAATAGCATTATTAGCAGTATTATGAGCATTAATAACAGTATTAATAGCATTAATAGCATTATTATTAGCATTAATAGCATTATTAATAGCATTATTAGCATTAATAATAGCATTATTAACATTAATAATAGCATTAATAACATTATTAATAGCATTAATAGCATTATTATTAGCATTAATAGCATTAATAATAACATTATTAGCATTAATAATAGCATTAATAACATTATTAATAGCATTAATAGTATTATTATTAGCATTAATAGCATTAATAATAGCATTATTAGCATTAATAATAGGATTAATAACATTATTAATAGCATTAATAGCATTATTATTAGCATTAATAGCATTAATAATAGCATTATTAGCATTAATAATAGGATTAATAACATTATTAATAGCATTAATAGCATTATTATTAGCATTAATAGCATTAATAATAGCATTATTAGCATTAATAATAGGATTAATAACATTATTAATAGCATTAATAGCATTATTATTAGCATTAATAGCATTAATAATAGCATTATTAGCATTAATAATAGCATTAATACCATTATTAATAGCATTAATAGCATTATTATTAGCATTAATAGCAATGTTAATAGCATTAATAGGAGAAATATTAGCATTAATAGCATAATTAATAGCATTAATAGCATTAATAATGCCATTAATAGGATAAATATTAGCATTGATAGCATTAATAGCATAATTAATAGCATTAATAGCATTATTAATAGCATTAATAGTATTATTATTAGCATTAATAGCATTAATAATAGCATTATTAGCATTAATAATAGGATTAATAACATTATTAATAGCATTAATAGCATTATTATTAGCATTAATAGCATTAATAATAGCATTATTAGCATTAATAATAGCATTAATAGCATTAATAATGCCATTAATAGGATAAATTATTAGCATTGATAGCATTAATAGCATAATTAATAGCATTAATAGCATTATTAATAGCATTAATAGCATTATTATTAGCATTAATAGCATTAATAATAGCATTAATAGCATTAATAATAGCATTAATAACATTATTAATAGCATTAATAGCATTATTATTAGCATTAATAGCATTAATAGCATATTATTAGCATTAATAGCATATATCCATAATAGGATAAATATTAGCATATAGCATAATAGCATAATTAATAGCATTATAGCATTATTATTAGCATTAATAGCATTAATAGATAAATATTACATTAATAGCATTAAAAGCATAATTAATAGCATAATAGCATTATTAATAGCATTAATAATTATTATTGCATTAATACATAATATAGCATATTAATAATATAGCATTAATAACATTATTAATAGCATTAATAGCATTATTATTAGCATTAATAGCATTATAGCATTATTATTAGCATAATAGCATTAATAATAGCATTATTAGCATTAATAATAGCATTAATAACATTATTAATAGCATTAATAGCATTATTATTAGCATTAATAGCATTAATAATAATTATTAGCATTAATAATAGCATTAATAACATTATTAATAGCATTAATAGATTATTATTACATTAATAGCATTATAATAGCATTATTAGCATTAATATAGATTAATAACATAAATAGCATATAGCATATAATAGCATTAATAGCATTAATAATAGCATTATTAGCATTAATAATAGCATTGATAACATTATTAATAGCATTAATAGCATTATTATTACCATTATAGCAATATTAATAGCATTAATAGGATTAAATATTAGCATTAATAGCATTAATAGCATTATTAATAGCATAATAGCATTATTAATAGCATTATTATAGCATTATAGCATTAATAATAGCATTAATAGCATTAATAACATTATTAATAGCATTATTAATAGCATTAATAGCATTATTATTAGCATTAATAGCATTAATAGCATTATTATTAGCATTAATAGCATTAATAATGCCATTAATAGATAAATATTAGCATTGATAGCATTAATAGCATAATTAATAGCATTAATAGCATTATATAGCATTAATATATTATTATGCATTAATAGCATTAATAATAGCATTATTAGCATTAATAATAGGATTAATAACATTATTAATAGCATTAATAGCATTATTATTAGCATTAATAGCATAATTATTAACAATAGCATAATTATTAGCATTAATAGCATAAATATTAGCATTAATAGCATAATTATTAGTATTAATAACAAATATTAGGATTAATAGCATAATTAATAGCATTAATAGCATTATTATTTGCAGTAATATTATTAGTATTAGCATATTTTTTTTTAATC
The DNA here is from genome assembly GCA_033576535.1 of Allobates femoralis. Taxonomy (NCBI): domain Eukaryota; kingdom Metazoa; phylum Chordata; class Amphibia; order Anura; family Aromobatidae; genus Allobates; species Allobates femoralis. The sequence goes on along the minus strand of JARQOC010000004.1, from coordinate 349,608,103 downwards.
GTATTTTTTATGAATTATTTATTTATTTATTTTTTTTAATTATTTTTTATTGAATTTTTTATTATTTTTAAATAATTTTTTTTATTATTTTTTAATTATTTTTTAAATATTTTTTTTATTATTAAATTTATTATTTATTTTAAGTGACACAGTTCTCCTTCAGGTCCGCGAAGGGGCTCATGTTATTAGCATATTATATTTTTTTTAATATTATTTTTATTGAATTTTTTATTATTTTTAAATTATTTTTTTATTATTTTTTTATTATTTTTTAATTATTTTTTTTATTATTAAATTTATTATTTATTTTAAGTGACACAGTTCTCCTTCAGGTCCGCGAAGAGGCTCATGTTATTAGCATATTATATATTTTTTAATATTATTTTTATTGAATTTTTTATTATTTTTAAATTATTTTTTTATTATTTTTTAATTAATTTTTAATTATTTTTTTTATTATTAAAATTTATTATTTATTTTAAGTGACACAGTTCTCCTTCAGGTCCGCAAAGGGGCTCATGTTATTAGCATATTATATTTTTTTTAATATTATTTTTATTGAATTTTTTATTATTTTTAAATTATTTTTTTATATTTTTTTATTATTTTTTAATTATTTTTTTTATTATTAAATTTATTATTTATTTTAAGTGACACAGTTCTCCTTCAGGTCCGCAAAGGGGCTCATGTTATTAGCATATTATATTTTTGTTAATATTATTTTTATTGAATTTTTTATTATTTTTAAATTATTTTTTTTATTTTTTTTATTATTTTTTAATTATTTTTTTTATTATTAAATTTATTATTTATTTTAAGTGACACAGTTCTCCTTCAGGTCCGCAAAAGGGCTCATGTTATTAGCATATTATATTTTTTTTAATATTATTTTTATTGAATTTTTTATTATTTTTAAATTATTTTTTTATTATTTTTTAATTATTTTTTTTATTATTAAATTTATTATTTATTTTAAGTGACACAGTTCTCCTTCAGGTCCGCAAAGGGGCTCATGTTATTAGCATATTATATTTTTTTTAATATTATTTTTATTGAATTTTTTATTATTTTTAAATTATTTTTTTATTATTTTTTTATTATTTTTTAATTATTTTTTTTATTATTAAATTTATTATTTATTTTAAGTGACACAGTTCTCATTCAGGTCCGCTCTAACTCCTCATAGAGATACATGGCAGATAATACTGGACACTGATTGGTCGCGTTTCAAGCATGTTTGTCTATGGGAAAAAAGGACCAATCAGTGTGCAGGATTATGAGCGATGTATGTTAATGAGGCTGTAGAGCGGAGCAGAATGGAGACAGCAAGCCGGAGGTCGGTGGAGGAATAGAGAAGAGCGGCGGATGGAAGAGTCGTGAAGGAAGAGGATGTCGGGGCCGTAGGGAGGAGTGTACGTGAGGAAGCAGATGTCATGAAGACAGGTAAGGACTCGGTCCATGGTTCCCGGGGTGGGAGTTGTGTTTAGCGGGGACCGGAGTCGGCTGTGCGGCCTCCGTTGTATAGTAGCGGGGGGTGGGAGTTTGGTTTAGCGGGGAGCGGAGGATGCTGTGCCGCTTCCGCTCCATAGTCACCGGGGGTGGGAGTTGGGTTTAGCGGGGAGCGGAGGCGGGTGTGGTGCCTCCGGTCCATGGTCTGAGGGCGAGTGGGTTGATGGTCCCTGGGGAGTGGAGGCGGCTGGGACGCCTCCGTTCCATAGTCCCCGGGGTGGGAGTTGGTTTTATCGGGGAGCGGAGTCGGCTGTGGCGGCTCCGCTTTATAGTTCCTGGGTGGCGGTGAGCGGGCATTAGTGGAGGCGGCTGTGCCGGCAGCTGTCCATGCGGCCTCCGACTGGCTCCATGGTCCCGGGGGTCGCAATGGGCGGTGAGCGGGCATTAGTGGAGGCGGCTGTGCCGGCACCGCTCCATGCCGCCTCTGACTGGCTCCATGGTCCCGGGGGTCGCAAGGGGCGGTGAGCGGGCATTAGTGGAGGCGGCTGTGCCGGCACCGCTCCATGCCGCCTCCGAGTGGCTCCATGGTCCCGAGGGTCGGAATGGGCGCTGAGCGTGCATTTGTGTACGCGGCTGTGCCGGCACCGGTCCATGGCGCCTGGGAATGTCTCCATGGTCCCGGGGGTGGTAATGGGAGATGAGCGGGCATAGGGAATCATTGTGGTTAGCGGGGAGCGGAGGCGGCTGTGCCGCCTCCGCTCCATGGTCCCCGGGGAGCGAGTTATCGGCTCAGGCAGCGACTCGCAATGGCCTCGCGGCCATTGCTCGCGCTACCTGAGCGGTAAATCGCTAAGGTTATGGCCGAGCCTGTGGATGGATTTTGGGCCAGCGACTCGCAATGGCCGCTTCTCGGCCATTGCTCGCCCTGGGCCAGCGACTCGCAATGGCCTCGCGGCCATTGCTCGCGCAGCATTGGGCGCTTCGCGCCCAATGTTAAATTCGTATCCACATGACCACGCCGGAAGTAGCGCGCAGAGGGGCGCTTTTCCGATTCGCGATTATATAATAGATTACATCCATATTGAGAATGACGCATGTGTTTTCTACTGTTGTAGCTGATATTAGAAGGGTTAGTTTCTAAAGAATCATATGAGAAAAATAAGATTATATATAATTAACAAGAATAAATGTTAATTTGTGCAAAAGCAGGAAGAAAATAGCAACTTTTGTAGAATATTGTATGAGGTCTGGTGGAATAGCTATTCTCCTTATGGAGATCATACTGCCTGCTGGCATGAGGAGATTTATAGCCGCAATGATCCTCTGGGAAATATGCAAATTGCCACTTCAGTGAGGAAGTAGACAAACTCTAATGCCACCTATTGAAGGAAGCAATCCTAAAAGTCACAATTGACTCTTTAACAAGCCTTTTAATATGACTTCGTCTTAGCCTCTCATGCAGCCACATCAGAATCCCATACACTGCACTGATGAGGGGCAATCACCCTGAAACGCTGCATCTGCAGATTGGGGCTCTGTTCTGGCACAAATCCTAAATCATATTAAAAGGCTTGTTAAAGAGTCAATTATGACCTTTAGGATTGCTACCTTCAATAGGTCACACTACAGTTTGTCTACTTACAAAGCCGTCCACAATCTCTCCCCCCCACATATCTCTAAACTAATCTCCCAATATTATCAACTCCTAATCTTCGATCCTCTCAAGACCTACTTCTTTCCTCCACACTTGTACGTTCCTCATCCAACCACCTGCAAGACTTCACATGAGCATCCCCCATCCTCTAGAATTCTGCACCCCAAAATGTCCGACTGTCCTCCACACTTGGAACCTTCAAGCAGAACCTGAAAACCCATCTCTTCAGAACAGCCTACAACCTGCAATGACCACAGTACCACCTCACCCCTACTGGACCCGGCACTCCACCACCATTGTATCTGTTGCTCCACCACCACCAGAGCAGACCCAACCTACTGTTTCCCTCCCCATTGCCTTGTAGTATGTAAGCCCACAAGGGCAGAGTCCTCTCTTCCCTCTGAACCAGTCAGTCACTGTTAGCTTGTTCATTGTATTTTTAACTTGTTTGTATGTAACCCTTTCTCATGTACAGCACCATGGAATCAACGGTGCTCTATAAATAAATAATAATAATACTTCCTCACTGAAGTGAGATTTAGAGTATTGTATATAATCTTAAAATGTAGTCATACCTAAAACTGGAATTTACAGTCGTTCTATACTATGGAGACACAGAAATATTCAAATTTACATCCGTTAGATAATTAATTCAGGAACTGGAAATGTTACTTCATTAATACATTCACCAGAGCTCCTGGGAAGTTTCTATAAAGGTTGCATTTGGATTTCTTTTGAGCAGAGTGTGAGTTTAATGCCAGTTATTTTTTCTGATTAGTGGTCATATATACAGGGAGAAGCATATGTTTTGAATAATGTCCATATAAATTGTATTTTACATTTTGCTACTTTTGCTTGAGACGACCCTAAGGCTAATAGTTCTCATTAATACTGATTGCTGTTCTCATTAAAACAGTGACAAATTTAAATCCAATTAAATGAGAATATAGGAACTGTGTTACATTTAAAAAGGGCACTTTATATTATTGCTTAATATTTAAATATTATCCTACATGATCATAATAAACATGAATTATCAATATTCAAGGAAGATCTGCCTTTAATACAGGCAGAAAACAAAATTCTAATCTAAAGGAGCCATGGTTAAACTTAGTCCAGTTATGTCTACAACTTGTGAGCGTAGTGTGAATATCTGCAAAGTGGAGGGGCGCAGGATGTGTCTGCTACTTACATCTATTAGGCTATGGTCTGACTAGCATCAGCCCTCAGCCTGCCGGAAGCGTGATAAACTTAGAAATTTTCAGGCTCACCGGCATATAACGCTATGCAATGCCTGTGTATAGTATCCCAATGGCAACCGGAATGATCATGCAGCCACCAGCTCCACTTACCACTCCCGGATATGCGCTTTTGATGAGAGCACAGGAGAATGCTGCAAACCGTGTTTCCTGTGCGTTCATCAAAAGCGCATATCTGGGAGTGGTTAGTGGAGCCGGCGGCTGCGTTATCATTCCGGTTGCATTGGGATACTATACACAGGCAGTGCATAGGGTTACATGCCAGTAACGCTATGCGCTGGGCCTGAAAATTTCTAAGTTTATCACACGTCTGGCAGGCTAAGGGCTGACACAAATCAGACCCCAGCCTTAGTCTACTAGTCAACTATCACAATGGTCTCTTGTGCCTCTGAGACTTGAGACAGATTTTGTACCTGAGTTTCATTTCCGTGGTGAGACTCTTCACATTAAACTTACTTTCCTTTCCTTTGGTGCAACTAGGGATAATGTCAGTTTTGCCCAAAGCAGCATTGATTTACTCTCTTCATGTGCTTCCAGTTGGTGAACACACCCATCACCTTTAAATAGCCCCTTGTACCAGTAGAGGAAACCGGTGATAGAGAACCCACACTTTCATACAAACCATGGAGGATGAAGGTTGCTACTGCAGGTGCCGGTGTCAATTTGAAGTCCAGCTGGTGGAGGCTTCACTCCTGGTAGCAGACTGTAGTTGAGAAGTTGATATCAAATCCTTTGGTATTTTCCCCTGTGTTTTTCCTTCCCTAAGTGTTTATTTTTGCAGCGGTGAGACTACTGCTCTCACCAGTAGCTCCCTAGTGAGGGGTAAGTTCAGGACTAGCAAGGAACTAGGTACCCTGCTCAGAGATGGGGTGACAGAACCGATGTAGGAACGATAGGTAGTTCAGAGTACAGCCTTAAGTGAGTGCAGGATGCATCCAATCTCCCGCTCCCTACCATCTAGACCCTCCATTGTTATTTTGTCCTCAGTATTCCCTTGTTTGTGACAGCATCCGTTGGGGGTTCATCGGTATCTGGAGGAATTCCGGTAGTCACAGCATTACATGAACACTGTCAACACTTTGGCATTTTTGCTGCAGAATATCTACTGAAAATAGTCAATATGAGCACAAACTGGATGCTTTTGTGTTACAAGTATAAATCCATGAACTCTCACTGTTTTAGAGATCACTCCAATGATCAGCCTCCATGGTTTTTGTACTCTCCATAAAACTAAATGCAAAGACATTGCCTCTGTGAGCTTGCATGATATGTCTAGAGACTGTGGATACATTGACTGCCTGTGAGCTGGATGCATCAGACAAATGCCTCCTTACTTTGACCTTTAAAGGGTTTAAAGTCCAACCCACAAAAAGCAGGCTACCCTGGACACATTCAATCAGATATACGATATATAACCATGTAGGTGGTGTTAAAATAATAAAATTTACATTATGAGTGCAGTCACTTTAGTTATAAAAGAACACTTTAGACCGGCGTGGGCAACAGTACATGTTTTCAGGATTTCCTTAGCATTGCACAGGGGTTGGGATCGTCACATGTGCAGGAAATTAAACTACCAACTGTCAAATGCTATGGAAATCCTGAAAGCCTGGACTGTTTGTGGCACTTGAGGACTGGAGTTGTCCAGCCCTGCTTTAGACATACAGTATGGGCTTGCTTCATGCCTCAAAAAACCTATGGTAAATAACCAGATTTTGTTGTTTCTTTAATAACATTTTTAAAGAGGCTAAATAATAAGATCCAAAACAAAGCAGTTTCATTTAAACCATGACATACTATAAGGAAATAAAAACGCCATCTGAACAAAAAAATAAATAAACAAAAGGGCATATACAACCCCTGACAAATATTATGGAATCACCTGGCTCGGAGGATGTCCATTCAGTTGTTTAATGTTGTAGAAAAAAAAGCAGATCACACACATGGCACAAAACTAAAGTCATTTCTAATGGTAACTCTCTGCCTTGAGGAAACACTAAAAGAAATCTTGAAAAAAAAATGTGCTAGGCAGTAATGGTTACTTTTGTAGACCAAGTAGGGGGAAAAATTATGGAATCACTCAATTCTGAGGAAAAAATTATGGAATCATGTCAATCAAAAAAAACAACACTCCAATACATCACTAGTATTTTGTTGCACCAACTCTGGCTTTTAGAACAGCTTGCAGTCTCTGAGGCATGGACTTAATGAGTGACAAACAGTACTCATCATCAATCTGGCTCCAACTTTCTCTGATTGCTGTTGCCAGATCAGCTTTGCAGGTTTGAGCCTTGTCATGGACCATGCCAGGTGATTCCATAATTTTTGCCAGGGGTTGTAGGAAAGCCGCACTCAGATCTTATCAGCAGCACAGAAAACTCACCAATCACTCATGGTGTGAATTAAGCCTGGTGTGCAGACGAGGGTATAAATCACCTGTGCTGTTCGACTTTTGGTCTGACAGCACACTGACCAATGTTTTCAATACTGCTCTTCAGATGAAGGATTTTTTTTCTCGGTCTGATTGTCTATGAGAGTTAAAATAGCAGTATTCACTATTTTCTTCTAAGTCCGGCTTCAGACTGCGTGTCTGATCCGATCCGTAGCTGTCCGCTTGAGGCAGACAGCCGCGGACCGGATCAGCACACAGGACGGGGGGCTATTATGTCCTCCGATCCTGTCTGCAGCCGCACGCAGCTGAACCAGCTGACAGGTCAGGACCGCGGCGCCCGCGGTCCTCACCTATTAGCATCGGGAGCTGCGCACAGGATCGGAGGGCATAATAGCCCCCCGTCCTGTGTGCTGATCCGGTCCGCGGCTGTCTGCCTCAAGCGGACAGCTACGGATCGGATCAGACACGCAGTCTGAAGCCGGCCTAAGTCTGGGATGAGGCTCACCCATTCAAGTCTACAGTATAGGAGCATAAAAAAAATGGATCCCACACAAAATATCTAAGTGACCTCTAATATTTATGGATACATTTCTGCTTTATACCTAGTAAACTGTATTCGATCAGGTACATTTTCTAATGTATTTGTATGAAGATGGATGGCACATGGATGTAATTAAAAAATGGACACACATAACATATACATGAAAAAAATCATCCGAGTTGCCTTATACACTCATTTGCCTTAAAGCGGTTATCTGAGACTATTTAGTTTTTCACAATGGGCCTAAAAACTAGCAGGGAGATCATTATCAACTACTTGCCTGTGGAACCCGGCGCTTATCTCTACTGGAACAGAGCAATCACAGCCTGACAATTCAGTGAGTTCCGCTGACATCATGTTAACAGAGCAGCAGCTTCTCTTCTACTATGCTCTGTTGATGAGTGTGTGACTGCCTAAGGCTGGCTTCACACTTGCAGATGCATCTGCAGCGTTTTGCAGATGCATCTGCAAGTATCAGCATGCAGACCACGGCCGTGGTGTGAATGCTCTCATTGATTCCTATATGTGAGCCGTAAGCAGGTGTATGCCTGCTTACAGATCACACTCTCCTGCCCGCACTATGGACGCGAGATGTTGCGTCCAAGGTGCGGGGCGGGAGTGTGTGATCTGTCAGCAGGCATACGCCTGCTTACGGCTCACATATAGGAATCAATGAGAGCATTCAGACCGCGGTGCGCCCTATTATAAACATAGGGACCGCGGTCTGCATGCTGATACTTGCAGATGCATCTGCAAAACGCTGCAGATGCATCTGCAAGTGTGAAGGCAGCCTTACTGCAGGGAGCTGGTTGATGTTGACAGCCATACTCTGTGAACAGACCAACCCAGAAGAGGAGAAACTGCTCTGCTGGCTATGTACAGTGGAATGGCTGACAGGAGTAATTGAGACTTTGAGACAGTGCAGGGACGACAGACAGGTAGTTAACAACAACTACCTGCCTGTTAGCTCTTAGGCACATAGTAAAAAAAATATAAGGACACATCATGAAACACAGTGTTCTGGTAAGTTTAATTTGACTCATGAGCAATAGATTGGAGCCATGGTATCAAGCCTAATTCTTGGTATTCCATGTTAGGCCAACTACTTCTGTAGAATTTTTCTCACTGATTAAATTTCATATGTTGATTTTAGGAGAATAAGTACCAGATTTAATATATCTGACAATATTCTACTTTTTAAGTTTAGTGCAAACAAAACATTTTTTATTTTCATAGTGATATGCTCACATGTCATAAACACGTACATACTTATATGTTTAGCATGTATGTGCGCATATGTGGTTATTTATGGGTACATCTCTGTATATCTACCTAATAGGATCTGCAGGAGCTCCGTCATAAGCATGTCAGATTTGTCAGTGTCTGGAATCAAAGGATTTTACATTACCAAAATTATCCCTGAAATCCTCCTCATTTCATGCAAGATGGAACGCCAGCCCCTGTACCATGCACGCAAGATCGCATATTAAGACACATTTCTTCATGCAGCTTAGATATTTTCAAGCATGTTTACACGTTCCTGGGAGCTACAGAATACTGTTGCTCTTCCTTTGAAGTCCTGCTATAGCATAATTGACAAAGGCTGTGGATGCTGGAGCGGTATACAAAAAAAACCTACAGTCACTCACATGCTTCAGTGCGCCTTTAAAACCCATACAAGATTACCTTTACAGGAGAAAAGAAAATAATGTCTTTTATTCACTGCATTTAACCCCAAATTGGCTGACTAAATGAGGCAATCCCACCGGCAGCATTAGTTAGGGAATGTAACATGAATGCATTTCTCCTGCAGATTATGATCCAGAGAAAGCAAGCTAATTGCTTATCATTTATGCGAAAATAAGAATGAGGCTATTATGCGTTCTGATTACAGTTTCAGAATGTTCCCTATAGATTTTTTTTACTGCCTTGTCAAGTGAAAGAATGCAACATTCTCCCCTTTGAAGATTCAGATCTGAAAGCAAGCAGCTGTTGGAGCTAATCTTCTTCACTTTGCGGGATGCTTTTTATAGTTTATTAGCATTGACAGCAGTTGCAATCTCTGGTTACAAAAAAAAGCAGAGATAAACAGCTTCTAATACAGTATGTGGGGTAACACAATGGGCAAGAATGCCAGTAATGTGACAATACCGCACATGAAGCACGGCTTATACATCTTGCCAAACACCTTTGTAAAATTAGCAAACTATGTATTCAACATCTTTTATAGTATGAAGACGCTTGCAATCAATCACCCAATGCCTCCAAAGGCCCCGTTACATGGGGAAACATCTCCGGCAACATCGCCGGCAACTCAGGGGCGTGGCCAAGTTGCAGCAACATCGCCAGTGCGTTGCCCCATGTAACAGGGTGATATCAACGGCGATAGTTGCTTGAGCAACATCGTCTGGTTTCAGGACAAGGTTGAATTTAACCATGGCAGCGATAGTTGCTTTTAACATATCTGCTGCGTTGCCGGCGATGTCTCCCGGTGTAACAGCAGCACTGTGATGTGATGTAACGAGGCCTTTAAAGCATGACTGATATTGGCAAACAGTCCAAAACGATTCTGCTATATTTTGTGCATATAGCTCTTATGGTACCTTTACACGCCGCGACCACGGTGAGAAATGTTGATGGCAATATGTCGCCCTGGAACTATCGCCATCAAAATAACTCCCAATTGCGGCGTGTATTTTGGGAATTTGGCGGCGATATGTCGCGTCGCCCCGGTCACTTCAAAGCATCAGGCGACCGAGCCAACGTGACATATTGCCGCCAAATTCCCAAAATACACGCCGCAATCGGGAGTGATTTTGACGGCGATAGTTCCAGGGCGACATATCGCCGTCAACATTTCTTGCCACGATTGTGGCGTGTAAAGGTACCCTTCGGCTAAGTTGATATGTTGAGTAATCAACTGTTAGGCTGGTTTCACACTGTCGTTTCTTGCAACCTGGAGGGATGCTGGCTTTAACTGTATCCCCTTGATTCCCCCGACTGACCCCCTGGCATTATCACGGGTCCATCTCACAGATCAGTGCTAATACCAGCACGGGAGCATGCAGTTTCTTCCGGCTGTGTTCCTGTTACCGCCTGATTCAGGGATGAATGACATGCCCCCTAGGGGGTGTGTCATTTGGAACTGCGTTCTGGACATGCGCACTACTAAAACCCAAGTCCGGCATCTAGATCCAACAGGATCCAGAGTCCACCAGATCCGGGTTACAAAGGACACGTTTTATATCAACCCGTACTGCCCCGAATCCAGGTGCTTCCGTATTTTGTCATAGAGACCAAAATTGCAACAAAATGCGTTTTTGATCTCAGTGAAAAAAATGGTGATACCTGAATTAGGGGCAAATGGGAAGAACAGGATGTATCCAAAAGTTCATCTAGCCCCATTGAAGGTCAATGGAGCCAAAAACTGATGCAGATGCATCCAGTACACGCTGCATTCACATGGATAGCAGAAAACACCAGCCTCAAAACAGCCTTAGGCCTGTTTCACATCTAAGGCTAGGGTCACACTTGGCATGCGTTTTTTTAGGCACCCATGAGTATCTGCATGCTTTTTTCCCTTTCTGCATGAGTTTTTTAAGGTGTTAGAAGACACCCTGAGTTTTTGCATGCGTTTTTAAATCAGCATCAAAAAATGGTGCAAGCAGACTTTTTGGTGCTTTTTCAAAAACGCATGCGTTTTTTAGATAACGCATGCATTTTTTAACATGGGCCCCTATGGGAAACGCATGCGTTTTTGAAAGTGTCTAAATGTACTAAATGGTACCATGCGTTTTTGCTTGCGTTCTTGAAGGCAGCTCCTCACATAAGTGCAAAAATGCATGCCAAAAACGCATGGCACTTTAGGCAGGCGTTTTTGCTATTGGGGCATGCGTTTTTTTGGATGGGGGCCTATGGGTGCGTTTTTTACATGCGTTTTTAGAATCGCAGGTCTCAAAAAACGCATGTAAAATCTGCAAGTGTGACCCTAGCCTAAGGCTAGGGTCACACATGCCATGCGTTTTTTTTGGTGCCTTAAAAATAAGCATACGTTTCTGCATGCTTTTTTAGATTTCTGCATGTGTTTTTTAAGGTGTTTTATGGCACCCTGCATTTTTGCATGCGTTTTTGAATCAGCACCAAAAAATACTGCAAGCTGCGTTTTTTGGTGCGTTTTTAAAAACGCATGCTTTTTTTAACATGGGGCCCTATGGAAAACGCATGCGTTTTTATATGGCATTAAATAGTACCATGCGTTTTTGCATGCGTTTTTAAAGGCAGCTCCTCACTTAAGAACAAAAACGCAAAAATACATGGCACTTTAGGCATGCGTTTTTGCTATTGGGGCATGTGTTTTTGCTATTGGGGCATGCATTTTTTGCATGGGGGCCTATGGGTGCGTTTTTACATGCGTTTTTACAAAACGCAGGTCTCAACAAAAGCAAGTGAAATATGCACGTGTGACCCTAGTCTGAGATTGGTGTGCGTTTTGCTTAATTAATGTTTCTAGGCATTTTTACAGCTAAAAACGCATTAAAACGCTAGCGTTTTTGCCCCCATTGATTGTAATGGAAACGCATGTAAAAACGCATGCAAAATTGCAAAACGCATGCGTCGGGAAGTGCGTCTAGTGCTGCGTTGGAAAAAACGCATGCGTTTTGCATGTTTGAAAATGCACATGCGTTTTTGCATGCGTTTTTACATGTTTCCACTACAATCAATGCGTGCAAAAACACTAGCGTTTTAATGCATTTTTAGCGGTAAATACGCCTAGAAACGCTAATTAATCAAAACACACACAATCCTTAGATGTGAAACAGGCCAATGTCTCACGCATGGGCTCTACCAAATATGAGCTTAAGGAACCCATAACATATAAATGTTACACTTGAAGGAAACATGGAAAACATTAATGGGCAATCTTTGCACATGTACCGTATATACTCGCGTATAAGCCGAGTTTTTCAGCCCACAAATTGGGCTGAAAAGTTACCCCCTCGGCTTATACGCGAGTCACTATACGGGCGCCCCCCCCCCCCCAGAGGTATACAGGCCCCCCCATCAGTATACAGGCCCCCCCCAGGCTCGGGAAACCTGTAAAGGAAGATGATTATACTTATCGCTGTCCGGCTGCCGTCCCCGCTCTGCATCGCGCTCCTCCATCTGCATCGCGCTCCTCCATCTTCCGGGTTCCTGTCGGCGCCGAGAATGACGTCATTGTCGGCGCAGAACACAGGAAGTCGGAAGCCGGAAGATGGAGGAGCGCGATGCAGATGGAGGAGCGCGATGCAGAGCGGGGACGGCAGCCGGACAGCGATAAGTATAATCATCTTCCTTTACAGGTTTCCCGAGCCTGGGGGGGGCCTGTATACCTCGGGCTGCTGCTGTATATACCCTGGGGGGGCCTGTATACCTCGGGCTGCTGCTGTATATACCCTGGGGGGGCCTGTATACCTCGGGCTGCTGCTGTATATACCCTGGGGGGGCCTGTATACCTCGGGCTGCTGCTGTATATAGCCTGGGGGGGCCTGTATACCTCGGGCTGCTGCTGTATATAGCCTGGGGGGGCCTGTATACCTCGGGCTGCTGCTGTATATACCATGGGGCTGCTGCTGTATATTCCATGGGGCTGCTGCTGTATATACCATGGGGCTGCTGCTGTATATACCATGGGGCTGCTGCTGTATATACCATGGGGCTGCTGCAGTATATACCATGGGGCTGTTGCTGTATATACCATGGGGCTGTTGCTGTATATACCATGGGGCTGCTGCTGTATATACCATGGGGCTGCTGCTGTATATACCATGGGGCTGTTGCTGTAGATACCATGGGGCTGCTGCTGTATATACCATGGGGCTGCTGCTGTATATACCCTGGGGCTGCTGCTGTATATAACCTGGGGGGGCCTGTATACCTCGGGCTGCTGCTGTATATAGCCTGGGGGGGCCTGTATACCTCGGGCTGCTGCTGTATATAGCCTGGGGAGGGCCTGTATACCTCGGGCTGCTGCTGTATATACCATGGGGCTGCTGCTGTATATACCATGGGGCTGCTGCTGTATATACCATGGGGCTGTTGCTGTATATACCATGGGGCTGTTGCTGTATATACCATGGGGCTGCTGCTGTATATACCATGGGGCTGTTGCTGTATATACCATGGGGCTGCTGCTGTATATACCCTGGGGCTGCTGCTGTATATACCCTGGGGCTGCTGCTGCTGTATATACCCCTGGGGCTGCTGCTGCTGTATATAACCCTGGGAAGGCTGCTGTAACACTGCTGGGGCCTGTATATACTACTGGGGAGGCTGCTGTATACCACACTGTTGGGGGCTGTATACTACCACTGGGGAGGCCTGTATACCATCGGGGGGGCCTGTATACCACACTGCTGGGGGCTGTATACCTGTGCTGGGGTCCACCCTCGGCTTATACACGAGTCAATAGTTTTTCCCAGATTTTGGGGGCAAAAGTAGGGGGGTCGGCTTATACACGGGTCGGCTTATACACGAGTATATACGGTATATGGACAAAGACTAAGGTCACACTTGGCATGTAGTCTTTCTGCATTTTCAAAACCTGATTCCGTTTTTGGAAATTGCCATTTTTCATCTAAAAAAGTCTATGCATTTAACGCATGCAATAACATATGGTACCTACATGTACCATGCGTTAACGGATGCGTTTCCCATAGGGCCCAATGTTAAAAAAACGCTATGCGTTTTTTTTACTGCACCCAAAAACGCTGCTAGCATAGCATTTTTTAGCAGTGCATTTTGACACTGCATTTTTTGCATGGGAGCCTATGGATCTATTAAAACCATCAGTTTTTCTAAAATTCTAAGTTGAAAAACTGATGGTTTTAATGGATCCAGGACTCAAGTGTGACCCTAGTCAAACACAGGTCTGTATAAAATGTACCGAAAATAAGGAGCGTTTGATTTTTTTGTTTGTATTAAAAATTTGAAGAATATTTTACATTGATAGCATGTACCACAATCAGCCCATGTGTATGACATATGTGACGGGCTATGTCGCGAGGAAATCATGAGCCAGTAGCCACAAGGAAGTCAATGTGTACAGTTGACAGTAAACATTACACAAACACTTACTTGCTTGGCTCCAGATTCGGAAGAGGAAGAAGACATGGCTGTGATCTGAAAAAAAGCCATAGTCACATTATTAGATGCGGCATAACAACATCCGTATGTGTCCACATGTCGTGTGGCACACTGTGGTATTGCATACGTATTATGGGTGGCCTGTACACCTACAACAGGAGGGGCACAAGGTTCAGTGTAACACCGCACATACATGTGCAGCTCGGTGGGCACTTTGGAAGTATGGTCGAGCACCACATTTGGTTTGGTAAAGACATAAATCAGTGTTGTAAGCATAGCGTTTGTCCACACATGAAAGAGATGTTCCCAAAATAGGCCACCATACCCAGAAAGGACATACAGGCCTTGATGCACGTAGGAAAGCAGGAAAGGCAAAACCACCAAAAACCATCTGTGCCACATATGCCACTGTGACACAACATCACTATGTGTGCTTACTGACAGCTGACAGGAGTGGCGCAAGCTAATAATAAAGAAGACATAGGAAAGGGGCACATGTGGCGTTTAAGATGTATCGGCCACATGATCCTTGCTGCCACTCTGTGGACAGTGTGGAAGGACAGGTAAATAAGGCCTGCAAGTTGAGCTGTCAACATGGGCCACAAGCATTCTTGGAAACCTATGGCAGGACCACACATGACACGTGGCTGGGCAAATACTGGTTTAAGATGCCTACAAAATACACAACATTGCATATGATCACAAAAATACAGACTTTTCGCAGTGGCCATGTTCACACACATGCGTTTTTTTTGACCATCTCTGCGTTTTTTGGTGTGTTTAAAAAAAACGCAGGTGCATTAACGCAGGGTACATTTGAGTGTACATGCGTTTTTCACCTCCACCTGCGTTTTTTTCCCCCAGTCCAAAAAACGCTGCATGCAGTGTTTTTGGGTGCTGTAAAAAAAACGCAGGGGTTGTTTCCAAAAATGCATGCGTTTTTTTAACATGTGTCCCTATGGGAAACGCATGCATTAACGCTTGGCAAATACAGGCACGTGCGTTAACGGTAGCGTTTTTGGAAACGGATCAGCAAATGCTGGAAAAAAAATTTTTCTCCAACATCAACCCCCTAATCCCTCCCCCCCCCCCGCCTTGGTCGAGCAGAAAATAAAAAAAAATTCCAACAGCACCATCCACCTCCCCCCCTTGGTCGACAAGAAAATAAATTAAAAAAAATCCAACAGCACCCCCCCACTCCTCCCCCCTTTGGTTAACAAGAAAATAAAAATTCCAACAGCACCCCCCTATTGGAACAATAACAAACTAGAATTGTGATTGGTTTGTGGCATAAACCGCGGTGGCCAATGAACAAGAAGCATAAACAATTCTCCTCCCCCGGAAAGCAAGGGGAGGAGAATTGTTTATGCTTCTTGTTCATTGGCCACCGCGGTTTATGCCACAAACCAATCACAATTCTAGTTTGTTATTGTTCCAATAGGCGTCAGCGTGGGAATCAGAGGCCCCGCCCCCTGAAGACAGGCCCCGCCCCCATGCAGACAGGCCTCCCTGTGTAGAACGGCGTAGGTCCGGCGCTTCTCCTCCTGTATGACTGCTCATCTCCTCTCTCTGCCTTCTCCACACAGGCTCAAAGCACCATTGAAGGCATGCTGGAGAAACTGGAGCTAGAAGATGAAGGTAGGAGCCTCCCCGCCATTCCTGTAGACTGCATGCAGCTGCTGCCTGAAGCCTGATGGGTCTGCTCTGGGGCTGCGTGGTCCAAGTCCTGTTTGGCAGGAGGCCTGCAGTGAGGGCTGTGCGCCTGTCTGTAGGGGGGCCCTGGAGTCTGCAAATAGGGGGGCCCTAGAGCCTGTGTACGAGAGAGGGGGCCATGGAGCCAGCAAATAGGGGGCCCTAGAGCCTGTGTACGAAGGAGGGGGTCCTGGCGCCTGCAAATAGGGGGGCCCTGTGTACAAGGGAGGGGGCCCTGGAGCCTGCAAATAGGGGGGCCCTAGAGCCTGTGTATAAGGGGAGGGAAGACTCTGGAGCCTGCATATAAGGCAGGGGGGAGCTTGAAGCCTGTGTATAAGGGAAGGGGGCACTGGAGCCTGCATATAGGTACGGGGTGGGGGGGAGCCTGCATATAAAGGAGGGGGGCCTTGGTGATGGGAGCGCTCATCTTCTTTCTCCCAGGTCTGGTCCTCATCAGTATTGGGCATCGGCTGATCTCTGTTGTGTAGTTTTACTGCCCGTCACCCACTTGGTGTAATCGTTCCCCAGCGGCGTATCTAGGGGGGTGCAGCCGGATCCTTTGCCCCAGGCGCAACTCAGAGGGGGCGCCAGCGCGCCACCGCGCGCCCGCGCCTCCGCTCCGCCCTGCAAATTGTGCACAGCCGGCGCCGCGCGTGCACAGTTGAACCCCTGCTAGTCCGCCCCCTAGCAGCAGTTCCCACCCCCGGGTCACGTCGCACTGCAGCTGACGTCACCTGACGCGCCGCACGCAGTGAGCGCGCGCGTACATTGAAGTCGGACAGAGAAGACCATGGCGGGCTGCACCGGGCGAGGGCACTCAGCTGCCCGGGGGATTGTGCTCACCAGGCACCGGAGACCGTGCTAGGAGCCGCAGCTGAGCCGTCACCATGGCTCTCCTTCATAGTTTCTTCAGCAGGCGGATCACCTGCAGCCCTGATCCCAGGACAGGTACCAAGGAGGGCGCCGCGTTCAGGTGATTACACGGGCTGTGCTCCATGGGGGGGGGCGCCGAAATAAATCTTTGCCCCGGGTGCCAGAAAACCTAGTTACTCCGCTGCACAAACCGGATGGGAACTGATCAGGGAAAAACTGCAGTGTGAAACTAGCCGATGTCATAGGTGGCCTTGTGGTACGTGCAATGACATAGGCCTTGTCCACACACCTGCGCTCTCAGTATTTAGCGCTTCTGCGCTAAATGCTTAGATTTTTGCAGAGAAGCGCAGGTGCGTGTGTGCGGCCGCTTTCGGCAGACGCTGTCCCTGGTTACTCTATGTGTATCGTGGTAACCAGTTCACAGACAAGGCTGCCTAGTGTGCGCTTATCCCGAGCGCACAGGGAAACGCTGCTTGCAGCGGACACTATGCAGCCTGCTGTATGAACTGGTTACCACGATACACATTGAGTAACCAGGGACAGCATTTGCAGAAAGCGGCCGCACACACGCACCTGCGCTTCTCTGCAAAAATCTAAGTATTTAGCACAGAAGCGCCAAATACTGAGAGTGCAGGTGTGTGGACAAGGCCATAGACTGTGTAGTCGAAGGTTGCAAACACTGTTGTAAATGTTGTAAATGTTGTGGAGGGCCTACTCTAGTCTCAGCTTGGAAGGTAAATAGGAATTTCCATGTGGCCCTGTTGGTGTATGTGCATGTGTTTCCATATTACCAATTGTAAAGGAGTATTTACACAGTCTGCCATGATGATATATTTTTGTTTTAACCCCTTAAGGACCGAGTCACTTTGCAGCTTAATGATCAGACCATTTTTTGCAATTCTGACCAGTGTCCCTTTATGAGCTAATATCTCTGGAACGTTTCAACGGATCCTAGCAATTATGAGATTGTTTTTTCGTGACATATTGGGCTTCATGTTAGTATTAAATTTAGGTCGATAATTTTTGCGATTATTTGTGAAAAAATAAAAAATTTGGCAAAAACTTTGAAAATTTTGCAATTTTCAAATTATGAATTTTTATTCTGCTAAACCAGAGAGGTATGTGACACAAAATAGTTAATGAATAACATTTCCCGTATGTCTACTTTACATCAGCACAATTTTGGAAAAAACATTTTTTTTCGTTCGGACATTATAAGGGTTCAAAGTTCATCTGCAATTTTTCATTTTTCCAGCAAAATTTACAAAACCATTTTGTATGTGACCACATCACATTTGAAGTCCCTTTGAGGGGCGTACATGACAGAAAACACCCAAAAGTGACACCATTCTGAAAACTGCACCCCTCAAGCTACTCAAAACTACATTCAAGATGATTATTAACCCTTCAGGTGCTTCACGGGAACTAAAGCAAAGTGGAGGGAAAAAATGGTCATTTTAATTTTTCCAACAAAAATGTTCTTTTAGCCTCAATTCTTTCATTTTCACATTGGCAACAGGATAAAATGGATCCTAAAAATTGTTGGGCAATTTCTCCTGAGTACATCGATATCTCATATGTGGTCATAAACCACTGTTTGGGCGCACGGCAGGGCTCAGAAGGGAAGGAGCGCCATTTGACTTTTGGAGCTAATTTTCCATTCAAAAAGTCAAATGGCGCTCCTTCCCTTCTGAGCCCTGCTGTGTGCCCAAACAGTGGTTTATGACCACATATGAGGTATCAGTGTACTCAGGAGAAATTGCCCAACAATTTTTAGGATCCATTTTATCCTGTTCCCTATGTGAAAATTAAAAAATGTAGGCTAAAAGAAAATTTTTGTGGAAAAAAAAGTACTTTTTCATTTTTACAGATGAATTTGTGAAGCACCTGGGGGTTCAAAATGCTCCCCACCCATCTAGATAAGTTCCCTGGGGACTCTAGTTTGTAAAATGGGGTCACTTGTGGGGGAGCTCCAATGTTTAGTCACACAGGGGCTCTCCAAAAGCGACATGGTGTCCGCTAACAATTTGAGCTGATTTTTCAGTCAAATTGTTAGCGGACACCATGTTGCGTTTGGAGAGCCCCTGTGTGCCTACACATTGGAGCTTCCCCACAAGTGACCCCATTTTGGAAACTAGACCCCCCAGGGAACTTATCTGGATGGGTGGTGAGCATTTTGAATGCCCCAGTGCTTCACAAATTAATCTGTAAAAATGAAAAAAAAAAATCTTTATGGAAAAAAGTACTTTTTCATTTTTACGGATGAATTTGTGAAGCACCTGGGGGTTCAAAATGCTCACCACCCATCTAGATAAGTTCCCTGGGGGGTCTAGTTTCCAAAATGGGGTCACTTGTGGGGGAGCTCCAATGTGTAGGCACACAGGGGTTCTCCAAACGCGACATGGTGTCCGCTAACAATTTGACTGAAAAATTAGCTCCAATTGTTAGCGGACACCATGTCGCGTTTGGAGAGCCCCTGGGTGCCTAAACATTGGAGCTGCCCCACAAGTGACCCCATTTTGGAAACTGGACCCCCCATGCAACTTATCTAGATGGGTGGTGAGCATTTTGAACCCCCAGGTGCTTCACAAATTCATCCGTAAAAATGAAAAAGTACTTTTTTTTCGATAAAAAGTTTCTTTTTTCATTTTTAGATTAATTTGTGAAGCACTGGGGCGTTCAAAATGCTCACCACCCATCTAGGTAAGTTCCCTGGGAGGTCTAGTTTCCAAAATGGGGTCACTTGTGGGGGAGCTCCAATGTTTAGGCACACAGGGACTCTCCGTACCCAACATGGTGTCCGCTAACAATTGGAATTATTAGCTCACACTATGTCGCATATGGAGAACCCATGTGTGCCTAAACATTGGAGCTCCCCCACAAGTGACCTCATTTTGTAAACTAGACCCCCCAAGAAATGCATCTATATGCATAGTGAGCACTTTGAACCCCAGGTGCTTCACAAATTGATCCGTAAGAAGGAAAAAGTACTTGTTTTTCACACAAATTTCTTTTTTTCATTTTTACGGATCAATTTGTGAAGCACCTGGGGTTCAAAGTGTTCACTATGCATCTAAATACAGCGAAGCCCATTTTTATTCTTTTTCTAGGACTACTTCTAGAAAAAAAATGGCATGGGGCTCCGCCATATTTTTGGTCCAGCCAGGTACAACTTGGCAGCTACGGACTGCCAGCAACCCCCAGCTGCCTCATTGTACCTGGCTGGCAACCAAAAATACAGCGAAGCCCATTTTTATTTTTTTTCTAGGGCTAATTCTAGAAAACAATGGCGTGGGGCTCCACCATATTTTTAGTCCAGCCAGGTACAACTTGGCAGCTACGGATTGCCACCAACCCCCAGCTGCCTCGTTGTACCTGGCTGGCAACCAGAAATACAGCAAAGCCTTTTTTTTTTTCTAGAACTAATTCTAGAAAAAAAAATGACGTGGGGCTCCGCCATATTTTTGGTCCAGCCAGGTACAACTAAGCAGCTGGGGGCTGGAATCCGCAGCATGGAGAGGCCCAAGCGTTCTGGGCCTCCCATGCTGCGAATTGCAGCCCGCAGCTGCTCCAGAAAATGGCGCATTCATTGAAGCGCCATTTTCTGGTGCTGTACCCAGACTCTTCCAGTTGCCCTGGTGCCGGTGGCAAACTGGGTAATAAAGGGGTTAATGCCAGCCTTTTATTGGCAGCTGGCACTAAGCCCGAGATTCATAATATAGGGCCAATGTTAGACCCGCCATTAGGAATCTCTGGTAAATAGTCAGAAAATACACACATAGAAAAATCTTTTTATTTGAAAAAAAAACACAAACAAAATTCGGACTCCATCTTTATTATAAAGATCCGACGTAGTCCACAACGAAGGTCCCACGACGCTCGATCGCCTCCGACGTAGTCCACAACGAAGGTCCCACGACGCTCGATCGCCTCTGCTCAATCCAGAGACTGCAGCAAGGGATCAAGTGTCCTCTTCCTACAGTCTCGGGGGTCAGAGTTATGGTGCACTGTATGACAATGATCTGTTATACAGTGCACCATGACTATGATCCCAGAGACTATAACAAGAGGACACTTGATCCCTTGTTGCACCCATCCATCCACCTATGCACCCATTATCCACGCACGCACACAACCACGCATGCACATCCTAGCACGCACATCCAAGCACGCACATCCAAGCACGCACATCCACACACGCACATCCACGCACGCACACATCCACGTACGCGCACATCCACGCACGCACATCCACGCATTCACATCTACACACGCACACATCCACGCATGCTGACATCCACGCACGCACATCCACGCACCCACATCCACGCACGCTGACATTCACGCACGCTGACATCCACGCACGCATGCTGACATCCACGCACATCCACACACACATCCACGCACACATCCACGCACACATCCACATCCACGCACACATCCACGTACTCACACATCCACGTATGCACATCCACGCGTGCACATCCACGCACGCTGACATCCACGCACGCTGACATCCACACACGCACACATCCACGCACGCACGCTGACATCCACACACGCACATCCAAACACATCCACGCACGTACACATCCACGCACGCACATCCAAGCACGCACATCCACGCACGCACGCACCCATCCATCCACGCATGCACCCTTCCATCCATCCATCCACCCACCCATCCATCCACCCATCCATCTATTCATTCATTCATTCATTCATACTTACCCACCGATGGATGAGGAGGAGAAGCCCTGAGAAGAGGAGGGGCGACACCGGAGACTGCAGAGGAGGAGCGGAGGCCGACGAGCTCGTGCAGCCCGCCGGAATAGGTGAGCGGGGCTTGGGGGGGGGGGCAGGGGGTTGGATGGGGTACCAGCTGGGGGGGGGAGTACGAGCAGGGGGAGGGGACCCTGCACCTGGACCGGCGGGCGCATTTGCCTGCCGGCAGAAAAGAAAGCAGCCTGGAGGAGAGGAGGAGGGCGGGTGGACGGCGGGACGGGTATGGGGGTGCAGGCCGGACACAGGGGGGGCTGGACACAGGGGGGGCGGGACAGGACATGGGGGGGGGCTGGATGGAGCGGGGGCTGGAGCCTTAGGTGATGGCTGGCGGGTGCGCCGGGTGTGCAGCCCGCCGGCAGATAAATATGATCCAGGGGGGGTCGCATGTGTCCTGGAGCAGGAGGGGGCTGAGTAGGGGGAGAGCACCCGCCGATCGGCCCCTCTAGATCTGATTGGAGAGCTCCAATCAGACCTGGAGGGGTAAATCTGTCTGAATCGCTCTGATCGGCAGTTTCAGTTTTACACTGCCGATCGGAGGGGTCCTGGGCAGGGGGGGGTTAACAAGGGTCCCCACACCTCTTCCCCTAACCCTTGGCTGTCACTGACAGCTTTTAGAATTGAACTGTCACTGTTCGTTTAGAAGCAGTGACAGTTCAAAGCCATGACGAGTATACTCGTCATGATGCGGGAACTGACATCTTTTCATGACGAGTATAATCGTCATTAGTCGTAAACGGGTTAATTCCTATATGTGTACAGGCCAAAAAAAGCCGCAAGAATGGTCAGAAGGCACAAACACCTGTGTCTTCACACACCCGCAGAAAGGTAATGTTCGGAACACACTTTGTGTGCATTTTGTCAAAAAAAAAGTTTTATACAGTGTGTTCAGGCTGACACATCAAATATGTTGATTTTTCGCACATGTGCAGGTGAAGGAGGCGTCCCAAGTTGGTGATCGCAGTATGGCAACAAGAAGATCTGTGGATCAAAAGAAACTTCCAGATGTAAGTATTTGGGCTAAATACACAGTATATGTGGCCGTACTGAGGCATTGTTGGGCTGCCAAACTTAACCTAAAAACCAAAGCCTACTGGGTTAGCATCTTAGGGTATCTTTACACGCTGCAATATTTTGTGGGAATCCTGATGGCGATATGTCGCCCTGAAACTATCGCCGTCAAATTGCCACCCAGTTGCGGCGTGTATATGGGGTATTTTGCGGCGATAATTCGCCTGTCGCCTGGTTCTGATTTCAGAGCACTGCTCCAAAATCAGAGGCAATGCTGAAGGTGAGATTCCCGGCATTTGACATGTGAACGGGCGATAGTGATGGAATCAGCGTCGCCTATTGATTTCCCGTAGGCGTGCCACAGCGTTCTAGAGTCTGCGCCCTGTCAGCGATGATTGGTGGTAGATACTGTGCTCCCATTGGCTGTCACTTCACAGGGCACCATATTTAAAGAGCTGTCACTTCAGCACCACACACATCTTCACCTACACAACTATCCACCAAATCAGTCCAATTATGTGCGCATTCAATAGCGCAAGCTATGTTGGCCGCGTGTATTGGGAGTTGCACTGTGTCCACTATACAGCCACACATGACAGCTCAGATGTTGGCCTACACATCGCACATGGCTGGCATGGGCAGCGCACTGCAATCGGCTGGAATTTGGTGACCCTGATGGGTACATTACACTGCTCCCACTCCGCGGACGGCTACCTTGTTAGCGTCCTCAAATTTGTTTGGCGGCGCCAGTGTGCGTGGTGACGTCATCACGTTTCTTTTCGTTACTCCCTGCCTGTCAGGTGCCTGCCCCTCCCCTGCACATAGGAGAACAGTCATGGCTGCCGTACAGAGCGCTGCCACATGGGGTCTGGCAGAGCTAATGGTGCTTATAGACTTGTCTGACTGCCATAACTACTGGTGTCACCAGGGTCACCGGCACCCACGGGTGCGCAAGCGCAGCATACTCAGGTGGATCCAGTGGGCCCTGCGCCAGAAACTGGGGGTGGAGAGGACCCGCAAGCAGATCCAGAAAAAAATAGCAGACCTGAAACACAAGTCCCCAGGGCATATTGTGGACATTCGTGCCAGGATTTCCAGGCTGCATGGTGAGTATGTGGCAATGCCAAACACACACATGGAGCAAGTAATGGTGTTTGTGGGGGATGTAGGTACAGTCCAGTACACACTCACAAACATGTGTACACACACATAGTACAGTTCAGCCATGGCAGCTGTGCCATGGCATGGACCAATGTAGGCACATATGGGCATAGTGTGGTTTGTATGTTCCCGCCATCAGCTGCAGACGCACACATTGCCATTGTGTAGTGTAAGCCACTGTCCTGCACAAAACCGCTCCTGTGTGACGCTTGAGAGGCTCGAAAGTGTGTCACAGCAGCCACTTTCGGGGACACGGACGTGTATTCATCACAAACTCCGAGAAAATGACGTCATGTATTAGCCAGCCAATCATAACGCTATTGCGTTGTCCAATGAGCGGGTTTGGGTTGGGGTGCGGTGTAGATCAGTCTGACACGCATATGTTCTCGCTGCGCTAAACATTACGCCCACATTCCTTTGGGGATTGCGGCGTGTGAAGCGGCGGGGGAAGTTGACTGGATTGGTTCCGCTGTTGGTGAGGCGATTTCCGGGGCGACACTTCACCTTAGGTTGAGGGTGAAATTGCGGCGTGTAAAAGCGCCATCGGTGATCTGAGGCGACCATGAAAAACGTGCTTGCGCACATTAAATCGCCTCATATCGCCACCAAAAATTGCGATGTGTAAAGGTACCCTTACACATACAGTGTTGGCCAAAAGTATTGACACCCCTGCAATTCTGTCAGATAATACTCAGTTTCTTCCTGAAAATGATTGCAATCACAAATTCTTTGGTATTATTATCTTCATTTAATTTGTCTTCATAAAAAAAACACAAAAAGAATTGTCCTAAAGCCAAATTGGATCCAATTCCACACCAAACATAAAAAAGGGGGTGGACAGAAGTATTGGCACTGTTAGAAAAATCATGTGATGCTTCTCTAATTTGTGTAATTAACAGCACCCGTAACTTACCAGTGGCACCTAACAGGTGTGGCAATAACTAAATCACACTTGCAGCCAGTTGACATGGATTAAAGTTGACTCAACCTCTGTGCTGTGTCCTTGTGTGTACCACATTGAGCATGGAGAAAAGAAAGAAGACCAAAGAACTGTCTGAGGACTTGAGAAACCAAATTGTGAGGAAGCATGAGAAATCTCAAGGCTACAAGTCCATCTCTAAAGATCTGAATGTTCCTGTGTCTACCGTGCGCAGTGTCATCAAGAAGTTTAAATCCCATGGCTCTGTGGCTAACTTCCCTAGATGTGGACGGAAAAGAAAAATTGACAAGAGATTTCAACGCAAGATTGTGCGGATGGTGGATAAAGAACCTCGACTAATATTCAAACAAGTTCAAGCTGCCCTGCAGTCCAAGGGTGCAACAGTGTCAACCCGTACTATCCGTCGGCGTCTGAATGAAAAGGGACTGTATGATAGGAGACTCAGGAAGACCCCACTTCTTACCCCGAGACATAAAAAAGCCAGGCTGGAGTTTGCCAAAACTTACCTGAGAAAGCCTAAAACGTTTTGGAAGAATGTTCTCTCTTTTTGGGCAAAGGCATCAACATAGAGTTTACAGGAGAAAAAAAGAGGCATTCATAGAAAAGAACACGGTCCTACAGTCAAACATGGTGGAGGTTCCCTGATGTTTTGGGGTTGCTTTGCTGCCTCTGGCACTGGACTGCTTGACCGTGTGCATGGCATTATGACTACCAACAAATTTTGCAGCATAATGTAGGGCCCAGTGTGAGAAAGCTGGGTCTCCCTCAGAGGTCATTGGTCTTCCAGCAGGACAATGACCCAAAACACACTTCAAAAAGCACTAGAAAATGGTTTGAGAGAAAGCACTGAAGACTTCTAAGGTGGCCAGCAATGAGTCCAGACCTGAATCCCATAGAACACCTGTGGAGAGATCTAAAAATGACAGTTAGGAGAAGGCACCCTTCAAATATCAGGGACCTGGAGCAGTTTGCCAAAGAAGAATGGTCTAAAATTCCAGCAGAGCATTGTAAGAAACTCATTG
The DNA here is from genome assembly GCA_033576535.1 of Allobates femoralis. Taxonomy (NCBI): domain Eukaryota; kingdom Metazoa; phylum Chordata; class Amphibia; order Anura; family Aromobatidae; genus Allobates; species Allobates femoralis. Next base: position 349,582,202 of record JARQOC010000004.1, on the reverse strand, counting down.
ATGGTTACCAGAAGCGGTTGATCTCAGTTATTTTGGCTAATGGTTGTGCAACCAAGCATTAGGTTGAGGGTGCCAATACTTTTCTCTGGCCCATTTTTGGAGTTTTGTGTGAAATGATCAATGTTTTGCTTTTTGCTTCATTCTCTTTTGTGTTTTTTTCATTTAAGACAAGTTAAATGAAGATAATAATACCAAAGAATTTGTGATTGCAATCATTTTCAGGAAGAAACTGAGTATTATCTGACAGAATTGCAGGGGTGTCAATACTTTTGGCCAACACTGTATCACTTGAAGGCGATTGCATTACACATCTAAGGGCCTAACATGCCAAGACTTGCTGGTAAGGTTTCCACGAACCTCATGTTGTGTTGTTCTTATAGGCCACTATGAAAAAAAACAAGCTCAAAATACCGTAGTTGTTGTTGACGACAAGCCAAAAATCAACAACGAAATCCTTATAAACCTTGTGGAGCCGCAGATGTCCATCTGGGATCAAGTAGACCCTCACCCCCCGGATGTGGTTAAAAAACGAAAATTGTGGACCTTGATCAGCAGTCAGATGTTTCCTAACTTTAAATGCCTACCGTTGGAGCGCCAGCAGGAAATAGGGAATTTAGCAGGCTCCCTTTGAACAATTCTAATGGTACCTTCACACGCTGCAATATCAGCTGGCGATATGAGATGATCTAACGTTCGCGTGCACATTTTTCACGCTCGCCTCAGATCGCCGATGGTGGTATTACACGCCACAATCTCGCCCTGAAATAGAGGCGATGTGTCACCCCGGAAATCGCCTCACCCACAGCGGAACCAATCCGGTCGAATTCCCTCGCCGCTTCACACGCCGCAATCCCAAAGGCAATGTGGGCGTACATGTTCAGTGCCCTGGGGACATAGGCGTGCCGCAATGGTTAACACTGCGCCCCATAGCCGCTCATTGGACAACACAACTGCGTTACGATTGTCCAGCCTGCTCTTGAAGGTTGGCTAATACATGACGCCATTAAAGATGTGTGTGTTGCTGAACGGACAGCTCTTCAAATATGGCACCCTGTGAACTGACAGCCAATGGGAACACAGTAGCCACCACCAATCATCACAGACAGGGAGCGGGCTACAGCACGCTGTGGAATGCCTTCGGTAAATCATATGCTGATTCCATCACTATTGCCCTATCGTACGCCACAACACGGAAATATCGCCTTCATGATTGAGGCTGATTTCAGAGCAGGAAGTCAGGCGACAGGCGAATTTATCGCCGCGAAATTCCTCAATTACACGCCCACAACTGTGAGGCAATTTCACGGCGATTGCTCCAGGGCGACATATCGCCTTTAGGATTCCCAGGCGAGATTGCGGCGTGTGAAGGTATCATACATGAACAGCCATTCTGTCAATGTCAGAAAAGCATTTGTATGTGTGTGTGCGATAATAACACTTGTTATGTATTCACTCATGCAGAGAAAAGAGTGCATGTGCGGTGACATTTAATAAGGCCAGGGCCACAATTGGGAAGCCTGCATCCGTTAATTGGATCCGTTAATGGATCCAGATTTTTAAGTTGCCATCTTCATCTCATTTTTGCCTCAGTTAACGTTTGCGTTAACACTAGGTACAATTATGTACCTAACGTTAATGCTACCGTTAACGCATGCATTAACACATGGTACATATGTGTACCATGCATTAACGCATGCATTGCCCATAGGGTCCCATATTAAAAAAAATGCATGTGTTTTTGAAAAAGCACCAAAAAACTTGCAGACCCAATTAAAAACGGATTTCTCAAAAACGCAATGTGTTAAACGGATTGAATCCAAAAAGAAAGATGGCGGCACTCAGCATTCCAATTTTGCAGCTGTTTAATTTAAAGCAAAAATTACAGCAGCAGGTGCATGATACAGGGAGGGAGGTGCTAGGACCGACGGTGACCGCTTCGCGGGATGTCCCGCTTCTACGGGTCCGGTGTGTGTACACCGGACCCGTAGAAGCGGAACATCCGCGAAGCGGTCACCGTCGGTCCTAGCACCTCCCTCCTGTATCATGCACCTGCTGCTGTAATTTTTGCTTTAAATTAAACAGCTGCAAAATTGGAATGCTGAGTGCCGCCATCTTTCTTTTTGGATTCAATGTCTTGAACTCTGGCTGAGCAACAGGATATTCCACAGCAACCACCACTACAGGAGAATACAAGTAACGCTGTTAACAGGTCAGTGCCCGGCTTTCATTTCTATGCTTGAATCTGTTAAACGGATTGCACTTTTGCACACTTTTGCAATGCGTTTTTTGCATTGGAGTCTATGGGTGCATTAACGGATGCGTTTTAACACATTTCCACATGTCAAAAACGGATCCAGTTAGCGAATTGCAGACGCAAGTGTGGCCCTGGCCTAAGAGACAGATATGTCAGCAATTATAAGGACCAGGAAAAATATAAGAGCAGGGCCGCCCCACACCCTCCACAACTTTACAAGCATTTTGAGCAGTTGCATTTTCTTCAAAAAACAATGGAGGCTAGGATGTAAGTCCCCACAGATGTGTCACACGCTTAGATTGCGCTGAATTGGTGGATGCTGCTATGTATGATTGTATTTAAGAGCTGCATGGCTGATAGTTGTGAAGGTCCTGGCCTCCAGATCTGCATTCACTATTAGGTTCAACTGCTGGTTGAAGGGTTAATGTATGACTCACCTGAACTCCCCTCTCCCTAGCCTTTAAGTAGCCTCTCCTTCCACCTTCTAATGGGTGTACTGATGTGGTAAAGCCGGATATGACGCGATTTGCGTCATAGCAGCTTTACCGCCCCTTACATGACAAGCACAGTCTCCCTGCTCTGTAGCACGCCCATAGGGGCGTGAATAAATAACAAGCAGGCGGCGGGGAGGACAAGAAAGGAACGCCTTTTGCGGCTTCTCAAATAATGAGAAGCCGCAGATTATAAAGTATAAAAACAACTTTTCTAAACTTTACTATATCGATTTAAAAACACAAAGGGATGGCTAGAAAGCTATTAGCATGGTGCAGGGACAGGTATATAGAGGCTAGGGGCACATTTTTCGAGGTCAGGTTCCCTTTAAAGGGGACTCCCAGACCTGGGCTTTTTCCCTCCCGGCCGACTCACTATTGCTACCGTCGGTGGATGGGTTTTTTGCTGCTCTGCTCAGGTGTACGGTGAACTAGATAGGGTGACCTTTGCTGAGTCTAATCTCCGTAAACTCAAGCAGGGCACACGAGCAGTGGAGGAGTACTGCTCAGAGTTTCGGAGATGGGCGACTGACACCCAGTGGAATGACCCAGCCCTCAGAAGTCAGTTCTCTTGGGTTTGTCAGCTAGACTGCAAGACACCTGGTTCAGTACACCGCACCCGAGTCATTGGAGGCTGCGATGTTGCTAGCCATACGGGTTGACAGACGCCTGAGGGAGAGACTGAAACCTACTATGTCTCCTGTACTTATCCCGCTGAGGTGACTATACCTGATGAACCAATGCAGTTGGGGGCAGTAGGTTCTCGTATTAAACTTCCTGTGGCTACTGTTCACCAAGTGGGAGGAGCATGTTTATTCTGTGGAAAATCTGACCATTTTATTAAGATTTGTCCACTTTGCTCCAAGACCACGCAGTCTCAGAAGCAGCCTACCTCGGGTCGTTTCAGAAGAGACCACCAGAGAGTTTATCTTTCCTTCCTCGCTAAGTCTCCATTCACACTGTCTGCCAGGGTGGTGGTGAATGGTAAAACGAGACTGGGGCCAGTTCTGGTTGATAGCGGAGCGGGGGCCAATTTGATGGATTCTCGTTTTGCTCAGGCTCATGGTCTTACCAGCAGTGCTTTAGTGAGACCCATTCCTATCGCCTCGATCAACTCAGTTCCACTCAGCCAGAAGGTCCTCTCCCAAGTGGTGCGTAATGTGAACCTGAGCATAGGAACTGTCCACCAGAAGGTTCTGTCCTGTCACCTCATGGAGAGCCTGTCCACTCCATTGTATTGGGCCTTCTACACAACCCAGTAATTGACTGGTGGGCCAGAAAGGTTGTAAGTTGGGGGGCTTTCTGTGTGAGTAATTGCCTCGCTACAACTATTTCTACCGTACTGGTTGCACCGACTCCTACCCCACATCCTGAAGTGAATGGGATGAGCCTGGCAGAGGGGTGGAGTCCAGACTACGCCCAGATTAATGGTGGGTCTAGGCGTCGTTCCAGGAGAGGGGCCGGAGGGGTGGTGGTTCCTGCTGTGCACTCTCAGGGGAGGAGCCCTGTCCCAGGGGGACGCTGCTGCAGTTTTCCGTCCTGGATTGTGCCCTCTAACTGTGACCGCAGATTTAGAAATAAACGTGCAGGTCAGATCTGAGAGTTAATGAGTATGTGTGGGTGTTGTCCAAACACGTCAGGTGGAGGTGTGCTGCTGGCTCCTGTTCTGGGTTATAGGTCCTTTCGATTCGGCCATTGAATCCTGTGCGGTACCGCCTTGACCTACCCAGCTTTGGCAACCCGTAATGTCTTTCATATCTCGTCACTCAGGATGTGGATGTCTTTCGGATGTGCCATAGTCAATCCAGATGCCTCTCTTAAAGGGGGTACTGTCCACTCACTTAGATGGCGCTGACATGCTGGATGCTGCTGTGTATGTTTGTCGTTAGAAGCTGCATGCTGATAGTTGTAAAGGTCCTGGCCTCCAGAACTGCATCACTATTAGGTTCAACTGCTGGTTGAAGGGTTAATGTGTGACTCACCTGAACTTCCCCTCCCCTAGCCTTTAATAGCCTCTCCTTCCACCAGGTGGTGCTGCTGATAGAGTTTCACTCTTTTCCTGGAAGCCGTGCTGTGCTGACCTGGTGTTTGTGTTGCTGAAGTCCTTTCATTTGGAGTTGCTGTATCCCAGTTCTGTGGAGGGAGGTGAGGAGGGAATAGCGCAGGGCTGTTGGAGGAGTTTTAGGGAGAGGCTGGAGGCCCGAACCTTCTCACTTTAGAGTACCTTCAGGATCACGGCAATTCAGGTGTTCCTAGACTAGGTCAGACTAGTCTTCCCTGGTCACCCTGCCCATAATGCCATTCCGTCATCAGAATTCTCACTTCACTGTGACTAGATGACTCTGCACCTACAGCAATGTTTGTCGTTCATGTTCACAACATGTGTCTGATTTTTGTTCACTTCCTACCTCAACACATGACATCTGCAGTACACCGTCATCGATTTGGAGGGTGAGGACAGCACTGGGATGGTCCGAGCACCAGGACCAAGTTGAGAGATGATGTCATCAGATGTCAGCCAAACGAGCCACAGCCACCAAGGGCCAAGCCACCCTCACCCCCGTCTTCCATCCCCCGTGTGACACTCCTAGACGCCGAACACTGTGGAAGGAAACACGGATATGTTGTCCTAGATGGGCTACATCGCCTGCAGGAGACGGTGCGGCAGATCGATGACATCAAGCAGAAAGGCCCTTTACACGCGCGACACGTCAATGACATCGCTGACACTCACGGTTTGGAGGCGTACCACGACGTCGTTGCCAACTCGTGCGTGTGACTGTGGCAAGTTGCTACAATAAATCGTTGGGTCAGAGTTGACAGATTTACCAGCATGTTGAAAACCTGACGGTCTCAATCCAGCAACTGCTGCATATTCTGTGAGACACTGCGATAACGATGTTGTGGACGACTTCACACATAACAGCAATGAGCAGGATCGTTCGCGGGGTTTGCGAACGATACCTGCTCACAACATCGTTGGTGAGTTGTCCACGATATCTAGATGTGTGACATCTCACCAGCAATGATGAAATGATGTCAAAAACGATTGCGACCACCGAGATCGTTGCTGACATCGTTTCAACTTGTGCCGTCTGACGGTACCTGAAAGACTCGATTCATGGGAGCAGCGAGTGGCAACTCTTGATGGCATCCTATGTGCCACTCCTCTCCACCATTGACCCTAATAAGCGTATTGAGTTCAGAGAGAAGTTAAACCAACTCATTGGTTGGTACAGCTGGAGAACCAGTTCCCACACCACCATGGGGTCTGAGGACACATCACAGAATCATGGCTAGCGATGTTGTATTGGCTTAGACATAAATTATTAGTTTGTTTGCCTTTGGCAAGGCAAGTCAAAATGCCTGTAGAATATTTGGTTTTGAGGGGCACATAGGTTTTCCATTTTGACCAGCCAGGACAACTTTGTTTGCAGCACATTGCTATTGCTACCATTGTTTAGCACAAGTATGTGTTTCTTTGCTTTCTTCTGCCTAAGGATGGACATCACATTAGAGATTGTTTAACTGTGTTGAAACATGTGTCTGGGTGTTTTATTTATGAGGGCTTGTAAAGGATGAAATGTCATACATGTTGGGAAATTATATGGCCATATCAGTGTTGGAGGGCCACAAATATATCTTACAGTCTGGCTGCTATATGAGGTGGGTATTGCCAACATTACTCAGGCTGGCCTGCTAAACATTCAGGGACATACATCAGTGTGCATGGTGACAATGTTGCCTTGGCTAACGTGCCATTTGTATCCTTCAGTCCTAATACCATGACTTTGTTTCGTACAGGAGGGTAGCACCTACAAACAACAACTTCCACCCCAGCACAGTAGGGGAGCCCAACTTGCTGACATCAGGCAAGATGTTCTATAAATACTGGTGCTGGGGGAGGAGTTAGACAGAGTGTGAAGATGCTAGGAGAGCTGCAAAGACGTCCTGGTGTGCGGTGCCGTGCTAGGCCCGAACCAGTGACCCAGCGGACTTCGGGGGTCCGCACCTGCAGTAGTGCTTCAAGCCAGCAGAAAAGCCTGATGCACCATGGAGACTTCAGTCACCCGGTCCCCCTGCGTACTCAACATAAAGGGAGCCAGACACTGTAGTGAGGAGAGGGCAATGGTGATCATCGAGGGTAACCCGTAGACCGCGCAGGAGGAGAGAGAGAGAGAAGTGAGGAGGCCAGCCAGGTTATACCCAGGCAGGGCTTCAACAACAGGAGAGAGAACTTAAGGAGGCCTTATACCCACTCTCTGTGGAAGTTCAACTGTTCATCTGGTCACCCGACAGTGCTCTAGATGTATTACCTGCAGTTGCACCAGTAAAAGGTAAAGAGACACTCAGCAGTGTGTGTATGCATTATTCCTCCCTGTTCCTGTGCTCCGTAGAGACTGTTTCACTATATATTACCTTCGCCCAATTCCCTACTTCGAACTGCCCACTCAACGCTGCCCCGGAGGCCCAGCTTCACCTCTAGGAAGCTATACCACCCTTGCCGCAGTACCAATGCCCTCCGGAGGACTGCAGCGGTGCTGGTGATCCCTCACCAGGTACTACAGGTGGCGTCACAAATTATTCTAACATAAACTGTATTTAAGAAGTCACTGACCCCCAGAGCCACGGACTCGGGTGCAGCATAGTGTCCCCCCTGACACCGTGCCCGAGCTCTGAGTACCCCAGCCTGCGCGGGTCACATACTACACCATCATCACAAACCTACTCGTCACGCACAAGCACACAGGCCTATGTGAACATCTTGGACAGTAGCATGGGCAGGTACCCGTAGTTTGGAGTATGTGTGTTGACATTAAACCTTCAATGTGTGCAACAACTTAAAATAATGGGGAAGGTATCTTACTTTGTTGAGCAAAAACAACACAATCAACATTGGGTGTGGTTAAATTTTAGTGACAAAAAAGGTACACAAACAGTGATGCAAAAATGATTAGGCAAACAAAATAGAAGATGGGCTTATAACGCCAACTAAGGACTCAGGACTTTCAATATGCGCAGCAAGCCTGGGTATCTGACCAATGTCAGTCATGAAGTATTCTACAAATTGATTCCGCACTTCCATGGCTGCCACAGGAGAACGGACATTCGCATCTTGGAGCCCAATTAGATTTAAATCCCACTCATAGGGGTACATAATGAGAGGGTCATGCTGGAAAGCAGACACATGCCTTCAAGACACTATCCACGTTGTGGGGTGCACTTGAATTCATGAGAGGAGCACACGTCACTTTGAGGACAAGATCCCAAACGCACACTCCACATATTGGTGTGCCCGACTTAACCGGGTATTGAAGTTACGCCGGGTCTAGGTGAGGGTGCAGCTGGCATAAGGCTTCATGAGGTTCAGGGACAGCTGGAAAGCCTCATCTGCTACAAGCACAAAGGGGAGACTGGGCGCCATTGTTCCAGGTAAAGGGCATGGTGGGGGAATGTTGAAGCGGTTATGATATAGGGCTTTCCCCATGTTGTCTTTCAAGACATGTGAGTCATTCGTGCGCCCATACGCACCAATGTCCACAGCAACAAATCTCCCTTGGGCATTGGCAATGGCCATTAAAACAATAGAAAAAAACTTCTTATAATTGTAAAGGTTGGTGCCACTATATGGGGGCTTGCGTATCCGTATTTTCTTGCCATCAAGGGCACAAATATAGTTGGGGAACTGAGACACCTGGGCAAAACACATATTTCGTGGGTGGGTGGTGGCAAGACCAGGGGCTGCAATTTTGCCCATATCACCTCACATGTCTCAGGCACGATGCGGCAGATGATGGAGCACCTAATCGTGAACTGGTAGAGTAGTGACGCATAACTTTCCCCGTCGCCAAGTACCTGCAATAATAATGATAATTGACCCAAAGTTAACAATGAACACACACATGACATGACCTACTGTTGAGGCATTGAGACATAACATGTGTAAAGTGTGTGTTCAGGTAAAAAGGGAAATGGCCAAAAAACCTTACCTCAGGGTCACTTTCAATCTCTCTGTTGGGGATATGGCCGGCCAACACCTTGTATCCTGGCGACAGATGTCTCAGGAATAGCTGGAATTTCACTGGATATATCCTCAACTGCTGGAGGAGGACATGGAATGAGCCATATTGGGGCCTCAGCAAATTGACTTCATGGACCCACAGCCGACTACATCTGTTATGTCGCAACTGCCGCCGACGTAACACGAGGTAGCGAAGCTCCAAGAACAGTGTGTCATCCATGATGCCCACAGAGCCACAATTGACACATAAAATGGCTAATGGCAACACCCCCTAATGACTGGGGCTTCCCACATCATGTGATGTGCTTGGAAAAAGCGTGACATTTGAAACTCCAGCAGTGTGAAGCGGTGTTTGCAAAGCGCTCAGGTTCCAAGTCCATTGGATTGCATTGACCACGTTAACGCAGTCTTAAATTTCCGGTAACACTGCTTTAATGCTGCCAAATTCTAAGTTTTAGACGGAAACCCCCTGAACGCAGGGAGTAATGCTAGTCTGGCCCTAGCCTTATACAGCCAACCATACTGTACCAAAGGTCATAACTAGAACTAAAGTGTAATAAAGCAGTAGGTGCATGTTCACACGGGCCTTATAATAGCAAAAACAACAAGGAAAAATTAGCAGATACCCTAAAAATAAGTAAAAGTAAAATGCTATAATGCATAAAAATAATACATATTTTAATATAAATATAATAATGAACATGCACCTACTGAATGATTACACTTTAGTTCCAGTTCTAGTATTTGGTTCATAATGTTTTGTTGCAGTCATTGCAGTGTGAGGTGTGGCCTGCCTTATGAGCTGGACATTATTTATTTGTGTGTAGCTTCCCATTGCTGGTGCTCTGTTGGTACCCAGGTCCTGGTGTTTCTTTGCCATGCACACGTCGCAGGACACTTGGTAACGTTTTTTACTGCTAGGTAGGGACCGTCCCAATGGGGTCAATATGGTCACGATGGGATGCCTTACGCAGTTTTTTTTATCAAAATAATGACACCAAATACCCTACTTATATGAATCGGGCAGCATGTAACAGTTGTCAAGCTCCCCTTTACATTTTCCTAACATACATTGGTAATTCCAGATAATACTGAAGTCAATCATTAACAGATTTTTTCTTTTTCATGATTGCTACAGCAACTGAAGTAAATAGGAGCAAAGATGCAGTACCCGGGAACCCTTTCTACAAAGTGCAGTAAGAGTACAGAGCTTTGATGTTCTGGGTCTGTTGGTTGTGTAGTTCTAGCAATAGCAAGACCTGCTTTCAGCTTTTGGGGTGTACTTGTTGTTGGACGCCAACACATCTGATATCAATGACCTATCTTGAGAATAGGTAATCAATATTGAAGTTGTAAACCACTCTTTTAACTATTTTCTTTTTGTGCTCAGTTTTTTTTTTTTGCCATCATTTTAGGCAAAATGGGAACAAATTCCAGCAGGCAAGAAGTAACCTGACCCCTAAAATCTTTATTTTAAGGATATATTTAGTATTTTTTAATACTTCCCTAAGTTCCTTTTAAATTTTTAAAGAGGCAAAATAGGTAATTGAAAACAAGGATTGGTTTAATTTCCATATTTACTGGACATTATGACTAGAGATGAGCCACCACCCTAGTGTTCGAATTCTATTTGGTTTGCCGAATTGGGCGTTTGTTCGTCGAATTTTTGTCGAATGTTCGTCGAACGCCGTTGAATCCCATTGAAAACAATGGCAGGCCAACACAAACACATACACAGGGCTGCCACTAGGAATTTCGGGGCCCCTTACTGCCAAAATTTTGGGGCCCCCCTGAGACTCCGCCCAGCCTCCACCCCCTGAGACTCCGCCCAGCCTCCACCCAGTCTCCGCCTCCACGCAGGCTCCGCCTCCACCCAAACATACATTATATATATAGTGAAAAATTGGAACAGCACCAAAAATGACCTCAATTAATGTGCAAAGCTTTCCCAACCAGCAATCCAGAGGGTTCCTTACAATAGAGTAAAGAAAGGAAAAACAGAACAAAAAAATAGAAAAAAGTGGAATTTATTACCCAATGCGTGGCCACTTCATTGGGCTATAAGGTCCACTGTTTTCTATTTTTTTGTGCTGCTTTTCCTTTTTTTACTCTCTCGTATATATACACACATATATATATTACAGACACAGACTTGAGACTGCTGTGGGCTGATTCACTGACCTCTCATCTTCATCGTGCGCTCTGTCCTTGGATCCCAGGCTCGGTCTCGGCGTTGACAGCTTCAGGCGGTTCCTCCTGCGCTGGAGCCTCGGTGATCTTGGCTTTCTGATCTTCGGGATGAGTGGCAGCGTCCTGTGGAGCAGGGTCAGATCCTGTCACCTCATCAGATTCTCCACGCACTACAAGGGAGGGTAACAGACTGTGATGTCATCATCAAGGAAGGGACCTGGACCACCCCCACACAAACATCTGCCATGCCCCTGAGCTGGCAACACAAAGTCCTAGATCAGAGGTGAACAGAGAAATATGGAGGACAGGAGGGAGACGAAGGAGAAAGAACAGAGGGAGATGGAGGATAAAGAGGACAGAGGAAGACTGAGGGGAGAAGGACAGGAGGGGGATAAAGGAGAAGAGGGCAGAGGGAGACAGGGGAAAGAGGGCAGAGGGAGACTGAGGGGAAAGAGGGCAGAGGGAGACTGAGGGGAAAGAGGACAGGACAAAGACTGAGGGGAAAGAGGACAGCACGAAAACTGAGGGGAAAGAGGACAGCACGAAGACTGAGGGGAAAGAGAACAGGAGTGAGACTGAGGGGAAAGAGAACAGGAGTGAGACTGAGGGCAAAGACGACAGGAGGGGGAAGAAGAGGAAAGTGTGCTGGAGGGCCCGGCTCCCTGTGTGCTGGGGGGCCCAGCTCCCTTTGTGCTGGGGGGCCCCCCTTCTCTCCCCTCTCCTAACCTATGTGCAGGTGTGTGGCATAAGCAATCATGCCCTGAGCGCTACCCTCCACCTCACCCTCTGGGGCCCCTGAGCGCTGCCCCCACACACCTTAGCCTCGGGGGTCAGGGGCCCCTGAGAGTGGTCCCCACACCTCAGCCTCGGGGCCCTTGAATGCAGCCCCCACACCTCAGCCTTGGGGCTCAGGGGCCCCTGAGAGCTGCCCCACACTTCAGCCTCAGTGTCCCGAGGCTGAGGTGTGAGGGCAGCTCTCAGGGGCCCCACACTTCAGCCTCAGGGGCCCCTGAGAGCTGCCCCCACACTTCAGCCTCAGGGGCCCCTGAGAGCTGCCTACCCCCACATGTCATCCTAGCGGGCCCCTGGGAGCTGCCCCCACACTTCAGCCTCAGGGGCCCCTGGGCCCCAAGGCTGAAGTGTGGGGGCAGCTCTCAGGGGCCCCTGAGGCTAAAGTGTGGGGGCAGCTCTCAGGGGCCCCTGAGGCTAAAGTGTGGGGGCAGGCAGCTCTCCGGGGCCCCCAAGGCTGAAGTGTGGGGCCCCTGAGAGCTGCCTGCCCCCACACTTTAGCCTCAGGGGCCCTGAGAGCTGCCTACCCCCACATGTCATCCTAGCGGGCCCCTGGGCCCCGAGGCTGCAGTGTGGGGGCAGCTCTCAGGGGCCCCTGAGGCTAAAGTGTGGGGGCAGGCAGCTCTCAGGGGCCCCTGAGGCTGAAGTGTGGGGCCCCTGAGAGCTGCCCCCACACCTCAGCCTCGTGGCTCAGAGGCCCCTGAGAGTGGCCCCCACACCTCTGCCTGCCCCCACATGTCATCCTAGGGGCCCCCTGACCGCTGCCCCCACACCATCCTCGGGGCCCCCTTAGCGCACCGCTGCCTCCCCCCCAGCGCCGAACACGTAGGGGCCCCCCCAGGATGGGTGGGGACACATAGGGGGCCCCCCCAGAATGGATGAGGACATCCATCCTGGGAGCCCCACTTTTGTCCCCATCCATCCTGGGGGCCCCCCATGGGTCCCCATCCATCCTGGGGGCCCCTCATCCATCCTGGGGGCCCCCCATGGGTCCCCATCCATGCTGGGGCCCCCCCCATGCGTCCCTATCTATCCAGGGGGCCCCCTATGTGCCCCCGTCCATGCTGGGGCCCCCCATGGGTCCCCATCCATCCTGGGGGCCCCTCATCCATCCTGGGGCCCCCCCATGGGTCCCCATCCATGCTGGGGCCCCCATCGGTCCCTATCTATCCTGGGGGGGCCCCCTATGTGCCCCCATCCTGATCCCCTGCAGTTAAAAAAAACCCAAAAACAATACTTACCTCACGATCCTCTGCTATCCATCGCACACTGCTGCAGACGCACACAGGAAGCAGAGTGCCGGAGCGATGACGTCATCGCCCGAGACTCCGACCTTCCTGTACGCGCGGGCAGCATCAGCTGTCAGCAGAGGGTGAGGAGGGAGCGGTACAGCGGGAGATCGCTCCCCGCTGTACCGCACAGTGCCACAGACAGGCTAATCATATCGGTGTGATAGCACACCGATATGATTAGCACTAACTCAGGGAGGGGGGCAGCAGCACAGAGGGGTATAGGGGGCGGGGAAAAGGGGGTGGAGCCATGGGTACATGGGGCCCCGGGGGATCTTCCGCCGGGCCAGTCCGCCCCTGCTCCCAGTCCCCCACCTCCATTGTTACTTTACCGGCGGGCGGGCGGCGGCACCGCTTGTCATAGTGTGTGTGACGCTGCAGGCCTGCAGCCGGCGCCGCTGTCTATTACTTGTGTGGGCGGCGCCGGATGCAGCGTCACACACTAGCACTACACTGAGCACTGCTGGCCAAAAGGGGCGGGCCTCCTTGCTCCAACGGCCACGCCCACAGCCAGCACGCCCGGGCCCCCCCCAGCTGTTTGTCTGGCCACGCCCCCTCCATGGAACACCGGGCCCCGTACAGCTGTATGGCCCGTAATGCCGTATTGGCGGCCCTGCACATACACACACATAGAAAACACATAGAAAACACCTTCTAAAGTGTCCAAAGGGTGATAAACTACTCAGAAGATACAACAAACATATGGAAAAGTGAAAAGTATATATAAAATGCCAAAAGAAAAGAGATAGACGAGTAAAAGGAGGAGGAGACACAGATATAGGCATGTCATACCCTTTCAAAATCAGTTTTTACTCCAGTAGTTGTAAGGCATCATGCACACGATGAGTATTTGGTGAGTTTAACTTCAGTTTTTGTAAGGCCATGTTCAGATGATGATTATTTGGTGCATTTCACTTCAGTATCTGTAAGGCCATGTTCAAATGATGATTATTTGGTGCATTTCACTTCAGTATCTGTAACGTCATATTCAGATGATGACTATTTGGTTCATTTTACTTCAGTATCTGTAAAGCCTTGTGCAGGCAATGAGTATTTGGTGCTGTTTTTTACCACAGTATCTGGAAGGCCTCGTACAGGCGATGAGTATTTGGTGGTTTTTTACCTCAGCATCTGTAAGGCATCTGTAAGGCCTCGTGTACACCCTGAGCACTGTGTCACATTTAGGGGACTACAACAAGAGTCTCCATTTTTTCCGAAAATTTGGGCCCAGACACCACTTCAATGGCATCAATTGGACCGCAGTTGCAAGCTTAAAATGGTTGGTGAGGTGACTTTCATACAGCACATTTCAAGCCTTTAGTCTCCCCATTTTATCTGTAAAATTTGTCACCAAAATCTAACTAGAGGCCAAAAAAATCAATAGTTTGAGTAGTTCATGCATGAACCGTCACATGGATATGAAGCAAAAGTCGCAGTGGGAAGATCACTGTGCTTCAATTCGGTCAAGCGGGTCGGGCCAACCACCGTCTGGCCCATCAAGTGCATCCACTGCCTCTTCATCCTCTGTGACTGTGGGGACAGCAGTTACACATGCTTTTGTGGAGCCCCAAGGGACGTGGGGTACTCGGTACCGGACCGATCTGCTGCTGGGGATGTCACTGGTGGCCTGGTCCGGACCGTGTCCCTGGCTCAGCACAATAAAAGGGGAATTATTTACAAGGGATTTGTCACGGGTGACGCCACCCACTTGGTGCGGCCAGTAATGGGGGCCACCGCTGCTGCAGAACCTCCGGGGGTGATGGAATGGCAGCGGGGATGGTATAGTTCCAGTGGGGAGAACTGTATCCCCCGGGGCAGTAAAGGGTAAAGTCTATTGGGGTTATAGATGGTGGGGAAGAGTTGGAGGACACACACTCACGTTTAGTTGATACTGTAATTCCCTTCTTGTCCTGATGCTGCAGAGCTGACAGGCTGGATCTGCAGGGAGGAATTGTCTCTGTGCTGAATCTGGAGCAAAGGTCGCAATCACTACACAGACTCCAAAGTTGTTTTCCAAAGCTTTACTGCTGATATTATTGCAGATTATAGTCCACGGAGTCTGTAATGGAGCTGGGCTCTCTCCCCACACCCTGTCCGGGTCGTTGGCCTCCTTGTGCTGCACTGTGTGTGTGTCCTGAGCTGCTGCTTCAAGCTAAGCTGCTGGGATTCCTCACGTCTCTCTCTGTATGCTGCTGGTACCACTTGGCTAGGCAACTTGGGTCCTCTATGCTGCACTGACCCCTCCTTGTTGCTTCACTCTGGTACTAGGGGGTATCTAGAGATCCCGCTGTTCCTGGATTCACTGTGCTGTGGGTGCCAGACACAGTACCGGATCCGGTGTCCGTCTCTTTGTGCTTACTTCTGGGGCAAGTGAAGGTATCACTCCAGCTCCCAGACGTGTTCCTCTGTCTTTCGTTCTCCTGTTCCTCTGACCCTTGCTAGGTCTGCACTGAGCTAACTCTGCTCTGTGTCCTCTTCTCAGCCCTGCTGCGAGCTGAACTGAGCTCTCCCTCATGGACAAGAGTATATATGGAAGCAGGAGGTGCTCCCTCTATTGCCCAGAGGTGGTAGTGTTTGTCAGTGTGTAGTGGGGGAGAGAACCCATGTGATGTTATTGTGGCACATTAACCCATGGGGTGCCACACTTTTGGATGCAGACCTTCCACCTCTTTACCCGCAACAGCCAGTGTGATTGGAAGGATGTCAGTTCTTTTGGAAGTGGAAACACCTGCTGGTGTTGAGCACTGTCAGACATCAAGAGCACCACCTTTGGATGAAGGCAACATAATTAGGGATGGGCGAATCTACTGGCTAGGACTCGTTACTCTGCGAGTAGTAAGGGACTCGCAGGACTCGGTACTCTGCGAGTTTCCCAGCGTTTACTCGCACAGTAACGAGTCCAATGCAAATCAATGGCAATCCTAGTTTTGTCAGAGACTCTGACAAAACTAGGATTGCCATTGTCTTGCATTGGACTCGCTACTGTTCCAGTGATAGCAGGGAAACTAGCAGAGTAAGAGCTGTCTGCTCTGTGCAGCTCCAGGGTCCTAGAGCCCGCCTGCTGCCTGATGTAGCAGAGCTGAGATTGTTCTCAGTCTGCTCATTCCCTGTGCATAGACATCTATATCTATGCACAGGGGATGTGGCAGAGAGGACATCGCGTTTTGGACTACGTCGGACGGAAGAGGATTTTTTTAATTAAAGATGGAGTCCCTAATGGCTTTTTTTTTTATTTCTAATAAAAGATTTTCTCTGTGTGGTGTTTTTTTTAACCCTTTATTGGAGATTCTTAGTGGCCGGGTCAAACCTGGCCTGACATTAAGAATCCCGGGCTTAATACCAGCTTGTATAACAAAGGTGGCATTAACCCCTTTATTACCGAGGGCTCGGACTCGCTAGAGTCAAGCGATTCCGAGTAATTTAGGACTCGCCCATCACTAAACATAATATGTCTGCCTGCACCTTCCTCACAGACCAACAGTTTGATGGGGACACCCTACTGTCTCAGCACAGCAGCCAGCCCTTGGTCCCTCAGATGTGGACAAGTAAAAGACCATTTCCTCCTAGCCATGACAAAGCTAAGAGGTTGAATTTCACCATCTGCAAGCTGTTGGCTAGAGAAATGCTCCGTCTCCGCCTGTTGTACACAGAGGATTTTTGAGGCCTTGTGTCCGTCGCAGTGCCCCAGTACCAGATGCCCAGTCGCCACTACTTCTCAAGAAAGCTGTGCCTGCGCTACATTGGCATGTTGCACACAACATCACCGCTTCCTTGAGAAACTCTGTGTGTGACAGGGTGCATTTCACCACAGACACTTGGACCAGTAAGCATGGACAGGGGCATTACATGGCTGTGGCTGTGCACTGGGTAACTATGAAGACAGCAGGAGAAGGGGCTGCTGTCCAAGTCTTGCCATCCCCACGAGTTGTGTGTCAATCCTCTGTATGTACAAGTTCCTCCACTGCTTTTGCCTCTTCAACCTTGTCACGGTCCTCCACGTGCACCCAAAGCCTGTCTGGTAATGCCACCCACGTTCTAACTGTGCACAAGGAATCCTGCACACCTCCTTACTATGATGGCAGCAGGGCTCAATGGCATCAGACGGTCTTTAACTTGAAATATCTGGGAAATGTGAGTCACACAGCTGAGGAT
This sequence comes from Allobates femoralis, assembly GCA_033576535.1. Lineage (NCBI taxonomy): Eukaryota > Metazoa > Chordata > Amphibia > Anura > Aromobatidae > Allobates > Allobates femoralis. The sequence goes on along the minus strand of JARQOC010000004.1, from coordinate 349,565,015 downwards.
TTGTGGTCAGCTGTGGAGAATGAGTTTCATCAATGCTTGTCTCCATTGAACCTGCAGCCAGGGAAGGCCGTGTGCGCCAATGCTGCAATGCTGGGTGCAGCCCTCCGCCGGGGCAATGTGACACACGTGCCTTGCATGGCTCACGTCTTAAACCTGGTTGTCCAGCTACACTACCTGCCCTAATGGATTCAAAGAGCTATTATTACTGTGGCCAGATGCTGTAAGAAAGACTTGCACAGCATTGGCACACTCCTGACACACCCCTGCCTGGCAAAACCTAATAGAGACTGCTCTAACCTAGCCCTCAAAAGGGCTGCAATTAAAACTAGCCTCTGCTTCTAAGAAGTAGCCCTAAAAAGGGCAGATATTACTAAGATTTGCACCCTCCCTCCAGTCCCTACTCAATAAACCTATCTATCTAACTTTGTATTCGCTCACTAGCTGACTGAGAGAACACAATTTAGAGTTTGCACTGTTTAGCGCGCGCGCACAGCTGCAGCGGTGCCGTCTAACACCCTGCAGCAGCGATCAGCAAAATGGTGGCGATCGTTAAAATGGCCGAGTCTTATAGGGCTAGGACATGTGACAGACACAGCCAATGAAGACCTTGGTTGTGTGAAAAAATGCACTTTGCAGTGGGGACTGTGATTGGCTAGCAGCCCCACTGTACAAGCTTTAGGAGGAAAAAAAAAAGCGACCTTATTGCTGCAGCTCTGATACAATACAACCCCCCCTGCACACTATACACACAAACTGGATATTAACATTCATTTGCAGTATTAGGGCTAGGTTTAGGGTTAGGAAGATTAAGCTTTTGATGATCGAAACGTTATCGACCATATACTAGAACTGCCGAATTTCAAGCAAATTATTCTAATTCGGTGAATGACTCGAACACCGCCAAAAACAGCTCGAATTTGAGATTGGTGAACAATTCGAATCGAACACCGCTCATCTCTAATTATGACCAAAATTTAGTGACATACTGTTTGGATAACATTAGTGTTATGAATTATCTGGAGTAGAAAACTAGTTTATAAATAAGTAAAATATCAACGAAGAGCCGACAACTGGTTCAGCTTCACTGTAACTAATAGGAATAAGAGGTTGCACCAGAGATTCTGAATGCCCAATAACACTAAAGGCCCCGTCACACCTGGCGACGGGGCTGGGGATGTCGGCGGCGACTGGCGGCTGCGTGCACATTTTTGGCGCCCCGCCAGCGTCGCCATCCCCCATTTACATGGTGTGACATCTCCAGCCCCGCACCGGCGAGCAGACAGGCTGCATCGCCGCCGGGGTGTCTGAAAACCCAGCGGCGATGCAGGACAATGGGAGCCTATGACTCCTATCGCCTGACAGGTTGCCGGCGGCCAGTTACATGGGGCGATGTGTGCACATCGCCCCAGATCGGTCACTTGGTTTCAGAGCACTGCTCTGAAACCAGGCGACCTCCCGGGGGCGCCGACATCGCCCCTTTTCATGAGGCGACATAGGGGCGATGTCGTCCCGTGTGACGGGCCCTTTAGGCTAGGGTCACATTTGTGGTTTTGTTTTCAAAACCAGATCAGGTTTTGTCCATTAAAAATGCCGAAAACCAGATCTGCACCCATAGGCAGCAATACAAAAACCGGATCGCCTTAACTGCCTTGTGTTTACCGGATCCAGTTTTTCAATTTGTGGTAAAAATCATGCAGGCAGCATTTTTCGGACAGGTTGCAATACCGTATACGGCTTTGATAATATGGGTGTCTATGTAAACCGGATCTGGTAACACAAGACACATATGAATGCCTGCATTACCGGATTATAGGAAAGATAAAGGAGACAAAACGAGGCGCAATAGTGCCCTATCAATATGACACTGATTTTGCACTCAGATCACAAAAAGGTACACTAACCTGATCTAGTTGTGTGCACCCACAACTAGTTTTAATAGCATGTAGTTTAAAGCTGCTGCAGGACGTCCACCGCCACGTAGCACGTGTAAAGATATCCAGATCCAGGGATGGTGTATAGACAGTTCGTGCTGCTTGAAATAATCAGTCAAAAGTCTTTAGGTAAAAGACCCCCCTTCTCTATTTCCACCTACGCGTTTCAGTACCACTCCAGGCACCGTCATCAGGGCATCCCTGATGCCCTGATGACGGTGCCCGGAGTGGTACTGACACGCATAGGTGGAAATAAAGAAGGAGGGTCTTTTACCTAAAGACTTTTGACTGATTATTTCAAGCAGCGCGGACTGTCTATACACCATCCCTGGATCTGCATTACCGGATGGTCTACTGCATCCGATCCTGATGCCACATTAAGGGCACATCCAGTACCGTATGCGATTTTAGGGACCGTTTTTCCAGTGGAAAATTAGTATCAAGGCACAGGGTAATACAGGATCCAGTAATAGATGTGGCTACCGGATTGTGCCTTCTAAATGTGACCCTAGCCTTAGGCAGCTTATGACTTTGCACAGAGACAAATGGACTCTCATCTGGCAGCATCGGGCTGATTATGCAAATGAAAATATGATTAAGCTCTGATCAGAGTTTGATCAGAGTGTCAGCATAATGTACTCCAATCCTCTTTGACGAGAGAATCAAAATATCCCATATTTTCCATTCTAAGGCTGTGGTCACAGTTGCCATGCGTTTTTTTTAGTGATTTAACAAAACTCATGCTTTTTTTCATGTCAGCATGAGTTTTGTAAGGCTGGGGTTACACATAAGCCCTCAGTCAGTTTTTGGCTTCAGTTTTGTCTTTTTTTTTTTCTAAGTCCAAAAACTGACAGAAAAACGCATTGGGTGTAATAAACACCCTGTGCGTTTTTCTCTGGAGCTCAAAACATTGCCCTGTCCGTTTTTGAGCCAAAAACGCAGTAAACAGCGTTTTTGGCATCAGTTAAAAAACGCATGCGTTTTCATGCGTTTTTTTTAACATGGGGCCCTATGGGAAACGCATGCGCAAACGCATGGCATATATAGCCACTTGCGTTTGCGCATGCGTTTGCGCACATTCGTTTTTTCTGAAAAAAATGACTAAGTCCAAAAACGTACAGGAGTGCAGGAGACACAAAAAGCAACCTATAAAAAACGGATTGGTGATGAAAAGGACTTCCAAAAACGGATTTCTATGTGTAACCCCAGCCTAAGGTGTGTGATGGCTCCCTGCGTTTTTGGCTGCGTTTTTGAATCTGCACCTAAAAATAGTGCTTGTAGTATTTTTTTGTGCGTTTTGAAAAACGCATGCGTTTTTGTAGAAAACGCATGCGTTTTTATAACATGGGTTCCTATGGGAAACGCATGCAAAAACGCATGTACACTTAGTACCTTTTAGTGCCATTCAAAAACGCATGCGTTTCCCATAGGAGCCCATGTTAAAAAAACGAATGCGTTTCCGGAAACGCATGCGTTTTTTTAACATGGGCTCCTATGGGAAACGCATGCGTTTTTGAATGGCACTAATTGTACATGCGTTTTTGCATGCGTTTTCCATAAGGCCCCTTATTAAAAAACGCATGCGTTTTTGGATATGCTCCAAAAACGCATGGGACAGTCACACATGCTTTTTGGCTATTTAGGCATGCATTTTTTAACATGGGGGCCTATGGGTGCGTTTTTAGGCTGGGGTCACAGTTGCCATGCGTTTTTTTTTAGTGATTTTACAAAACTCATGCATTTTTTCATGTCAGCATGACTTTTGTAAGGTGTGTGATGGCTCCCTGCGTTTTTGGGTGCGTTTTTGAATCTGCACCTAAAAATAGTGCTTGTAGTATTTTTTTGAGCGTTTTGAAAAACGCATGCGTTTTTGTAGAAAACGCATGCGTTTTTATAACATGGGTTCCTATGGAAAACGCATGCAAAAACGCATGTACAGTTAGTACCTTTTAGTGCCATTCAAAAACGCATGCGTTTCCCATAGGAGCCCATATTAACAAAAACGCATGCGTTTCCGGAAACGCATGCGTTTTTGTTAACATGGGCTCCTATGGGAAACGCATGCGTTTTTGAATGGCACTAAAAGGTACTAACTGTACATGCGTTTTTGCATGCGTTTTCCATAGGAACCCATGTTATAAAAACGCATGCGTTTTCTACAAAAACGCATGCGTTTTCTACAGAAACGCATGCGTTTTTGGATATGCTCCAAAAACGCATGGGACAGTCACACATGCTTTTTGGCTATTAGGGCATGCGTTTTTTAACATGGGGGCCTATGGGTGCGTTTTTTACATGCGTTTTTGAAAACGCAGGTCTCCAAAAATGCATGTGAAAAATGGTACTGTGACCCCAGCCTTACATGCATTTTTGAAAACGCAGGTCTCCAAAAATGCATGTGAAAAATGGTACTGTGACCAGAGCCTAAGAGTCGGTAAAGGGTGGCAGGAGATGCGGTAGTCATTGGGTGAGTATTGTTCTTAGCAATGCCCCCTGTTATGCTTGATCCACCAAAAGAAAAAAAGGAACTGTTCAGCATTCCTGTGGGTGGTGGGTCAGCAAACAACCCCTTAAATTGGCTAAATATGACTGAAGCTTCTTTTTCCTCCCAATTTTGTTTCTGCACATACCACATTCCCCTGCTGAACTGGAGGACTCCAGTGCTGCATGGGGTTTACCTGCCTTTTACTATGGACTGTGCCCAATGTGTAATCTAACTATGGACTTGTTTTTTTCCCTATGGACTTGGTCCTGTGTTTTCCGTCCCCAGGCAGCATAAAAACCAATTTTCAGGCCATGTTATATGATATAAAAGAGACTGGTGTTCACAAAGGGGGAAGGAGGGACAACAAATGGACCAAAGTGTCTACTGGTTCAATAAGTGTTTGCAACATTTGAGGGACTATTCCCAGGGAAAGGTTTCTCATGTACGAGCCCCTGTGGACTTTGGGCTCTTGTTGGCCTGAGGGCCTGTTTTGTTAAAACTGAATGAACTATCTGTTCTGGAGTCCCAGCGAAGTTAGACAAGGGTTATGCGAACCTGTAAGAAGACCACAGCCTTGGAGTGCATTTGAACAAAGACTGTTAGGCTGTGGTCACAGTTGCCATGCGTTTTTTTAAGTGATTTAACAAAACTCATGCTTTTTTTCATGTCAGCATGAGTTTTGTAAGGTGTGTGATGGCTCCCTGCGTTTCCGGAAACGCATGCGTTTTTGTTAACATGGGCTCCTATGGGAAACGCATGCGTTTTTGAATGGCACTAAAAGGTACTAACTGTACATGCGTTTTTGCATGCGTTTTCCATAAGAACCCTTGTTATAAAAACGCATGCGTTTTCTACAAAAACGCATGCGTTTTCTACAGAAAAACGCATGGGACAGTCACACATGCTTTTTGGCTATTAGGGCATGCGTTTTTTAACATGGGGGCCTATGGGTGCGTTTTTTACATGCGTTTTTGAAAACGCAGGTCTCCAAAAATGCATGTGAAAAATGGTACTGTGACCCCAGCCTTACAGACTTGTATGGTTTAGAATAACCATGTTCTTCAGAGGCAGGAACACAGTCACCTTTTTACATTCCTCCCCTTTGAACATGGTTGTCCTTGACCATATAAACCTGTAAGACACAAAAACTCTGCACACCACATACTAAGAAAAATCCTCGCCAACAACAACCATGACCTTGTCACTCTTTCCACAGAAATTGGGCTGCACTCAGATGTCATCCGATGTTTCCCATGCACTCATTGACTTGCATTGCTTCCATTCAAATATTGGATGAATCTCAGACATGGAGCAATTTTTTTCCTCAGACAGACACTGACTGAGGAAAAAATCTGGCATGTGAGGGGCCCTGTAAGCATTGATCTGAGTGCAATCCAATGTTTTGTCACATTGCACTCCTAAAGAAGATACGGCCATCTTGCCCCTGCCCTTCGACTGCTTTATTGACTTGATATACTGTTTATACTGGAGTTGCTGCATGCAGTACATATCAGCAGCTCAAATAACCATTAAAATATGGGTTTGTAGAGCAATTGAACATTTTCTGACATTTGCCCCACAGATTGCAGCTGTACTGGGGGTCCTAGCAGCTGGCTCATAGTTTTTTCTAACAATATTATCTAGAATAATAGATGAACCAGACAGTTCAAGCTTTTCTTATATTTCAGACATTCATTCCTTTGATCAGTAGCTACAAATAGAGTAATTGACACAAATAATAATCTAATAAACCTCCTAGTTTGATCGCTTGATGGTTCATATAAAGGCCATCTTCAACAATCTCTCCATAAGAAAACATTCTTGACTGAGATTTGGCTATGCTTCAGTAACTCGTAATTTAACACGTACAGTAAAATAAGTTTCTGTGTCTCAGGCTTTAATATAACAGTTATAATGCTTGAGCTATATCTTTAGTTACAAAATACTTCTCAAAGTTCTGTTTTGTAGTAAACTAAATAGAGTTGGAAGGAATGACAGCTACTGTGGAAAATGAAGATTATTCTATTTAAATGAAGTAAAAAAAATCATTAAGGTGGCCTAAAAAGCTACTTAATGGAAAAAATCTAATAAAGCTAATAAATTATTAGCCAGAAAATTAAAAGGTCTACTACTAATATCGCAGATTACATCTGAAAAGACACACAAGTGCTGATGTATAATCATCTGGAGATTAAATTAACCTTTCAAAGATATTGCAGAAGATAAGCAAAACATTATTAGACAATGATATTGAAAACGCTCTACAACACACATGTGTGTTATGTATTCCTGTGCAGTAAAAACTTGGCTGCTCTGAATTCGCTCGTACCTAGCGCCAACCAACAGCAGATATTGGAATATTTTAAGAAGAACTGAGAGACCGGATTACTATAGGATCAAATCCTATGAATTTAATATCAGCACTAAACTTTTGATCCGCCACAAGATAGATGATCATGAATAGCTTACTCAACAGACAGCTGCATTCACCTAGAAGAAATACAAATATATGGACATTTTTTGGTTTGGGGTATAAATAATAAATGCTACTATATATCCTGCCCTGTATATATATATATATATATATATATATATATACATATATATATACAGTGTTGGCCAAAAGTATTGACACCCCTGCAATTCTGTCAGATAATACTCAGTTTCTTCCTGAAAATGATTGCAATTACAAATTCTTTGGTATTATTATCTTCATTTAATTTGTCTTCAATGAAAAAAACACAAAAGAGAATAAAGCAAAAAGCAAAACATTGATCATTTCACACAAAACTCCAATAATTAGCCGGACAAAAGTATTGCCTAATACTTGGTTGCACAACCTTTAGCCAAAATAACTGCGATCAACCGCTTCCGGTAACCATCAATGAGTTTCTTACAATGCTCTGCTGGAATTTTAGACCATTCTTCTTTGGCAAACTGCTCCAGGTCCCTGATATTTGAAGGGTGCCTTCTCCAAACTGCCATTTTTAGATCTCTCTACAGGTGTTCTATGGGTTTCAGGTCTGGACTCATTGCTGGCCACCTTAGAAGTCTCCAGTGCTTTCTCTCAAACCATTTTCTAGTGCTTTTTGAAGTGTGTTTTGGGTCATTGTCCTGATGGAAGACCCATGACCTCTGAGGGAGACCTGGCTTTCTCACACTGGGCCCTACATTATGCTGCAAATTTGTTGGTAGTTTTCGGACTTCATAATGCCATGAACACGGTCAAGCAGTCCAGTGCCAGAGGCAGCAGAGCAACCCCAAAACATCAGGGAACCTCCGCTATGTTTGACTGTAGGGACCGTGTTCTTTTCTTTGAATGCCTCTTTTTTTCTCTTGTAAACTGTATGTTGATGCCTTTGCCCAAAAAGAGAGAACATTCTTCCAAAACGTTTTAGGCTTTCTCAGGTAAGTTTTGGCAAACTCCAGCCTGGCTTTTTTATGTCTCGGGGCAAGAAGTGGGGTCTTCCTGGGTCTCCTACCATACAGTTCCTTTTCATTCAGACACCAATGGACAGCACGGGTTGACACTGTTGTGCCCTCGGACTGCAGGGCAGTTTGAACTTGTTTGGATGTTAGTCGAGGTTCTTTATGCACCATCCGCAAAATCTTACGTTGAAATCTCTCGTCAATTTTTCTTTTCCGTCCACATCTAGGGAAGTTAGCCACAGTGCCATGGGCTTTAAACTTCTTGATGACATGGTAGACACAGGAACATTCAGGTCTTTGGAGATGGACTTGTAGCCTTGAGATTGCTCATGCTTCCTCACAATTTGATTTCTCAAGTCCTCAGACAGTTCTTTGGTCTTCTTTCTTTTCTCCATGCTCAATGGGGTGCACACAAGGACACAGGACAGAGGTTGAGTCAACTTTAATCCATGTCAACTGGCTGGAAGTGTGATTTAGTTATTGTCAACACCTGTTAGGTGCCACAGGTAAGTTACAGGTGCTGTTAATTACACAAATTAGAGAAGCATCACATGATTTTTCTAAGGGTGTCAATACTTTTGTCCACCCCCTTTTTTATGTTTGGTGTGGAATTATATCCAATTTGGCTTTAGGACAAATCTTTTTGTGTTTTTTTTCATTGAAGACAAATTAAATGAAGATAATAATACCAAAGAATTTGTGATTGCAATCATTTTCAGGAAGAAACTGAGTATTATCTGACAGAATTGCAGGGGTGTCAATACTTTTGGCCATGACTGTACAGTATATGTATATACTGTATGTATATCTATAGATACAGGGTGGGCCATTTATATGGATGCACCTAAATAAAATGGGAATGGTTGGTGATATCAACTTCCTGTTTGTGGCACATTAGTATATTGGTGGTGGAAAACTTTTCCAGATGGGTGGTGACCATGGCGGCCATTTTGAAGTTGGCCATTTTGGATCCTACTTTTTTTTTTTTCAATGGGAGGAGGGTCATGTGATACTTCAAACTTATTGAGAATTTCATAAGAAAAACAATGGTGTTCTTGGTTTTAATGTAACTTTATTTCTTTCATGAGTAATTTACTAGTTTGTGACCACTTATAAAATGTGTTCAAAGTGCTGCCTATTGTGTTGGATTGTCAATGCAGCCCTCTTCTCCCACTCTTGACACACTGATAGCAACACCACAGAAGAAATGTTAGTACAGGCTTCCAGTATCCGTTGTTTCAGATGCTGCACATTTTGTATCTTCACAGCATAGAAAATTACCTTCACATGAGTGATGAGGCAAACTTGTTTGTGAATGGTGAAGTTAACAAACAAAACCACCGCTATTGGTCTGACACTAACCCACAGTAGATAGATCCCGCGAAGACTATTGGAACAAAACATTGATGGTATGGTGTGGTATATGGTGCACAAATATAGTGTGGCCATTCTTCATCAATGGAAACCTCAGTGCCACTGGATATCTGAATCATGCAGCAATTTCATGATTCTAAAAGTACAAGAATAGCTGCTCCGTTACTGCCAAAAACTGCTAGGTTTTTTTTTTGCTTGTTTGTTTTTTCAATGCAAAGATCCTAGATCTAAAATGGACTATTGCTATGATCACAACAATCACAGCAGTATAAAAACATTGAGGACTTCCCTGAACTGAACTGAACTGAACTAAACTGAACTGAACTGAACATGTGGTCATAGCCTTAGATGCACACAAATTCTTTAAGGCTAGGTTCACATTGCCGTTAGCAGTGCGTCTGGATGGATGCATGCGCTTTCAGCTGCATTAAAGCTATGAAACGATAGCGTGGCGCCCCGGGGTCCGGTAATCACATTACAAGCTTGGAGGCAAGGAATTCACCAGGTGAAGCACACATATAACATATCCGAAGCTGGGCCTGTAGGGGGAGCTCTAACCACTGACGTCAGTAGAGGTCCCCTAGATATGCAGGTGCAGGGGGCGGAGCTAGTCACTTCCTGTCAGGATAGCTGAGGTGACAGTTGAGCAGAGCAGAAGGAGGAGAGGAAAGTGATCTTGGGGACAGGAGTCATGTTAGGCCATTCCAAGGAAACTGACAGTGTGTGGAGCCCATAGCGAGGGCCTGAGGAGGAGAGAAGGAAGATCTGGGAGTGGTAGTAGTGCCAGCAAGCGCAGAATTAAGTATAGTACGGTCACCGGAGACCGAGATTGTAAGGGATTATACACCCAACGACCAAATCCAGAGAATGGATAGGTATACACTGCCCTGTTCACTTTAAATCTAAAGAAACACAGCCGCACTACAGAGCCCAGGAGAGCTATGGGCGCTGCCCATAGATCTACTGTAAATGTCTTCAGAACCTCGGACAGCGCACATACTGTAGCTACAATAGCTATAGTATGCGCACTGCTCTCAGAGGAGCCCGGCGCCTTCATTGATAAAACTGTACAGCAGCTGACAGGAGCCGGCTGCTGTACATAAGTGAATAAAGCATTATATGCCCACCTGAGTGGGTGGGAGGTCTCTAGGCGGATTGGGCACCCCCTAGAGACCTTATAGCAACATTTAATAATAGAATTAAAAGTTTACACACACACAGAACAGTTTACTCATCTCTGTGGCAGCAGGGATGAGCAAATTATCCGGTAACCGGATAGCTCAGCATTACACATCCTGAGTAATCTGGTTACCGGATTGCGGCTTCAGCAATCTGGTTCCTGGATTGCTGGTTGTCTGAAGCCAATTGCGTTCACCGCATCCGGATCTGGATGTGGTGAACGCAATTCTATATTTAAGTGTGACCCTAACCTAACTTACATCACTATGACTCTCCGTCACACAGGCCCACCATACTTCTATCTTTCCCATCACACTCATATCTTGGGAATGCAAATATGACTGCCGCAGGAACATGTTATGAAGACATCGGGACGCTGGAAGTGAATGACTGTTGGGACTACGATGTGATGCACAATAAAGCATACTGACGCTCTGTCTGCATCATTATAGTCAATGACTCCGCCAGTGCATATGCCTATGGAACCACTGAATGTTGTGGCAAATGCTTTATGAACCCAGTCTGAGCACCTTGCATGACCTGCCTTTCCTGCAGCATCTTCCGCCGTAAGTTCCAAACTTTAACTGAGGGTCCTTGCTTGATTCATGAGAAGAGCTGTTCTTAAGCAGGTTTACATGTCTGACCATATCGAGCATGTGAGCTTTATGAGCATGCTTTGTTGTAAAAAAGGAGTATTGGAGTACTCGAATTTCTAAGTTTGACTTGAGGCATGCGTTTAAAACTAAAATACTGTATCACCGATTTACATAACATGTACATTATCTTGTCAAGATGTTTCTATCTGTTTCATAAAGGTGACTTTAAAGATGTACTTGAGCTAGAATCCCAAAGGTTTATAATTTTTATAATCTTAGATGTTGAACATCAGAATGTTTACCTTCCCTTTTGCTTAGATACATACGACTAGAGTCTTTAATTGTCTGGATTATTATAGTTGTAAAAATTGCATGTCTAGTAGATCTTTTGTTACATCAGATGTATTATCATATTCGATGTCTATAATTAATTTGTTGCCAATTTAAAACTAATAAAAATTATTGAAACATAAAGGTGACTTTACAACTCATTCTTTTATCAGTGTGCATCTCTCTGAATTGCCTTATCTGCTGATTTTGTCCATTTGAACAAAACACATTAATCAACCACCCACTTGGATGACAGTGATCTATTACTAACCGACCACATACCTGCACGGGAACACACAATGTAGCTAATGCAAGCTTTTTTTATTTTATTGTTTTGGAATTCCTTGTAATTGCTGAACCCTCGGGTGTTCGCACTTTATAGCATTTGTGAAGACAAGGTCGTCTCTATACATGTGCCAGAAGAAAGAGTAACATCATGCATAATTTTCTTCGAAATCAAAACTAAATTTGATTAATAATTACATAAGATGTGCTGAGAGCAATAATTAGAATTTTACTAACATTCAACTTACAGGGTAGCTTCCATTATGTGTCTGAAAGAAAGGTTTCTTCCTTCTGGAGGAGAGCTACTTTGCATGCTCCCTCTTAGGTCAGGGTCACATTTACGTTTTGACCCTAGCCTACCGGATTGCGGTTTAAACATAGTACTTTTCCCAGCACCGCATAGCGTTACCGCAGACAGGGTTTCCTGTGCGGCGCTGTAAAGTGCACTCCCAGCAGCTGCCTGTGCGACAGGTTGGGAAGGTAAATATCGGGTTACTAGAGGTAGCGTTATCCAGCACCGCATAGTGGTAACGCTATGCGGTGCTGGGAAAAGTACTATGTTTAAACCGCAATCTGGTAGGCTAGGGTCAAAACGTAAATGTGACCCTAGTCTTAGAAATTATTGTCTTAAAAACTCCTTCAGATGAATTATTTCTAAAGGACTATATATATACTAGATGGTGGCCCGATTCTAACGCATCGGGTATTCTAGAGTATGTATGTAGCTTATTTATGAAGATTTAAGAATAATGCAAAGCGAAGCAGGGTTTAAATCCTGCACAAATATTGCTGATTGCTGGCAACCAATCAGCAAAGTGTGGTTAAAATCTCGCACCAATTTGCGGGCGGACTCTCCCTGTTGCTGATTGGTCATGGGCGACTGGCCTGACCAATCACCAACGCAGGATTTGCGTTATAGACAAACAGACAGAAGTAGACAATTATATAGTAGCCACCTACAGCAGTACCGTTGTGCAGCGGTGCCAGTGTGTAGCAGTGACCATGTCCAGGAGAGGGCCAGGGGACAGCGGCCAAGTGTGGTCAGGAGGGGGCCGGGGAACAGCGGGCAGGAGGGGGCCGGGTAAGAGTGGCCGGGTGCGGGCAGAAGGGGGCCGGGGAAGAGCGGCCGGGTGCGGGCAGGAGGGGGCCAGTGAAGAGTGGGCAGAAGGGAGCGGGGAGGGGGCCCCTCCTGCCCGCACCCAACCGCTGTTCCCCGGCCCCCTCCTGCCCGCAGCAGAGTGCTTAGCAGAGTATACAATAAAATATTTAGAGACACGTATATTTGATATGAGCACAAATTATTTTTTGGGCATTTATTATTATATTTATTGCATTTGATGGACCCTTATGATATAGCTGTATTCTATTAATAGGAAGGCCACCGAGAACCCATGGATCCCTGGCCACCCATTAAAGGCTGAGGGCAGGCTCACCAGCCTGGGTGGACATGGTATCAGATATCTTGTTGTGTGAGGATGAGATCATGCTGCTGGAAGGGTGAGGGTTAATGGAAGGTGTTGCTCCTTGTGTGGATGTGGCTAAGTAGGGGTAGCAGTAGGGAGACCTGTATCAGGTAATGACCTACTAAGCACTGAAGCACTTTAGACACTTTATAGTGTATATTGCACGTTATTCATATTAATAATACCAGGACGCCGGGATTAAGATGAGAATGCCCCTACCAAGATGGCTGATGATGGGGAAGCGGCAGTGCGCATGCGCGGGACGCGCAAGATGGCGCTGGGCCCCTTCCGAGGTTGTCATGGATATGGGGAGGTTCGGCGTGTGTGCGCAAAAGTGCGCACTTGCACTGGGCATGCCCGAACTGTGTATATATATATCCGGGACACCAAGAGCACATGTGAAGCAGTAATGGATTATGGTAAACCACATTAACTGTACCAATTATGAGGATATAGTAATTGTGATGCTTATTGATATGGCGCTTGGACTTCCTAATGCACCTATAACACTAGCATCTGTGGATGTAATGAGTGGAACACTAACAAGGGTTTGAATAAGTGTGCAGAGCCACATTAAGAGATACTAGATGGGGGCCCGATTCTAACGCATCGGGTATTCTAGAATATGTATGTAGTTGATATACTGTGACTGACAGAACTTGTTCAGTGAACTTGAGTGAACTACACCGCTCCTCATGTCACCACTCCTCCGTCTCTCCTTCTGTCACCACTCCTCCTGTCACCACTCCTTTGTCTCTCCTCCTGTCATTCTCCTCCTGTCCCCACTCCTCCTGCCACTGCTCCTCTGTCTCTCCTCCTGTCCTTGCTCTTCCTGTCCCCATTCCTCAATCTGTCCTCCTGTCACTGCTCCTCCGTCTCTCCTCCTGTTACCGCTCCTCCTGTCACCGCTCCTCCAGTCCACGCTCCTCCATCTGTCCTCCTGTCACTGCTCTTCCGGTCACCACTCCTCTGTTTCTCCTCCTGTCACCGCTCCTCCTGTCCCCGTTCCTCCATCTCTCCTCCTGTCCCCGATCCTTCTTCTCTCCTCCTGTCACCGCTCCTCCATCGCTCCTCATGACTCTGCTCCTTCTGTCACTGCTCCTCCTGTCACCGCTCCTCCGTCTCTCCTCCTGTAACCGATCCTCGTGTCCCCACTCCTCCGTCTCTCCTCCTGTCACTGCTCCTCCTGTCACCGATCCTCCTGTCACCGCTCCTCTGTCTCTCCTCCTGTCACTCTCCTCCTGTCCCCACTCCTCCTGCCACCGCTCCTCTGTCCCTCTTCCTGTCCCTGCTCCTCCTGTCCCCATTCCTCCATCTGTCCTCCTGTCACCGCTCCTCCATCTCTCTTCCTGTCACCGCTCCTCCTGTCACCGCTCGTCCTCTCACCGCTCCTGCTGTCACCGCTCCTCCTGCCGTCTCTCCTCCTGTCACTGCTCCACCTGTCCCCGCTTCTCCATCTCTCCTCCTGTCCCTGCTTCTCCTGTTCTCGCTCCTCCGTCTCTCCTCCTGTCACCGCTCGTCCTGTCACCACTCCTCCTGTCACCGCTCCTCATGTCACTGCTCATCCTGTCACCGCTCCTGCTGTCACCATTCCTGCTGTCACCGCTCCTGCTGCCACCACTCCTCCGTCTCTCCTCCTGTCACCGCTCTTGCGGTCACTGCTTCTTCTGTCGTCTCTCCTCCTGCCATCTCTCCTCCTGTCACTGCTCCTCCGTCTCTCCTCCTGTCACTGCTCCTCCTGTCCCACTCCTACATCTCTCCTCCTGTCACCGCTTCTCCATGTCTCTTCCTGTCACTGCTCCTCTGTGTCTCCTCCTGTCATCGCTTTTCCTGACATCGCTTTTCCTGTCATTGCTCCTCGTGTCCCTGCTCCCCCGTCTCTCCTCCTGTCACTGATATTGCTGTTCCTGCTCCTATGCCTCTCCTCTTGTCCTCACTCCTGTTTCTCCTCCTGTTTCTACTGCTATCGCATCGGGAGGGTGGAGTGTTTGCGCTGTCTCTCGTCTCTTTGCCTGTCTCCCCCGTCTGCGCCCCCTGCTTCTATGCCTGTCTCTCCACACCCAACTGTCTCTATGCCTTTCCCCTGCATCCCCTGGCTTTATGCTTGCTTCAATGCCTCTATGACTGTCCCCCTGCCTCTATACCTGTCCCCCTGTGCCTCTCTGCCTATCTTCTTGCGCCTCTATGCCCGTCTCCCTGTGCCCCCTGCTTCTGTGCCTGTCCTCCTGCCTCTGTGCCTGTCCCCCTGCGTCTCGTGCCTTTGTGCCAGTCCCCCTGCCACTCTGCCTGTCCCCCTGCGCCTTTGCCTGTCCCCCTGCCTCTGTGCCTGTCCCCCTGCCTCTCTCCCTGCGCCCCCCTTCCTCTGTGCCTGTCTCCCTGTGCCCCCCTGCCTCTGTGCCTGTGTCCCCCTGCCTGTCTCCCTGCCACTTAGCCTCTCCCCTTGCATCCCCTGCCTCTGTGGCTGTTCCCCTGCGCCCCCACCCCCTTTTTGCCTGTCTCCCTGCACATCCTTGTCTCTGTGCCTGTCTCCCTGCACCCTCCTGGCTCTCTGCCTTTCCCCCTGCGTCTCTCTGCCTGTCCCCCTGCACGTCTGTCTGTCCCCCTGTGCCACCTGATTCTGTTCTTGTCTCCTTGCTCCCCTTTGCCAGTCCCCCTGCTTCTGTGACTGTCCCCTTGCGCCCCCTGTCTCTCTGTCTGTGCCCTTGTCTCTGTGCCTGTCCCCCTGCACATCTCTACATCTTCCCCTGTGCTGCGACCTCCCCACTCATTCCCCCTCCGGTGTCACCCACACCTGGCATTACCGATGGCAGCTGCTAAAGGCTCCAGGAAGACACTCTCACTCTGTGGAGTCGGTCATGTGACACGGCCTGTGTGAAGTCACATCAGCCCGCCCTGTCACATGACCGACTCCACACAGTCTCTTCCTGAAGCCTTCAGCAATGCATCCTGGTAATGCCAGGCGGGGGTGACACCGGAGGGGGGGAGAGGGGGGAGGACAGAAGATGTGGGGGCGGGGGGACCGGGGGGCCACAGGGAGCACAGGCAGGAGGAGTGGGGGGGCTTTGAGGAGAGCGCGCCTCGTGGCTCTTTTGCATACTGGCCACTTCCGTCTGTGGCGCTAGATTTCGGCCTCAGACAGAAGTGGCCATTAGACAATTATATTGTAGATGGTGTATATTGTAATTAGGTTATTAATATTGTAAAGGAAATTATGTCAGAAGTGAATAAATTGTGTGGCAGACCAAGGGTGGTTGCCGGACAAAGAGCACTTGGTGCTCGAAACGTCGCCACAACTGGTGCCAAATGCTGGAATAAAGACCCTTTGACTGACATCAACTTGGAGTGCTGCGAACTTTTTGAAATCAGATAGATAGATAGATAGATAGATAGATAGATAGATAGAGCATCTCACACAGTCTAGCAAAGCTGTATTCCAGGGGTTTCAAACTAAAATTTGCTCTTGAGTCACTTAGAAAAATCACATTATAGCATAGACTGCATTACTAAATATAGGCTGGGGCTAAATGGTGACTTTGTCTGTGGCAGAGGTAAAGCAGCCAACATTTACTAGGTGCATTAGCTACATTATAGTGTCATAAAAGTAAATAGCATCGCATTTTAATACTAAGGCTAAGGGGTACTTCACACACAGCGATATCGCTAGCGACATCACTGCAACGACACAGGTTTAGCAGGTAGCAGCGACCTTGCCAACAATATCGCTGTGTGTGACACGCACCAGCGATCTGTTCCCCAGAGATTGCTGATTGGTAACGAATGGCCTGGACCATTTTTTGATCGGCGATCTTCCGCTAGCCAGGCTGCATCGCTGTGTGTGACAGGCAGATTTACCAGCGATCCCCAGTCTGCGCCCGAGACCCTGAATGATCCCAACGACCGTCGGGTGTCGGCCGCAGAATGGCGAACGCTGGTAAGTCTGCCTGTATGACATCTCACCAGTGACCACGTAGCGACGCACCAGCGATCCCGGCCAGGTCGGATCATTGTCGGGATCGCTGGTGCGTCACTACGTGTAACGGGGCCCTAAGGGTAGGCCTCAAGAAAATTAGGTCTAGGTCCATATTAAAAGGCCAGTTAGAATGGCAAGTGGAATCCCTGAAATAGGGATCCAAAAATATTAGGGCAATACCCTTAAGAGAATAAATTAAAAGGAGGGCTTTAATAGACTTTATTGAAGTCCAGAAAAATAGGAGTACAACACTGTTCAGCGCATGGTCTGGTGTCCAGCGGTAACACTACAAGCAGGGTAGCTGCCTCTTGGTCATCAGATGAGTGGCACTACACAGGCAAGATCATGGCCTTAGCAGGTCTTATGCACAGTGCACGGGGATAGTGAAATACTCCAGAGTTCCCCTCAGTCACGGTTTCTGGTTTTGTCATTAGTCACTGGGAATGAAAATCACTGCTTGTTGCTTTTCCACAGATCGCGTTGGTGCAAGCCACGTGTTTAAAACCCCTACCCCCTGACAAATAGAACTAATTGAAATCAGTGCTACATACAGATAGATGTCTGTAATGTGTCTAAGAACACTAGGCTGCACATAAGGTTAGACCTCATTCACATATTAAGTTGTAGGAGTTTTTTGCATGCAAGAAAAAAATATGATCTTTTTTCATCAGTGTGCTAGTTCTAATTTTCAGCCAACAGTCTATTTATAAATTTTAGGCATCAGCGTAGCTTTCGTTATTCTCATAAGAATATAAAGAATGCACTCTTACCTTTTAAAACAGACTGCTAAAACACAAAATATTACTAGCGAATTTATTTAACTTCTAAAACAAGCATTCTTCCCAAGGGGAGAGCTGTCAGTATGTGAAATAGCACTTGGCTCAAAGCTAGAACAGTGGGAATGATTTAGGCAATGAGAGAAACAATTAATAAACATCCATAATTAACATTACTGTCACAGAAAGAAAATAACAGCTATTATGCTTCCTGAAGGAACAGATGAATCTTTTCTTCTTTCACCCAATATATGCAATAAATCTATGAAAACCAAAAATGTACAGCATGTCAAGGCATGCAGAAAATTACATTGTTACATATGAGGAATTGAATCTGAATAGAGGGTTTCCTAACAAGTCTCATTAGAAGAGACTCTACTAATCAGCAAGACATGGTAAAGTACACACAAAGTTAAAGGGAACCTATCAGGTCCCCTAGGCACCCAAACCATGAGCAGTTCTGTGCACATATCTATAACCCCAGACTAACAGTCCCTTTCTGTAGTAGCATCCATAAATAGATCAATAGTAAAAGTATTTCTAAAGACCGTTTATGAGATGCTAATTAGGGCTATAACTAGTTGAGGGGGTCTTAATTATCTCGAGTACTCAGCCCACTTAGACTGATATTACACCCCTATGGGCGTGTTAACATGCTTTATCACTACAGTGTCAACTGCATCTCTATATAAAGCCGCGCGTGCGATCAGCTTTGTACCACTCAGCATTGAGTGTCTCTGACACAGAGTATATTTACCCTGACTTCAGAGAGGCTCACTGCACATTATTGGAAGTAGTCCATACTTCCGGTCATGTGTACTACTCTGAAGGTGAGTGTACACGTCCTGGCTTCAGATAGACATGGTGCACATGACCAAAAGTGCGAACGACTTACAGTCATGTGCAGTGAACCTCTCTGAAGCCGGGGTGCATGCCCTCAGCATCAGAAATGCTCAATACTGGGAGGTACAAAGCTGTGCTCATGCGCAACTTTGTATAGAGATGCAAATGACACTGTGGTTGTAAAGCATGTTATCACTCCCACTAGCCAACATATTCCGCTGCGCTTCACAATTCAGAATCATAAACAAACAGTCATAAGAAACAGTTTTGGAAAACAGAATGATTAAAAAGCAAAAAATAATGATGACCCTGCTTGCAAGAGCTTACAATGTACAATAAGGTGGGGTGACACAAAGTACATGGGCTTATTTACAATCATGGTCCAGCCATTTTGAGGTTGTGGAATAGATTAGAGCAGAGTAAGTGGCCATCAGCCAATCTGTGTAGAGGTTTTGGGTTTGATAAAGTTTGACAGTTATGTTCAGGGAAGTAGTGGATAACATGTGTCTGAATGACTTTGATTAGGGAGAATGATAGGCTGCCCTAAAATATGTGTTTTTAGGGAACGCCTGAAGCTAAGTCAGTTGTGGGTAGTCCTAGTTTCTTGGGGTAAAGCATTCCAGAGAATTGGTGCATCTCTGGAAAAGTCTTGTAGCCGGGAATTGGAGGTTCGGATTAGTGCAGATGTTAGTCTAAAGCCACTCCCAGAGCGCAGATATGGGAGGGATGATAGGCAGAGATGAGGGTGTAGAGGTAGGGTGGTGCTGCACCGTGAAGAGCTTTGTGGGTGAGAACAAGCAATTTGAATTGGATCTTATAGTGTATGAGCAGCCAGTGCAATGACTGGCACAGAGCGCAAACATCTGATTAACGTTAGCCAGATAGGTGACCTTGGCTGCTGCATTAAGGATGGACTGTAGAGGGGAAAGTCTAGTGAGGGTGAGGCCAATTAATAAAAAGTTGCAATAATCAAGGCGGGAGTGGATCAGGGCCACTGTGATGGTTTTAGCTGTTTCCATGGTGAGGAATGGGCAGATTCTAGAGATGTTCTTTAGTGGCAGGTGACAAGAGTGGGTGAGAGATTGTATATAGGAAGTGAATGAAGCAGGTAACACTATGCGCTGCCTGGCAATAGATCTCTATGGCAACCGGACCTTTACCACAGCCTCCGGCCCCACAGAGTTCTCCAGGATATGCGCTTTTGATGAGCGCACAGGAAAAAGCTGCAGACCGCGTTTCCTGTGGCTCATCAAAAGCGCATATCCTGGAGATCTCTGAGGAGCTGGAGGCTGCGGGAAGAGTCTGGTTGCCATAAATATCTATTGCCAGGCAGCGCATACCGTTACCTACTGGTAACGCTATGTGCTGCTCCTGTCAGAAACTAAGTTTCTAACAGAAGCAGCAGGCTAGGGGCCAGACTCAAGTCTGACTCTAGCCTTACACAAGGGTTAAAATTAGTGATGAGCAAATAGTGAAATATTTGGATTCTAGCCAAATACTTTTTACTATTCAGATATTCATCTCAAATAGAGAACCTAATGCATGTCAATGGGGAATTTAACCCCTTCATGACCTTGGAATTTTTCATTTTTCATTTTCGTTTTTTGCTCCCCTGCTTCCAAGAGCCATAACTTTTGTATTTTTCTGTCAATATAGACATATGATGGCTTGTTTTTTGCGGGACGAGTTGTACTTTCATATGCAATCATTTATTTTACCATATACTGCACTGTGAAATTGCAAAAAAAAATCGAAGTGCAGTGTAATTGCAAAAAAAGTGCAATTATACGTTTGTTTTTTGGTTATTTTAGTCGCCATGTTCACTATATGGTAAAACCGACATGATGGGGTGATGCCTCGGGTCGGTACGAGTTCGTAGACACCCAACATGTATACCTTTATTGGTATTTAGGTGGTGAAAACATTTTTAGAAGTTTGAGAGAAAAAAATTGACTTTTTGCGCCATGTTCTGCGACCTGTAGCGTCCTCATTTTTCGGGATCTGGGGCTGCGTGACAGTTAATTTTTGCGTCTTGAGCTGATGTTTCTAATTATACCAATTTTGGGTGGATCCGCTGTTTTGATCGCCCATTATTGCATTTTATAACAATGTTGCAGCGACCAAAAAACTTAAGTTTGGCGCTTGGATTTTTTTTTCTGTTACAGAGTTTACGGTTCTCATTAATGGATTTAATATGTTGATAGATCGGGCGATTCTGATAAGTCGGGAAGGGGTTAAATATTTATCTAGATAATTTTCCCAAAAAAAATTTGAGTTTCCCATTGACTTGCACTAGGTTCATTATTTGAGATTTGAGGTTCAACCCTGACAGCCCCGGATCGGATTTCACCGTGGTGTGAAGCCGGCCTAAGACATCTCTGCTTCTCTAATGGTGGGTTTACACACACCAATCATTGTATCCAATCTCTGAACCAATCTCTGGTTGCAGTGAAATCATGGACAGATTATTATTATTATTATTATTATTATTATTTATTTATATAGCGCCATTATATTCCAAGGCGCTTTACATGCTAAAAAGGGCAGACTAGGACAAGTAACATAGTAACAATACAAGTAACAATAAATGTTGACAATTCGGTCATACAGATACAAGAGGGGAGAAATTGCTCCATGTTGTACACAGCCACAAAATGGAACTATGTGTCCATGATTTCACTGCAACCAGAGATTGGTTCAGAGATTGGATACAATGATTGGTGTGTGTAAACCCACCATAAAGAAGACAAATCCCCTCTCCCACACTGAACATATGATATTAAGTATAGCTAGGGAGAAAAACCTAATTATAACTTAATTATAACTAAGGAAGTACGAATCCTAAAATCCTACCCAGAACAGGGTAGGGGACAAAGCCCCTCTGTAGTCAGAGGTGAATTATAAAATATCAATTTTATTATATATATTTTTTAACACAAAATGAGACATGATACATACGGGTATACACGGACAAAAATATGGTACTGATAGGACAAGTAAAGGTGTACAGAATTTATAAAAATCAGTTGAACAGCAAATGCTATTTATACAGTACAACAATTAGCAGGTATATCCAGTGTATAATAAGTACACAGCAGGGGTATATAATGAGATATCAGCAGTTAGTACAATATAATCCCTGACAATGTGCAAAATAAAATGCAGCCCAAAGGTATAAGGCACAATTAAATAATTTCCCTGTATGCAGAAATAAGCTATGGTCAGGCTATAAATATAACAATACTGGTATAAAACTAGAAGAGTAAAGGGCTAAACAATTGAGTCAATGTGCAAGAGAATACACTATAGGTAATCAAGTAAGTATAGAAAATACATAGATGTACAGTAAATCAAAAAATTAATGTTCCAGTATGCAGCCTAAAATAGTAACTGGCTAGACAGTTGGGGCAATATACAAGACAATATACTATAGGTAATTAAATAAGCAAGGAAAGTGCATAGATGTAAGGCTGGCTTCACACCACGATTTTAAGGATCTGGGCTGTCTGGCGTGAACCGGACAGCCCCGGATCTGATTTTGGCCCCATAGTATTCCATAGTGATTTGCCATCGGGTTCTCTGCTGTCAGGGAGGATTCTGACATTTCAGCAAGG
The DNA here is from genome assembly GCA_033576535.1 of Allobates femoralis. Taxonomy (NCBI): domain Eukaryota; kingdom Metazoa; phylum Chordata; class Amphibia; order Anura; family Aromobatidae; genus Allobates; species Allobates femoralis. The sequence continues at coordinate 349,542,740 of JARQOC010000004.1, read as the reverse complement.
GACAGCTCCAGCAGCCATGGACTGCCAATTCCGGCAAAAACAGGTTCGGAAGGCATATTTGCCCTCCAGTTCTGTTTGTTCCTGACAGCTCAAAAACTGTGGTGTGAAGCCGGCCTAAGGCACACTACAATCAGACTAATTATATTTGTAACAATACTAGTATACAACCTACAAAGGTAGCAAGCTGAGCAATTGTTGCAATGTACAAGGATTTACACTATGGGCAAACATAAATATAGGATATTACCCAAAGTTCCATGTAGTTCCAACGAAACCCTCTAGAGCAGGGGTGGGGAACTCCAGTCCTCGAGGGCCGCAAACAGTGCAGGTTTTCAGGATTTCCTTAGTATTGCACAGGTGATAACATAATCACTTGCACTGGTGATGATTCCAATCCCTGTGCAATACTAAGGAAATCGTGAAAACCTGAACTGTTTGCGGCCCTCGAGGACTGGAGTTCCCCACCCCTGCTCTAGAGGGTCCAACGTGACTCTATCTGCTCCATTATAGTGAGTGATTCCTTCGGAGGTTTTGTCTGCATCACGCTTTTTGGGACTTACATAGAGACCCTGACGTAAGTGATCAGCAGAGAACACATGATGAATATTAACTGAACCTTATTCCAATTTTTGGGAGGCAGAATGAACAAATAAACAGCAATGCAAAAATAGTTCTATTTTTTACTTTTTCGCAGCTCAGTATGCTGTATAAGTGATTAGACACTTTATTCATAAAGTCAATGCAATAAAAGTGATACAAAATTTCTATAGTTTTTTTATGTTTTACTACTATCACATGCAAAAAATGCGTTTTCATATACACTACTGTTCAAAAGTTTGCGGTCGCCCAGAAATTTAGTGTTTTCCGTGAAAACTCATACTTTTATATATCAAATGAGTTGCAAAATGAATAGAGAATATAGGCCAGACATTGACAAGGGTAGAAATAATGATTTTTATTTGAAATAATAATTTTCTCTTTCAAACTTTCCTTTCAACAAAGAATGCTCCCTTTGCAGCAATTACAGCATTGCAGACTATTTAATGAAGCTGCCAGTTGCGGAGCTGTGAGGCATCGTTTTCTCAAACTAGAGACTCTAATGTACTTGTCTTGTTGCTCAGTTGTGCAGCGGGGTTTCCCACTTCTCTTTCTACTCTAGTTAGAGCCTGTTTGTGCTCTCCTCTGAAGGGAGTAGCACACACACCGTTTTAGAAAATCTTCAGTTTCCTGGTAATTTCTTGCATGGAATAGCTTTCATTTCTAAGAACAAGAATAGACTGTTGAGTTTCACATGAAAATTCTCTTTTTCTGGCCAATTTGAGAGTTTCATAGAACAAACAAATGTAATGATGGGTTTACACACACCAATTTATCTGTTCAATATCTGAACCAATCTCTGGTTGCAGTGAAATCATGGATACATTGCTCCATTTTGTGTCTGTGTACAACATGGAGCAATGTATCCATGATTTCACTGCAACCAGAGTTTGGTTCAGATATTGAACAGATAAATTGGTGTGTGTAAACCCACCATCATGCTCCAGATTCTCAACTTCCTTCTCAAAGTAAGGTCAATTTGAAGGGCCCCTCACACGGGGAGATATCGCCGGCGATGTTGCCGGCAACCGATGGGCGTGGCCAGGTTGTGGCGACATCGCCGGCGAATTGCCGCATGTGACAGGGCGATAATCAGGCGATGAATCGCCTGAGTCACATCGCCAGGTTTCCCAACAATGTTGGGAAACCTGGCGATGTTGCTCAGGCGATTCTGCCTGATCGCCCTGTGTAACGCGGCAACCCGCAATGTTACGGGCGATTCCGCCTATCTACAACATTGCGGGTTATCGCTCGCTGGGTTGCTGGGCAACTCAGCGAGCGATAGCCGCGGCAACTAGCCGGCGACATCGCCGGTAAGTTGCTCAGTGTGACATCTCACCGGCGATGTTGTCAGGGATGCACGCTCCCGCGATCCCCGACAATATCGCCGGCGATATGTCCCTGTATGACGGTACCTTTATAGCTTCTCTAATCAGCCAAACCATTTTCAGCTGTGCTAATATACTTGTGCAAGGGTTTCCTAGGGTTTTCTAAACATCCATTAGCCTTCTTAGGGCCCTTTCACATCAGCGTTTATTTGAAATCGCGGCAGATGCGGTGAAAAAAACGCATCTGCCGCGATTGCCGCATAACCGCTGCACTTGCAGCGCGGTTGCGGTAATCCCCATAGAAAGTATAGGGGGACTTGCGGCAGGTGCGGCAAGTGCGGTTTTGCACTTGCGGCAGGTGTGGCAGCGAAAAAAACCGCGGCTGACCGCGTTTTTTTTCGCTGCCGCACCTGCCGCAAGTGCAAAACCGCACTTGCCGCACCTGCCGCAAGTTCCCCTATACTTTCTATGGGGATTACCGCAACCGCGCCGCAAGTGCAGCGGTTATGCGGCAATCGCGGCAGATGCGGTTTTTTCACCGCATCTGCCGCGATTTCAAATAAACGCTGATGTGAAAGGGCCCTTACACAGTTAGCAAACACAATGTACCATTAAAACACTGTAGTGGTGGTTGTTGGAAATGGGCCTCTATACACCGTTTGCAGATAGAATAGTCATTTACCACATTAACAATGAATAGAGTGTATTTCTGATTCATTTAATGTTAGCTTCATCGAAAAAAATGTTCTTTTCTTTCAAAAATAAGGACATTTCTAAGTGACCCCAAACCTTTGAACGGTAGTGTATAAAAAATATTTTTTTATCACCTTATTCTGAAATCTGTCACATTTTTCTTTTGTTGCAGAGTTATATAACTGCTTAGTTTTTTGTGCAACAAGTTGAAGAATTTTTTGGTACCATTTTGCGGACTATAATATTATTATTATTATTATTATTATTATTATTATTATTATTATTATTATTATTTTAACAGCAAAAAATATTTATTGCAAAAAAAAATAAATAATAATAATAGCTTCACAGGTTCCTCCCGGCTACGCCGTCTCCATCTTGTATCCTTTTTTCTCTAGTTTAGCTCTTAGCTGATTGGAAAAGTCGTCTTCTACGTTGTCATTGTCCCAGTTATCTTGCCACATGTGAGAGTCCTCATCCTTATCTCAGACAGTCCACTTTTCATTCAGAAACTCCTCAAATGCATCGTCCTTCTCCAGGAGCCCCAGGTGCACTTGTGGTTTCTTCTCAGTACTCATCCTGGATAAACAAGACCAGACCTGTAGATACTCAGAACTAAGACACACAACACTTCAGTGTCTACAGTCAGCTTCTGGGGTCACTCTGATGGTGCACAGTATGGCTTGTCCGCAGCCTGATCTCCATGGCTGCACCACCGCCATGCTTGCTCGTGGGAGTGATCACTCCCATCAGATCACTCCCATCAGCACTGGAGGGGGTGATACCCGCCCTTCCAGTGCTCCATCCTATGGAAGGGACTATTACAGCCCCTTCCATAGCTGGAGAGCAACGATTGCTGGGATTGGATGTGTTCAGAATTAAATAGTCAATCACAGCGATCGTGGGGACAGGGTGGGGAAACCACTCCTCCTGACATCAAGCTCTGGTATCCTGTGATTAGAATCGCAAAATACCGGGGTGCGATCGCGGTTACTGCGACAACAGATCCTGCCATGACCTTATGGAATGTCACAGGTTGGGAAGTACCCGAAACCCATGACGTCCCACATCATCAACGGTCAGAAGGGGTTAATTTGTTATTGTATTTCCATATTCTGTGAGTGGTAACTATTTTATTTTTTTAGTAAATTAGTCATATTAGGGCTTGAGAGGCTATTAGGGCTTATACCATTTTTTTACATATGACTTTTTGATCGCTTTTTATTCAACTTGTTTTGTGTCATTATGTTAAAAAAGCTACATTTTTGGTGAGTTTTTTTTTATTACAATGTTCACCATACAGAATAAAATATGTGACAGTGTTGTAGTTCAGGTCATTCCAGATGCAGAGATATCAGTTATGCAGATTTTTTTACATTTAATTTTGGTTTTAACACAGAGGCTGTGTATTAAGTGGTGCAACAGGTTTTCATCTTTTGGGCACTTTTTTTCATAATTTTCTAATACGTTTTATTTAACTTTTTTTACTTTTTCTCTTCAGCCCACTGTGGGATATGAATATATTTTACTTTGCTCGCTGATCTCATGCATAGCAATACTTGTGTACTGCAGTGCCGGGGGCATTTCTATGTATCACTGACTCTTCCTGTTATGCCCTCGTTAGAACAGGACCTAACAGACCACCCTATCTTGAGATCATCAGATAGCCTATCTGGGTACCATGGTAACTATTGGCACCTGCAATTAAGATTGTTGTGGGCACACTGTGTTAAAGGGTCTCTTTTAACCCCCTTCTAATCACTAAGATTTCATGATTGATAGAGGCATATAAGGGTTTTATTGGCCCCAATCAGTTCCAAAACCAGTCAGGATCAATGCCGCAGGGCATCAGCTGTCATATACTGCTGTACCCCATGGAATTTTATTTACCTGCGGGGGGCACTATTTACTTATTCATGATCACCATTTTAAAATGCTGAGCAAATAAGACCCCTTAATAAAATATAGTTTTATTTTATATTTTAAGGCTCCTAAGTTACTCAAGTAGAAATCTGGCACTACCAAAATAAGGTGGGTGGCATTTCCTTCATATATAAACAACTTAGTAGAAAAGGTTTCTGTGTATTAAAAGGGAAGGCATATACTAATATATGTATTATGCAGGCAAATAGAAAAAATATGAATCATAACTTAAACAGACAACAAAAATAAAAAAAAATCTTTAAAAATACAATTATGGACATTATGAAATATCTGGATGTGAATCAGAATAAATGCACAATTTATAAATTTCACCTGCAAAATGAAAAAATGAGCTATGAAAAAAATAGTCTACAGTGTTGGACAAATAATGCGTGATATGCAAACAACACTGATAATTAGTTATAATTGATTATATTGAGCCATGATGTCTTACTAGATCTATAAAGGTACAGTAAATCTGGTACAGTGAGTATAAACAGGTGTATTTAGGCACAGCCAACATTTTCTAAAATGAAAAACAAATGGAGAAATAAATACTTACAGTTCAGTTCGGTAGACTGCATCCAAGGAGTCGTGGGGAGCAAAGAGTCCCTATGTGTATCGCCAAGTTACACCTTGCTTCTTCAGAAGTCATTCTGACGTGCCCCAGGGCCATGGGATACTCAGAACCAGGCTTCGTGTTTTCGGGGAGTCACAGGGGTCAAGACCCAGCTCCGTAACCCTGGGTTCAGTGTTTAAGAGTTCTTAGGGGTTGTTATGGGAGAGATTATTCATGACGCCACCTGTGGTTTGTGGCTATGAGTAGCCACTGCTGCTGCAGAAACTTTGGGGACGATGGACCGGCAGCTGGGATGGATTGGCTCCCCACAGGTGGAGCGGATCTCCAGGGCAGTAGATATGGAAAGGATGTAGGGTGCAGGATGGAGGGTGCGCAGCAACTCAGGGTTCTCCTCACCCGGCCAGTTCTGAGGTCTCCCTGCTATGCTATCTCTTGGCGGGTCCCTGCGGCTGCGTAAAGCTGAGCTGCGGCCCTCTCTCTCTCCTGCTTGTGCCAGTATGAAAGGCAGCTCGAGTCTTCTCTAGCCCCCACTTCTCAGGCGGCTGCTCCTGGGCTCTTAACACTGCTTTATGGGTCGCCCCAGGGCTGTGGGGTACTCGGAACCAGGCTATTTAGCAGCTCTGGGGAGTCACAGGGGTCGAGACCTGGCTTCCGTGACCCTGGGTCCAGTTGAAAAAGGGAGTTCTTGGCATGGTAGGAAAAGGGGTAATAAGAAGGGTAGTTATTCATGAAGCCACCCGTGGCAGGGGGCTATTAGTGGCCACCGCTGCTGCAGGACCTACGGGGATGATGAATGGGCAGCTGGGATGGAGCGGCTCCCCACTTGCGGGACGGATCCCCAGGGCAGTGGATGAGGTAAAGGTGTAGGGTGCAGGATGGCGGGCGCAAAGCAACAGACAGATTCACAGTTCGTTGGTTCCTCAGTCCTTTTACTGGTGCAGCTGTAATTCCGGCTGGTGTTACTAAGCGGAGTCCTGGCACCTGAGAGCAACTCAGGGCTCTCCTCACCCGAAAAGTTATGAGGCCTCCCTGCTGTGCTTTGTAACAGGTCTCTGCTGCTGCACAAGCTGAGATGCTAGCCCTCTCTCTTTTTCTCCCTCTTGCTTGGTGCCGGTATGGCAGGTGACTTGAGTCCTTCTCTAGCCCCATGTCTCAGGCGGCTGTTCCTGTGCTCTATCTGTTGCTTTGTGGCTGGGGATCCCCCACCTTCCAGTATTGCCGGGTCGTTGGGCCCTGCACAGCCTCAGACTCCGGTGGCCATCCTTGGTGCTGACCTTTGTTACTACGGTTTGATCTACGCAGTACAGGTGTTTCTGATGGTCTGGTCTGATTTCTAGTGCCTGCTACTGGTGTTGTGTGTGCGCTATCCACTATGCTACGTGTAGGTCTATGTAGCACTGGTATTCTAGAGTGTCTTCTTAGTCTTTCCATGGGACTGACAAGCTTTCTGGTAGCAGGGGGATGCTCTTCCTGTTCTTCTGCAGATATTGCTTCTGATGCTTCCGTTTGTGGTGCTTCTTGTCTCACTGGTTTTGGTACCACTGGTTGATGGAAGGCTAACATAGGAACTATGGGATACACTCCCTGATGAAGGAGCCTAGCAGGCTCCGAAACACATCGTATGGGTCTAATAAAGGTATAATAATTTGAAGCCTTCAACTACGTGGTTTCTGTGGCAGTACGGACCAACAGCACATTGTCCCTGGTAATCTCAACATAGGAACTATGACTGCTCCATAATACTGTGTCCAGGTCTTGGGAAAGTTTCCTAGAACCGTATGGAATATTGCTTATTCTTGGGGTTTTACTGGTACTGGGACTTAGTGGTACGTCTCTTTCTCTTGAGAACTTGCTCACCTGGTTTCAAAGGGGTTGCGGGAGCATGTTGGTTATACGCTCTTTCTTGCCTTTCTCTTGCTTGTGATAAACTCTTCTCTATGCACTCTTGCACTTGGTGATACTTTTGCTGATGTTCTGTATCCCAGTTGGCTTCCAGTGCATCTGCATCAGGTTTCACAATTCCAATATCCAAGTCAATAGGCAGCTTACCAGGTCTCGCTGACATCAGGTAGGCTGGAGTACAGTTAGTGGAACTCACGGGGACATGGTTGTATAAATCCACCAGGTCTGGTAACTTCTCTGGCCACATGTTCCTTTCTTCCACTGGCAATGACTTCAACAGGTTTATGACTACCTGGTTCATCTTTTCACACATGCCATTTGTTTGTGGATGATACAGTTTTGTTTTCATTTTCTTACACCAAATTACAAAATTCCCGAAACACTTCAGCTTCAAACGCTGGACCTTGATCTGTGAGCAATGGTTCGGATACCCATGAGGTCTGCAATAGTAGGCTTGAAATGCTTTAGCCACTGTTCTGGTTGTTAGGTCTTTCATAGGTACTACCACCAGGAAAGGAGAATAATGGCCTACTATAGTGAAGGCATATAGTGAAGGCATGATCTGCTCAGGGTCAACTTCACATGATCCAAGGATACAAGTTCAAGCGATTGTTTAGTAACAATGGGCTGGAGTGAGGCTCTGACTATCTTTATCTTTCCTCCTCAGGTTGCATGGACCACAATTTCTGAACCAATTCTCAATGGCTCTTCTCATGCCAACCCAGTAGAATCTCTCTCTCAGCAGAACCTCCAACTTCTTCCACCCGAAATGCTCTGCACCATCATGGTACACTTCTAGGACCATCTGAACATCTCTTTTTGGCACGATAATCTGCCAGACAAGTTTGAGGGTTTTTGGGTTAGTATATCGTCTACACAATTTACCTCCATACAGTTGTGGCCAAAAGTATTGACACCCATGCAATTCTGTCAGATAAAACTCAGTTTCTTCCTGAAAATGATTGCAATCACAAATTCTTTGGTATTATTATCTTCATTTAATTTGTCTTCAATGAAAAAACACAAAAAGAATTGTCCTAAAGCCAAATTGGATCTAATTCCACACCAAACATAAAAAGGGGGTGGACAAAAGTATTGGCACTGTTAGAAAGATCATGTGATGCTTCTCTAATTTGTATAATTAACAGCACCTGTAACTTATCTGTGGCACCTAACAGGTGTTGGCAATAACTAAATCACACTTGCAGCCAGTTGACATGGATTAAAATTTACTCAACCTCTGTCCTGTGTCCTTGTGTGTACCATATTGAGCATGGAGAAAAGAAAGAAGACCAAAGAACTGTCTGAGGACTTGAAAAACCAAATTGTGAGGAAACATGAGCAATCTCAAGGCTACAAGTCCATCTCCAAAGACCTGAATGTTCCTGTGTCTACCATGCGCAGTGTCATCAAGAAGTTTAAAGCCCATGGCACTGTGGCTAACCTCCCTAGATGTGGACGGAAAAAAAAAATTGACGAGAGATTTCAACTCAAGATTGTGCGGATGGTGGATAAAGAACCTCGACTAACATCCAAACAAGTTCAAGCTGCCCTGCAGTCCGAGGGTACAACAGTGTCAACCCGTACTATCCGTCAGCGTCTGAATGAAAAGGGACTGTATGGTAGAAAACCCAGGAAGACCCCACTTCTTACCCCGAGACATAAAAAAGCCAGGCTGGAGTTTGCCAAAACTTACCTGAGAAAGCCTAAAACGTTTTGGAAGAATGTTCTCTGGTCAGATGAGACAAAAGTAGAGCTTTTTGGACAAAGGCATCAACATAGAGTTTACAGGAGAAAAAAAGAGGCATTCAAAGAAAAGAACACGGTCCCTACAGTCAAACATGGCGGAGGTTCCCTGATGTTTTGGGGTTGTTTTCCTGCCTCTGGCACTGGACTGCTTGACCGTGTGCATGGAATTATTAAGTCTGAAGACTACCAACAAATTTTGCAGCATAATGTAGGGCCTAGTGTGAGAAAGCTGGGTCTCCCTCAGAGGTCATGGGTCTTCCAGCAGGACAATGAACCAAAACACACTTCAAAAAGCACTAGAAAATGGTTTGAGAGAAAGCACTGGAGACTTCTAAGGTGGCCAGCAATTAGTCCAGACCTGAATCCCATAGAACACCTGTGGAGAGATCTAAAAATGGCAGTTTGGAGAAGGCACCCTTCAAATATCAGGGACCTGGAGCAGTTTGCCAAAGAAGAATGATCTAAAATTCCAGCAGAGCATTGTAAGAAACTCATTGATGGTTACCGGAGGCGGTTGATCGCAGTTATTTTGGCTAAAGGTTGTGCAACCAAGTATTACCCTGAGGGTGTCAATACTATTGTCTGGCCCATTTTTGGAGTTTTGTGTGAAATGATCAATGTTTTGCTTTTTGCTTCATTCACTTTTGTGTTTTTTCATTTAAGACAAATTAAATGAAGATAATAATACCAAAGAATTTGTGATTGCAATCATTTTCAGGAAGAAACTGAGTATTATCTGACAGAATTGCAGGGGTGTCAATACTTTTGGCCACAACTGTATATGAAAAATTTACTTTGCTCTTTCCACAGCTGCTGAGCCTCTACATCATCACAGTTCCTTCAGTGGTGAATGCAAGCTTCATCCAGCAGGTGCTGTGGTTTAGGAACGATGTTTGAAGATTCTCCTCCTGCCCAGAGCTGCTCCTGCCGGTATTACCCGAAGGTATGGACAATGTAGACAGCAATGTAACAGTATGTGGAGCGCTAGGATCAGGAAGAGTCAGGGAGATAGAAATATTTGTAAAAACGTTTTATTAACCTCTTACAAGCTACAACGCGTTTCCGCAGCACAGCGCTGCTTTCATCAGGTGGTGCATCTCTTTTCCCAACGACAGATTATAAGAAAAATGAAAAAGCAGTCACTTTGGTGATTTGGTGCAGAAATATATATATATATATATATATATATATATATATATATATATATACACAAAGTCTTTGCCACAACCAGTCCTATGGCTTAATGGTACATATTTAAAGATAAAAGTTCAAGAAAGGTCAAACATTCATACAGTAAAGTGCTGTAGATGCGTACACTTGGTGGTTACTTAGTTTCGTACATTTTTTTTACATAAGCAAGGAAAACATATTTACATTTTAACTTGGTTGAACTGCACTACTAATCCCTATAACGTTCTGGGATCTGACCTTGTGTGGTGCGTTGTGACCTTCTTACTACAGGGGTTTCTGCTGACCTGTCAGGTGTGTCTACTACAGTTGTACTGATCACTAGTCTATGGCACTAGTCTATGTGTAGTTCTGTATAGTGCTGGTGCCTCTGAGTGTGATCTTAGTCTTACCATGGGACTGACAAGTTTACTGGTAGCAGGGGGTTGGATTTTCAGTTCTTCTACAGGTGCTGCTTCTGATACCTCAGCTTGCGATTCTTCACGTCTTGCTGGTTCAGGTACCACTGTTTGGGGAAAAGCTAATATAGGAACGACAACTGCTCCATTGTACTGTGTCCACATCTTAGGAAAGTCTTCAAGTACTGTATGGATCACTTCTTCTTCTTTTGGTTTCACAAATAATGGTACTTCTGGGACTTTTTCTTAGTACTTCAATGTGTCAGGACATACCTTGAGATTGTCTCTGGGCACTGCTGCTGATGTCTTTCCTTCATCTTTACTAACAAAGCATACTTTAGTATTGTCAAAGATCGAAGATAACACGGTGTATGGTAATGCTTCCCATTGGTCATCAAGTTTATTGGTACGTCTCTTTCTCTTGGGGACTTGCTTACCTGGTTTTAAGGGAGTTGCAGGAGCACGCTTGTTAAAGGATCTCTCTTGTCTTTCTTGGCTTTCTGGCTTGGGACAAACTTCTTTCCATGCACTCTTGCACTTTACGATATTGGTGTTGAAGCTCTGTATCCCAATCTGAATTTGGTGAATCTACATCTAGTTTCACTATTCTCATATCCATGTCCATGGGCAATTTGCCAGGTTTTGCTCTCATCAAATACGCTGGTGTACAATTGGTGGAACTCACAGGAACATGAATGTATAAGTCCACTAAATCTGGCAACTTTTCTGGCCTCGAGTTTCTTTCTTCTAATGGCAATGTTTTTAGCAGATCAATGGCAACCTGATTTATCTTCTCACACATTCCATTTGTTTGTGGGTGGTACGGTGTAGTTCTTATTTTCTTGCACCCATACATGTTACAGAACTCTTAGAATATCTCCGCTTCAAAGGCTGGTCCTTGATCTGTTAACACTTGCTTATGGATAACCATGAGGTCTACAAAAATGGGCTTGAAAGGCTCTGGCCGCTGTTTTGGCTGTTAAGTTCTTCACTAGTACGAATACCAAGAAGCGAGAGTAGTGATCTATGATGGTGAGGGCATAGACATGGCCTGATCTACTCGGAGTCAGCTTCACGTGATCTAAGGCCACAAGGTCCAGTGATTGTTTGGTGACAATTGGCTGTAATGGGGCTATCTCGATCCTTCCTTCTCTGGTTGCATGGTCCACAGTCTCTGCACCAGTTTTCAATGGCTTTTTGGTTTTTCTCGTGCCAACCCAGTAGAATCTTTCTCTCAGCAGACCCTCCAACTTCTTCCACCCAAAATGCCCTGCTCCATCATCATATGCCTCTAGTACCATCTGAACATCTCTTTTCAAAACTACTATGAAAAAAGAAAAAATTTGTGGAAAAAAAAGTACTTTTTCATATTTACGGATCAATTTGTGAAACACCTGGGGGTTCAAAGTGTTCACCACCCATCTAGATATGTTCCCTGGGGGGGTCTAGTTTCCGAAATAGGGTCACTTGTGGGGGAGCTCCAATATTTAGGCACATAGGGACTCTCCAAACGCGACATGGTGTCCGCTAACAATTTGAACAGAAAATCAGTTCAAATTGTTAGCGGACACCATGTTGCGTTTGGAGAGCCCCTGTGTGCCTAAACATTGGAGCCCCCCACAAGTGACCTTATTTTGGAAACTAGACCTCAGAGGGAACATATTTAGATGGGTGGTGAGCACTTTGAACCCCCAGGTGCTTCACAAATTGATCTGTAAATATGAAAAAGTACTTTTTTTTTCACAAAAATTTTCTTTTTTCATTTTTACGGATTAATTTGTGAAGCACCTTTGGTTTCAAACTGTGCACTCTGCATCTAGATAAGTTCCCTAGGGGGTCTTGTTTCCAAAATGGGGTCACTTGTGGGGGGCTCCAATGTTTAGGCACACAGGTGCTCTCCATACGCAACATGGTGTCAGCTAACAATTGGAATTATTAGTGGACACCATGTCGCATATAAAGAGCCCCTGTGTGCCTAAACATTAGAGCTCCCCCACAATTGACCCCATTTTGGAAACTAGACCCCCCAATGAATGTATCTAGATGACAGTGAGCACTTTTAAGCCCCAGGTGCTTCACAAATTGATGCGTAAAAATGAAAAAAGAAAATTTTTGTGAAAAAAAAGTACTTATTCCTTATTACGGATCAATTTGTGAAGCACTTGGGGGATCAAAGTGCTCACTATGCATCTAGATAAGTTCCCTGAGGGGTTTTGTTTCCAGAATGGGGTCACATGTGGGGGAGCTCCAATGTTTAGGCACACAGGGGCTCTCCATACGCAACATGGTGTCCGCTAACAATTGGAATTATTAGTGGACACCATGTAGCATATAAAGAGCTCCTATGTGCCTAAACATTGGAACTCGCCCACAAGTGACCCCATTTTGGAAACATGACCCCCCCAGGGAACTTATCGAGATGCATAGTGAGCACTTTGATCCCCTAGGTGCTTCACAAATTGAATTGTAAAAGTTAAAAATTACTTTTTTTTCACAAAAAATCTTTTTTCCCTTTTACAGACTAATTTGTGAAGCACATGTGTGTTCAAAGTGCTCACTATGTATCTAGATAAGTTCCTTGGGGGGTCTAGTTTCCAAAATGGGGTCACTTGTGGGGAGCTCCAATGTTCAGGCACACAGGGAGGGGTTCTCCATACGCGACATAGTTTCCGCTAACAATTGGAGTTAATTTTCCATTGAAATTGTTAGCGGACACCATGTCGCATATGGAGAACCCGTGTGCCACCAGCACAAGGGCAACTGGAAGAGTTGGGGTACAGCACCAGAAAATGCCACCTATAATGAATGCACTATTTTCTTGGGTGGCTGTGGGTTGCAATTTGCAGCGTGGGGGGCCAACAACATTTGGGTCTCTTCACGCTGAGGATTCCAGTCAGCCAGCTGCCAAGTTGTACCTGGCTGGCTACCAAAAATACAGTGAAGGCCTTTTTTTTATTTCTAGAACTAATTCTAGAAAAAAAAAATGACGTGGGGCTCCGCCATATTTTTGATCCAGCCAGGTACAACTTGGCAGCTACGGACTGCCACCAACCCCCAGCTGCTTCGTTGTACCTGGCTGGCAACAAAAAATACAGCGAAGCCCTTTTTTTTATTTCTAGAACTAATTCTAGAAAAAAATAATGATGTGGGGCTACGCCATATTTTTGGTCCAGCCAGGTACAAGTTGGCAGCTATGGACTGCCACCAACCCCCAGCTGCCTCATTGTACCTGGCTGGCAACCAAAAATACAGTGAAGCCCATTTGTTTTATTTCTAGAACTAATTCTAGAAAAAAAAATTACGTGGGCCTCCACCATATTCTTGGCCCAGCCAGGTACAACTAGGCAGCTGGGGGCTGTAATCCACAGCATGGAAAGGCCCAAGCATTCTGGGCCCCCAATGCTGCGAATTGCAGCCCGCAGCCACCCCAGAAAATGGCGCATTCATTGAAGCACCATATTCTGGCGCTGTACCCATGCTCTTCCAGTTGACCTGGTGCCGGTGGCAAACTGGGTAATAAAGGGGTTAATGCCAGCTTGTTTATTGGCAGCTGGCACTAATCCCAAGATTCATAATGTCGGGCCAATGTTAGACTCGGCCATTAGGAATCTCTAGTAAATAGTCAAAAAATACACCACACAGAGAAAAATCTTTTTATTTGAAAAAAAAACACACAAACTTCGGACTCCATCTTTATTATAAAAAGATCCAACGTAGTCCACAACGAAAGTCCCACAACGCTCGATCGCCTCCGACGTAGTCCACAACAAAGGTCCCACGACGCTTGATCCCCATGCAGGCGGATCGGACTGCAAAATAGCGATCTGACAGCCCGGGTGCAGTGATCCACTATGTGGATCACTGCTCCGGGGCTGTGAGATCGCTTTCTGCAGCTCGATCCCCATGCAGGAGGATCAGACTGCAGAGCAGCGATCTGGCAGCCCGGGTGCAGCACTGGGGCTGCGAGATCGTTTTCTGCAGCTCGATCCCCATGCAGGAGGACCGGACTGCAGAGCAGCGATCTGGCAGCCCGGGTGCAGCTCTAGGGCTGCAAGATCGCTTTCTACAGCTCGATCCCCATGCAGGAGGATTGGACTGCAGAGCAGTAATCTAGTAGCCCAGGTGCAGCGCCGGGGCTGCGAGATCGCTTTCTGCAGCTCGATCCCCATACAGGAGGATCGGACTGCAGAGCCGCGATCTGGCAGCCCAGGTGCAGCGCCAGGGCTGCGAGATCGCTTTCTACACCTAGATCCCTATGCAGGAGGATCGGACTGCAGAGCAGCGATCTGGCAACCCAGATGCAGTGGCGGGGCTGCGATATCGCTTTCTGCAGCTCGATCCCCATGAAGGAGGATCGGACTGCAGAGCAGTGATCTGGCAGCCTGGGTGCAGCGCCAGGGCTGCGAGATCATTTTCTGCAGCTCGATCCCCATGAAGGAGGATCGGACTGCAGAGCAGCGATCTGGCAGCCTGGGTGCAGCACTGGGGCTGCGAGATCGCTTTCTGCAGCTCGATCCCCATGCAGGAGGATTGGACTGCAGAGCAGCGATCTGGCAGCCCGGATGCAGTGCCGGGGCTGCGAGATCGCTTTCTGCAGCTCGATCCCCATGCAGGAGTATTGGACTGCAGAGCAGTGATCTGGCAGCCCGGATGCAGTGCCGGGGCTGCGAGATCGCTTTCTGCAGCTCGATCCCCATTCAGGGGGATCGGACCGCAGAGCAGCGATCTCTCAGCCTTGCAGGTGGATCAGGCTGCAGTAAAGGCATCCCACAGGCAGGGGGACTCACCAGACGCTGCCAGGAGGACCCGGGACCAGATTCCAGAAGTCGACCAGAGGGGGCCGGAGGCGGCGGCAGCAGGTGATCCCTGGCGGCGGGAGGACAGGGGGATGTGATCCCCGGAGCGGTAATCATCGCTCCGGCGGTGGGCGGGAGCTGATTCCTGGAGCAGTTACCGCTCCAGGGGTTGGCGGGAGGCGACAGGGGGAGCTGATCCCCCGGAGCGGTTACCGCTCCGGCTGGAGGCGGCAGGCGGGAGCTGATCCGTGGAGCGGTTACCACTCCAAGGGTTGGCCTGAGGCGAAAGGGGGAGCTGATCCCCCGGAGCGGTAACCGCTCCGGCGGGAGGCGGCGGGCGGGAGCTGATCCCCGCTGCTGTAATCACCGCTCTGGTGGTGGGTGGGAGGCGACAGGGGAAGCTGATACCGCTGCGGCGGAAGGCAGGAGCTGATCCCAGGAGCAGTGATTACCGCTCCGGCAGTGGGCGGTGATCACTGCTCCTGTGATGGGGGACAGGGCAGATGAGCAGTGGGGGGAATTTACAGGAGGAGACGGGGGGGGGAGGATGAGCGAGGGAGCAGGAGGATCGGAACAGGGAGAGACTGTGCAGTACAGCCGCAGTAATTTGCGGTTTCATTTTCAACCGCCAATTACCACGGCTGTAGCCTGGGGGGGCAAAGCGACCCCCCCAGGCTATAGTACATGTACCCATGTACCTGCAGCTCCAGTGACAGGTCAGTGAGACCCTCACTGGACCTGCAGGAGTGCGTTCCCCAGATGTCTCACCCCCTGAGACATATGTCGGGAACGCACTGGATTTCATGTCTCAAACGGTGAGACATGTGTCGGGAAGAGGTTAATAACCCTCCAGAAGTATCCTACCAGCCCTAGGAACTGTCTCACCTCTTTGACATTGGTAAGTCTTGGACAGTCCCTAATGACAGTAACTTTGGATGGATCTGGTGCTACACCTTCAGCACTGACAATATGACTGAGGTATTGTACCTTAGTCTTCAACAGGTGACACTTGGATGGCTTCACTTTCATTCCATAACTGTATAATGCTTCAAATACTTCAGCCTAGTGCTCCAGATGCTCTTCATACATCTTGGAGTAGACTATGACATCACTGCTTTTACTGCAGTGTACTGTTGTTTTTGGTCGCATTTAGCTTTTTGTCTCCAAATATGTTGGCGGTGTGAACATGTTCTTACAGACTTGTTCTCTGTGTGCAGGACTCATTTGTTTCTAATTAAGTTGCCTCTTGCTTTGCAAGAGATGGAGTTCCCGCCCCCCCTCTGGGCCCTGCACACATAGAGCCCCGTCGCCTTCAGTCCATCTCAGACACAGGTCTTGCTGGTTCCTGCTCACTGGTAAGTATACACACTAGTCAGGTTTTTTAATACAACAGTTAGAACCGCGTCAGAGATGGGTACACTTTGAAGTTAGTGACGTGGCTTGATATAACTTTTTTTGCGCAAAAAAACGGATAGACTAAGTACCCTGTATTTGTTACACTATTTTTTATACTGCACTTGCATTTAATACTTTTACTGCAGTGTACTGTTGTTTTTGGTCGCATTTAGCTTTTTGTCTCCAAATATGTTGGCGGTGTGAACATGTTCTTACAGACTTGTTCTCTGTGTGCAGGACTCATTTGTTTCTAATTAAGTTGCCTCTTGCTTTGCAAGAGATGGAGTTCCCGCCGCCCCTCTGGGCCCTGCACACATAGAGCCCCGTCGCCTTCAGTCCATCTCAGACACAGGTCTTGCTGGTTCCTGCTCACTGGTAAGTATACATACTAGTCAGGTTTTTTAATACAACAGTTAGGACCGCGTCAGAGATGGGTACACTTTGAAGTTAGTAACGTGGCTTGATATAACTTTTTTTGCGCAAAAAAACGGATAGACTAAGTACCCTGTATTTGTTACACTATTTTTTATACTGCACTTGCATTTAATACTTTTACTGCAGTGTACTGTTGTTTTTGGTCGCATTTAGCTTTTTGTCTCCAAATATGTTGGCGGTGTGAACATGTTCTTACAGACTTGTTCTCTGTGTGCAGGACTCATTTGTTTCTAATCATCTAAGTACAGTAAAATGGTTTCAAAGTTATGGTGCCCCAGACAGCACTCCATCAACCTCTGAAATTTTCTTGGTGCATTACCGAGTCCGAATGGCATATAGTTGAACTCACAGAGGCCCATCGGCATGACAAATGCTGCCTTCTCTCAGTCTACCTCTGCTACAGGAACTTGCCAATACCCACTGGTGAGGTCTAAGGTGGAAAAGTAGTTATGAAAAGAAAAGCCAGCACCGGGTCCATATAGCAAACAAAATCTTCTTTATTTCAGACTCACATACATATAATTAAAATGGCATCTGTGGAGTTCTGTGGACGCCAGCCACTGCCGTGCACCTAAACAGATCCACCTGGAGGCACAAGGGTGAGCTTTCCCATCCCATCCCTTTCCCTGCATACTATTTGGAAAAGTAGTTAGCATTTCTCAATGCAGCCAGTGACTCTTCAGTTCTGAGTAATGGTTATGCATCCTTATGTGCAATGCAGTTAATCTGCCTGTAATCTACACACATTCTCATTGTACCCTCCTTCTTTTTCACCAGGACTAGAGGAACTTCCCAGGGGCTACAACTATCTCTAATCACCCCAGCCTCCTTCATTTCCCATAACATCTCTTTGGCACACTGATAGTGAGCTGGCAGTACAGGCCTGTATCTCTCTTTAATAGGCGGATGATCACCTGTTGGCTATGATGTTGATTCCCTTTTACCAGCCCATAGTCTAAAGGATATTTACTAAAAGACTTGGTCATATCTCTTGATTGACTTGTTATTGACAATGTACAATTTAGAAATGGTAGCATACCTAGGCAGTTTGACTTCTTCCTCACCACAGTTTAATACATGCACAGGTACCCTCCCATACATGGGCTCTACCAGGGCTTGGTAATCCTGCCCTCTAAGGCCAATTGCTGCCCTACACCAGATTATCATTTCGCTCCTTGTAGCTATTACAATGGGTACCAGATCACTTACTCTTACACTGCCGACTTCTCCTCTGGACGGCTCCACCTGCTGCCTCTGCATCAGTGCTTTTATTTCTTTCTGCAGGACTCGCTGCTGCCTGAAGTTGGTAATTTTGGCAACCTGTTGTAACAAGACAATAATCTCTCCTAGACAATTACTCAATAACACTAGTGCCTAAGGTTATCATTGGATTACTTTCTCGTCGATCAACATCAACATTTATCAATCCCTGGGCTTTCAATTCCCTGCACATTTTTGGTCACCTCTTTGAACCCTATCTGTGGCACAGGCTGACCATTACTAGCATATATAGTAAAAATTTAATCTGGGCAGTGTAAAATGTCAGAGACTGCCCAGTATCTCTTGTAAAGGATATACGGTATTGATGTCACCTGTGAGTCGGTGTCCAATAAAGCATACATGGGGATGCGATCTAGCATGACAGGCAGGATTGGGCGTCCTCTCAAGTACCTGTCATGCCAGTTCGGTGGGACAGGTTGCCTCATTCCTGAGGGGTGGCCTGCTGCCACAGGGTACTCTCATTTAAAGTGCAGAGTCTAGCAATATGGCCTAGCTTGTCACAGCGGTGGCAGATAGGCTTTCCTCTTTCCTTCAGGGTCATAATGATCGCTGGGTCGTCCTCTAGTCAGTAGGTTCCTCCTTTGTCGCATCCACGGGACGTCATCTCAACTGGAAGCCAACTCGATCTTCTCCGCCGGCTTGGATCCCTGCATCTCTTGCATAGCTTTGGCCATCTCAGCCATGCCCTTAGTCAGTGCCTCAACCTTTAAGTGCAAAGCCTCAGTAGTGATGGGCTCAGTAGTCTGTGCACTGGCCCCTGCTGTGGCCTGTGGGGTTTGCGTCCCCTCTTAGTGGTGTTATTCCCAGGAGTTGTGCAGGTTCTGGGGCACTGGCTGTTTCTTCTTGCAGTATCCTGATGGCCCTGTGCTTAAATTGTGCAAACTCTAGATCAGGGTTCTGTATAGCATTCATATGCAGCTGGATCCGGTGGGAAGGGGACAGAAGTCCCTCAGTAAACTTTTTTATGAACAATTTTTTCTCTTCTGGTGCACCATTAGGGTCTGTCTGTTTCATGGCCCTCATCGCTTCCTGGAGGTTCAAAGCAAAGTCTTTACCTGTCCTGCGCCCTCTGTTTACACCCGAAGAATCTTATTTCAAGTTTCCAGCAGTACAGGTGTCAAAGGTGACTCTCAGTCTGGCCATAAGATGCTCAACAGTGTCATTATCAGTGCCGGCCAGGACTTTACCCCCGCTGGGCTGCATCAGTTAATTGTCCAATCAGTATACTGACTCGTTGGTCTTCAATCAGAGGATACACTTTATACAAACTGTTCAGTCTCTCCCTGAAGTCTGTCAGGGTATATGCTTCATCTGAGTATTGCGGAAACCACGCCGCCCCTGGTGTATATGGCATCAGGAATGGCATTACCGGAGCCATGGCTGGTACCGTGGTGGCTGGGGCTTCAGCTGGTACAGGCGCTGTACCATGAGCTGCGGGCTGGGCTGTGTCCGCCCCTCGCACGAGCTCCTCTCCACCCAGCTTTGACATTTTCTTTCCCCCCAGTGAACCTTAGCCCTCCGGATCTTTCACTTCCGTGGGGATTATCAGTTTTAGTTCCGCCAGTAGGACAGGGTTTCTCTTCCCCACTGGATGTCATCAGAGGGTAGGTTGGGCTTCTTTTTGCACTCTTTGCAGCGCCCACGATGATACGCCTTCTCGGCTTTCTGCACACCTCGCTTTACAGTAATGGCGAGAGTCAAAAACACACAGTTCAATAAAGTTCATGGCACACAGTACCCGGTGGCACTGGGCTACTCGATCCTGATTGTGATGCCAAAAACTGATGTGTCCCAGGGCCCGTGGGTTACTTGGGACCGGGCTTTGTGCTTTCAGGGAGTCACAGGAGTTGAGACCCGGCTCTGTGACCCTGGGTTCAGTGTTAAAGATTTCTTAGAGTGTGTTATAGGAAAGATTATTTGTGACGCCACCTGTGGTTTGTGGCTATGAGTAGCCACCACTGCTGCAGAACCTCTGGAGACAATGGACAGTTAGCTGGGATGGAATGGCTCCCCACAGGTGAAGCGGATCCCCAGGGCAGTAGATGTGGACAGGGTGTAGGGTGCAAGATGGAGGGTGCGCAGTAACAGACAGACTCACGGTTTGTTGGTTCCTCAAGTCATTTACCGATTGAACGACAGGTGGTGTTACTGGGAGTCCGTGTAACCTGGGAGCAACTTAGGGTTCTCCTCACCCTGAAAGTTCTGAGGCCTCGCTGCTGCGCTTTCTCTTGGTAAGTCCCTGCAGCTGCATCAAGCTGAGCTGCGGCCCTCTCTCTCTCTCCCTCTCTCTCCTGCTTGCGCCAGTATGACAGGCAGCTCGAGTCCTTCTTTAGCCCCCACTTCTTGGGTGGCTGCTCCTGGGCTCTTAATGCTGCTTTGCCTTCAGGCACCTGGATGGCTGGGGAACTTGAAATTCCCCTGCCTCCGGTATTGGCTGCCAGAACGTTAGGCCCTGCACAGGCTCAGACTCTATTCCAGCTTAGCACTGCTCCAGTCCACAGGATGTCTTCCTCAGACCTCTTAGGAACTGAATTGATTAACTCTGCCCCAGACTAGAATTTATATGTGAGCTGCCCTGAACCTGGATTTTAGATCTCCCCTTCAGGCCTGGAGGCAGAAAGGTGTTGTGTGCTTTGGTTTTGCCTGGTGTGACTACCCTCTGTTGCTCTCAGGTATGACACTACCCTCAATGGAGGCAATGATATTGTGGCATCTGGACTCTGGGGTGCCACAAGTCACTTGTAAACCAGAACTCGTTCAAATATATTTATGAATAAGTTACTTTAGGAGGAAGGTGTCCACCCAGAGTCATGTGCCTGCAGCCACACAGATGTGCCGAAATATGAAAGATATATCCACAGACATCACAAAGCGATATCATGTAGTGTCATCACATAGCGTCTTAATGTGTAGTAAGAAATAACAGGATCAGCACATTAGGAATGACATATAAAGATGGTGAAGATGGTGCCTTACACAAATATGTAGAAACAAAAAATAAAACGGCGTGAAATGGCTGTCACTTGTGAGAACCCCACATCCCCCCCGTACCCCGCACCATGTAAGACCACATGAAGGTTGAATAAACACTGCTGATCCCACGATAACCTGCATTGCAACTTCTTTTCTATTACGCTAACCGGAAGTGATGGACCGCTAATCGGAAGTGTGCACCGGGCTGTCTGAAAGGCAGTAATTCTGGTATTATTTAGGAGCGCTCAGTAAAGAGAAGCAGATACCAATAATTAAAGTAGACCTGTTTATTCTGGTTTGTCCACTCATTTTTGTAATTTCACCGAGCTGTCTGAGCACTCAGCAGGCAGAACGCGGGAGCGCTGGATATCAGAGAGGGGGCACCCTGAGGTGAACCGCAAGCTGCAGCTCTCTAGAGACACTGCGGACGAGTGGTGATGACTTTAAAATACTTCAGAACCATGGAAGAAAATGAGCACTGACCACAAAGGATGTGTGAATGCTTACATGTGAAGAACTCTGGGGAGATACTTTTTTTGTACAGTCCCTGCCCTCCTACATGATGAAGCAGAGCTGGGCACTGCAGTTCTAGGATTTAAAGACTGCTTATAAATCTATAAAACCTGCACCTCAGCTCTCACCCCTCCCTTTGGGGACAGAGATATTCAGTCATGCATAGTGCTAAAATTTCAGGGGACAAGAAGCTACCAAGGTGATATGGGACAGGGAAGACCACGGCAATGCTGAATTAACCAATGCAGTGCTTTGCCTCTGCTTCTAGTCTGATACATGGCAATACACATTATGCACCATCATTTCATTGTGCAGCAGAAGATCACAGCATGTTTTTACAACTGCTTGGTGACATGATTGGTATTTGAAGGGAGAACACCGTTGTTTTTACATTACATTATGATGGCAAATCAAGATTACAGTATGACCATGGGGCCGGTGGCTACACCCCCTGCCATCCCTCCTGACCCATACAGAAGTGTGAGTGGGCAGGAATGTAAGGTGATCCTGGAGCCCCCAGGGTCCACGCCTCCGACACACCTCTTGTCACTGCTGATGCTGCATGAGGCTGAATTTCTCTGTCCTTGAAGGAAGGGGTGAGTGCTGAGGAGCAGATATGATTTTATTGATTTGTAAGTGATCTATAGATCCTAGAACTATAGTGTACAGTTCTGTTTTATCATGTAGGAGGGCAGGGACAGTACAAATAATTTTTATCTCACTGGAGTTCCATTTAGGTTGATTTAGCAGTAGATTCTTAATCAGAAGCTTTTTTTTATAATTTTTGATACTTGCTGCTACCATGAAGAACATCCACCATAGGCTAATAATGATACTCATTTCCTGCAAATTTTGCACAAAAAAACTGAGGATTAGCTATATTGAATGGTAAACTCACTGAAAATCTGCAGTGGAACAAATTTCAAATCCAAAACTCATCTGTAGCACAAATATTAGGGTAATCCGTGCATTCCTGTGATGAGGCCAGGGCTAGGGGTACTCGGACATCGGGGCTGATGACGAATAGGGAGTCACGGGTAGACGGGAACCCGGTTCTGTGTCCTGGTTATCATTTGAGTAGATGGTGGGGAAGAAGGGAGTATTTACAGGGGATCATGACGCCACCTGTAGTTCCCGGTAATACAGGTACTGTCGCTGCAACCCGGCTGCTGAGGTGATGGTGGGTGCAGCAGAGTGTGGAGTAGTTCCCTACAGGTGGAGCTATTACTAGGGCAGCAGTTAAGCATCGGTGATGATGAGGGGAGAGTTGTAGGTGTAGTTGGTGTTGCAGTTCTTACCTCTCTGTTGAGCTGCTGATGGTGCGGAGCCCTCCGGGCACCGCAATAAGGATAACCGAGTCCAATTCAACTTTAACTCCACTCTACACTTTAATGGGTAATGGCAGATGGTGATGGTATACGGTACAGTCTGGTTTACTGGGGGTCTGTCACCAGTTCCAGGTTTCCTGTTATGGAGTCTCTAGATGTTCTTCCTTCTATGGCTTTCTGGGTTAAACTTATTCTTCTTCACTTCTACCACCCTCGACAGAGCTCTCCCGCCAGTCCCTGATCTCCCACAGTGGGGAAACGGGTGTCCTTTACTGGTTCTAAGGGGAGACCAGACACGCCCACCAAGAGTATTCGGGCCATTGCCCCTGTGATCTTGGATCTAGTATTTTGGTCCTGAGGGGTGAGGTACCCTGTAGTGCTGTCAGCTACCCCTTTAGTGATGGGCCTGCAGCTCGTCGGTCTGCAGCCAGAGATAAACGTCTGACTGCTTCGGCTACCCGCACTGCCGATGCTTCCTCAACGTGACCAGCCAGCTCCAACCAGTCCTGGCCCGTTGCCCTCTGTCCTGGTTCCCCCTTGAAGGTTGGGGTTCCTCACAGCAGAGTTGCTGTCAGGCTGGTCCTAGCTGACTGCCTTCCCAGCACTAACTGTCTAACTAAAACTTTCCCTCCCACTACTCTATCCTAGGCTCCACCCCCACCCTTTTGAGGACCTACTAAATTACCGCCCCCCACCATCCCCGCCTATTCTAAGTGGTGTGGGCCTAGGTGGGTGTAAAAATAGACTCCATAAGGTGAACCTTGAACTGGCAACTTTACAGGGTTAACACATTATTATTAAGGTGCAATACAACCCTGTGGCGCCCAGTCACAGTGGCGCCACACCTGACACATAAAATACATATTTATATGTATAAAAAGTAGCATTATGTCTTAAAATGAAAAGTACATAGGAAATATTTTTAGCACACTGCAATCCATATTTTTCCATTGAGAAATTGTTTACAGGATTTCATAAGATTTTATTGTCTATACTAACACAATAACAATTATATTGCAGAACAAGTTTTCCAAATATGCTTTGACAAATCCTGAGTATTGCGACATCTAAGCTTTCCAGTCATTCTCTCTTGGGCTGTTTAATCTAATCAGTCTGGGAACAGCAAATTCCCACTGCCAAACCCAGTCTGTAAATGTTTTCAATTATTACAGTTGTACTTTTTTTCAGGAACTACAACTGGTCAGGAAGTATTTTCAGATAGTGTTTACGCCTGGAAATCAGGATAAAAAACTATTTGCAAATAAAAAGTTATACTGTATTAGGAATTATAATAAACTGTTCATCACAAATGGGCTGGAATACATTTAAGAGCAGAAAATAAATAAATGTACTGAGAGGGGAATTCATTTGTATGTCATCTCTATTTTAAAGATTATATCAGCCAGAAAAGGCTCAAATGAGCTCGGATAAGCTTTCCAGTAATGTGTTGCAACTATCACATCATATAGTATAATATATAACATAATATAGAATAGTCATTATATAGAAGAGCATATCACATAGTATTGCCACGCCTATAATAGCCTGTATAAAAGCAGAGGCAGGAAAAGTAGCACAACAACCATTTTGTGGTGAATCTGTTTAGTGAGAGGATTAGTGATGAGCGAGTAATGAAATATTAGCACTCGCTACACTCATAATGAGTCATTTTTAATACTCACATATTCGTTCTAATAGCGAGTCTAATGTTAGTCAATTAGTGATTGGCTCCGCCCACACACATCCGGCCATAAAACGAGTCTTTCCGGGACAGGACGGGAGGGTGTTTTTTTTTTGCCAATTTCAATGTCTAAAACACCTTGCAGTGCCACCCAGAGAGACCCTAACATTCAATCTGCTATCACTGTGGTGCCATCTCCCTTTGTGCACTGAAGGGAGTTGTCAATTTGTGTCAGATCGATAACGATCGACACATCACTCACGAGCACCAGCGATACTCACTGAGTAACCATTATGATTGATATTATGATGGTATTATTATTAAGACTAGCACAAGGTCGAAACATGTCAATACTGATGGAATTTTAATACAATTTAATAAACCTTTGGATTTTAAGAAAAACGTGGAGCTGGATATTTCCTATTTTCTGAGTTGAAAATTCCCTGCCTGCAATGAGTCATTTGCTCCGTAGGAAGAATGCTGCACTGTAAGAGCTATTGACCAGTCAGCTGGACGCTATCACTTATGGTTGTTCACTGAGTAACGAGTATCACAAATACTGTACTATCCATGCGAGTAGCGAATTGTAACAATTACACTTGCTCATCACTAGAGAGGATGTCATAGTTGATAACTAAGCAATAGAAATAGGGAGAAAAAGACAAATGCACAGATAGTGTGTGACAAAATAGCAGCGAAGAACAGTTACAATTGGTTTACCCATAGTCATATATGTGAGGTCACTTCAACATTACTATAGCTCTGTTTGCATTAAAGAAATGGTTGGATAAAGAACTAAGAGACCTCAGAGTTTTATTCATGACTAATCTGTCATGATTCACAGCACCTAATCACATTTTGGGGGGGAAATTTCCTTAATCTGGCAAACGTAAATATTACTAAAAATAAGTCAGCTTTAATCACAAATGTATGCAGCGCAGCCTGATATAGAGGGAGAGACAATGTTATAATAACCTACTTATACTTTCCTAGAAAATACGAAAATACTATTTCAATCCAGATGGATTTTTATATTGACCCCCCCAAAAAAAATTCTGAAGTTACAGGGAAATAGAAACTTCTGAAGAGTGAATACCATAAATGTAGAATGCATGTGTAACTTAGAAATATGACCCATAATCACGGACACCTGAAAGAGCCCTTAATCATATTGATATTTTTTGTCTTTAGCCGTCTTTGCAACATTTTAGAACAGAAAATAATTTAACTTACAATTACATGATCTTGTCTTCAACGGTGACTAAATTAAAAATCCTCCAGAAACCTCACTGTAGGCAGGGACTGGAGTCAGATGTGCCAAAAAAAAATTGACATTCGAAAATGTGTCATTTCATTAAAGAAATCTATTGCCAAGAATCTAGTTTTTTTTTTAAAACTAGAAAATATGAATATACGTGTGTGTTTAGTTATCTTAAATAGATACTGGCTGCTTTCAATGTCAGACGAGATATCACTGTATAGTAAGGAGTGGGAGACCGGGAATTATTCTCATACATATGGCTCCCGGAGGGAAGGAGTCACTGCTTGAAATGCTCAGTGCGAACCATACGTTGGATTTCTGATTGTTGGGGCTCTTTTCTATATGTGGTAAATCTTTTATTTATGGTATTATGTGTGTTCAAGTTTGAAATGAATATTTTCTATAACTTATTATAATATTATGCACTTTATTAGATTTTGCGTGTATATGTGCTGGTATTTTACCATTTAGAATATGCCTCTTCCCAGATATGTTTATCCCTAAATGTTTGTACATGTATTTATTCCCCACCATTTTAATCTTATTTATTTTAATATGCATCAATGGAATGTAAATTATTTTATCATATATTTATTTATTTATTTACCCATCTTACAGTGTAGTTATATCTATGAAAAAGATTATATGGACTAAAGAATTGAGCACACCTCTTAATCATTGAATTACATTCCCACTGCCACAAGTCAGTGCAAAAAATCTAGCCCTAACAATGCAGTCTGCCTTTATAAACATTTGTGGAAAATGGACTGTTTTAAAGAGCTCACTTAAAGGGAACCTGTAACACAAAAAAATTAACAGGTTAATCTGCAAGTTAATAGCATTTGGAACCTGCCCAGCATCTGCCCATCAAATCCCGCAGCCAGGAGGAAATAACTTTATTCTGGTTCTGGTTTCAGTCATCAGGGTGGCACCCGTGCGAGTTTAGTCAACACTCTGTGTATCAGGAGCAGTGCTTGTAATCGGGCCCCTGACACTGACTGATAGTCTCCTCTAATGCAGAGCAGCTGTTATTCAGTGGGTGAGCATGGTTAGTGAACCCGAGCCTGCACAACCCCAACAACTGAAACCTTGAACACTGCCAGGAGGTATTAAGTTAATTTGTTTCAAGCAGATGGTTTAAATTTGCAGGCTCCAAATGCTATTAACCTGCAGATTAACCCCATATCTGCTAGTTGATAGTGCTTTTGTATTTCACAGGTTCTCTTTAATTAGACTGCGCTCTTGTAATAGGTACCACCATTACAAGTGAACAGAAAAAAAAACATTCAATAATGCCATAAAAAGTAATTGTATCGCTATAATTAAATGGAGAATCACTAACCTGGTACATTTGTGGTTTAAATAGTCACAACTCACTGTGTCCTTGGGGTTGTAATATCCAATGTTGTTACCATGCTGCTACCACTGGGTAAGGATGCTATAAGAGCATTTGATAGTTAAAAGGTAGTAAACATGTTCAAGAAAAGAAAGGCCATAAATACTCTCCTTTCAACTCTTTAGGTGCTACTGGTTTGTCATAAATATAAATCTCCAAGTTCCGATCTTTATGAATAGAGACTCCTATTATAATACATACTCTGTTGTAGCAAGTTAGTTTGTGAAAATGTGGCACCCCAAGGGTTAATATGCCACAGAAAAACACAGGTTTAATTCCCCACACAACACTACACTAGAAAGTGGGAGGAGCTTACTGGCACCTGCACTAGTGGGAGGAGCTAAGTTGTTTACCTCAGAGCAGAAGTGACAGTTCAGTTCAGAGGAGAGTTGAATCTGGAGCAGGAGCAGAGCCAAGTGTCAGTGGAGGTCCTGAGAGGTCTGAGGAAAGGAGACAGAGTAACAGAGGAACATACCCGGGATAAAGAGTTACCCCAAAAGCTTGATCCCAGGGAGGCGCTCAAGACAGATACCGGATCCGAGGCTGTGCCTGAGAAAGACAGGACAGTAAACACCGGAATAGTGAAGGTCCACCATCTTCACCACACCATAGCAAAGCAACACGAAGGAGTCAGTGACACAGAGGACTCAAGTTGCCCAGCATATTGGTATCCGTGAGCAGAGACAGGGCCGGCAGTATAGCTACAAGCAGCAGCAGGGCCACACACAGCGTTTAAGTAGGAAGCCAAGGACCCGTCAGGGTGAGAGCAACCTGGTACAGACTCCGTGGACAATACTGTGTAATACCATCTGCCAGTAAAGACTTGAAGAACAACAGAAACCGTGAGTGTGTGTGTCATCCTTATGCTGAAGCCCCACTTGCCCTCATAGACTGCCATTGCCTCTACTCTTATCATCTCTACTGCTACCCCTACTCTCCTGCAGCATCAATAACATCCTCACAGACTTTAACTACTACTACCACTGGAACCCAGTTCTGCCCACAGGAACTATTCCATCCCAGCTGCTAACCCATCATCCCCGGAGGTTCTGCAGCAGCGGCGGCCATATTACTGGCCGCATATAGTGGGTGGCGTCACGAGTGACAAATCCCCTGTAAATAACCCCCCATTTTATTGTGCGGGCCCGGGACACGGTCCGGACCAGGACCGCCGTGACATCCCCCAGCAGTACCCCGGTCCGGCACCGAGTGCCCCGTCCCAGTGGGCTCCACAAAGTTTCTTCCCTTCTAAATATTCCATGAACGACATGGATTGGTATCATAGAAAAGTAGAAGCACTTAGGAACTTCAGGAACTCAGTAGCAAAGTGGCAGATCATGTAATGTTGCAAAATGAGGTGGCTGAGTTTTGAGGCGCATAGTGAATTAAAGTCACCAATGCTCTTCTGGCTCAATAAGCAGAGTGCTGCAAAGCTCCTCTAGTATTAACTTCAGCACCAAAAGTGTGCACCAGGAACTTCATAGTAGAGCAGTTGACAAGCACAAGGCCAAGTGTCTGATAGAGTGGTGTAAAACATGACACCACTGAACTTTGGAGCAGAGGAAATGTGTGCTGTGGATTGGTAAATCACACTTCTCTATTTGGCAGTCTCATGGACGAGTGTGAGGTTATTAAACCAAAAAGGACAGAGAGGTGCTCCTGGGTGTACCTCGTGGTCCCAATGGAGGAGGGTAGGGGGGGACAATGTTGCTAACCTTATATGGTTGTGCATCCCTGCACAACCGCAGTGTGGACCTTTGGTGTGTATCGCACACAGCACGAGTCACTGGCACTTTGAAACAGGCAGATCATATCAGGTGTGACGTCATCAAAGGTCTTGACTCCTAGACTCCATGTTAGCTTGCTTGCTGAAACCCTGCAGCACCAACTGCTTACCCACACATGGGAATTCCGGATGAAGATTAGAGGAGAAAGTGCAGTCTACCAGGGCGCATGATACAGCAAACACAGTTTGGATTATTTAGCAATTGTCTTTATTAATGATGAGACTTCACAATGCATTTTGGTGGATTGCCACCTTCATCAGGTATGAGTTTAGTGTCTGCATTGTGTCAACTGTAAAGTTTTAGAGGAAATTAATGTTATATCGTTGTTGCCACAGATAAACTCCAAAATCCTGTAAAAACAAAGTTTTCACCGAAAATTATGTTAATACATGTGGCTTCATGATGGGATGTCAGAATGTATCTCTTCTTCACTATATGACAGATTTTCAAATCATTTTTCCTAGAATGTCTGCTTATACAATTTATACACACTCACTGGATTTAAAGACAAACGAAAGACTCAAGCAGCCATAGAGTACAAATTGGTTTAAAGCAAAAACCAAGACCACTTAATGCTGTGTAACTACATTGAGCCTGAAGCTTTGAATACAGATGTGAAGCAAATTAAAATTCTCAATCAGGAATGCAGAGGGAATGCTTTATTTTAATTAAACAACATTCTTATCCAGATACTCGCAAGTTTGTCTGAAGAAAAAATGTACTAGCTTCCCAGAAGAAGGTGTGCAGCTACATAGAAAAGGTTAGCATTTAAACTTTACTTAGGGAAATGAAGATTATGAAATTTCACAGTCTTGTGTCGAGGGGCTTATATGTCAGGAAGCAGCCCTGAAGCTGCGAGGGAACTATACCACTGATTTAATTCACCAAATAATCCCCTGCCTTATCTTCAGATGTTAACTCAGGCGTGCAAGTAACAAGTAAAGTGGAAAATAGAAGCCTTTTTACAGATCTCATATTCTCTTCCAAAACTATAGAAGGGCATGATAATGTATTTAATGAACACGCGCCATCTCAACAACAAATAAAGGGATTTCATTTATATTCATTCTAATGTCCTAAGTATAAAATATTCACACTCTCCGCTAAAGTTCGACAAGAACTATTTCTAAATTTGCCCTTATAACTTTTATTTAATCAGATTTCTTTTTACATTTAATAATGTATTTGGTGGTTTGGTGGATAAAGTTCAATAGTGCAATTCAATACCCAGAACAGAGCAAATCAAGACAAAATTGGTTAACAGATGTTGGAGTGACAAAGTAGATCTTTTTGAAGGATCCTATGGACAGACATATCGAGTCTGTGGCTAAGCATGCATTTGAGGCAGTAGGTTTGAACCTTTGTTGATCAAACCTTTGTTTGGCTTTCGTTTCCACAGGGGTTGTTAAGGCAGTGTCAGCTTGGGCTAATACCAGACCAGGTAAGAATTTATGTTCTGCATCATTTGATGCAGCAAAATGCTCCACTCAGGCTGTAAGCAACTGTGTATGTATCCGCAGCATGTTGTGGCTCAGAGTTTGGAGTGTGGGTTTAGCTTCAAATAAGTCTCTCATGGAATTTCCTTTTCAGGAATCTTGTCTTTAGGGTACCAAGCTGATTAAATTTATTACTGATTCTACAAATAGTAAGAGTACACTTCTGTCTAAGGCTGTGGTCACAGTACCATTTTTCACATGCATTTTTGGAGACCTGCGTTTTCAAAAACGCATGTAAAAAACGCACCCATAGGCCCCCATGTTAAAAAACGCATGCCCTAATAGCCAAAAAGCATGTGTGACTGTCCCATGCGTTTTTGGAGCATATCCAAAAACGCATGCGTTTCTGTAGAAAACGCATGCGTTTTTGAAGAAAACGCATGCGTTTTTTATAACATGGGTTCCTATGGAAAACGCATGCAAAAACGCATGTACAGTTAGTACCTTTTAGTGCCATTCAAAAACGCATGCGTTTCCCATAGGAGCCCATGTTAACAAAAACGCATGCGTTTCCGGAAACGCATGCGTTTTTGTTAACATGGGCTCCTATGGGAAACGCATGCGTTTTTGAATGGCACTAAAAGGTACTAACTGTACATGCGTTTTTGCATGCGTTTTCCATAGGAACCCATGTTATAAAAACGCATGCGTTTTCTACAAAAACGCATGCGTTTTTCAAAACGCTCAAAAAAATACTACAAGCACTATTTTTAGGTGCAGATTCAAAAACGCACCCAAAAACGCAGGGAGCCATCACACACCTTACAAAACTCATGCTGACATGAAAAAAAGCATGAGTTTTGTTAAATCACTTAAAAAAACGCATGGCAACTGTGACCACAGCCTAAAGCAAGCACCAGTTGTCCATTTAGGAAGTGAGATTTGCAGCTCTGTCCCTTTCGCCAATACCCAGCTCCAGAGGTGCTCACTAGTCATTGTAGCAGATCTTATGTCTTGGGGAGCTAGAAGGGTTGCTTTTAGACTGCTGCGCACAATACCTCTTTCCAGGCCCAAAGGCAAGCCCTCTGACCCTCAAGGCAACAGAGGGGTTGAGGCATGACATGCAGCCCCGACTCTGGGAGCCTTCCTGGGTGTCTGAATGACTCCATTTTTTTTCAAGGAGCATGGTTAAGGGGAGTTAGTGATCTTTAGGTCAGAGAAATCTTTTCATCAGGTTACAGTATAAAGTTTTTATCTCTTTCGTGAATCTGATTTGTCAGGTCTCGTCCCCCAGATTTTCCCAGTATAAGATTAGGTTCTGAAATGTCTATTGCTTCCCTGGTTCAAGCAGGGGTTATTGTAGGGGTTCCTATTCAGAAAAAGTTGTGTTCAAATCCTTTTGTTATCCCGAAGAAGGGAGGCTTAGTGCAGCCCATTCTGAATGTAAGATGTCTGAACAGGTTGGGGAAGGTAAAGCATTTCAAAATGTAGTCACTTTGCTCCATTGTTGTGTCCATGGAAACTAGCGTGTTTCTGTCATCAATTTTCAGGATGCTTATCTGCATGTGTCGGTTTGCAACCAATTGTGATCATCGCCAGTTCTCAGCTCCACCACTAAGGATGGCCTCAGAAACCATAATGTTTTTAAAGATTTTGGCACCAATTATGGCATTCTCCTGCCTCAGGGGTATAGTGGTGATACCCTATCTAGATGACATTCTTATCAAAGCTCCCACCCAGTCTCAAAGTTTAGAAAGTTTGCACCCTGGACCAGTTTGGGTAAATTGTCAATCAGACAAAATCCACATTAATTCCCACTCAGTAGATTATCTTTCTGGTGATGACCTTCAAAATAGATCAGGCATCTGTCTTTCTACAAGAGAAAAGGAGTGTGATTCTGCAGTCTTCCATCTAGACTCTGAGTTCATGGAAACATCCTATCGAATTCTGTATTGGTACATTTACACGCGGCCACAGGAAGGTAGGAACAGGCAGGCATCGGACACAAATTGTGCCTGATGCCTTGAAAAGACCACGATGTGGCTCCGTGTAATTCAGGACTTTCCTTCCTTCAGGGAAGACACAGGAAGGAAAGTCCTGAATTACACGCAGCCACATCGTGGTCTTTTCAAGGCAACAGGCACAATTGTGTCCGATGCCTGCCTGTTCCTACCATCCGGTGGCCGCGTGTAAATGTACCATATGAGGTTCTTAGGACAGATAGTAACAGCATTTGAGTTGCCAATCAGTCATTAGCAGAAAAATCCAGGAGAGCCATTCACCCCGAGGTGTTCAGTCACATTTGCCATCATTGGGGGACTTCAGACATCAATTTGATTGCTGCCAGGATAAACCACAAGGTGCCAAGGTTTGTCGGAAGATGTTCAGGCCCACAGGCAATCAGGGTGTAGGGGATTCCAATAATCCTGGTGGCAATGAAATAGCCTTACAAGACCTGGTATACGGACGTCATCAACCTACTAGATCATGCTCCGTAGCCTCTCTCAGAGCGCCCAGACTTTTTGTCTCAGGGTCCATTCTACTATCATAATTTACAGTCACTTTCTTTATTGACATGGCTGTTAAAGCCAGTTCTGAGAAGGTTAAGCCTCTCAGAGCTAGTTATTTATTCCATGGTTAAGTCGCAAAAACCTTTGCGTTGCATTTACCATCGTACTTGGAAGCCTTACTTTTGCTGGTGCAAATCTACATTTACGGTACTTCTTCAATGATCTTATCCTTGCCTACGCTGCTACCCTTTTTGCATTCCAGACAAGAAGCAGGGCAACCACCATTAGACTCCTGGTATTTTTATCTAGTTTTGCAAGTTCTTCAGTTCTCTTCCTTTGAGCCTATCAGAGAGATTCTGATCACCTCCATTAACAGAGTTTTTGAATTGATTGCTAGTGAGGGGGCGAATCTACTCGCTAGGACTCGTTACTCGGCGAGTAGTAAGGGACTCGCAGGACTCGCTACTCGGCGAGTTTCCCAGCGAGGACTCGCAAAGTAGCGAGTCCAATGCAAGTAAATGGGAATCCTAGTTTTACTAGCGAGACTCGCTATATCACATCGCTATGTAGCTTGAATCTCCCCCAAATCGTTTAGAGAATGGCACCGCTTCACGGATACCCGCTGTAAGTAGCGATTCCGAGCGAGTCGTAGCGACTCCTAGCGAATCCTAGCGAGTCTACGAATCCGAGTCCTGTATTCTGTATTCGGGACTCGCGAATACAGAATCTGTTATGTTCCGACAAATCTTCCGAGACAGCCTAGCGTGTTAGGTCAGACAAACTTGTGAAGATGGACAAGGATGTGAGCCAATCTTATTCAGTAATGCCACAGCCCTCTTCTTGTGGCATTACTATGATTGGCTTCTGTCCATCGTGATGGCTATGTCATCGATGACGGGCAAGGCTGTATATAAGCCTTGCCACCGCCATTTTGAGCACATTTCTCTGAAGATCTGAGCTAGAACAGGGTGAGGTAGATTCTGGAGCAGATCATAGGGATTGTCAGTGAGTGTAGGGAACTTCAAGATTCCTTATATTAACCCCAAACAGCTCTTGTGAGAGCTAGCAGGAGGACAGAGGAGTACTGTGTACTGTGACACTGTAGGCAGGCAGGGAAGCAGGGAGCTGCAGCCTTTACAGTGTTCACAGGAGCGACCTCATAGCTTCGCTTACTCACTCAGCTGTTCTAATAGCTGAAGTGAGAGGCTTAGCTGAGGTACTATTTACAATTTTTTGCCAGCTGATAGATTTTGGGTCCTAAAAACCCCTTCAGCGTTATTTTGTCTGTGGCAGAACAGTGCGTTGCTGCTCTCCTAGCTGCAAATAGCACGTACGCCACCTACTTCTGCGACTAATTGTGCGCACTTAATAATTTTTTTCAGGGAATAGTGTGCTGCTTCACTGCCAAGTGTTAGCACACACTTAACCCGCCAGTAAGTGACGCCTGCAGCAACACCAAACTCCATCTCGGTGGCTGTGCGCACTTTCTAATTTTTTCAGGGAATAGTGTAGTGCTTCACTGTCAAGTGTTAGCACACACTTAACCCGCCAGTAAGTGACGCCTGCAGCAACACCAAACTCCATCTCGGTGGCTGTGCGCACTTTCTAATTTTTTCAGGGAATAGTGTAGTGCTTCACTGCCAAGTGTTAGCACACACTTAACCCGCCAGTAAGTGACGCCTACAGCAACACCAAACTCCATCTCGGTGGCTGTGCGCACTTTCTAATTTTTTCAGGGAATAGTGTAGTGCTTCACTGCCAAGTGGTAGCACACACTTAACCCGCCAGTAAGTGACGCCTGCAGCAACACCAAACTCCATCTCGGTGGCTGTGCGCACTTTCTAATTTTTTCAGGGAATAGTGTAGTGCTTCACTGTCAAGTGTTAGCACACACTTAACCCGCCAGTAAGTGACGCCTGCAGCAACACCAAACTCCATCTCGGTGGCTGTGCGCACTTTCTAATTTTTTCAGGGAATAGTGTAGTGCTTCACTGTCAAGTGTTAGCACACACTTAACCCGCCAGTAAGTGACGCCTGCAGCAACACCAAACTCCATCTCGGTGGCTGTGCGCACTTTCTAATTTTTTCAGGGAATAGTGTAGTGCTTCACTGCCAAGTGTTAGCACACACTTAACCCGCCAGTAAGTGACGCCTACAGCAACACCAAACTCCATCTCGGTGGCTGTGCGCACTTTCTAATTTTTTAAGGGACTAGTGTGCTGCTTCACTGCCAAGTGTTAGCACACACTTAACCCGCCAGTAAGTGACGCCTGCAGCAACACCAAACTCCATCTCGGTGGCTGTGCGCACTTTCTAATTTTTTCAGGGAATAGTGTAGTGCTTCACTGTCAAGTGTTAGCACACACTTAACCCGCCAGTAAGTGACGCCTGCAGCAACACCAAACTCCATCTCGGTGGCTGTGCGCACTTTCTAATTTTTTCAGGGAATAGTGTGGTGCTTCACTGTCAAGTGTTAGCACACACTTAACCCGCCAGTAAGTGACGCCTGCATCAACACCTAACTCCATCTCGGTGGCTGTGCATTTGTCAACAATGTCCCAAAAACACCAAATTCCCAAAAACCAGTCTGCAAAGGGACAGGGACGAGGTCGGGGCCCTAGCAGTCGTGAACAACAAGGCACTGGTAGAAGTAGACAGACAAGGATTGATCGATCCACCTTCCTGCTGTCTAAATTTCCCAGTACTCAACCGAAACGTGTCTTGAGGCCGGAAGATCAAGACCAAATAACATCTTGGATGGCTGACAAGACCTCAACCACGGGTTCTGGCAGCACACAATCATCCTTGACACCATATTCAAGTGCTGCTACTGACAACGCGGGGTCATCTAATCCACAAAATCTTCCTATTTCCTCAAGCCATCGCCAGACGGAGGAAAATTTAGACCGTGAACTTGGGCATTCGGAAGATTTATTTGGTTCTTATCAGCCATTCAGACAACCGGACCTTTCTTTGTCACTGCCTGAACAGATACTTGAACCAGACGTACATTCCATCTATGGACAAAGTTTGGATTCACCTCGTCCTGAAGAACGTCCCTTTCAACAAAGCCATAGACCGTCTCAGGAGGTGGAGGATGATGATGATGATGAGACACACATCTCATCTGGCCAGCCTGACCAGTCACGTTATCCAGATGACTTTGAGGAGGAGGGGGTGGATGATGAGACCACTGATCCAACCTGGACACTTGACATGCAGAGCCAACAGAGCAGCCAGGAGGAGG
This sequence comes from Allobates femoralis, assembly GCA_033576535.1. Taxonomy (NCBI): domain Eukaryota; kingdom Metazoa; phylum Chordata; class Amphibia; order Anura; family Aromobatidae; genus Allobates; species Allobates femoralis. The sequence continues at coordinate 349,506,343 of JARQOC010000004.1, read as the reverse complement.
AAAGTGGTTATGTACCACCGCCTAAAGCACCCAGGCTTACTCCTTTATCCTGAATCCAAGCTGTGACAACAGTAGCCCAAATTGTGTCAACTGTTGCACAAACTGTACCAACTGTTGCCCCAACTTTAAGAACAGTTGGCCAAAATGTGTCTACAGTTTGTGTTGGCCAGACTCATCCTTCAGTTCCTACACCACAACCTAAAGGACGAACATCCATTGTCTGGAAATTTTTCAAAGATAGCCCATCAGTACCAAATGTGGTTATATGTAACATCTGCTATGCCAGGCTGAGCAGAGGCCAGGGCAAAGTAAACTTGAGCACCAGCAGTATGCGAAAACACATGACTCTTAAGCACCCAAGTCAGTGGTTGGCCCATCAGGGTTCGACATCAGGGCCTTCTGACCTCAACACCGTTATGCCACTTCAGAATCGTCCTTCACCATCTACTGTTCATGCAGCAGCTCCTACTCATACGATCTCACCACAAGCTGCGTTAGACCAGAGATATGACAGTAGTCAAGTGACTTGTGAGTCTGCGCCAAATGTCCAGTTGTCTGTTCCACAGCTGTATGAGAGGCAGCGGAAGCACCCATCCACACACCCTTTTTCTCGACAAATGACAGCGCAAATTTCTAAGCTGTTAGCTGTAGAAATGCTGCCATTTAGGCTTGTTGATACTGAGGCTTTTAGGGAGTTGTTGGCTGTGGCAGCACCACGATACACTGTCCCCAGTCGCAATTTTTTTTCACGTACTGCCATACCCGCGCTACATCTGCACGTGGTTAACAACTTGAAGCGTGCACTGACAAATGCTGTGAGCGGAAAAGTTCACCTGACAACTGATACCTGGACAAGTACTTGTGGACAGGGCAGATACATATCCCTGACAGCTCACTGGATCAACCTTGTCGAGAGTGTCCCAAAGTGTAATAGTGGAATATCTGCGATCCTACCAACTCCACGAATAGCGGGCACAGCATCATTCCGGGTGTCCGCGTCCTCATATACTTCTACAACACAATGTGCGTCTTCAACTTCCTTGACCACTGCTGATTTGTCCGCCACATCACGTCAAAGTTGGGAGCTTTGCAGTACTGCATCAGCCAGGCGACAACAGGCTCTTCTTAAGCTCATCTGTCTAGGTGACACACCTCACAATGCAAACGAGCTGTGGAAAGGTGTTAAACAACAGACAGATGAGTGGCTGGCCCCACTGCAACTACAAGCAGGTCTTGTTGTCAGTGATAACGGACGAAACCTTGTTGCAGCAATAAAGCTCGGTAAACTTCAACACGTGCCTTGCATGGCTCACGTACTGAATCTTGTAGTTCAGAAATTCTTGAAAAATTACCCAGAGTTATCTGATCTACTAGAGAAGGTGCGTAGAAATTGCGGACATTTCCGACATTCATCAACGGCACTTGCAAATCTATCTGCCCTTCAACAGCAATTTAATTTGCCCAAACACAGATTAATTTGCGACATGCCCACACGATGGAATTCTACATTCCATATGTTGGCTAGGTTCAATGAGCAGCAGAGGGCTATAGCGGAATATCAGCTGCAACATGCCCGTCACCCAGGAAGTAATACAAGACACATTGGTACGATGGAGTGGGTCTGGATCGCTGACCTTTGCGAGGTTCTAGAGAACTTCGATTACTGCACAAAACTGGTCAGCGGTGATGAGTCCATTATTAGTCTCACCATCCCCATGCTGTGTTTGCTTAAAGATTCTCTCCTGAATCTTAAAACAGAATCATTGAGGGCACAGCAGAGGGCTATGGATCCACATTTTAACATCCAGGATCAGAGCCAGCAAAGCCAATTGCAGCCGGCAACATTGGCTGCAGAACAAAACAGTGATGAGGAAGATGAAGACGATTTATTTCTCCATGGTACTGAGGTGCACCCTGATGGAACTCCCAACCCCAGTTTTATGTCGGTACAGCATGGGTGGGCTGAAGAGCAGGAGGCGGAGACCGATTTTGAGACCATGATGCCTATTGTTCATCAGTCTGGTGACACAGAAGACATGAGTCTTTGTAGCCTAGCACACATGTCTGACTTCATGTCTCAATGTCTGTCCCAGGATCCACGCGTCATTAACATCTATGACAGCGACCTCTACTGGTTGTCAACATTCCTTGACCCACGCTACAAAGACAAGTTTCCATCGCTGCTGTTGCAGTCACCAAGGGGCTTAACGATGGATTATTTCAAAAGTGTGGTGGTTGACAATTTAATGTCAATTTCACCATCTGACTCCGCTATACCACGAACAAGCAGCTCTTTGCCACAGCAGCCTTTGGTTCGAACACAAACTGCCACATTGTCAAGAAGAGGTGGTGGTAAGATGTCCACCAACTGGGCGATGTTCAACAGACCTTCCAATCTGCAACGGATTGTGCCTACGGTCCCCTTGTCTAGGAGACAAACATTGTCAAACATGTTGAACGAGTATGTGTGTGACACTACCAGCTTCTTAACCGACCCCTCTGTACCCTTTAATTACTGGGTTTCCAAGCTTCACGCTTGGACTGAGCTGTCTTTGTATGCCTTGGAGTTGCTGGCCTGCCCAGCTGCTAGTGTGACATCAGAGCGTGTTTTTAGTGCCGCTGGGGGAATTGTCACTGATAGAAGGTCACGGCTGACTACAGAAAATGCCGACAGACTCACTCTCATTAAGTTTAACAAGGACTGGATATCATCAAAGTTCTTAACCCCTTCAGACGAGAGTACCCAAACCTAGAGGGACATTTTCAAATATGTTACGTTTGGCTCAGTGCGGTTTAAACATTATGTCCTCTTCTGACACAAAGGATAAACAATGTCCCTCTGCTAAGAAGATTGGATAAATAATGTTCCTGCTACACTTGCTGCATGACAAAAAAACTACACAATCAGTGTCAGTAATGTTACTTTAATAATGCATGCACTTGTGATGTTTTTTGACCGTTGAATTATGTCAGACAATCCAAAACAGTCTCTTGGCTGAATTTTTTAAGGCAACAAGCCTATGCCTGCATTGTGGGCATTTCTCAAACTGAAATAAAACATATAGTTTGGCTCAAGTGCCTTGCATAAATTTTAAAAATGTTGATCCCGCCCCTTGGGCTAATTTTTTGAGGCTACAAGCCTATACCTGCATCGAATACGTTGCTTGTACTATGCTCTCAGGACAAGCAAATAGTATGGGCCACGCGCCTTCCTCAACTTCCAAATAGAGTTGATCCCGCCCCTTGGGCTAATTTTTTGAGGCTACAAGCCTATACCTGCATCGAATACGTTGCTTGTACTATGCTCTCAGGACAAGCAAATAGTATGGGCCACGCGCCCTCCTCAACTTCCAAATACAGTTGATCTCGCCCCTTGGGCTAATTTTTTGAGGCTACAAGCCTATACCTGCATCGAATACGTTGCTTGTACTATGCTCACAGGACAAGCAAATAGTATGGGCCACGCGCCCTCCTCAACTTCCAAATAGAGTTGATCTCGCCCCTTGGGCTAATTTTTTGAGGCTACAAGCCTATACCTGCATCGAATACGTTGCTTGTTCTATGCTCTCAGGACAAGCAAATAGTATGGGCCACGCGCCCTCCTCAACTTCCAAATAGAGTTGATCTCGCCCCTTGGGCTAATTTTTTGAGGCTACAAGCCTATACCTGCATCGAATACGTTGGTTGTACTATGCTCACAGGACAAGCAAATAGTATGGGCCACGCGCCCTCCTCAACTTCCAAATAGAGTTGATCTCGCCCCTTGGGCTAATTTTTTGAGGCTACAAGCCTATACCTGCATCGAATACGTTGCTTGTACTATGCTCTCAGGACAAGCAAATAGTATGGGCCACGCGCCCTCCTCAACTTCCAAATAGAGTTGATCTCGCCCCTTGGGCTAATTTTTTGAGGCTACAAGCCTATACCTGCATCGAATACGTTGCTTGTACTATGCTCACAGGACAAGCAAATAGTATGGGCCACGCGCCCTCCTCAACTTCCAAATAGAGTTGATCTCGCCCCTTGGGCTAATTTTTTGAGGCTACAAGCCTATACCTGCATCGAATACGTTGCTTGTACTATGCTCTCAGGACAAGCAAATAGTATGGGCCACGCGCCCTCCTCAACTTCCAAATAGAGTTGATCTCGCCCCTTGGGCTAATTTTTTGAGGCTACAAGCCTATACCTGCATCGAATACGTTGCTTGTACTATGCTCACAGGACAAGCAAATAGTATGGGCCACGCGCCCTCCTCAACTTCCAAATAGAGTTGATCTCGCCCCTTGGGCTAATTTTTTGAGGCTACAAGCCTATACCTGCATCGAATACGTTGCTTGTACTATGCTCTCAGGACAAGCAAATAGTATGGGCCACGCGCCCTCCTCAACTTCAAAATAGAGTTGATCTCGCCCCTTGGGCTAATTTTTTGTGGCAACAGGCCTATGCCTGCATCGAAAACGTGGCTTGTACTAAGATCCTGCTGGAGCATGGTGAAGGGTCCCACTGTACGCTACGGAGATAACGCGTAGACGCGCTCTGTTGCAAGTAGACGTCCCAGCCTATCGCATCTGTGTTCCCAGTGTTGTTGCCATACCGAGTCATTAAGTAACCCCCCCACAAACACAGGCACTATTTATTTGTCAGCAATATTTGTATGTGCAGTCATGATTTTCCACATAATAACCAAGGTGCCTTCATGCGCCATGCGGGCCGTAAAGTACTTGCTAATGATGATGACTTTAAGCCCACCCACAAAAAAAACCTACACATCCATTCCCTCAAAAAAGACAGACACAAAGCAGTTTTTGTCAACTGGGTATTATTTCGCCATAATGGCAAAGATGTCAGAATATTTTTTTTTTTTTTTTTTTTTTTTTTGGGGTTTAAACTTTGTAAAAACAAATAATAACATAACAAAGAAATTGTGCAATGCACAGGAACAAAAAATAAACAAAAAAAAAAAAGGGGTCTACAGCTGGTGGTAGGTTGCCGCATCCTCCGGCCTTGGCTGTAACGTGGCACCATCACCCTGGTCGTTGAGTAGGTCCAGGGCCCCATGCAGTACCTCACCCAGTGGTTGGAAGCCTGTAGGCTGGGGCATCTGGGCCGGTTGGCCTTGGCTTGGTAGGCCCCTGATTCTTGGACACCACCTCTGGGTCGCAACATACCTGTCCCGGGGTGTGGCCCTGTCCAGGATGTTAGATCTGCTGAGCCGCCACTCCTCCAAAAAATCAAACACCTGCCCAGGATGGTTTGGGGGCCTACACGCATCGAGGACAATGTGTATTGCTGACCATGCCCGCAGTCTTCTCTCGAATGGAATGTCATCCAAGAACGGTATGAGACTGCGGGCAAAGTCAGCACTACACTGTCCTCTGCGGTCTTGTGGTGCCCCCGGGATCAGAGCAGGGCTGCTGGGGTTCCAGTGACTCCCCACACTGCTGCTGGCAGTCGGCACTGGAGGGCGCTGGTGTGGCCCTTCATCCTCCTCTTCTTGTATCTGCGGCCCCAAAGGTGTGGTGGGTGGTGGCGGCGGTGGTGGTGGTGGTGGTGGTGGTGGCGGTGGTGGTGGTGGTGGTGCTACTCCCTCCTCCTCATCTGGTGGGGGTTGAGGGGCCTCCCTCCCCTCCTCAGGCAGCTGTGGTGGCGGGTTCCAACGCCGCCTCCGAAAGTGAGCAGCTCTGTGGGTAAATATAAAAAACATTTGGTGAATGGGTTGCCTTTGGAAACAAAACCATAGGCCAAACATAACATGTGCACGCTTTTTTGACTCAGTGTATCTGTGTATTCTGTGTCTTTTCATTGTTGCCCTTAAGATGGAATTGCAGCAAATAAATTAATGACATTTTTGGCTCATGCCTCAAACTATATTGTATGTGTGGGTACTGTTGCTCCACGATTTTTTGCCATTACATTACAAATTTTAAAATTAGTCTGCACTATTACACTGTGCCCTGACTTAGGCAGGACAGCTATGTAGTCACTTGAAGACATATTAGTGGCCACAACTAATGTTTTGACTTTTTGTGGAAACTTTATGTGGACAAAGCTATAGCCTGACACTGTGAGGCAAACACATTATTCAGGGTTCTTTGCCATCAGATGGACACAAAAACACACAGTGTGGACGGCCTTGGTCTCAATGCACATAACCCAGATCTATAGGGCAGGTGAGCAAGACAGGAAATGGAGTCCTGCAGCATAGGTGACACATGAGCATTTGGCGTTAGTGGCCTACACTCCTTGTTGCTGCCATGTATGCTAATCAGGAATGTCTTGGTAAATAAAACACAACAAACAGATGGCTTGGGATTTGAAACGACTGTAATGGACATAGAGTATGGGGTTGTCTTTGAGCAGCAGGTCACACATCGTTGGTGCCAAACAAGGTGGTATGCACAGATGGACAGTTTTAGTTATTCCAACGGGGCCGAACAAAAAAACGGGAACAGCAAGGACAAACCTCGGGTTTCCTAAAGGACCTTGGACATAAAAGGCTGTTGCACTTAAAATATGGCCCTCTTTAGTTTGATTTAATACAGCATTAATACGCTATGTTTTCCAGAGGATTCGTAATGTGGCCATGAGTTAACGACAAAAAAAGTACAATTCACATGTGGGCCCTAATATCTACACCATCACCTTGCAGCCCCAAATAAACCCATGGGAAAACTGAACCACACATATTTGTAGTGATACAGGGTATGTTCTGAAATGTGTGTGAATGTGTCAGCAATCTGGGATGGTGTACAAACAGTTTAGTGCAAAAGGGGTATATCCTTGCAACGTTATTTTGCCGAAAAAAACACCCACAACTAAATGTGTAGGGATGTATGTGGCCCTTATGCAAGTCGAGGCCATTATGAACTGATACAACTGAGGCTTATGACAGGCAAACCAGACAGGGCCACAGACCTTAGAGGCCATTGGAGGGAAGAACATGGCTTTGTTCCACAAACATGCCAACAATAATAGCTAATTGTGAGGTCACGGAACATTGTGTCTGACCACCCTGCAGAACATTGCTTATTTGTCCAAACGTCACAATGTGACTATAAATGTGTATGTCCTGGATCATTGCCAAAGGTAATAGAATTGTGTTGCACCATGGCAGAAACAAACCCCTGTGTGGGTATGTAAACCAGCACACTCATTATAGAGCTTCATACGTACATTGTGTGCCCTCGTGGACAGGGTCCTCTCCTCTTGTACCTGTATGACCTGATTGTCTTCATGGACTGTTTTTTGTCGTTAACCCTTATCCTCATGTAAAGTGCCATGGAACCTAATGGCGCTATATTAAAAAATAATAATAACAATAATAGTAAACAACAGTGCGGCAGACACATACCTTGGCATACGGGCCACCGGTTCCAGAAATGACAGCCGTTCATAGTGGCAATATATTATCCCGTGACCAGCTTCCGGGCCCCCCTCCAGGATCCTCCGGTGTTGCCGCTTAAATTGGTCGCGGCAGCTCCTCCAGCGCTTCATAATGTGGTCAACTGTGAAATGATTTCAAACCGGGTTTAGACCTCTTTAACATTTGAAACACTAAAAGTATGTGTACAAATCAACAATAACATTTTAATCATGTTGTGTGTGAAATGTGTATACAAGGCACATGGAAACGACAGTGTGGAACATCATCAACAGCATTACGGACATTGAGCTCACGTGGCCACAATCACAAATGGGGCAGGGCACATGTCAACGCATAGAGAATGTAATAGTGCGGGCACCAGACTCCGCTCATTAGTGGTATTTATATACACCCAACCCCCTGGCCTTCAGAGCCAGGAGGAACAGCCCTTAAACTAAGTGTACTATTGTGAACCCATCCAAATATAGGCAACCATGCAACGGCGCATTATAACACATTGAGGGCCCTGTATACCCTACTATGGGGGCCCTGTATGCCCACGGGGGCCCTGTATACCCACTGCTGGGGTCTTGTATACCCACGGGGGGGCTGTAGACCCAACTATGAGGGCCCTGTATAATCACTGGGGGCCATGTATACCCAGTGCTGGGGGACCTGTGTACCCACGGGGGGGCTGTATACCCTAATATCGGTGGCATATATACACACTGGGGGGGCCTGTATACTCTGCAGGTGGAGCTGTATACTCTGCTGGGGGGATGTCTAACAGTGATAGCCGCTGTATACAAGAATGGCGGTCAATATGGTTTCCCACTTTTTTGGGGCTAAAGTAGGGGGGTCGGCTTATACACGGGTCGGCTTATACACGACTATATACGGTAAATGCAATATAACGTGTGAACACATTTAACTCACCCATATTGCTCTGCACATCATGGCCACAACGATGAAACGTTGGGAAAACGCTCTGTGCGATCTCCCTCCAGGCCGTAGTCCGCTGGACATTATCCCCATATGCAGGGTCAGTGGGCAGCCAAAGCAGGGGCCGAGCCTCCACCAGAGCAATTAATTGCAGGGTGTCGACAGGAGCCATGCTTCCTCGCTGTGACTTTCTGCGCGTCCAGCCAGGAAGCTCGAGTCGGCTTATTTCCTGTTTGCACAAAGCATGGGGTTTGCTGCAGAAAGTCGCTTGCCTCGCCTCCAACACATGCGACTTTGGCCTCGGAGACAGCAGCAAAATACAGTTGCCAGTGGGGCTTCCGACACGGCAATGCGAGCGCTTTCCGACACACATCTGCGATTTTTAAATCACACATTACTCGCTATTATTCGCTTCCCCATTCATTAACATTGGACTCGCTAGACTCGCAACGAGTAGCGAGTCCCGGGCTCGGACTCAGTAGAGTCAAGCGAGTCCGAGTAATTTAGGATTCGCCCATCACTATTGATTGCATTTCCCTGCTGCATTCCCTACCTTGCTCTTCATGGTATTAAGACAATATTGACTTTCCTACTCAAGATCATTTTCACTTTTCACATTAATGAGAACACTGTCTTTTTGCCCCTCTCTATAACATCCAATAGAAAGGAAACTGCACAGTGTAGATGTGGTTAGGGTCTTATGTTATTATTTGTTGGCTGCTGACCCCTTTAGGTTATCCGATTCCCTTTCTGAGGTGCCAAATGGGCCCTGCAGGGGTCAGGTTGCTTCCACAGCGACTTTCTCTTGCTGGATTAGAACAACTATTGTTTTGACTTATGAATTGAAGAACAGGTCTCTCCCATTTAGCATCTTGGAGGCTTCTTGCATGTTTTGTCATCAGGCCTCAGCAGTGCAACTCTGTAAAGCACATACATCGACATACCTGTTCCAAATTCTAAAGGATCCATACCTTTGCTTTGGTCGATGCAAATTTTAGCAGTAAGATTTTGCATGTAACGGATACTCAGGTTTCTGCTTGAGCTCCACTAGTAAGTTCAGTCATTTCAACAGAATATTTGTGCTTTGTTTTTGACCACCCCAGGGACAGCTTTAAAGGCCTCATTACACCTGCCGATGCCGCCGGAGATGTCGGCGGCGACTGGCGGGTGCACACACGTTTTTGGCACCCCGCCAGTGCCGCCGTCCCCCATTTACATGGGGCGACACCTCCGGCGGCGCCCTGGCGAGCTCAGAGGCGGCATCGCCGCTGGGCTTTCTCAAAACCCCAGCGGCAATGCAGGACACCTGGTTTCACATCAGTGTGCACATCGCCCCATGTAACTGGCCGCCGTCAAGCTGACAGGCGATGGAGCCTATGGCAGCTTGACGGCGGCCAGTTACATGGGGCGATGTGCACACTGATGTGAAACCAGGTGAACTGTCACAGCCGCCGACATCGCCACTTTACATTAGGCAACATAAGGGCGATGTCGTCGCCGATAAGCCACGCCCCTACGTCGCCTATGTAATCAGCGGCGATGTGGACTGGTGTGATGGGGCCTTAAGACATCCCTGGATTGTCCCCCAATGAAGTGATTGAGAAAAGAAGATTTTCAGTATTCACTAGGGATGAGCGAACTGCTCATTTTTACCCCGTGTTCATGACCTCTGAAAGCAAACATGGATGTTACATACTTACCAGGTAGGCATTTTCTCTTCCTGGTGTGACGTGGCGCTGCATCACTTCCGGGTCACGCTTTATCTTCTGGTCATATGTGATTGACTGTTGGAACCAGTCACATGACTATTCCCCAGAAAACCCGGAAGGTAAACGCAGCGCCGCGCAGAGCTGAAAGGAATAACGGGGACCCCGTAAGTATAATGTGTATTGTTATTAGCCATGTACTTGCTTTCACAGGTTACGAACCAAATGGTTCACCCATCCCTAGTATGCACCATAAAATCTGTTTCTCCTTAGTCTTCATTAGGAGCTTTCTTTTCCATTACTATTTTTCTTTTTTGTTTTTCCTACTACATTTTCACTAAACTGAAGAAGTCAGAGACCATCAGGCAAAGTATAGTCTGCTGGCAGGAGTTTCTTTCTTATACTACATAATATCAGTGTTATAATCCAGTGGCAGCAGACTATCTCCAGTGAAGTTTAAATGAGAAACACATTTTATGGTGAGTACCAAAAATCACCTTATTCATTGAAAGGCAATGAAACAATATACATACCCTTTACAATGACAAACACTAAAGCAAGAATTTATCATAATTTTATTTATCAGAATTTTGTTTCATTTTGTTATTTTTACATTTTAAACTATTTCTAACGTTGTGCAGCATTTGTAAAGCATTTTGCTCCAATCCGTCCTTTTTTATTTGAGCTCTTCAGAGGAAGCACGTCCCTGGCATTTTATATTTAGCCATATTTATGAAATGCTACTTTTTTAAATACCGCATAAAATACCACAAAATCATTTCAGTAGAGGAGTGGTGTAAAAAGTGAAAATCTTAAATAAAAAAATAGACCAAATGTATCAAGTATTGTGCAACATATCGAAAAATGTGGTGAAAATTATGAAAAGCCAGAAGCAAAATTGACTTGAAAAATTGCTCTAATTTTCCCTCTACTACTATAATTACCATTTTATGACACTCTGTGGAATACAAAAGAATCAAGGACATTTCTATGCAAATGTATCAAAGATGAACACATATCGACCAGCATATTCATACATTAGTAAAAGTGAGTCAGAAGATGCAGTTGAGGCTGATTTATCAGAAGCATTTATGATTACCAAAAAGAAAGAACAAAGGGCTACAGAGCCTATCGGACCTGCTTCAAGATCAGCAGATTTTTACTCATGATCCATGATCCTAATTTATCTTTTGTTTTGTAGGGAACAGTATAGCAGCAAATTTCAATACTTTTTCTTAAAACATTTCATGGAGCTCATCTAATCTACCATAACAAATTCATACCAGCACCTTCCTCCTCACTTGTTTCCTTCACAAACCCTTCACTGAATGATAATGATTAGCAGTATAAAGGACTCTCATACTACTGACATTATGTGTGGATAACAGTAGCTCTCAATCCCAGACCTGTCTCTGACCTGAATAGCATAAAGAAACATTGGTTTTCATCATTGCAGACGTCTGTCAGGGTCATGGTGTTACAAGAATACGTCATGATTTAAACATGTTATGGAAAAGGCTTAAAACCTTGTCAAAAGGCAAGTGGCACTGACATCATAAGATCACTGCCTGGTCAATTTTAGCTTTAAATCACTGGTCTACATCACTTTGCTAGACAGTTTCCTATTCAGTTACCTTCTTCTGTTATGATTAAAAGATCATATGAGATGGCATTTAGCATTAACGTCATCAAATGCAGTAGTATTCCAGGATGACTTAGGTTAGCATGTGGTTTTCTGGATATCGACCAAAAGAGTTCAAGTAGATCAAGTCAGAGTGAAAAATGAGTTACTTTTAAATGTATCCATATCTCTTCATTAATAATACTGTGCATGTCTCATATAAATCGATAACAATAATAACATTTTACTGTATTTTTTTTCTTGTGAAAGCCAATCCCATAATAAGAAGTAATAAACATTTACAGTTTACCTTTGTGATCTTTTTTGGCCCCCTCCATTGAATTACACCCCCCAATCCATGTATATTGTCTGTACTGTGTATAGAGTTGAACGAACCTTTTAAAGTTTGGTTCAGTTCGCCAAACTTCCAGAAGTTCACAGAATAGTTCAGCGAACAGTTTGCCGGACCTCCCAAACCCATTTGAAATCAATGGGAGGTAAAATCAAAGGCATATAAAACACCATTAATGGGGTCCAAAAGCAGCCAAACACACCTTAAACCATTTTACAGTCGAGCCCCGCTATTTTGGCACAGCCGTTAGCTTCCTAGACTATTATACTTACTAAGCTTCAGTGTCAATGTCACCCTGCTTCTGGGCCCATTTATTAACCTCATCCATATTCACTGCTCCCCCATCCATGATTGGTTAAAGTCAGACTTTGTCCACCCACCCTCTCTGCCAACATCTGTGATTGGTTACCGTAAACAGTAGCTGACAGGTTCCTGAAGTGCAGTATAAAAATAAATATATAATTTAAAATATTGGCGTGGGTTCCCCGCCAATTTTCATACCAGCCAAGAGAGAGCACATGGTTTGAGGTTGGTATTCTCACCCTAGGGAGGTACATAGCCATTGCCCCCTACCCCCACAGGGTAAGAATAGCAGCCCACAGTTGCTCCTGATATGCCATATTCATTAGAAGCAGAAAATGTGGATGCTTTACCCAGCTCTTTTTGATGCCCTGGTGTGGTGGCAGTTGGGGTAATAGAAGGTGTTAATGACAGCTGAGAATTGACAGTTGTCATCAAGTCCTACATTGGTAATGTCAGGCCTCTATGAGACTGATCTATTACCAGTCAGGTGAGTAAATAGTTAACACAAACAGAGAAAAGTTAATTATTTAAAATAAAACACACACAACCCTCTTCTACCCATTTATTAACCAAAACATACTCTCTGACAGTAATCCATAGCACAATGCTCCTCAAAGAAGTTCTGCAGCTCTGCTACATTGTAGCGAGCAGCGACTTTAGGCCACGACCCCATGCATCGGCATCACTGTGCAGCTGCATGTAATTCTATGGAGCTGCATGCTCCTGTCTGGTGAGCAGGCAGTCGTGCTAGGTGATGCCAATGCCGAAGTCAGACCATCGCCGTGGCCTATAGTGTCTGCTCACTGTAGGCAGCTCACTCACACTGACAGCTGACTGTAGGAGTGGTGACGGTAGATAGTTCATATGTCGAAGCTGACATACCATGGGAAACTCACCAGATCTGACCTCATATCAACTCTCTGATGTCACTGCTCTCATAACACAGCTCTTCATGCAGTCAGGGTAAGTGCTGCTTGTAATGAGCATTCACTGTAATGTAACTGGTCATCATGAAGTAGCAGAGCTGAGAAGATTCGAGAAACTTTGTTGTGGATTTACCATCGGAGGGTATGTTTGGGGTTAATAAATATGTAAGAGAAGGTGTCTGCATGATTTATTTCAAACAAAATATTTTGTGTGTCTGTTTTTTTACTATTTCCTTATAGGATTTCTGATGTACAGGTCTGATAGAGACCTGAACATTTCCATTCCAGGGCTTGATGACAGCTGTCAATTCTCAGCTGTCATTAATCCTTTCAATTATCGCATTTGTAAGTGCAGTGGGAAGGCATATCTGAGAAAGGTGCCAGTCCTGGGGAAGCTGCGGCATGCTATTTTTAGGCTGGGGAGAGCCAAAAATCATGGCCCTTCCCAACCTGAGAATACCAAAATCCAGCTGTCGACTTTACCTTGGCTGGTTTTCCAAAATTGGGTGACCCTACACCCTCTTTATTAATTGATTATTTTTAGCTAAATACAAGGCTAAAACACCCTTTAGTGCCACTTGAAAGGCACTTGAGGGTGCAAACTTACAATATATAGGGAGGTAGGACATTATATATCTATGTATGTATGTATATATTTATCTATCTATTGTTTCCATCTATCCATCTATAGATAAAAGTAGAAAAATAGAATCAGCACAAACTTAATATACTTAGCCGGTGCAATGTCCTGTAAACGGTGCTCAGCCGTCAACCATACAAAAAACAAAAATCAGGCAGCACTCCTTTAGATAGTGAATTTGGACTCTTTATTCCATGTGATGCGACGTTTCGGAGCTACAACTCCTTCCTCAAGCATAGTGCATAGTCTTACTAAGGTGCTTTAAATACATTTAGAACCACAATCATCAATTACATAATTATATTAAAAAAGTGATATTTCATATATACTTAGTGAATGATTAAGTGCAATATAGTGTCTGTCATCATAAAGTGCTTCCATCTATAGATATATATATATCCATATATCTATGTATTACTTATATCATCTATTCCATCTATCTATTTATCAACCCAAATAAATCATGAAATAGTCAGCGCATATGGGGGCAAGATCAGTGACTGAATCTACCATATGCTATGAGAGCAGGCATAGTATGGCTCCTGGCAGTGTGACAAGCCATGACTTCTCTGAGGTTATCTCAGGTTACACACCTGGTATCACGCAGCAGGGAATCCTGCTGTGTGACCTGAAATAACCTCAGTGACTTTAGTGCTCATAACATACGCTGTCTAATGAGAGCCATCGTGTGAGATATAACAGGTATATCTAGTCAGTATTATGAGACATCATGTGTGAGGAGCAGTGACATCAGGGAATGCAGTGCAATGAAAACTCATGGGATAGCCCTTGTGTGACCCCTCGAGTCTGAACTGCAGTAATCTTTGCGACAGCACCGCTTGTCACACTGTCACCAGTGACTGTATGCCTGCTCTCTCAGTCTCAGCATATGAGGAATGCTTTCTGTGAACATGACCCCCCATATGCTTGAGATCCAGGGAGAGCTGTAGTCATGGTGGAAGGGCTTGAGGATTCCTCTTAGCCCCCTGGCTACCTCCAAAGAGACTTCTGGGGCAGGAGTGGGCAATTCCAGTCCTAAAGGGCTGCAAACAGTACAAGTTTTCAGAATTTCCACAGCATTGCACAAGTGATAATTTATTCACCTGCACACAAAATGAGTCTAACACCTTGTGCAATGCTAAATAAATCATGAAAATAGGCACTCTCCAGCAATGGAGGACTGTAAAGACCCCTTCACACACTGAAACTTTCCAGCGATCCCACCAGCAATCCGGCTGGGATCGCTGGAAAGTCTCTCTGGAGCCGCTGGTGAGCTGTCAAACAGGCAGACTCACCAGCGACACAGCACCCGTGAGATCGCTGGTATCCATGATAAACAGCGGGTAACTAAGCAGCGCGCGCTGCTTAGTTACCCGCTGTTTATCATGGATACCAGCATCTTCCCTGCTTAGCGCAGCCTGTAAGCAGGGAGGACACTGGTAACGATGATAAACAGCGGGTATCTAGGCAGCGCGCGCTGCTTAGTTACCCACTGTTTATCATGGATACCAGCCTGTGAGGTCGCTGGTTCGCTCATCTCTCGCGGTCACACACAGCGATGTGTGCTGACCAGCGGGACACTTGGGACCAAAAAATGGTCCTGAGCGACGTGCAGCAACCAGCGACCTCACAGCAGGGGCCAGGTCGCTGGTGGATGTCACACACTACAACATCGCTGAAGAGGTCGCTGTTACGTCACAAAACGTGACGCTGCAGCGACATCTTTAGCGATGTAGTGTGTGAAGTGGCCTTAATGTCTTGCACTTTCATACCTCACACCTTCAGGCCAGAGGCCTATGGATAGTACTCCAGTATCTGTAGGGGAGTATCAAAGCACCTTTTATCTTGCACAAACAGTCCAGCACACAAATATTTAAGTTAAAAAGCTTTACTGTTGCAGACTTAAATATAATCACGTATAGTAATTTTTCAGATGTCATTTATGCAAATATTGATCATTTACACATAGGCAATTAGCATAGACTATTCATAATACATATATATATAATATATAATATAAATAATATACAAAGAAAAAGGAACAGCACCAGATATTACCAGACTTGTGCAGCGCTTTTTTCAAACCGGTCAAGTGTCCATGTAAACAATCCAAAAAAGGAAAAAGCAGCACCAAATAGATATCAAGTGAACCTTTATTGCCAATGGCGTGGTGACATTTATATATTTAGTACATACAGTAGTAGTGATGTCTTCAGTGAGGCAAAAATTTCATGGGGCACTGAACACCCCCACCATACCTCCCCTATTTAACTAGGCCATCCTCAGCATACAATCATGCATTTGCGCATACAATTGCACATAAAAAACAAGTAAAACATTATACAAAGTATTTTCCTTCTTTCTTTGAGTTGTCTCACTGGGTTGAGACCCCAGAACTATAGAGTCCAAGTTAATTTTTTCAGAAATCAGGCCAATACGCCAAGAGGAGCACAATGTCCACAGAGGCTCACATGGGCATTGCACTTAATTCTGTGATTGGGCAATAGGACAACACAAGGAGCATTAGCATATGCTTGAATCCTTCCCCTTGGCACAGTTTTTGAACGTTGCGAGCAAAGGACCCATCTGTACATAGGGGCCTCCAATTTTCCCCTTTTCACAAAACAGTCCATGAAACCTAGCAAGTCCCACAAGGATCAGAACAGTTCATTAAAATTAGGCATAGGCCATCAAGATAATGGGCCACAGTCCATTTAGGGAAAAGTCAATTTATGGCACAATCCATTTAGGGCACAGCCCATTTAAGGAATAATCCATTCAGGGAACAGTATATTTAAGGCACAATCCATTTAGGGCACAGTCCAATTTAGGGGGAAATCAATTTAAGGCTTTGAAGTGTAGGCTGAAACTGCAGTCACATTAATCAAGCAGGGGGAATTGCAACAGGTGCAAAACTGGGTAAGGGAAAAATAATATTAGGCCTACCCGAGCATTAGCAAAAAATAGGCCCCACTCTTCTCTGAACTGCAAACAGTCATAATCCGGCCAATAGGGCCGATAACAGCAAGGCTATCAGCCTGCAACTCTACATTCTGCATGATGCCGGGCAAGCAGGGGCATTTCTTACAATGGGTCAGTGACCTAACAACAGGCTTTTTTTAGGCAGTCCTCTTTAATTGGAGGCCTTTTCAGAAGACTCCAGCAACATCTCCATTACACTCCCCTAGATGGACATTGCCATTCTACACTGTAGGCTGCGAACAAAGTCATGTTTACTGCCTATTTTAGGAAATTGTTCAGGTTTCCGATCGCGAATCGAACCTTCAATGTTTGTGCTAAATTTGAAATTGGAGAACCTTGTTCAGAAAAGTTTGCTCATCTCTAACTGTGTACCATAATATACATGTTCAGGCTTCAACAGAGGAACTTTCAAGATAGTATATACAGCGCCCACATACATCTAGTGTCATTTACTACATTAATATAGCGTGTCAACAATGGTAGAGAATCCCCGATTAGTGCCATTCTTTGGCCATATACCATTTGCTTTGCTCAGTCAGAGCTCAACAGCTCCTGATTGCATTATATACATTTTATAATAATGAAGGAGATTGAACTGAGAAAGACCTCCCACGTTGGGAGTCTATGTAAATTATTGTGTAAAGACAGTGGTATAACTACAGTCTGATGGGCACCAGTGCAAAATTTGGACCTGTGTCCCTCCCTCACGTATCGTTCAACTACCCCCGAACATTGGTCAGATGTATGTGCCCTTGTAGCGTTCCAAATCCTATAAAGACATACAAATTGCCCCTTCATAATTAGTAATATCTCTCATCCTGGTATATATGTCTCCCATCCTGGTATATAGGTCCCCTATAGATTAAGATATGTGCAATGAAAAATGATACAGGGAAAAAGTATTGAACACATGAAGAGAGAGAGGTGCAAAAGCAATGTAAAGATCATGACACCAGCTGAAATCTATCAGGAAGTAGAAAGAATCCTTTTAGTTAATACAAATATGTACTGATGGCCTATAACAAGGTGTCTCATTACCAAGGTGCCATACAAGAATTATATCATCATGGATGAACTCCATTACTGAACAAAAAGTATGTTCAAGCACATTTAAAGTTTGCTCAATAACATTTAGACAAACATGTGAAATACTGAAGAATATAGTCGGTCAGAGGATACCAAACTGAACTCTTTAGATGCCATAATACACGCCAAGTTCGGAGGCCAAAAAGTGTGGTTATATAACGTTTACATTTATATCATTTTTTTTTTTTTTTTTACCAACCCCAAATCTGTAATCTATTGTTCTTCTCTTTTTTTTCTCTTGATAGAATAGAGATCCAACAGTTCCAAATTAAAGACTTAAAAACATGAAATACAGAAATGAGTCAGGGTAAAGTTTTGAAAAGGTTTTAAACAAAAATGAAGCCTCATACTCTTACAGGTAGATATCAACATAGTGAACACACAACATTGAACAGTGTGGATTGTACTATAGATATTCTCCAATAGGTGGCAGGATCACACTACAAATTAAGAGAGCAAGAAAGAATTGTAAGTCTTAACATGTCACTAAAATATGTGCCCTAAGCAAAAACGTAACAAAAACAGAAAGATAAAACCCCAGCAGATGTTGTATACAGCTAAAGGGGTTGTACGAGCTGCCAAGCTCTCCATGTATGTCACATTGACCTTACAGTTTGTGCAGTCTGCATTGTATGCTTCGTCTCTACATTTACAACATTTTATATTCTGACTATATGCTCAGATGGTCCTACTGGTCGTTCATAAACTGAATCTTCAGTGATTGAAAGTACCCACCAAATTCTAAAATGCAAACTGTAAACAGGAAGCTGTGGACTAAACAATACTTTACTGGAATACTATCAGTTACATACAAGTGTGTTACCACATTCAATAACAGTAATAACTGCCATAAGAGGTTTCAATTTCATAGATAACACCTTAAAGGCAAGTTTTCCCTGTAAATTGGGATTGCATAGACATACTATAAACTTTCAAGGCAATAGCTGCACTCCTTTAATTAATACTAATTAAACATTTCTGCCAATAATGGCCACTAGATGGAACACATAAAACTGAGGAAGCAGCAGCTTTTTGTGAGTTCTCTGTACATATAATATATTGCTGCTTTAAGATACCGCGCATTTTCACTTCATAAAGACACACTGGATTACTAAGGACGTCCACCCAACATTTTATGAAGGAAAAAAGGAAAAAAATAATTTTTAATGTTAAATGGGTTCACATTATAATGCCAGTGTCCATCTTACAATCAGTAATATATGTCCACCATCCTGGTATATACTTGTATATCCCCCATTCTGGTACACATAACCTTCATGTTGGCACACTGTCCCCCCATCTAGCACAGTCCCCTATGCTGGTACACTGTCCTCCATGCTGGCACTTCCCCCCCATGCTGTCACTGTCCCCATGCTGACATGTCCCCATGTGCATGTCCCCATGCTGGCATTGTCCCCCATGTGGCACTGTCCCATGTGGCACTGTCCCCCATGCTGCCGCACGCTTAAAAAAATAAACACGCAACACACCCCTCTCCTCGCTCCCTGCTGTCCTGCGCCATCCCCGCTGTCTGCTGTGCAGCATCCGGTCCTGTGAGCAGCACACAGTGATGACATCACTCTGTAGTGACGCTCACAGGACCAAATGCCGGCAAAGACAGTGGGGATGGAGCGGGCAGCAGGGAGTGAGGAGAGGGGTGAGTATGCTCGTCCTCCCAGGGATATTCAGTGCTTTCGATGCTGGAAAGCACGGCTACCCACACAGAACCGCAGCCGGTGGGCTGCAGACCCAATTCTGTCATATGCGCTGCTCCCGCTGGTGATTGACAGCGGGATGCAATGCATATTGCAGGAGATAATGAGTGGCCCCACGTGACCACAGGGCCGCAGCTGCAGCCTTCTGACAGCCTCCTGACAACCTCTGACACCATCCACAAGCACCCCCCATCGCATTATTGTTGTTTCGCATTATAAGATGCACCGCCCAATCCCCCCCCCAAATATGGGGGAACAGAGGTGCATCTTATGATGCGAAAAATATGGTAAGTGAACCACAATTGTAAAGTTCTAGGCTCGAACTTAATATGGACTGAAAACAAAGTCTGTGTCAGAGTACATTGTTTGGGTATTGTACACAGATTAATGAAGTTTGTTGAAAGGCTGCAGTGCAGCCTGTTAACAAGATTTATTGCATGCGGAAGATAAATGTACGCTGCTGTAAACAATAAATGTTTTGTCACATGTTGATTGCTTTGCAATCTATGAGTGCTGCTACTGTGCTTAAATTTGAGTTTTTTTTTCCTTAGTCTATTCTGTGTGTTGCAGTTCTGCAGGTGGAGTGAGTCATAGCATTTGGGTGGAGGTGGAGGGGCGTGTCTTAGTATTCAGATCTCCACTTCTTCAGCCTTAAGTAGTTCTGCTTCCCTCCACCAGAGATCGCAGATAGAGCTCATTTCTACTTGGACCGTGTGCTGTGAAGTCATGCTGTGCTGAGCTGTGTTTTTGCTGCCTTTGACTTCCAATGTAGCTGCTGGGTCTTCCCGTTCATGGGTGGACGTAGGGTCTCTTAGTCTAGGACTGAGCAAGAGCGAAGGGCTAGGGTAGCAGCTCAAACCTCCTCACCTTCAGAGGTACCTTCGGGAAACAGGGTAGTCAGATGCCCCCAGGCCAAAATAGCTCCCCTGAACACCCTTGCCCACCTTACCATCTTGCCTCCTGATTCCCCATTAGTTATACCACCCCGTGACCAATTTATAACAAAAAAGAAAAAACACAGCATGAGCTCACACCTATTTTTGATAACCAGAGCAGAAAAAGCAGACACTTGTGGCTACAGCCCTCAGCTGTCTGCTCTATTCTGACTGGTTATCAAAAATATAGTGGATCCCATGCTATTTTTAAAACAAAATAAAATGGTGTGTGCTTTGCCCTATTTTTGATAACCAGCCAAGGTAAAGCAGACAGCTGAGAACTGGTATTATCAGGGTGGGAAGGGCCATGGTTCTTTGACCCTTCCAAGCCTATATATACTAGACCGCAGCTGTCTGCCAGAATTGGCACATCACATTATATGCATCAATTCTGGCACTTTACACAGCTCAGCTTCTTCCTATTGCCCTGGTGCATTGGTAAATGGGGTTATAGGATAATGGGGTTGATGTCACCTGTGAATTCTCAGCTGGCATCAAAACCTGGTGTTTGGAATGGATAGGCATCTATCAGATACCTCCATTACTAGCCTGGCAAGTAGCAAGTGTAGAGTTAAAAAAAGACACGGCAAAGGGAAAAGAAGTTTCTTTGAATAAATACTCACCCACATGCCCTCGTTCACCGATTTATTACTTCAACATAAATCCTGAAATTTCTGACATATTCGAAAGAGTCATGTCCCACAAATCCTGTCTTTTCCTGTGGAGCTTTATTCTCAAAACAAAGCTCCAGAGGTCACTTGGGGCCTGCCACTGATTGAAAGCAATCTCTGGATCCTCTTTCTGAGAACTTTCTCAGACACCTATTGATTCTTACAGAGCTATGTTCTGAGAACTTTCTCAGAACAAGCTCCAGAAGTCACTGCCTGTCAGTGGAACATACCGCTGACTGGAAGTGTCCGCTAACATCTTGTTCTGAGAACTTTCCCATAACAAAGATCCATAGGAATTAATGGGCTTTGTAGGACATTACTCTTTGGATTATCTTGCAACTTCAAGGATATATTTTGAAGTAATAACTTGGCGAACAATAGCATGTAGGAGTCCTTCTTCAAATAAACTTTTTTTTTCCGGTGTCTGTGTCTTTTTTAACTCTCTACTGGCTGGGTTAGTAATAGAGGTTTCAGATATACACTTATCCATTACTAACATCAGGGCTTTAAGCCAGCTGGAAACCAAATAACCATGGCCTTCCAACCCTGATAATACAATCCCTCAGCTGTCTTCTTTACTTTGGGTGATATCAATAATAGTGCCGAGCTCACGCCGTTTTTTTTAAATTATTTATTTAAATAATTTTTAAACACTGTAGGATCCCTCTCTTTTTGATAACCAGCAGACAATAATAAAGCAGACAACTGAATGTTGAAGCCCACAGCTGTCTACTTTACCTGCGCTGATATAAAAAAATTGGCATTTTTCAGCATAAACGTTTGGGTCCCCATTAACCTGTATGGGGTTCGAGGTCAATTGAGGGGCCCGAACCAAACTTTTTTTGCAAAGTTTGGCCAAATCCAGCAAGCATGAATATCCATGGGTCAGTTTATCACTTAAAATGACCTATCCCTGGAATAAGTCATCAATATTAGATTGGTTGGTGTCCAATTGTAACGAGGTGGACGGGCTATGACATTTCCCCTGAAGACACTAATTGTATTTGTGTAATGTTTGCGTTCATGCAATGTTTTCCTATGACAAGTGTTAATCTCCCTGTGGGCTCCAGCACTAACCTCAGCCACAAGAGGTTTCTGTCTTCCTTTTTATTCTTTGCTTCGAGTCTTGATTAGAAAGGACAGGGTTAATACCTAATCAGCCAGGGAGAGTGAGTGTGAGTTTCTTTTTTAAGGTTAGTTTGAGAGACACCTGGGAGGAGATGACAATGGTTGGGTGTTTGTGGAAAGCACAAGTGAGCAAGTTACCTTAGGAATCTTTAGTGGTGACAGAGACTTGCCATAGAGGCAAGGGGATGACTCCTGTTCAGAAGAAACTTTTGTGGGAGAGAGTCCAGTGTTGGTCAATTGTGGAAAAACCTGAAGAAGATAAAGGGATCTTCCAGGTAGAACACAAGATAACAATTAGCTATTGGAGTGGCCTTTGTAAGGGATCATAGCAAACAGACTGTGAATAAAGTTTATAGTGCAATACATTGACCTGTGTGGCCCTGTATCAGGAAGTTGGAGGTTCAACTTTGCCTCGGTAACATTCACATGCAAAGTGCAGTGTAGCGCCCCAGGGGCATGGTATGTAGAGTAGACTCACTGGACCACAGGTGAGATTGTGGTACCTGAACCCCCTAAGACAGGAAGGGACTGTATATATTGCCTTAATTTAAAGTGCAGCGCACTGCAGGAGAGGGACCTGGACACTATCAACATTCCTAAGGTATGAATGCATTGCCCAAGCTCTTCCCATAAGGGGAAGGTGCTTTAGGCTGCCTTCACATTTGCAGATCCGCAATGTGAGCGCAGCACCGCCAGCCCCTATCTTTATAATGGGAGCGCACCGTGGGGTATTAAAATCAAAGTCCATGGAAGGGGGATCAAAGATGAATAAGTAAAATAGGCTTAGATTGACTATATACTAAAGCATAGCTATACAATGACATATGAAGTTACAACATACACACACTACAATAAAGGCATGTATTATTTATGCGGCATATATAGACAAAATAGATTTCAGGAATAAATCTTCAGCTGTAATAAATATGGTTTTCCTTAGCTCCTTTTTTATTTCTCGGTGTGGCATTATTGGTCCATCCACAATATATCCGCATGATCATAATCCCAAGACAGACATCAAAACCGAGTGTAAGGGTACCGTTACATGTCGCAACATTGCATGCAATTTCACTTGCAACTTACTGTTGCAGTTAAATCATGGACACATTGTTCCATTTTGTTTCCATGTACAGTGCACGGCAATAGTTATTAATGCTGATGCGATCAGCACGCTGACAGGACAGGTACTGTACGCATTAGCCTAAGTACCTCGGAGACCTCCCTAGTCTAGAAGCGTTTTAGCAATTGTTCACGTGCAATGTACATTTACAGTACACACCGCTTTTTATGAATGGAAGTAGCAGAGCGACAATGTGCGTTCTGTAACTGACTGCTTTAACCCTGCGGTGCAAATGTAATGTGCTACATGGTTCCAGGGAGTGTGGTACCCCCTGGGCATGTGGACAATAATATTAACCCTACAATACGGCTTCATAACCGTACTGCGCTGTGGCGACATGTAGCACACAGCTGTAGGACTGCTTTTACAAGTTAAATCAGTACACTTTAACTGTTCCTTTAAAAGATTTTTAGAAAATACAGCGGCAGCATACAGTCTTTTGAACATTATCGTTCAAAGTTGTCACACTGAACGATGCTTCTTCCTGAAGCAGCGTTAATTGGATGATGAACGATAGGTTTGAGGTCAGGATCTCAAATCTAGGATGAACGATCTAACGATCTTTTCATCCTACATCGTTCGTTTACATGCAAGAATGTACAAACGATATAGTTCCAACGATCTCAAATCTGTGACGTTGCAACGATATCGTTCAGGATATCCTTGCGTTAACACCACCATTAGAGGAATCTGAATGATTTGATACTCACAGATTACAGGACCAATAAAGCCTTTTAAGGGGAAACTGAAGAATTTCAGAATCACAATCACAGGTTACAGGCAAAAGAAGTGCGTTATAGGGGAAACTGAAGGATTTGAGAATGACAAGTTACAGACAAAAATGTGCCTTTTTAGGGGGAACTAAAAGATTTGAGAATCACAGGTTACAGGTCAAACAGAGCCTTTTTAGGGGAAACTGAAGGCTTTCTGAATCACAGGTTAGTGGCCAATCAGAGCCATTTTAAGGAAAACTAAAGGATTTGAGATTCACAGGTTAAAGGCTAAAGAGAGTATTTTTAGGGAAACTGAAAGATTTTAGAATCACAGGTTACAGGCAAAAAAGTGTCTTTACGGGGGAAACTGAAGGATTTTAGAATCACAGGTTAGAGGCAAAAAAGGTTCCATTTTAGTGGAAACTGAAGAATTTGAGATTCATAGGTTACAGGCCAAATGGAGCCTTTTAGGGGAAACTGAAGGAAACTGAATCCCTTCCTGTATGCAAAAAATGTGACTTTGGCAATGCACAGAGGTTTAGGAATTATACTTGTTCTCAGTACAAATTGGCTATGTCCGGATGGAAACTCCTGCTCTCCTGTTCTAACTAAAAAGCGATGGAATAGCTAGCTATCTAATTGTGTAACAGGGATGGTGCAGCACAGAGCAGTACGGAGCACCAGCACTGTCCCTAGCAGCAACTCTCGCAAAATGGCCACTTCTTATATCCCTAGGGACATATGACTTTTGTAGTCAATGAAGAAGCCAGCCAATGACACAAGTACTTGTGTCTTCAACTTGTGGATGATTTATGCACCCTGATTGGCTGCAGACCAGGAACATCCACATAGAAAATGCGGGGGGAAAAAATGGAGTCCAACAGTACTCTGACCTCTCCACATCTCCTCCCCTCATCAAACACATTCCATCCATTATCCTACACCATGAGAAGATAGGAGAAAAGCATTACTTAAAGTAGCAATGCTGTTTTTAATCCGATCACTCACCAAACAAAACCGTGTTCACCAACGTCTTTGGAAATTGCTTGGGTGTGCTGAACCCAAATGAAATCTGCCATGTTCAGGCTGAACATGAAATTGGCGAACATGTTCGGGGAAGGTTCGCTCATCTCTAGTCACAAGTGCTTAGTCTGAACCTGGTCTCATCCGTGAAGAGCACAGGGCGCAAATGTCAATTTTGCCAATCTTGATGTTCTTTGGCAAATGCCAATCACCCTGCATGGTGTTGGACTGAACATACAACACCCACTTGTGGGCATCGGGCCCTTATACCACCCTCATTGAGTCTGTTTCTGACAGTTTGAGCAGACACATGGACATTAGTGTAGAAAGCTAAGTCCAAAAATCTGCATAAGAATCACACAAAAAC